>JAECXR010000069.1:3630000-4830000 GCA_018153035.1 Drosophila pseudoananassae pseudoananassae
TGTTGTAGATAAGGCCATATATGCTGCGGTTGTATGAATTCTGTAAAAGCCAAGAGCGAGAAGCCGTTAGTGGTAATTGGCATACAATTTGTCAATGTCATAAAGGGATGTGTAATTTAAAAAAGCTATTGAGCTGCCATGAGTTATTAAAAATATAAACGTCATAAAAAGTAATTAAATGGTCTTATCAATATGAAACTTAAACGAAATGCCCTTCCCTTTAATATCCTTTAACCATGAAGAGTGTTATTTGCCATCTTGACAACTTCCAGACAGGACGCATCATCACCCTCAAGGATCCCCAAGGAAAACAAGCGCTGACAATGAATTCGGAAATCTGCTTTGAAGTGTCAGTGTGAAGTTGGCTTAATTAAACCTGGCTAACATGACTTCACCCAAACCACCCGCCCACACACACTCCCAGAGATAAAAGCTCGCACCTTGAGAGCAAAGTTTGGCGCCTTTGATTCGGATTCAGACCAGGATCCGGGGGTGGATCTGGCGCTGGGACTGAATTTCATTTTCTAATTAAACACCCCCAAAGCCAGCAGCCGCCGCCATAAATGGCCCCCCTCTCCCACGCACATTGTGACAGGCTGGCAGACGCTGCAGGATATGCTTTTGCAGGATATGATTTTAATTCGATTAGAGAACTGAAACAATTAACGAATTAACGCCTCTTTAGTTTTGGCAGTCTGTGCGGTGTGTGCGTTCAATTTGATGCTTTCGCCTCTTGCGGCTACCAACTTTTTGCCCGGCGACCCCCGAAAATTTCCATTTCCCATTTGCCACATCCCGGGAGCCTCCATGGATGGAATTTTCCACATGTACGCAGTATATGGTGCGGTGTGGGATGGAGCATGTGTGCCTAATGAGCGCACAAATTAAGTTATAATTGTTTGCTTTGTTTGTTTGGTTTGGCGGCGGTTTGCCGACTGCTCTGGCTGAAAGTTTTTGGCCCTATCGGCTTATAGCTTGGCAAAAAAGTTAATTTGTGGCTTACTTATGTGCAAATCGTATCCTCATCCGAGGCCAAATCGTTCTCAGGATCATTGATTGGCAACGGATGGTAATTATTGGGCAAGCAGTTGCAAATTATAAGGAAAAGGAGAACCCATTAAATCAAATAGTTTTCGGATATAAAAAGAACTATCTTTTTTAATAAAATATATTGCCTTTTTGTCGCCCATTTGGCACGCGTGCGTGATGAAAAAAATTGCATGATTTAACCCCAAAAAGATACCAAATTAAATCGCATAAAAAACGGACATAAAATAGAGTAAATCACAGGACCTGCCCCCTCATTATTATGGACAATTGAAATCCCACAAAGCATTTAACTTCTTGCCATACAGAGGATAAAAAAGGACAAATCCAAAGCTGTTACATTGACTGATGGCCAATTGGTTCCGCCTACTTTTTCGGTCCCACACAAGAGATACAATCCATATATTTTTATGTCCTCATCCCCTGCAGGACTACTAGCACGCGGATGCTCCGGAACTGGTTATGCGGCTTTGTTTCCTAGGGCCCGGGCTCTGGCTCAATAATTTAAACATGATTAGGTCTGGTTGTGTTTTTACAGCCTGCCAGCTCAGCGGAGCAACGCCCCGAGGGCTTATGGAAACCGAGGGGCAGCACAAAGGATTCGCGGCGCAAAAAACTAAGGCGACTGCAAAGGTCCTTCCCTCTCGAGGAGACTGCGCAACTTTTATTCGGCCAGATTGTTATTCTTTGGGCTTTCCATATTGCAATTGTATTTTGTTTATGTTTGGCATTAGCCATGGCAAATTAATTGCCAAGCCTTTTAATGGCATCCTTGGAGAGGAACCTAATCAGAGGACACCCTTTTTGGGACTTCAATAAAAGAGGTTTATCGATATGTCTTGCTACATATCCTATAGTACTTATGACAAGGATACAAGTCCTTCCATTCGAATTAATTATTAATTTACCATTTCTAACTCGAACTCCTTCCCGGGTGTCGCCTAGGATGGCGCTGACACTGAACTTCAGGATGGGCTTGGTATTATTATCCTTGAGGATGGTGGTGCCCATTGCTGGGCTGTTTGACTCCTTGGGCTCCACCTTGGGCAATTTGATTGCCGCCGGCTCGTCCACATCGGCCATATCGTCCTCCAGGTCGTCCTCCTCCATGTCAAGGTGCGGCTCCTCTTCGACACTGCCCATATCGGCCACAATCTCGTCCGCGGAGGAGTCGTCGTCCTCGTCCACCTCGTCAATGCTGTCCACACTCTCCGCGCGGATATCACGGCACTTATCACACTTGTAGCCGCGCAACTTGGAGCAACTGCAGCCGCTGCAGCTCCGTCCCACAGAACTCCGTTCTTCCGCGGACGAGGACTCCTTGGCATGCGGATCCACAGAGTCCCCGGATGGCGGGCGACGCGACGAGGACAGGAGCATCTCGCTCAGGCTGGACTTCAGCTGGCTCTCCGTGAAGGTCTGCTGGGCGTGCAGGAGACTGTCCACGAGGAAGGCCGTAGACATTACGAAACGGTCGCTAAGTTCTCCGTATTTTGCGTCTATTCCGTGGATTATCCCGCAATTGGTCGCGTTCGCGTCGAATGCTCAAATCGAACTGAACGTGGTCCTGGCAGGCGCAGCAGCAGGATCCTGCAGGCAGCATCCGCACGGAAAGCATTTCAGGGGTTGCTCGGCGGCGGTTGGTCCAATTCTCCTGCCCAGTGGCTGCCGTTTATGTGGCACGTGATTGCCAGGACGAGCCCTTATGTACTCGGCACTCTCTCTTTCGCTCTCCCGCCTCCAGGCCACCCTCTCCCTCTGTCTCTCTCCCACAAGAAAGTCCTGTGTCCTGCTTAGCCTTTGCCTGCTTGTTATTGTTGGGCGCTTTTTATTTGATTTTATTTGTGTGAAAACAATAAAAATTTAATTTTCTTGTTTTGTTGGCTTTGCCACTCGCTGCCTTGAACTGAGGCGCGCATCAAAAATTTCCATCGTCCTGTGTGCTTATTAGACGGACGTACAGTGGGTCAAAATAAAAAGGACTTTGTAACAAAAATATTCATGCATTGCAATTTATGTCTTATGATTTGAGAAGTTTAGCTGAGTTTCACTTATTCTTTCAAAAATAGTATACTTTTAGAATATATTGTATAGGATATATATTTTCAGGACCTAGGACTATCATAGCACCATGCCTCCATCTCCTACTTTTCAATTTGTTCGCGCAATTTGTTGCAGGCATCAGCGGCAAAGTCGAAAAAATGAGAAATCTGTGGCCAGGACCAAGGAGTCAGTAGATTAACTTTTATTATGACCGCAAATTAGTTGTCCTCGTCGCCGTTGATGACGACAATCGAGTTTATCGACAATGATGACTTATTTACTTTGGGTCGGAAGGCGAGTAGCTGCGAACATTGCTGAGCAGCGGTTATGTAAGCTTAGCAGCTAGATAAGGACTCCGGGTGGCGGGATGCTCGAGTGTCCTTCTGCCAGGCGAGAGAGAGAGCGCGAAAGAGAGAGCTGCTACCCTTGTTGTGGAAAAGAGCAAGTGGTGCGGGCTCCCTCCCTGCCAGAGGGGCGTGGCCTGGCGTTCGAATTGGATTCCCATCAGGACACAAAGAGGTGGAGAAGTGCTCTCGACAATGGGAGCAAGTATAAGGATAACAAAGGCCAGCACTGCTCTTGCTCTGGCTGTTCCCGATTGTTTTGCGCTGCCATTTGTGGCTTTTTGCTTTCATATGGAGCACGCCTCAAAGGATTACCCCCATATCCTTGTATCCTCGTGTCCTGGTTGCCTTTCTGCTTTCTTCCGCTGCCAGCGAGTACATAAAACATGCTCATATAAGCGTATAAATATGTGATAATAATGATTAAAAGTTCTCATCATGCCATCATCATTTATGCAAAGGATTTCTGTCCTCGCTGTGTGTGTGTCTGTAGAGAGTCCTTACATTTTTATTTGGCACCGACACACACTGGGTATTTTCCATTTTCTGCAACTCGCAGCTATCCTTTGTTGGCCTGGAGAATGGCTCCGCCCGGAGGACGCTCCATCCCGTTGTGTCACTATCTTCAGCCATAATATGAGGACAATTATTTGATAAGTGGGTTGAATTGCACCAGCTTTTCCTCTAATTTTCCCTCTGATTTTGCAGCTACGGCTTGGATTCCATCTGGCATTGTCATGGCTCCGCTCTTTGACAAATGAAAGGGGTCACCGAAACAGGCTTTTGTTATATATAATATATATATTTGGGTGTCCCCCGTTTGTGTCCCCCGTCTCGAATGGGAAGGAGGTGTTGAAGAAAAACTTTTAATTGTTTTTCAGAGTGTTGCCAGGGCTTTGCCGGGGAGTTTATTTTCATTTTTATTTTTTTAATTTGTGTGCTGAATCGGAAATATGTAAATGATGTTATGGGTCTGCATCGGGGATTATTGTGCTGTTAACGTTTGGCTTTTTGGCCGGGCTTTGTGGGTATTGTTGGGCTCTAGACGCTATAGATACTTCTAGGTCTGGGATTGATATTTGTCGAGGGGATGGATGCTGAAAAGATCAAAGTTATTGTAATCTCAGATTGAGAAATCAGGAATCATGGATCATCCCATTGAATTAAACTTCAGAAACAGATCCTGATTAATCTGTAACTACTTTTCTTTCAATCTCAACCGTCAGGATACAGATGGCATATCCTGTTAATACAAGAGCTTCATCGCAAGTTACTTTCTGTGGAACCCCTTGACAGGTAAATTCTTTTGGCCAAATTCAAAGACTTTCCTTCATTGCTGCCACATGGCATGCCACTCCAATACGAATAAACAACTTCATGGCTTGGGCTGAGAATTCCCCGGACTCGAAAGGACTCCAATGGAATCGAATGCCGATGACAGCCGCATCATTATATGGATATCATTATCGTGTATCGTCTGCAGCGGCGGCAGCATCTGAAAAAAATAGGTAAAATGTCACAAGATGCTGCTCGATGGGTGGGGCGATGGCAGTGGCAATATGGGTGGTTGAGTGGTTGTTGGGATGCTCGGTTGGGGTGGAGATGGGGAGGGGCGTGGTTGGGCAATATAATAAAGCGCAAACATTTATACACGACACTCGATATAGAAAAAGCATTCCATGAGCCATCGGGCCAAGTTAACTGTCGATATCAGCTGCTGCCACGTCCATGTCTCGCCCCCGTCCCTGCCTTCCAGCCTCTCCGCCCACTCCATCAGCGCCCCGCCCACTTTCTGGGCCCCCACCCAGTCATGAAATGAATGCGAATTCTGTTTGCTATCGATTTTCAGTACAACGTTTATTATTTTTATTATATTCGCCGGCAACTAGGCGAAAAGGGACTCTGCTACCGAGCTGAGCTGGCGAGGTCTCTGGGAAACTCTGGGGTGGCTGGGAAATTATGGGCTTTTCATAACGTTAACAGTCGCATAAATACGCTCTTTGTGTCAGCCAAGTAGAAAAAATGCGATAAAAGATTATAAAGTGTGTGTTGTCGTTGGCTTTTGCTGCCCAGTTTCGGGTGGTGCGGTGATGCGGTATGGCGGTGGTTGGGTGGTTCAGAGTTCGTTCTCGTTTGCTCGTTGGGCGGCGACATCTGTTTCCGACATCTTTTAATAAAATTTTCATCTTTATTACAAAACGATTGTTTTATGCCACTCCCCACCCTCCGCCTTCCTTTCGAAATCAACTTGAACTTGGACTAGACGAAGTGTCCTGCAAACGGAAGTCCTTCAGCCAGTCGCCAGTCGCGACTCGCGAGGAAGTAATTAGAATGAAGCGATTTTTAGTTGCCTTTCTTTCGGCAAGTTTTTCGCACTTACAATACCCTCCCAGAGAGTATTATAATTTTGGTCAAAAGCTGGTGGACTGGCTGTGGCACCTAAGGAAAAACATTTTTTTTTTAAATTATACATTTCAAAATGTATGCACTTAATGCCTACTTTTAAGGGCGCCTAGAAGTTAAATATCAATGAAGAGGAAAATTTAGTTGGTTTATTTAAATATTATATCATTTTGAATGACTTTGCTACTTTATTTTGGTAGCAATTCATAAAAATATTATAAATACTTTATATACAGAATAGCGCCTTTCTTCTTGATTCTCAAAAGTTTCACTTTACCAGACCTACATTTCTATGTAACAGATAAAAAACGATTAGATTAAGCTGTCAATTTGGTAGTAGTGCGCTAATCTTAAGAATAAAATTTCAACATTCAAAACGTTAGAAAGAAAAAAAAAAAAAATGTAACAGAGAAATCGTAATTACCATGACCATTACCATTACCATTTGTGTTTTAAAGATATTTTCTTAAAAAGGTACAAATATTTAACTTTATGAGTATTTTGGCTTCGACTCTTCCCCAAAAACTTTTCCTTCTGGAATTTTAATTTTTTAATATTTGTTTTATTTGCTTTGGCTTTGTTTGGAAAAGTTTTCCTTGGTTGGCAATGGAGTCCGAGAAGAGTTTATGAAAATGCTCGCATTTATGCAAACTTTTTATTACTTTATTTCACTTATTATTGGTTTTCTGTTTGCACACACAGGCCGGTTTTTTCGCGCATTCGCGATTGTATGAAAATAATTGCCAACTTTATTGGTTAATTTATGAAATTTACACGTTTAATGGGTTGTGAGGCCATGTGAGGGGTTGTTAGGCTGGTAGTTGTGGTTTTGCGGTGGGTCGAATATATATTGTTTGTGTTTTTGGACAATGTGGTTTCAGAGTGCTGTTCAGTAGTGGAGTGGTTGTTAAGTGTGGCTTGTTGATGTATAATAAAATATATGGCTAATTGGGATTACGCAATGATTAGGAAAC
The DNA here is from genome assembly GCA_018153035.1 of Drosophila pseudoananassae pseudoananassae. Classification (NCBI taxonomy): domain Eukaryota; kingdom Metazoa; phylum Arthropoda; class Insecta; order Diptera; family Drosophilidae; genus Drosophila; species Drosophila pseudoananassae. The sequence goes on from JAECXR010000069.1 coordinate 3,636,812, forward strand.
AATAAAACTGTTAAATATGTATATTAGAATCACATTAATTTTTTAATTAACTGCAGGTATTTTCCTGTTCTTAAAGCCGTGCCCTTTTTGTTGAGTTCAGGAGCTCGGGGAACATTGATACATTTTTTGCAATATTATTTTTTTCAACTTTTTTCATCTGAATTTCGTTTATTTTTGATGTACGCATGAGGGCGCTGAATTAGCCAACTGGAAAATGCTCGTTGCCCCATCAGGCAGCTACGCCCCCTACTCCGCGGACTGGGCGCGGACAAGAGCAACAAATAAATAAAGGATGGCTTTAAACGAAAACACTGCCAAACGAGGGAGTTGCATAATTTTGCGCCTCTGCCCAGGAACAGCAACGCAAAAGGAGTAATAAAGGGCAAGGCAATTAATATTTTTGATTGCATACAAATTGCATAATTAGTCAAAACTAAGTGACAGGACACAAGGCGGTACAGAAACCCAGATACGAAAAGGATGTTACCCCGAAGGACCTAGAAGGGTAGCATGGAAGGACAACGAATGTTTTGTTGTGATTAATAAAATTACACGAAATCGCAAAAGACCAAGGACTCGGGAATGGGTAGCAGCATTGGAATACAACGAAAACTGACAGCTCGAAACAATAACAACAGAAGCAGTCCTCCGAAAGCCCAGGAGGGATGAAAAAGGAACCTTAAGAAAGGATCCTCACTTGACGCTCAGGAGCAGTATTCTACAACGTGTGAAAACAGAAAAGGGACATTCCGCCGCTACTTGACTCAAGAAGTTTAATTAATTTTTATGTTTCCTTCTATTCCGGTGAGTTATGTGACTCTCTGCGGGTTTTGATGGCATCTCAAGGTACGGACTTAGCCAGGCGGAATTAATTCACGAATTTATGTGAGGCGATAGTTGTCACATTAGTTGCCAAAGTCGAGGGCAATTAGTCAAACAAATTTACACGAAATCCATTAATAGGTGTTGCGATACAGTCTTGTCTGGAAAATGACTCCGAGTCAATTGAGAAGCCTTCAATGGGCCAGATCTTCCAACAAGTTGTCAGAACTAATTGGAGATTTTCGCCAGCTGACGGCGCAGTCAGCCACCCCCTCGGAATCGGAGTGTGAGTGCTCCCCCACCTCCTACCATGGCAACAGCATCGATGTAACGCCTAGTTAGGTAACAGATTGCGCTGAAATATATGCAAAGGCCAGAATCCACAACCACCACTTTCAGATTTCAGGCGGAAGAACAAAGGGATGCCACCGAGAAATTTAGACACGCAGCCAAATTAGCAAAAGGGTGACCCTGTTTCGGGCCAAGATGGACAGACAGGAGCAATATATAGGGCAGGCAGAGGGGATTAGCCGCCGAGAAATATAAATTGGATAATGAAAATAAAATTCGTCTTGGTCACGTGCTTAGGGAAATATGAAATGATTAGTATCAAAAATAAATGCCATACTTACGGGCTTTTTCTAATTGGAAAGTGGGGAAAATAATCACAGAAGTCAGAAGCCAGTTTTCAATTAACTGCCTGCCAGTGCCGATGTCCGATGCCCGATTTGGGTTTTGAGTTGAGTGAAGGCCTGTGGCCGGGAGCGCTACATTTTTAATTAATCCCGGAGTTCCATCCATTTTCTACCCAGGTAGCAGCAGAACCTGCCACTTTTTAGCAAATCCAGTGGGTGCATTTCTGATGGACATTCGGCATCTGTTTCTGACCAGGCCAACAAGCCGGATCCGCAGCAGGGCCAACCAGGTGCCCGTCAAACAATTCCTGCATTTGCCAGGCTTTGGCATTTTGGTTTTTGCTTCACTCTCGTCGCAAATCACAAAAATCAAAAATGAGTGCACAATTTAATTTCAGCTTTCCTATTTTTTCCACGAATTGTTTGGATAGTCAGACAGTAACTCGTTCATTCGAAATTATTATTTACATTTATGCAAAAGAAATTCAGTGTATTTGCATTTTTATTTGCCCTTTAATGATTGACATTTTAGCTTGAGGAGGGTGACTTTCCACTTTTAATTATGTGGTTTTTTGTTTGCTTAGTTTCAGGTAGGGTTAATTCTGAAACCATGTAAAATATGATGTAAATTAAATATGAAAAGGGGTAACCCACATTGGATTGCCTTTCCAAATATTAGCCAAGTTATGGAAATTCACTAAATATAACAAAACAATTTTTCCTATTTAAAAAAAATTTACTGAAATTGGTCAAAAAAAATATTTTGAGGCACAGTTTATCCTATTGCTCTTGTGTCTTCCACCCGATAAGGAAAACCATTTATTAATCAGATATCCAATCCAATTTGTTTCAAACAAATGTTTAAAAAAATGCTACTTTTTAATGAAATATGATACGAAAGGAAGTTCTAAGAGCGGGAAGGTGTAACATTTTTGGGTCTGCCAAAACATTAACCTAGTTATAGATTATTTTTTTGATATTTTTCAATTAGGAAAAAATCTGATAATTTCATACACTTCTTAGTGAATATTTCCGCTATTTCACCGATTCAGAAAAGGTACACTATTCAAAGATTCAATGCGCTTCGATCTGCATCCAAGAGTTGTAAAAGTAGAGTTCAAAAATGTTGGCCCAATTATTGGCCAAAATCATTCCCCCTTGATGGAAAAATGGGTCAGAAAAATGGTTTAGTTGGCCAATTTGTTACTGTTTCTATTGAATATTAATACTCGAAGATTTAAGATTGGGAAGGTATGACATTCCATGATCTGGTGTAAATTGGCTGATTAATGGCCCCGAAAAGGGCATGATAAAACAAGGCCCTTCATGGCTGAAAACATTATCCAAGTAAAAAACCCCCAAATAAATATTTACATAAAAGCTCAGCCCGACTCCACTTTCCTTTATTGCTTATTTCAGGAATTATCCATAATATGAAGTAACTAAATGCCCAGCAATCAAATTTATGCCAGCAAGGCGTGTGCATAAATGGGGAAATAATGTCTGGGCATCTCTGGTATGCTACGTATGTATACTATGTGTGTTCCACTCTGGAATGCCAACAGGTCAACCGCTCAGTTCAATTAAGACTTATTAAATGTGCTTCAAAAAGCAGGAGGGGATTGAATCTTAGGCAGTCAATATTTGGAGGAAAATATGTGGTGTGTGTTATAAAAAATTAACCGATCTCCGCCCCTGAGCTTGCGAAAAAGAAATCTGAAATTGGAATCCAAGGGCCACCTCCCGCAGTCGACTCTGTGTCTTTGTCCGGGTACGTCAGAGAAAAACTACTACTGAATGTAATATGTATAATATATGTCCAGAAACATGAACATGAGAATTGATAGAGTCCAGTCACTCGAAGTTTAAATTAATAAAAACTATTGCATAATAATTAAACACCGCTTACAACACAATTAAGCCACTCGGCAATGAGAGAGTTAATTATCATTATCGTCGTCGGACACAAGGACCTCCAAGGGTGAGTGGAATGCATATATCGATCAAAGTGAATGACGGATTGAGTGAGCAGGAAAAAAGTGCAGTAATAAATAAAACGAGCTTTAGCGCATTTCATTGGACCCAAGCCAGCCAGAAACGGACCAGTTAACTGGGGTCATCAAGCCCCTTGACCTGAAGGTGTAGCTTAATGTCTGGGTCTGTCGCCCCGCACACTGCATCGTTTCAATGCCTGTATACATTAAGCACCGTATTATAACCCCCTTTCGAAAACTAGTTTCATTGAACGGAATGTTTTGTTTGTCAGATTATTTGTAAAGAGTTTAAAGTTTTCTCCCCAACTAGGAGTTTTCCGCAAAAAAATCAAGAATAAAGCACTTCAACGACACTAATATTACTATACGGAGTGCATTTGAGGTTAGTAGTCTCTGTACATTGTTAATTACTAGTTTAATAAATAATTAGAGGGCGAATCAAGGCGAGGCTAATCACGGAGAGCACTGCCGATATCTGACGGCTACGCCCAAGTAGATGTTGGGGCGGATAGGTGGTCTTAAAGATTTCCACAATTAAAAATTACACAATTATAAATCCATTAATTTATAATCAAAGTTATGTGACCTATATAGGACTAAACGTAATACAATAACTTATTCATGAATAAAGCCTTAAATATGTTATTTTAGTTTTCAAAGGCTTAAGCCTAAAAGTATGCAGCCATTTTTGAAGAGCGTTAACATAGGCTCATTATGTGGCTAACAGAGATGTTGCCTTTCGCAATTAACTTATTCAAACAAATTCCGTAAATTACCATTTTAAATGATATGAAAATTAACACCCCACCTTGTAAACTCTAAAGAAAACCCCCCAAGGGAATAAACAATCAAGTCTGCGGGTAATTATTTCCATTCCAACGCTTTCGACAGCTAAAAGTTTTCATTTCTCAGCCGCCGCCATTGAGGGATTTGTCTGCCATGAGAGGGGCATAAGTATTGGTCGCGATTGCGCAGAACCCTAGCGCACGGCCCGACCTGTCCTTCAAGTGGCAGTTGAAGGTACAAGAAACAAGCACCAAGTTGGCCAACACATGCTTGGGCCTGTGGCTGGACAGCGACAACGTCAGGCCTTCTTCTAGGCCAGCCGTCTGTGAATTATGGGCCGTTTTGTAAGCCAGTTTAACGTCTAGCGGCGAGCAATTGAATTAATGGATATGTAAAAATTTCTGCACTTCATGTCATATTTTGGCAATAATCTCGCAACTATCACGGGTACATTGTTTTCGGCTAGGTCATATTTTTCATGGGTCTGGCCCGTGCTGTCTGATTTCCGATTTGCCTGGCAATGAGATGCCGTTTGATCTTCTCGATCTGCGACTACACATATGCGTAGTAACCTCTCCGTGTCAGACCCCGACACTCGAGACCTGTTTTCGTTTTCGTTCAGGTGAATCAACTCTCAATGTGAAGGATGGTGTCTGGTTCTGGTCACACCCTTTCTGGGGTCCGTGTCACACTCGTAAAAATGGAAAGCAAAACACAACAATATCAATTGAAAACAGTGTTCCAGGTTCAGAGGTTTGTATTAGCTATCCCCTGTTTAACCAAGAATTAGTGACGAGTGCTTGATAAACAGTATCTTCAATGGTTTGTGGAAATTGGCAAGAAAAGCGAATATTTGGGCTTGGCCAGGTGGGGGTTTCCATGTCAGACTATTCCTATTACGTTCTACTAGGTCCGGAATATTAACAACTGGGTGCTAATCATTTTTATAAGCTAGTACCTGTATGTATTAAATAGCTCTTGCTTTTCTTGGCCCAGAAACAGAACTTTAACCAAAACATTTAGATTGTCTAGAAATACGTAATATTGTAGAAGCCAAGCTGCCATTACTGAACAACAATTAATAATTTTAAGCAAAAATATACTTGTTTTTATCTCGGCTATTCCGCACTTGACCATTTCGGTCTCACCATCAGTACCTAGTGCCTAGTACCGAGTGCGAGCATGCAGTTAAGATCTCTATCGGCGGCACTTAAATCGAACGTGCCGCTAACTAATCACCCATTTAAACTCCGACTCCGACTCAATTTTGTGACAAACTTGAACTTGCGATGAGTCTGGCTTGGTAAAAAATGAAGCCAACCAGCCAGTAGGGTTAATTCCTCCTCTTCCACCATTCAAGTGGAGCGACTGCGCGGTGGCAGTTTGGATATTTTTAATGTCCCTTGTGGCCTTTTCCGCAAATGCTGGCAATTATAATTATAAACAATATAAATTAAAATTTTGTTTGTCGAAAACAAACGAGCACAAGTGGTCCGACAACATGTGTCGCCGTCTCAGGTTATCATTGTCGAATGTAAAACGCAAACATTTTGCCCGCTCAAGTCTCGGATTTCGGTTTCACAACTGCAATTAAGCCGTTCTTGTCAACTGCAACCTTCGCTGGGCCCGTGAAGCCCAGCCCAGCCCAGACCTATTAGATAGAGGTCTTTAGGGCATCCTTGGCCCGAGCGGGTACTCGCAACTGTGCCAGTTGGTAAATACGGTGCAGTGCAGTTATTTCCGAGCGGGAGTTTGCCCGCCACTCGAGGAGATCTTCAAGTGGTCTCGGATTTTGACCCAACTTACATTGAACCGGGGGAAAACAATACGGCTATCCGGCTATTGTTCGAAAGAGCTTCCTTTGGGGCGGCATGTGCCACAAAGACGGGCTTCCGGTATCGGTCATGCTACTTAATGTGCTGAAATCTAAAGTAAGCAAGGCGCTGTCATCAATCATCAGCATCGGCCGGGCAGAGGTTGGAGCTTGGAGCTTGGAGCTTGGAGCTTGGAGCTACCTCAACGCACATGTAGTTCCCAGATCACTGCAGCTTACTGGATTTTCATGTTAATTACTGCATATTCGTTGCATATTAGATTGGCTATTTATATAGGCAGACTGGCAGAATCATAAAAGTAGAGTCAAGAGGTTCCCTTATATAAGAACATGTTTATCTTATTGTTTTATTGATACCTGAGAGAAAAGTTAGTTTAATTCCTATAACTCTCAGTCCTCTTATAAATACAAAGCACTCCATTTGGTTCCATTAACAAAATAGGTTCCTTTATCCCTTAGTAAATTTTGTTGAACCATTACAAGATTCTCAAGGGTATTGTTTTTTTGGAGTGTAAAAATTAATTTACCCAAGAACGTTATGATCTCAGTTAGAATTCTATTCAGATATTGACGTCCTTCAGCTTATACCTGTAAATAAATCAATTCAATTAAATTTACGACCAAGTTCTTGGCTATAAAACTAACCTGCATCTACATACACGTTACTAATTAAAGAGATCATATCCCGTTCTTAGTAAACAGACTGATAGAAGTCAACAACGAAAGGTATTATTACTACGTCAATGCGTGAAATGCGATCATAACGTTTGGAATTAGCTCAAGTAATAGCGCTAGTAATAGCCAACGAGGGTAGTCAAGCCCCCATCGGGGTGATATATAAAACAATTGCGCTGTTTGGAAAATTTTCCACCTTGGTTAACCGTTGCTCGAATGAGATTTTCATAATTTTCACAAGTTCGCCTTCAAGGTGTATAATTTGGGTTTATTGCCAGCAATTGATAACCACTAAGATGCATTCACAATTAGCCTTGGCAGGGCTTCGGATTCAGAGATATCACAGTCAGAGGAATGGGAGCCTCTTACCGTTCCTTCCACAACGTCGCTTCGGATATCCCTCAGAAAAACCCCAAAAGTCGGAAATACTAAGGAAGCAATAAAAACTACGTAAACGTCAAGTTCACTTAGCTAGAACCACCAAAGGCGATAAAAAGCAGGTCGAGAAAACAAAGTAAGAAGCGAAGCAAATAAAAAGTAAAGAAGGTAACCCAAACCTCGGGTGACTCAGCACAAAGCCAAAAAATCCCCCAGCCAACGATCGAAGGAAAAGTCTTGGCTTCAGCTCTGGGGCGAAACTCACCACGACTTAGCCTGAGCAGCACCTGCGTTTTGGCCAATTGCCAAATTTCTGATACCTTTAAATCTAAACAGCACCGAGGATTGCAGCACACGAGCACAGTCAGGTATTTGCACACCCAGAAGACACAGATACAGATATAGATATTGTTGCAGGCAGAGATACAGATACAGATACGAAATAAAGTTCGGCTTAAGTGGAGAGATATACTCGTACTTAGTCGGCGTACGATCGCTGCCTGCCCGCTCTCGCTGTCAGCGTCGCTGCCAACGCCGCTGCCGCCGTCGACGGCGAAGTCTTGGGGGTTTTAAACAAAAACGTCTTGCCCAGACGACGGTCCATTCATGCGAGTTTTTCATTCCGACGCGTCAACTTAAAAGCGACACATGCTCCGGAGCGTGCGCGATCCCAGTTGCCACTCAGAAAATCCCAAGAATTCCTCCGCCGACGAGTGTCTGTGCCCAAGGACAATACCCAAAAAACTGATATAATGAGTTCTTGATACCAAACATTCGCGGCAATCAAACCTCATTGGCAACAATTCAATTAGTTTTCGGTTGTGAATATGCTAAAAATTGAGTTCTGACCCAAAAAAAAAAACAACACCCCCGCTACTTCCCAGATAACCTACATTGAAAACTTTGGATTAGCCGAGCGCCACTAAGAATTTTCAAAACGTAAGTGTCAATGGGGCGTATGAGTTATGGTTTTCTCGCGCCTGAGCTAATGGGGCGTATGTGCAATATTCCGGGCAGGAAATTAATAAATATCGAGTGTGGTTCGATTAATTATTTTTGCCGTGTCAAGTTTTGATTTAAAATAAATGAGCTTCTGTTAAAGGTTTCGTGGCTTAATTAAAACTTTATTTTCCTAAGTGATGTAGAACATTAACCCCTATTAAGCGGCTATATACTTGCAGATCTAATGTGACCTAACCATTTTAGGCTCAACAAAATTTTAGTTAAGAATTAAATTATTTGATTAAAAGCGATTTCAAGTTGCAATTAAAATTATAAAATTCCGAAATTTAAATGCAAAAATAGGCAAGGCCCGACCCCCGACCTTTGCAATCGAAATACAGTTCAATGTGCGCATTTTCATTTGATTACAAAAACATTTAAAGAGCTGTCAAAAATCTCAATTATTTCGCCGTCAAAAAGAGCAAATCAATTAAGCTGATTGTGGTTGTTCAACAGCCCCGGGTCTTATCAACTGGCGGAGGAATATGTAACAACAGTCAGTATATCAATAAGCTGTCCGGAATCCATTTATAGACAAATCGAAACTAATCCGAAGGCCCTTGCCCAATGTGTTTTCCAGCGAGCTCTTCGCATTTTGCCTTCGCTTGTTTGCTTTAATTTATAAACAGTTTTGGTTTTTCTTTGGCTCATTTTTGCAGTCTGCAATTAAGTGTAAACATTTTGCAAGTTATGCAAAATAACGGCAATGTGGTTATGACCGGTCATTTCTCGCCGAGTGCGGAGTCTGAGTCCGACTCTCGGCCGAGTGCATATTTGGGGTCTTTCGATCTGTTTTTTTTTTGGCTCATTTCTGGCGGCGGGGGATTTCGTAAATATGCAACCACAGACACGTACCAAGCTACCGAAATCATGTGTTTTCCCCACCCCTGATTAAGTTTGACCCACTTGGACCCACAGACTTTGGGTCAATGTTAAGGTTGCGCGAAACGCTGTGCCCTTAGGTCGCTGTATTTGCCTCCAGTGGAACCTGCTTCGCATCTAGTTTATCTGCGAAATATCGCGATTGGTTATTGGTTTAGCACAATTTTATGACTCCCAGATCTTAAGCGGGCTTTCCCCGAAAGAACTTATTTCAAAGCTAATAGTTCCATATAAACAGTTCTCGGAATTGCCAAATACTTTGGTATCCAGGTGTTGCGACTTGGGACTATTTAATCATGCCACCTTTTGGCCAAATCCCAATCAGTTTCACTTTCAAGCGAACCGCAGTCAACAGCCCAGACAAAATTTCCTAATTCGTTACTTAGCCAGCCAGCAAGTCAGCCACTCATCCCTGTCGGCCATCCATCCACCTATCTATCCGCCCACCAATTGGCCAGCAAATAGGCACGGACACAGAAGTTGTCTTAAATTAACCGCAAGCTTTAAGGGGCGAAAAAAAACTGTTAAGAGCCATAGACGTCACACAAAAGGCAACAAAGTGATCGTTTTGTTGTTGGGGTACTTTAGTGTTGTATCCCAAACCGTTAAATTGAAATATTGACACGAGTTTTTGATGTGTGTATTTTTGTGTGAATCATTTGGACGAGAGGCCCGCGGCAGGCCAAGCACACTTGCTAATAACCCGAACATACAATGTGCGCAGCCGCGACTGTATCTGTATCTGGCAGATACGTTTACATAATGAGCGGACCAGGCTCTTTAATAACCAGCAGATTGGTGGCTCTGATAAGCGAGAGAAATTGGCAAATTGCCATTTGCCGGCTCAAAGTGCGAGAAATCCATCAATCGCCGAATTCAGCCGCGGGCTGGCCGCACAACAAGTTGTATTTTTAATTTAGTGCCTTAGGTCAGGATTGAAGTCGCCGGCAACACCCTTACAACGATACAAAGACGACCTTGCAAGCCTAATTTCTCTGACAACCAGATCAGACCCTTTTCAAAAGTCGCCAAATTGATTCATGACTTCGATGGAATAAGGTGCGTGAGCAAAAATGTTTTTTTCCATTTTAACTTGGCTTTAACTTGACTCACCGGCCAGTTGGAAATTCTCGGACGTAATTGGAGCATTTCGCGAATGGTTTCGGTTTCGGCAGAGAAAAAAACGCCAAAAACAGCCCATAAAATGTTCCCAAAAATAGTATATAGAGAGTAAGTACGTATAAATTACAAAACACTCGACACAGCTGCTGCAGTTGCCGCTGCCGAGTATTGGAAAATGTTTGCCAATAATTTTGTTGTTGATGGAGCGGCCGGCCACGCTTCAGTGATTGGCCACGGTTTTGGCCAAGTCTGCGACTAACCCGAGAGACGATAGTAATATCGTCAGCGACGAGCCTCGCAAACAATTTACTTAGTGCTCTGCCCGCTCTCAGCTTGATCTGAAAGCCGGACTAATTCTGAAGCGGATAGTTTACCTAATTTGGGGATTAAAAGGGCAATTAGTACAAAGGAAACATAAAGGAACTACTTAAAAGCTTAGACATCATAAAAAGTAAACAACTCTAAATATGGATTCCGGAAAAACGTCTTATATTCTTAAAATCCTTCGCTTACCCTTGACGTGAGTCAAGTTCGTTTCCTAAGTCTTTTGTTTTGATATGGAGCTTCTTGCTTTTCGGCATCCAATTACAACATTTGCATTTCTGAAACAACAACAATTATAGCATGAAGTTGAATGTTAATACTGGATTACTTAATGTCATTTAAATTGTTTACATGGCTGCTGCCGTTGTGAGCCATTTGTACCCGTAGAATGAGCTGTTGCGCTTGGCCTGGCCAGGCGAGCTATGGAATATACCTATCGCTTTCGCTCTCGATGCGTCGCACTTTAATTGAGCTGAACAAAACGGTGGCATAAGAGGTTCCTCCCGCCACGCCCCTCCAAGGAAAGTGTGGCGCCGTCAAGCATGAAAATAAAACAATTTTGAACTTGATTTTGATGAAAAAAGCATTATTAAATAACTTTCTTACTTTATGTTGGTGAATTACAATAATTTAATAAAGTCCCCCCTTGAAGTTCCCCATTCTTAGTAACAGCCAACTAAAACTGGAAAACCAAGTAAAAAATGTATAGTCTGAATCCAACCATCCGTTATGCCGTCTGGGGGGCAAAGCCAGAGTCATGCCCCATGTGTAAGCTGCAATTAGAGCTAAATGAGAGACCGCTTCTGGTTCGATTGGAAACTTCCGCAAAGATTTTTACGTTTATCTCAATGTCAACAGCTGGAGAGATGAACGAACTTTTCGGATATGAAACCGAATATTCCTCACAATCAGCCAAACAAAAAGGCATAAAAAGCCGGACCAACAGTTTCAATAATTGCATACAATTTGCCAATCAACGCGTTCCCAACGATGCCAATTATGGAATGCCAGGCCCATGCTCAGGCCCTTTTCCTCATATTTCCAGCCCTTTGTAGGCCTTTAGTCTTTGGGCCAGGCACTTGGCCATGGCTTATGAAGCCATTCAAGAGCCACTTCCCTCCGGCACCCTGTAATCAGGCTAAGGAGGCTGGGGACGAGGAAGCGCTGCAGCCCACAGCCGATGATTCCAAAAAATTGATATTTTATATATGTAATGCAAGGCAGAAAAGGTAAAATAATAACCACTATAAAATTATAAAGCGTTGGCTGCCAAAAATTAAGCAAAAATTTATTAAAAGTGCATAAAACAGAGCGCAGCACAAAAAACTGGATATGCGAGCGGCAGCTGAAGAGTCTTTGGATGGGGACGGGGGAGAGCCTGTTGCATTATAAATGCGGGAAAGAGAAAAGTGGCGCGTGACCTTCGCACTACTGAACAAAAAGACCACTTTTAACGGCCACCGACGTCAAAAACTGCCAGCCTGCCAACTTCCAACTGCAACCTGAAACTGAAGCTGGAGCTGGAGCCGAGGCTGTGTGTGAGAAATTATTGAAGCAGCGAAGAAACCAAAACAAACAAGTGCGGTCTCCAGGGGAAACGCGATGGAGAAGGCACTGTTGTTGCAGCTACTGTTTCCAATGGGCAACATCGAACTCGAGATGCACTTGACGAGCTGGATAGGAGAAATATTTGGCAACAAAAAGACACACAAATAAACACTTTGCATTACATGGGGTGACATGTGTTGGATTTTAAGAAAAGGGGTCCCCCGTTCAAATCACTTAAAATAACTTCCAAAAATCATAGTTCAAATGTATAACTAAAACCTGCCGGGTTGCTCCATAAAAAAGTTCTATGAATAAATTTAAGGCAACAGTGCTTAGGCCACACATATATTCAAATTTTTCGTTTACAGACGCAATTGAAAATTTAATTAATATTTTACTAAAGTCAACTTTGTCTTTGGAGCTCATCTTTACCTACTTTGTGTATCCGTTAAAGTTCATAGAGTCATAGCTAAGTGTCGGTTTCTCGGGAATCGATATCCTCCCAATGCATTTATGACTGTACCCCCTGTAAACCCCATTGAATTGCACGCGATCAACATGAACATCAGATCCCAGTCTCCAAGTCCCAGCTTTCAGCTCCCAGGTACCAGCAGGTGTAAGCGGGAGAGCTGATTTCGGCAAATGCCAACGAACGCGGCCACTTCAGTGGCCAAGCAACCCACTTCTGTTACCAACTCGGTGGTGTGCCAGTGGGGCAATCGAAAGTGAATCTGGGAGACTAGACTGCAGAGCTGCAGCTACACCTGGACAAATTAGATCAAATACTTGCCATTATTAGCATTTTAAAGCGAACGAGTCAGTGATCTTAATGTGTATCAATTTCTCGCAGTGCCCGGAATCGGGTTGGGTATCGTCGTCGGCTGTTAGAAAGCTTCGCTGGCTTAGCTGGACATGGGGCAAGTGGCATGTGGCAGTTGCAACACACATCCAGTTGCCATATACACTGGAAAGGTAGCTGCGCAGCGTTATAAAAGCGAATTTAGGTCAATCAAATTTCGCATTTGGCATTTTGAAATTTCTTTACGCAAATGCTTGTGCTATTTTTTAATGATTTTCTAACCATACCAATCCAGCCCAATGCAATCCAATCCTGTCCAGTCTCTCCCGACTCGGCGGTGTCTCATTTGGGTTGCATAATGTGCCAAAGAAGCCAGCCAGCCAGCCAGCTATCCAGCTATCCAGCCAGCCAGGTGACCAGGCCGGGGCCAATAAGCACAAAATTGTAAAAAACGTGTTTCACTTTTATCTTTTTCTTCTCTCCGATGTTCACAGCTTTTTTTCTTCTTAATGGATTGGCTCTGGCCGTTGCGGCTCTGATGAGGCGTGAATTGTGGGAAAGAGAGTGTGCCGCAAGGGGTTAATTGAGGGGGAGTGCCGCGAAATGATAACTAATTGCTTCGGGGAACTTCCGACTTTGAGGAAGTTCGAATGAAGTCGTTATCCAGAACCTTGTGGCATTATTCCTGTTTCAGTGTCCTTTCCCTTTCCATATACCCTTGAAGGTTTTTTGCGACTCTGTTTTTTTTTTTTGGCATGAAGCACAAACGTTGGCAAATTAAATGCGGCCTTAATTATTTTATGCTCATTAAGCGCACATCCAAATATTTGCCACAATTTAAGGCTCTAGAGCTCGGATCTCGGCAGCAATTAAAAAAGATAAAAAGACTTTTAAGGCAAAAAAAATCAGAGAAGAGTCTGGAACAAAGTACAAAATATAAATGTAATTAATTGTGTTTAAATAAGTTGGTCTTTTCCAGTTTCACCTGCTTCCCCTATGCTTTACACAATTCTCTTCATAATCCAAAATCGCTCAATTGTGACAGCGGCGCTGAAACAAAAAAGCTTAACTAAAATTTCAGTTATGTCAGAAGTCAATTAAATATAATTTGCCCGCACTTGGGATGCGGCTAAGTCAAGTTTTTCGGCCTGACCACTGGCTAAATGCTTAAGAGCTATGACCTCACACTTGGCGGCGACAAAAAATAGATGTGAACGAAAGTCCACGCAAAGCATCAGTCCAAACATGCAAAGTTCGCTGCCTAAGTCATTTGTTTTTCTTCCCGTGGAATTTCTTTTCCCGGGTAATCTTGACTGCATTATCTCCTGCTCGCCGGTCACGTGCATCAACCTGGGATTTCATTGCGCTTCAGATCAACTAAAGACCAGTGGGCTCTTCACGTTTTCTGGACCCTCCAATAATTTCCATTTTTCTGCATTTTCAATTAGTTAGCCAATGAAACTGTGTCGGTTGTAGCGTGTAGCGGGCTAATTAGCATATATGCTTATTTTTGCAATGCAGGGTTCCCCTGAACTCACGTAGCGGCGAGTGACAAATGTATTTACATCTCGGAGCATTTATCAGAACGAGCTAATAAAAACATGTATTATTATTGTGTTGGAAATAAATTTATGGCACGATTCATTGCGGTTTCTAAGTGATGCCGCTCACAAATCTCCAAAGGAGTGTGCCAAGGCTAAGCTTCACATTATTTTTCTGGTCTAAGAACATCTTCGCAGCCGGAACTTTGAGACACTGACCCCAGGAAGTACTTGACCGACACGGCAGACTAATTAACTATAATTGCCATCTATAAATAAATATGTTGTCGTTGAAGTAATCCACCCCAACGGGTTTGTTTTCACTTATCCCCCCGACAGACTTGAATTATGGGCTTGGAAAAACATTACCTGCGGTACGGACGCACTGCCAGAGATCACCTCCTCGACTGGGCCACTTGTGGGCGTGGTCGGCGGCAACAACATCAGCAGCAGCAGCAGCAACATCCACATCAGCCTCTACAGCAGCCGCAGCAACAGCAATCCCAGCCATCACAGGGACCAAATGCCACGGGTCGGAGGTCACGACCGCATGTGTCGCACAGAGGAACCCCACTCTCCATGCTGATATCTAATGGAGTTAGGATAAGCAACAGTAAGTACAGTCCACTTAATTATATAGAAGAATACGCAAGTCATTTTACTTTAGTATTCACTAGAATCGTACTCGGAATGGAATTTATTAAAAACGTTCTCTTTTATTGACTTTTTCTTTTAAAGATTATAATCCATTGTTTCCCTAAAAGGAAATGATTTCGATGGTAACTCCTCAGATCTCCTCAAATCTGTCACCTTTGACAATTGGCAAGAAAATTGAATTACTGAAAAATGTTATTAAATGCTCAATTAGCCAACTAAAAGTCAATATCAAGCGCCAAATCGGTCTTAAAGCTTGTTAGGTTGGCCAAAAGCAACAACCCAACCAGTTGCAGTTACCCCACTCCCAGCCGATTGATAGATAGCTCAGAAATACCGCAAGCATTTCTGTATTTTTTGTATTTAATAGAAAACTAGTCATCCAAGAACTGCAGCCGAAAAATTGAAAACTGAAAACGAGTCTCGGCCGAAAGGAAAAACCAAACAGCTACTGGCTAACAGCGAAAACGACTTGAAAACAATTTAAAGGCAATCAAGCTGAGGGGGCAGGCTTGAAAACTAAAAGTCTGAAAACGAAACTTAAAACGAAAACAAAAACTAATAGTAAGCACAGATGTAAATCAAGGAAACACACAGACACAGAATTCGCAGAGAGACTGTAGCGTGTTCTTTTTGCAATGGCCGACATTGCGTATACGCCGAGTGTGCCGGGCCAGCCGGGCCACACTAAGTCGCAGCTAAGGCAGCCGAAGTGTGCAAACAGCCAACAAGTAGCAGAAAAGTAGCCATGGCCAAGAACACTGGCCAGACAGAGACGGAGACTCTCTGAACTTGGCTTAGACTGTGTGCGCCAGCCCAGGCTCCGTTTGTTTATATTTTGCTTTTCTATTTCTATCTCTACTTCGGATTTTAGTATTTTCAGGTTTCAGTTTCACTTGATTTCGATTGCGTTCTAAAGCTTTTATGGCAGAATTGTACTTTAAGCGTTTTGCACTTGGCTTTGTGGCCATGTTGGCCAAGTGCCTTGCTATTGGACTTCCAGCAGACTTCCAGCCTATGACGATGCTGCCAATTATGGCCGTTAAGTGCGGGTACTTCTGAGACGTGATGATCGGATAAGGATTACCACTTGACAGATTTAAAACTGGCTGAATGGCGTTTAATTGAGCGAGTCTGCTGCCCAGCATCTGGTTGTTGCATTGTTTCTATTTTTATTGAGGAAGTCGTTTGTCCGATATGGCTGGTTCTGCCACGATTTTAAATTCAAATTGGTCCCACTGTGCCCGAGAAATTCAAATGCAGTGCTCACGAATACTTCAAGCGACAAGCCAAATAACAACTCGCAATTGAAACTCTGGCCAGCAGCAACACTAGTCGCTACTAACTGCTGTACTAAGTCGCACCACCACAAGCTCATTCACAGCAAATATGAAAATGTTGCCAAATCAATAGACAAGGCCTTAAGACTCTCAGCTGAAAGAGGTCTTAGGAAGCTATTCCACTGCCAAAGAAAAAAATTTGGGATAACTGTGAAATGGTTTTCAGATATTTAAATTATAATTTTAGTTATCAATTACACTTTAAAGCTCCACAACCCATTTCTCCCAGTGCACCGTGTCTAGCCAAAAAGCTAGTTAGTAACTCACTCGTTTCCTGAGTGTATTCGAGGGGCTATCACTGGAGCTTCGAGAGGCCGCGGACATGGCTGCGAAATCAAGTAGCCGCCGTGGATGCCGGATCGAGTGAGCTCGAGCATAAATTAACACATACAGGCTTTGTCCGATTCTATATCTTTGCTCTTCTGGGGGGGGAGCAGAGAGGGCATGGTTTGGACATTCGTGTGTGCTCAGCCCAAACAGAAAAGGCGCGGTGGTTGCTTGCTGGTGGTTTCAGTTGGCGGCAATGCAGCTCAAGTGGCTCGAGAAGAAGAAGTTCCCAACTGCATCGGGCTCTTTAGCAATACCGGGTCTTCAGAGTACACACACTAACAGTATATGTGTGTTTTGCGATTATATAACCAGATGCTGGCATTAAGGCCTTGCCAAGATCGTGCTTTAGCTTTTCGGTTGCTGTGATTTTTAAGATGTTGACACAGAATTTGCCAAATGGAAGTCATTTTCATTAGTTTTTGAATATGTAATGACCTGGTAGAACCGAGAAAAGCTGTATAAGCCAGCTGATTCAATATCAGCCGATTAAGCCAGAAATCTCAGCTGTCCTAAGAAAATTTCCATTGTTGTGGGTTTCTCCCCAATGGGTCTCCTTTCATCTGGAGGCGTACTTTCCAGTTCCAGTTCCTAACCTTCGGAAGCCTCTTCTCGTGTACTTTTTCCGCTTCTTATCCGGAGCGAAAATCAGTTGTAAATGCTTTAATTAAGGGCCGAGACGCGATAACTTAAATGCAAAATTGCCGCGAAGGCACGTCCCAGTGGCCAAAAAACAGGTTTCAATTTGTTTGTTCGTGGGACATGCCCATTGCCCTTTGTTTCGGCTAATTGGACATCCGAGGGAACCCATTCCTCGAGTCCAGATCCCAGCACAGATCGATCGAAGGGTCGGGATCGGCCATGTGATGCAAATTGCTGCGCGTATGAGGAAGTGTATCGGCATCCCCCAGAATCGCAATTATTTGCTTAAACAAAAGTGTTTACATGGCTATAAAATACCCCAGCGTGCAGAAGGAGGGGCAGTCGGATCAGGTCTTGGAATTGTTATTATTATTGTCATAGTGCTCGCAAGCTGTCCCGGCACGTTCTTAAACGAAATCTCCGGCAGCAGTCGCGATTGTTCAGCTCCGGCATTGTCTATAGAAATTGAATTTGAAATGGTGCTTTGTTGGCAGTGAAGTTGGCCAAGAGCTGCAAAGCAGCTGCAGCCTTACGGCCGGTAATTGTGAGCGTTAATTTTAACAGGCAATTGGGAAATTTGCGCTTATTTTATTTCGTCTATGCTTTTATGTTTTTCTTTAAGATGACAGACCTCCCAGCCGGCTAGCTTAAGTATTTCATTTAAGCCATTTCAAAGTCTTTTACTTCAGTTACAAGGTGGCAGAACTATGTGTTTCTCTGTCTGTTTTTTTTTTAATACGAATACCGCGTGCTCAGCTGTAATTCTTAAAAGAAACGAGCTTGTGACACCACGCGCAGTGCGACTAAGGCAGAGGCTTACTAAGTACTTGCTCTTCAAATAGCAGGAAAGAGGCCTAAAGCAGCCTGAAGCACATACATTTAAAACCCCCTTTATAGGCCACCTCTGTCCAGTTGTAACTGAACACTTTACCTGCTGTATGAACAGGTAAACGAAATAACAGAGACGCACAAAACACAGAAACAACACAACACGAAGAAGCAACAACATTCGCTTACATGACAACCTAGAGCCCAGAGATCAGCATAATTGTCAACAGGCAGTCAGTCAGTCAGCCAGTCCCGCTGACGTATCAATTGTGTGCCAAATGTTTAGTGACCATATCGCAATGCCCAGCCCGTACACTCCCCTCCCTTTACAGGTTGCAATCGCTGTTCGATTGCTGCAACATTATCCGCCACTTGCCAGATAACCGAACGGCCGCATAAAGCCTTCCGTTCAGAGACCGCCGGCCTCCCTTGACCTTCAGCGATCGTATAGCCGCCCAAAATGTTATGTGCTTTTATTTAACGACATCTAAAGTTTTTTTTTTTTGGGTTTTTTCTTCGGTCGGTCACTCTCCTTTTTGCGTAACTTTCTCTGGCTGGAGTTTACGACTCGAGCTTCTTCAGGGTCAGTGGAACACGATAAAGAAGCCGCCCGAACTTGCCTGCAAAAAAATAATATACACAAGTAATCCGACTATATTTTGACAGCAATTATCGCGCCCATTTTCAATACAAGTTTAATGAATTTCATGCTGATTTATGGCACTCACAATGGTGATGCCTGTCCCCCGACTTTATAGTTATTGCAGGTTTGGGAAAAGGGTATAAAAGGTTTGACATTAAGTTTGCATAACTCTTACTGAACCCACACATATTGATATTAAACAAATTTCTTTGAAATAAATTTTCTTATAATTTCTGATTTAAATTCTGACAATATATACTATTTTGTAGCTGTGCACAAACACTTCCTTCCTTCGTTTTTTAAACCTTATCGTTCCGTGCTGACGGCGCTGTTTTGACTTACTGACCTGCAAAAAATAATCGAAGCAGCGCCGTATTGCATTTTATAAATTAATAAATAATAAATAAAATTGAAATTCATGTTTCTTCCAAAAAAAACGCTTCACCTTGCACTTTTTAGCCTGCAGAGTGTATTTTTTGCCGAAACCGAGAGCCGAAAAACAGTTTTTCTTGATTGGCGTGGCGATCGGTTCGTTGACTGATCTGGTCTGGGGCGCTTGGACGCCACCACAGATATTGAGATACTCGCAGATATAGATTCGATAGCCATTTAGGCCGAAACCCGTTGGCATTGTACGCCCATCATCATAATCATCAGGGGATCCGTCAAGCGTCATGCGGCTGGCCACGCCCACCTAGCCGTCCGGGCTAAGTGCATAGGCCAATTAACGTTGCATTGCCGGACGAGCAGAGATTAAGTTTCAATTAGTGATAACAGAGGATCGTAAATTTTGGCAGCTGTCGCACACATGTCCGTCTGGATGAGATAAGTCGGCCAAGACCGCGATCGAGATCGAGTGACTGCCCACAATGTCATCCGAAAACCCCATAGTGTTGACCGTTGTAATTGAGTGTGACATCCGCTAACTGGTCCCTTGAAATTCTGATGAAATTTAAATACATTTTTATTTATTTGCCAATCGAGACTTCGTAAAAAACTGATGATAAAAAGGAAGATGAGTCGGCAGGTTATCGTTCAATGTGTGTACTTAGTGGAACCTATTTTTAAAACTTGTCTCAAGACTCTAAATTGGAAATTTATTTATCATTCTTTCAGATAGACTAGCTGTGATAATTATTGGTATAATTACCTTAATACTAGGCATACTTTTATCGTCCATACCCTGGCTGGATTATTTTATACTCAAGGTAAGACCCCGTAATTGAAGATTAATTGAATTATGGATTATATCCTGGGAATGTCCTCACAGAACTTAAGGCTGTGGAATGATACACTGAGCTATCATTATTGGCAAAGGCCCGGCGTCATCCGGCTGACCAAGCTCTACATCTACAACGTGACCAACCCGGAGGGCTTCCTCAGCGGCGAGAAGCCAAAGCTGCAAGAAGTCGGTCCCTTCGTCTACAGGTAAGCCATAAATAGCGCCAATTGCAGCTTTCGTTACGCCTTTTTGGACGTGCCGGCAAAAGCCCACATGCATAATTGAGTGCATAGATAAATTTTCATGCTGCCTTCGTCATGGTTTGTAGGGGGGCCGATGGCTTAATAACAGTAATTAGAATCGCAAGTGGCTAAAAGCGAAACTATTGCTCAGCAGAATTGGCTAAGATCCAGCTGATTGAACTTCTAGAAGGGTTAATTGTGGGCTGCGACTTGATTTATTTCTAGTCAGAGAAATTAATTAGTAGCTGCCAGAAATACGATGATTTCGTGGGTGTTTTTAATTCGCAAACTAGTTTGGAGTACGTTCCTTTTAAACTCTGATGATAATTGCTCATAGAGGCCTTCATATTGGCAATTGGAATATGTTTTGATTAATCAATTAGCCAAAGATGGCTTATCAAGATCAGATACTAGAAACGGCCCACCGATTGTTAACACCCCAGAACATACAAATCGACTGCAGTTGGCTGGAATATGCAATTAGTTGGCCAATTAAGCCCGGGGCAAGCGAGTTCCGCCTATTGTATAATTGAGACAAAACTTTCTTGAACGATAACCCGAGAGATTTCAACTCAAATGTGATTAATCGGCAGTGATTACTGAAGTAAAGTGAAGATGTAATGGCACAAGACACAACAAGAAATCGAGGCCCAAAGTGTCTGTCATCCGCTGCCACTTTTTATGCTCATTCCATGTCATTTTTTGGTATGAGGCTTCCCCGACTCTCCGGTCGAAGACTGAACTTGACATTCAATGGGTTGCCCTGACTTTGGACCGCGAGCCGAAGACCCAGACACGTGCCGATGGATGATAATGAATATTACGAGTGCCACCGTGAATGTGAATGTAATTTTTCTTGTTTCATTTCCCTTTTCACAGAGAAGACATGCAGAAGGTAAACGTGAAGTTCGACGAGAATAACTACACCGTGTCATATCAGCATAAGAAGATACTGCAATTTGTTCCTGAACTGAGTATTGATAAGGACACGCCCATAGTCACGCCCAACATTCCCCTGCTGGTGCGTTGTGAGCAAGCCTTTCTCCCATAATAGCCGATAGTAATATGACCTCCCCCCTCTTCCAGACCCTTACCAGCCTGAGCCCCAAGTTGGGATACCTTCTGTCCAAGACCATATCCGTGGTGGTGTCGGCCGCCAAGTTTAAACCCTTCATAAATGTAACAGCCGAGCAGCTGGCCTTTGGCTATGACGACGCCCTGGTGAGTCTGGCACACAGGTTCTACCCGAAGCATATGAGGCCCATGGAACAGATGGGCCTGCTCCTCGGACGCAACGGCACTCTCACGGAGGTTTCCTCCATCAAGACGGGCATGAAGAGCATGGACCAGTTCGGTTACATCGACTCCCTCAACGGCATGAACCACCTGCCGCACTGGAACGAGGAGCCGTGCACCAGTATCGCCGGGTCGGAAGGATCCTTCTTCCCGCCGCGAGACCTTACCAAGTCCGAGATGGTCCACATCTACGACAAGGACCTCTGTCGCATCATTCCTCTCAAGTATGTTGAACGTACAGAGAAGGACGGAATCGCTGCGGATCTGTTCAGGCTGCCTAACAACTCCTACGGCGACGCCGCCCACAACCCCGAGAACCGGTGCTATGACACGAGCGAGTACGAGGCGATCCAGGGCCTTCAGAACATCAGTCCCTGCCAGTACGGAGCCCCAGTCTTCATATCGAATCCGCACTTCTTTGAATCCCATCCAGATCTTCTGGACTCCGTTGAGGGTCTCACCCCGGACCGGAAGAAGCACGAAACCTACTTCAAAATACAACCGGTAAGTTAGATAGAAAGTTTAAGAGACACAAGACATAGACTATTTGAATTTTTAATCCGCTTTCGTGGTAGAAACTTGGAGTACCTTTGGAGGGCAAAGTGCGGATCCAATTGAATCTAAAGGTGACGCATGCCAAGGACATATATCCCGTGCGAGACTTTAGAGACTTTGTTTTTCCGGTCATGTGGCTGGAGGAGGTGAGTAATGAAAAAGGCAAAAAATGGTTAGGTCCTAATCGCTGGAATTTTTAGGGCATTTCCGAGCTGACGCCCGCCATCAAGCGCTGGATATACCTGGGCACTGTTATAGCCCCGCTCGCGGTACCCATTGGATCGTACCTGATGATTGCCGGTGGAGCCTTTGCCATAATCTTTAGCTTCGTCCGGGCCTATCAGAGCTTCGTGTTCGCCCAGGACCCAACACTAGAGATCCTCGAGATGGGCCGGCGGTCCTTGCGTCGCGGCAGCAGCTTCATCTCCCACCAGCAACACCGGTTGCTGCACCACCGCGACAGCTACTCCCTTCTAAGGCACGGACCCGTGGCCACTTGCCTGGGGGAAGCGGGACGGGAGGACTCCCAGCCGATCATCGACACCTGCATGGCCATAAGCCAGGATGCATAGTCGTAGTCGTAATCAATAGGTAGTCCTTAAGGCGTGAATGTGTGCCTGATTGTGTGAGTCTGAAGCTAACTCTAGTATCGTTCTGGCCAAAATGGTGGCTCTTGTCACTTGTCATTACTCAACGTCCACATCGAATCAATCATTTCCACTTCCATTGCGATATCATCTAGCCGCCAACCATCGCCAATCGCCAAACGGGTTTGCTAGTTAGTATCTTGTAGATAGTCGTACATAAAATGCTACAAATAATTCACTAGTCATGTTTACAATGTGAAAAATGCGAGCGCTCATTTCTAGTTATTTTTAGCCGTAAGTCTCGTTAAGCATAGCCACTAATTATATTGTATGTATTTGTTAAATAATGTCTAGGCTGAGGACAAACGAAATTATATGGTTTAAGCAAATGAAGGAGATTAAGCCGAGCTGCCTTTTCATTTGCCGGGTTCTGTCCTTCTAAACTTCTGTAGACTACCGACCCCATAAATCCAAGTTCAGAACATAAATCTCCTTGTTAACAACAGATTCTTCTTCTCTCGCTCCTCCAGAACAATTCAAAACTCTTATAAATCAAGGCAAAAAGGAAAATCCTGTAAAAATGCACTCGGAAATAAAACAGAGGCACAGTCTCTTACCCCTTCAAGCTTTCGTTGATTGACGCACTTTTGACGTTCCCACAATTCCTCTACCAAAACAAACGCACACGAGTCGTACGAGCGATAAATTATACACAAGATCCCATGAAGGACTCCTGAGGAAGGGGGCGGTGGACTAGTTTAGACCGACCTTTTGTTTTCGAAATAAAAAACAGGCACAAAATATGATTTTTTTTCAATGTTGCCTAGAGTCAGGAGAGGCGAAAACAAATAAAGAACAAGTCAGATGGAATGCCTTTTGAGAAATCCGCAGCTTGGATTCCCTTTTCAATTTCTTCCAGATGGAATCTCTGTTATTATGAATCAACACGCGTGTCAACAATGTCACTATTAGATTGATTTTTTCCCAAATTTATATCATATGCAATCCTTATGCGGAATACCTCAGACGTTTTATTCTCTTATTCTCTATTATTCTAATTGCAGACCCATAAATAAAATTTACGATTTATATTTTCCCAATTATTAAAAGCATGCAGCTTAAAAAATCCGGGTTACTTCTTAATGTTTCTAAATTATAACTTTTCCATTTTGAATCCGTTCCTAAAGCGGATACTTGATACGTTTTGTAGATCGATTCAATATTAATAATACGAGTCAAAAACCGAGTCGTTTAATATTTGCCCAACATTTTTGGGATGCCTCTTAAAAATACCCAGATAAGTGGGCCAAAAACATATCTATATGTATCCTTAAATTTTATATAATTTCGATTTGAGAATATATTCTCCATAATCTACATTAAAACTTGCAAACGAAATTTTTTTTAGATTTTTTATAAAATTCAAATTTTTGAAGAACCGTTGGGGGTACCAATTAGGCCCACAGCGATGGCTATATTTTTGCCAATACTTTTCCGGCAAAAAGAGGTATACCTTTGTGAATAAATTCTCCAGCAATCCAATTCAGAAAACATATTTTTCTTGAGCTATATTTCTTGTAGCTTGTAAGACCCTTAGAAAGAGTATAAATAAGCTTTGGAACTGGAATCAAAAGAATGAAATTTCATGGCAGGCAGGAGGCAAGCGGCACGGCACAAAGTTGTAAGAAAAGCGTTTTCATTTCATTTGGCAAAAATGTTTATACAAAACCAATTTTACAATTTTCGATTCAATTTCTGCTACTGACATTTCACTTAAACGAAAACCTTAAAGGCGCAATCCCCTTTACGTTTTCCCCTTCGCCCATTGTGGGTATAAATGTAGGGAGGTAGTTTGTTTGAGCCATGAAAGTTATGTGGCAAAAATCGTGGCTGAGATATTATTATTAAACTCTGGATGAATCTCCGAAAAGTTATTCAGCTGCCTAATTACCCCAACACCTCTTAGAAATCCATAAACGGCGAGTGATAAACTAATATACGCCGGAACATATGCTGCCAAGGGCGTCATAAATGTTGCCACACATCCACCCTTGCGGACCCCAGCTCCAGCCCCTCCTTGTCCAATATGCCCAATAAAATGGCCGCCAAACCTCAAGGACAACAAAAGTTAAAAATTCGTTTATGGCGCACCATAAAATCGAATAAAAACAATTGGCACATGAAAATCCACCCGAAACAGTCGGAGATCTTCATTGTCGTTTTCCAAAGGGGGTGGCTTTCCGATTTTTCCGTGAAAACTGCGTGAGTACAATTGGAAAAATTGCGGCCATATGCTGCAGGCATCCAAATATGCCAAAAGAAATGGCTCAAGTAAATAAAAACAATCACAAGAGCTTGGCCAAAGGAGTCGAAGGTTGTATGTTCTTAGGCTTTGGATGCATACATCTTTTTAAAAAATTCTTTATATAGGCAGGCACAAAATCTAAACTATTCAAATTAACCATTTAATATTTTTTTAAAAATAAACTGACAGTTTCCCATCTTAAAAACACAAGAAAGAGTATCCCCAAGTAGAACCCCCATCAGGATTGGCTCTCTTTTAACCGCTGGCTGTCGAATCTTGGCCCGTTTTGCTCGGCGTCAGCTTGCTGGCCACTTAGGCCGTGATGGAATTGCTTATGAATTATACAAGAATATTAAAACGTGCCCGGGGAAGCCACTTGCACTTGCCAGGATATTTCAATTGCCTCCCCCAGGAACTTGGAGCCTTGCTGTAAATACTTTATTGGAAAAGTATGTGCCAAATGGTTATTGAATAGAGGGTTGAGGGGGAGGTTCCGCCCAGACTCGGCGCAAACAAATTGGGCGCTAAGTTGCCTTTATTGGTTTTATTCCGGGGGTGGTCATATAATTTGATTTGCCTGGACTGACCTTGATGAGGCTGATGATGATGATGATGGCATAATTGTGGCAAAATGAAAACGGGCATAACATTGCTTTTATGTTTGATATTTGTACATGTTTATTGGGTTTATGGGTGTATAATTTACAGGCAGAGCTTTCGGAGGGTCCCGTGGTCTTTTATTTTAACTTAATCGAAGCATACATTTAGGCACAAGTCTCAGTCACACGCACACACAGATACACCCACTCACTCTCGCAGATACTGGATGCAGTAGCAGATTGCAAATTAACGGTTAAAAGCTTTCAGGCCAACTTGGAGCTTGGCCTTTTCCGGTTGTGGTCTTGGCTGTGTTCAGTGATACCGAGAGAACTTCATATCTTCATATCATACCAGAGGCCCAACTCGAGGCGATTGAGTGCCGGGCCGTACGGCTGCACCTGTGACATTGATCGCTTCCGGCATCTGGATCTTACCCAGATGCCGGACGTACGGACGTGCTGCTGGCTAAAAAAATATCCGCTAAAAAATATTTCGTCTCAGGGTTTTCATGCAGAATGGTGGAGAATCGATCCAGAAATCGTTTAAGGTACTCCGCTTGAGAATCGGGCCAGGATTGGGGAAGATATAGCCATCACTGGGGGCCATATAAGGCAACCCTCATCTTCAAGGGATCCCTTCACGAAAAATGGACAAAAAATCTAAAAAATATTTCGTCTCAGGGTTTTCATGCAGAATGGTGGAGAATCGATCCAGAAATCGTTTAAGGTACTCCGCTTGAGAATCGGGCCAGGATTGGGGAAGATATAGCCATCACTGGGGGCCATATAGGGGAAACCCTCATTTTCAAGGCATCCCATCCTAAAAATGGACAAAAAATTTAAAAAAAATTTCGTCTCAGGGTTTTCATGCAGAATGGTGGAGAATCGATCCAGAAATCGTTTAAGGTACTCCACTTGAGAATCGGGTCAGGATTGGGAAAGATATAGCCAACACTGTGGGCCATATAAGGCAACCCTCATCTTCAAGGGATCCCATCACGAAAAATGGACAAAAAATTTAAAAAAAATTTCGTCTCAGGGTTTTCATGCAGAATGGTGGAGAATCGATCCAGAAATCGATTAAGTGTAATCAATTTGAGAATCAGGGTTATGCAGGATTGGGAAAGATATAGCCAACACTGTGGGCCATATAGGGGAAACCCTCATTTTCAAGGCATCCCATCCTAAAAATGGACAAAAAATTTAAAAAAAATTTCGTCTCAGGGTTTTCATGCAGAATGGTGGAGAATCGATCCAGAAATCGTTTAAGGTACTCCGCTTGAGAATCGGGCCAGGATTGGGGAAGATATAGCCATCACTGGGGGCCATATAGGGGAAACCCTCATTTTCAAGGGATCCCATCACGAAAAATGGACAAAAAATATAACAAATATTTCGTCTCAGGGTTTTCATGCAGAATGGTGGAGAATCGATCCAGAAATCGTTTAAGGTACTCCGCTTGAGAATCGGGCCAGGATTGGGGAAGATATAGCCATCACTGGGGGCCATATAGGGGAAACCCTCATTTTCAAGGGATCCCATCTCGAAAAATGGACAAACAAATCTAAAAAATATTTCGTCTCAGGGTTTTCATGCAGAAAGGTGAAGAATCGATCCAGAAATCGTTTAAGGTACTCCACTTGAGAATCGGGTCAGGATTGGGAAAGATATAGCCAACACTGTGGGCCATATAGGGGAAACCCTCATTTTCAAGGCATCCCATCCTAAAAATGGACAAAAAATTTAAAAAAAATTTCGTCTCAGGGTTTTCATGCAGAATGGTGGAGAATCGATCCAGAAATCGTTTAAGGTACTCCGCTTGAGAATCGGGCCAGGATTGGGGAAGATATAGCCATCACTGTGGGCCATATAGGGGAAACCGTCATTTTCAAGGCATCCCATCCTAAAAATGGACAAAAAATTTAAAAAAAATTTCGTCTCAGGGTTTTCATGCAGAATGGTGGAGAATCGATCCAGAAATCGTTTAAGGTACTCCGCTTGAGAATCGGGCCAGGATTGGGGAAGATATAGCCATCACTGGGGGCCATATAGGGGAAACCCTCATTTTCAAGGCATACCATCCTAAAAATGGACAAAAAATTAAAAAAAAATTTCGTCTCAGGGTTTTCGAGCAGAATGGTGGAGAATCGATCCAGAAATCGTTTAAGGTACTCCGCTTGAGAATCGGGCCAGGATTGGGGAAGATATAGCCATCACTGAGGGCCATATAGGGGAAACCCTCATTTTCAAGGCATACCATCCTAAAAATGGACAACAAATTTAAAAAAAATTTCGTCTCAGGGTTTTCATGCAGAATGGTGGAGAATCGATCCAGAAATCGTTTAAGGTACTCCGCTTGAGAATCGGGCCAGGATTGGGGAAGATATAGCCATCACTGGGGGCCATATAGGGGAAACCCTCATTTTCAAGGCATCCCATCCTAAAAATGGACAAAAAATTAAAAAAAAATTTCGTCTCAGGGTTTTCATGCAGAATGGTGGAGAATCGATCCAGAAATCGTTTAAGGTACTCCGCTTGAGAATCGGGCCAGGATTGGGGAAGATATAGCCATCACTGGGGGCCATATAGGGGAAACCCTCATTTTCAAGGCATACCATCCTAAAAATGGACAAAAAATTAAAAAAAAATTTCGTCTCAGGGTTTTCGAGCAGAATGGTGGAGAATCGATCCAGAAATCGTTTAAGGTACTCCGCTTGAGAATCTGGCCAGGATTGGGGAAGATATAGCCATCACTGAGGGCCATATAGGGGAAACCCTCATTTTCAAGGCATACCATCCTAAAAATGGACAACAAATTTAAAAAAAATTTCGTCTCAGGGTTTTCATGCAGAATGGTGGAGAATCGATCCAGAAATCGTTTAAGGTACTCCGCTTGAGAATCGGGCCAGGATTGGGGAAGATATAGCCATCACTGGGGGCCATATAGGGGAAACCGTCATTTTCAAGGCATACCATCCTAAAAATGGACAAAAAATCTTAAAAATATTTCGTCTCAGGATTTTGATGCAGAATGGTGGAGAATCGGTCCAGAAATCGTTTAAGGTACTCCACTTGAGAATCGGGTCAGGATTGGGAAAGATATAGCCAACACTGGGGGCCATATAAGGCAACCCTCATCTTCAAGGGATCCCATCACGAAAAATGGACAAAAAATCTAAAAAATATTTCGTCTCAGGGTTTTGATGCAGAATGATGAAGGATCGATCCAAAAATCGTTTAAGGTACTCCGCTTGAGAATCGGGTCAGGATTGGGAAAGATATAGCCAACACTGGGGGCCATATAGGGGAAAACCCTCATTTTCAAAGCATCCCATCCTAAAAATGGACAAAAAATCTAAAAAATATTTCGTCTCAGGATTTTGATGCAGAATGGTGGAGAATCGGCCCAGAAATCGTTTAAGGTACTCCACTTGAGAATCGGGTCAGGATTGGGAAAGATATAGCCAACACTGGGGGCCATATAAGGCAACCCTCATCTTCAAGGGATCCCATCACGAAAAATGGACAAAAAATCTAAAAAATATTTCGTCTCAGGATTTTGATGCAGAATGGTGGAGGATCGATCCAAAAATCGTTTAAGGTAATCCGCTTGAGAATCGGATAAGGATTGGAGAAGATATAGCCATCACACATATAGCCATCAAAGTCTAGTTATGAGTTTTTACTTAAAATTTTATTCGTCTAAAGTTTTGATTCCAAAAATCTACTTGTTTTCATGGTCAACGAGCCATATGCTTTTTTAACCTCTCGTGAGGCGGATCATAGTCCAGAGAGTCCAGCATTTCCAACGTCTTTTTTTCCCGCGAGTCGATAATATGGCACACCACCTCCGCCTGCTTCCGGAATGCCAGCAGCCCATCCGTACCCTGGGTAAGATCCAGATGCCGGAAGCGATCAATGTCGCAGGTGCAGCCGTCGAAAACGTAAAACCACGTGGCCGCGGATTTCGATTGAGCATTAGGACGATGCCGGAAGACCACGTAGTTACCCCACGGCGTCATCGCAAGCACCCGGTTGGCCACCTTGAAGGAGGAGCTCAAGAGACGGTTTATGCTCTCCACGGTTCCGCTATCGGATCCACCCACTGCCAGGGCCTGAGGTACCGGACTGAAGCCAGGAAAACGAGATGGCACAACGCTGCCTCGGTTATCCTCCTGCTCCGCTGACTTACCAACTGCAGTGCAGCCGCTTCCCATTTCATTGCTATTGGATTCTGGTATGAAGAAATGCGGGCTCTCCTCTTTCTCAAACGACTTGTGGGGGGAAGCACTTGAGGTCGCACCTAGCTTGTTCACCTTGGACATTGTCTTCAGAAGCATTTCCTTGAAAGACCTGGATGTCGACGGCTTGATATGTTCCTGGTTTGAAGTCAGTATTTTTGGGTTTTCTTTTTTTTGCATCGTAAAAGGTCCTCGGGACAGACCTTCCCGCAAAATAAAATTCTTGGGAGAAGCCGATCTGGTGGGAGAGATCTTTGAATTAGAACCTTTAGTGGGAGAATCTTTGGGAGTCTCTTTGGGAGTAACCAATTTAATCATTTTAGTGGGTTTTTGGTTGGAACCTTTCTGGGGTGCCTCCACTGGCCTGGCAGCCTTTTTAGATATGTCTTCTGGTCTGGAAGTTTTATTGGAGACCTCTTGGGGTTTGGTACCTTTGTTGTTAATTATTTTCATGTTGGAACATTTCTTCGGCACTTGGCTTAAGCTGGAGCGCTTGTTTGCAATTTGAACTGGTTTAAGGACCTTTTGGTGACATTCTTTGTGCATATTCTTGAAGGTTACTCTGCCCGGAGTTTCCCTGGAGCTGGAGCGCAACGAGGACTTAACGGGTACTAGATTTAATACACGTCCGCCTGATTCCCTTGATGATTTCGGCGGATTCTGCTTGGCTAGTGCAGTGCCTCCAAAGGCTACAACTTTTTTGGGAGCTTCTTTTTTGTTGGTTTCTTTTTTAGGGACTTCCTTTTTAGTGGTATCCTTTTGTTGGACTCCCTGGACAAGAGCATTCGGCTGCTGCCGAAGAATATTAGCTTTGGAGGCCTTCGCCGCCTTCGCGGCAATCACTCTGGCGGATATTCTATTGCCTACTCCTTGTTTCCTCACTGCACTGCGAGTTCGGCTCTTGGTCCGAGTCCTTCGCTGCTCCTCCATGTTTTCCTCCAGTTCACCCTCAGCTCCTGCTATCTGACGATCGGTAAGTAATTTGAAATTTTCCACATCGAAGTTGTCGTCCGTTAGACTGATCAAGTCCTCCTCAAAGTCGCTGATTTCTCCCAGGCATTTGTCGCCAACCCTGACGGCTTTCTGCTCATTGAAAAGTATAGTTTCGTTCAGGGACTCGACGTCCATGGCGTCCACATCGTCGGGCAATGGGGCAAGGGCGAATCCCTTGGGGCACTCGGCCAGATTGCGAATACGCACCACATGCAAGTAGTAGGCCGACTGGCGGTTCGATTCCTTCAGCATCTGGTGGAACACGCTGAGCATGGTCAGCTGATCGCGGAACATGCGCACCGTGGCCCACTTGGCGCCCTCCACCTTGTCCTCGGCAATATGAGTACCCACTATGGTGTGGCGATAAGGATCCATTAGGTAGAAGAACTCATCCTTGGCCCACATGGCGTACATCTGGTCGTTGATTTGGAACACCACGTTGCCGTACTCCTTAAGCGCCTGCTTCACATGGGCCTCGAAGTCCGTACTGATGATCCGTACGCCACATTTCCAGTGGCCAGTTCTAACATTCGGTATGAGCTTGAGCTCCAACACAAACTGGCCCATCCGCAGTTGGGTTGGAAAGGTATCCAGGTCAATGGGTCTTCGATCTCTTAAAAAATCCGACCAGCAACTCCGGCACAGCTGCACGCCATAGCAGATCAGTCGGTCCAACATGTTGGTGTTCCAGTTAGCCGGATGATCGATTTTGCTGGCGAGGATTGCGGCGACGGCCACCATAAGACTGCTGCGGTTTCGAGCTAACGCCTCTTTATTTAAAGAGAGATGTAAGGATCCCTTCAGATACGCGTAGTTTTTGTTAACCACCTTGAATTCGATCGACCGGTGGCTAGTGTCTCTCATATAGATTCGTCCATCGGGCGTCTCCAAACGCACCACTACCAGTTCCCGGATGGTGAAACTATCCTTGGGCGTGATGCCACTCAAATTGGACGCAAGATGGACCACATTATCAATGGATTTCAGACATACCAGCATGGCCACTCCATTTTTCTCAACCGTCTCGAGATTATCTCTTCTCCTTCCCTTGACGTCCAGGACGAAGAAAGATTTCCTGCGTCGCCATATAAGCAGGTGTCCAACTCGAGTTAGCAGCAAGCAGTAGCGACCGGCTTTAAAGAAGCTCCGGAGCACGGGTCGAAGGTTCTGAAGAATATGTGGCGGCTGCTTTTCAAGTGGTTTGGCTATGTCTCCCATATAACGAGGCTCCAACGCCAAGGTGAACGTGTGCCCCTCCAGATTGAACACCCTGTTGATGCGCTTCTCCTCCTGAGTATATATTTCCGGCTGCAAAAGCTTTGGATCCCCCCTCTGCTCCTCCGCATCCATCTCGGAGCTGCCCTCGAACAGATCTGTACCCTCCTGCAGCAGCATGTCGATCTTTTCGGCCGTCCAGTCCACCTCCGGCAAAATATACACCAGCGCGAAGGCCTTCAGATAAATGGCAAAGTTCCGGGAATTCGCCTCCTCCTGCAGGGGGAGTGCTCCGCATGGATTATCCATGACACTGGTGGAGCAGACAAGTCCAACGGGATCACCCAGAGAGTCGGCTTCAACCTCAGAGCGATTGGGAACCTTTTCGCAGAATTGCCAATGGTCGCAACTGGGCTCTGTCATGGGGTCTCGTCTGTAGAATTTGTCGCACAAATCCTGACCAGTCAAGCTGCAATACCTAAGGAATTAACAAACGAATTTCATTTCAGGCCACGAAATAGTCCCATAATCCTCACGTATTGCTTGACAGACTTTTGGGACACATCTGGCGGCAGCTGGTTGCGCTGGCCAGGCGGCATAGGTCTGGTTGGCTGATGGGCATCCTCCGGGCTTCCTTCAATGGCTTCGGCTCACGGGCCCGTCAATTTACATAGGTGTCAACAGAAATTTCCTGTATATTTAATTTTTTTTGGGTAATTTAGGATTTGCTTTTAATTTATAGGCTGAATGCGATTATTACAATTCTACTCACAATATAAGCCCTGCACAAGGTTTCGTTGAATTTTTTAAAACTTCCGATTGTAAAGTTGACTCACAAAAATATGGATACTTGAATTTTCCTAGATGTTTGAAATTTCTAAAATGGTTATCAATTACACAACACAATATGATTACCCAACAAAATGTATCTCTATCTAATCTATCGTTTAATTCCACAGTATTTATCCTTTTTGAATAAAACATACAACAGTAATTAATTTATATATACGTTTATGTTTAACTTCTTTATTTAAATTATAATTACTTAATTAGGGGGCGAGAAGGACTATGTGTGTTTTTCAGGCGGGGGATTACCTCAAGTCAGCGCCGAATGAGTTTTAGTGTCTATGATTCTGTTCATGTGTGTGTGTGTGTGTTTGGACAGGGAAAACAGTTTGACTGCCGGCAGCACTTAACATTCCATGGCCAAGGAGTTGGAGTTCTCGTTCAACGCCTTGATTCCATTCTCTACTGGCATTGCTAGGCTGTTATCGTCGTCCTGATGGGCTACTGCAGCAGCCGCCGCTTCCGAAGTTGAGGGACCGTCTTCCACCATCATTTCGTCGTGATGACCATTTTCCAAGCCATTGCTATCGCCGTTGGTGTGTCCAAAGTCCCAGTTGATCTTGAAGCGTGTAACTCGCGGCTTACTGGCCAAAATGTTGCGGGTCAGCTTGTCGAAGATGGGTTTTGGCGGGGGATTCTCACGCATCTCCGGATCCGCATAGTCGTTGTTTACGTAGTACCCAACACGGACAAACTCCTGTCCGCGGTATGAGCAGGTTAAAAGCACAATGGTTACGCCCACAGCATCTGCCTCCGGAATCTTGCTAACATCTGGAGGATCTGCCTGGAAGACGAATATGTGACGCCCCTCAGGCACTGGGCCCACATAGATAGTATCCAACACCTGGTCGTGCTCCTCAGACTCAGCTGAGCCCACGTAGATCATCTTCCACTCGAGATCCTCCTTCAGTTCTTCGATGCACTCAAAGGTTAACTCAAACTGAAAGGGATTGTGGAAGCTGCTCGGGTTGTCCAGTACCACGACGTTTGTGATGTGCACCTTAGCCATGACTGTACTTCTCGGAATAGATCTGCGACCGACAAGTTATACTCCAGACGCCGTCGACGACGCGCTTTTTGGCAAATTTTCCTTTTGTTCCCTGAAGGGATTTCGTCAGATTGTAAAATTGCCAACCAAAAAGTTATAAGAGCACTTACTTTTTATTAATTCACCTAGATAGATGCTTTAGTTTCAGTTTGCACAAAATATTTGACTGCTTCAAGTATTATATTGCGATTTGTGTACAATTTTACCGGGATTCTCTCGCTTTGTCGGACAATTTGTGATGACAGCTGACGGCTTTCCCGCGCTTCAGTGTGGCCTTATTTAGAGCAAGCGGTGTGGCGGAATGTCAAAATCCAGCCGATAATCAACAATGGATTATCGATAGTTTCTTATATATTAAAAAATGGATTTTATCTTTTATTATTATCCACAGAATTCGTCTTGGTTTTTTAATGATCTTAATTTATGCATTGAAAAAATACCTTTAAATATAAGGTTCCATATAATAATTTTATATTGATTTATATCAAAAATATACCTTATTTTTAATGGTTCATACCTAAACTACCGCGAAAATTTTCAAAAACTGTTTAATATTTTATATAGAGAGCTCATAAAAATAAATTTTAAATAATTACTTAATATAAAAATACAAAGTTAGGTACAATTTCTGCGGTTAAAAAAGTGTCCCATGGAAACAAAATTTTTAGCATTTCCGCACACTGTCACACTCCGCCCCCCAATTCGTGGTTCTGGGTTTTCGTTGTAAATAGTAATAATAACAAAGTAATGCTGCACCTGACGGGCCAAAGTTACAATGCCCGCGACATAATCCGGAACATCTTTTCGCCGCTAATCGGAGTGCTGAGCAGTCCCCAGGCGGACGAGATCTGCCACCGGAACAACCTTTCTTTCGTGGAGCTTCTTCAGCCTTTCGCAAAGTTGCCCAACGATGGTAAGAGAATGCAATCGGTGAGGTAAACACGGTACAATCCGGGTCAACATTTTAGTGCAGGAATATTTGACAATTAGTCGCGGTTATTCATAAGAACCTTGGGGCCTGACACGCAGAATAATGTGACTAATTGATTTTTATACCCTTATAGGAGGTATTCAAGTTGATGTTTTCACTTTGAAGCTTTTGTAGTACAAAATTTGTACCTTTGTCGTTGCCTTAACTGTGGAAGTAAATAATACTATTTAATTGGTTTCAGCTCACTTTCGTGATGTGTCCGGCACAAGTGTGTCAGTGCGAGGACTCCGCCTCAATTTCTGTGATGTGGACTGGAGGCCGCCGCAAACAGTTTTGGCCAGAAAGATGCTCAATGAATCGGTGACCAATGCCAACAATGATAAAACCAGAATAACTACTATAGGTACGTTAAACCCTCATCCTTACAAAAAGACTATTAATAACGCCTCTATTTTAGCGGACATCGACCTCGAATTGCCGACATCGGAGCCGTGGTTCGAGCAATGGCGTGAAACCTTTCTGACTGTGCAATTCCCGGCCGAACATGAGTTCACACGTCATCTTCTTAGCTGCCTGCTGGTGCTATCCAGCGCTGATCCCCATATAGTGGAAACAGCGCACAAATTGGTCCAGAGAGTGCAACAGATGCAGAGTATCACACCCCAGAAGTTGCCAAAGTGGTTTCATCCTACGGAGGTGCTCAACAGCTATGTGGTGCTCCACGAGGCCAGCCAAGGGGATCTTTCGAAGGCCCAGCAGGGATTCGAGCTGTTGAAATCCACCTTTGGAGATAGCAAATGCTTCTTGGTATCCGTGAACTCGTTAGACGGTCACAGCGCACCCGAAGTATCCGATCACTGGACAACATTCATCAAAAGGCAACCTAAAAGCGATGCCACTATACCCTCAACGGATCTCAGTGCCCCCAAATCCCCGCAAGAAGCTGTTTCGGTAATTAGTATGCCCGCAATGCAAATGTCCCAGCTGTTGGAGGGTGCCAATCCTCAGGATAGCCCCGATTTGGCTATGCTGCACCCTCTGAGTCCAATGCAGGAAAGCGCCACAGAAGCCATTAACTCCAAATTCAGCATCAGTAGCGAGAGCATCGCTTCCCAGACTATTAATCCCAATGTTTGGGCCAATGATCTAGAGGCGGATGCCCCACACGGTGGATGCCTCACTTCCCGGGACATTGACAACCTGCGTCACTTTGTGCAGGACTATGCTGTGCGTGCCTTGATACCCTATATTGAGCATCTGGTGGCCACACTCGCCGAGGGCGTGACCAACAAGAAGGGCGTAAGCAAGTCTCTGCTCAGTGCCACCAAGAGATGGTTCGTCACCAGCAAACCAGGTGCCGGAGCCAATAATCAGAATGCTGTGATGTACGGACTTTAAAATACATTCATATCCTTGCAGATTTATATACATCTATATATATATTTTTTTTTAGCTATACCAACGAGTCGGCAGAACTTCAAACCCGGAAGTTGGGAGATCTGTATTTCATGTTTGGCCACTATAACCTCGCTTTCCAAGCCTATCATCAAGCCAAGCGCGACTTCAATGCGGACTCGGCCTGGCAATACTACGCAGGAGCCTTGGAAATGGCTGCTCTGTCCGCCTTCATGCTGGGCACCGCCCACCGAAAAACCTATGACTACATGGAGGATGCCATTGTCTGCTACTTGACGGTGTGCAAGTAAGTTTTTTTGGATTTATTTAAAAATTCAACCCAATTATGATGTTGCTCTTTTCAGATTACAACAATTTGCCACTCGAGCCACTCTTCTTAGTATGGAATGTTTGAAAACAGCGCGTCTGTACAATGATGTGGCAAAGCAATTGATTCGCATGACCAACGAGGAGTCAGATCTTCGTTCTGCCTTACTGCTGGAGCAGGCGGCCTATTGTTTCCTTGTTACCCAACCGCCAATGCACCGGAAGTACGCCTTCCACATAGTTCTGGCTGGAAATAGGTACTCGCGAGCTGGCCAAAGAAAGCACGCCTATCGTTGCTATCGCCAGGCATATCAGGTCTTCCAGAAGAGGGAGTGGAGCTTGGCTGAGGATCACATTCAGTATACGGTGGCTAAACAGGCCTATATGCTAAAGCAGCTTGAAGAAGCCAGTCGGTCCTTTGCACACTTGTTGCGACCTGGAAGCTTGCAAAGTGCCCAGCAGCAAAGCAGTTTCCTAAAGGAATATATTCAAACGCAGAATGTAAGTGTTTAAGAACCATTTAAGAAAATAATGGAACATAAATAATATTTGTGTAATATTTCCAGGAACTCCTCAAGCGCAGTCCCGAGCTAGGACTTCTTCCCCACGCCTTACCGCAGGTGGTGCAATCCTCTGTGCGTGTCCTCACTTTAGTGCAATCGCCCTCAGCTCTGGCGCCTCTGGTGCCCGCCACCAACATTGACATAAACTCTAATCTAACTACGGACGAGTCCGTTTGGAACAAGATCGAAGAGATGCTTGTTATCACGGCGGCTAACAACAAACCGTTTGTGTTCAAGCCCTCACGATACCTATACACGAAGCAACAGCCTGCCTTGGAAACCCCGGTGGCTGTGCAAGGAGAACCCATCGAACTTTCTGTGACCTTGTCCAACAGCGTTCGATGTGGCATTGCACTCACAGAGATCGACTTGCTTTGGAAACTCACACTGGACAACGATGAAGTCCTCTCCAATGCTTGTGTTTATGAGGAATCATCCGATAACGCCAGCAAGATCGCCGTACGAGCAGCTATTAAGACAACTTGTGTGGGATCTATCGAGCTGGCCGAACAAGCGGAGCAAACCCTGCACTTCAAACTAATATCCAAGCTAACCGGGCGTCTGAATATCTTGGGCGTCGTCTGTCGAGTGGCAGCCACTGCTGATCCGACAGCCAGTCTATTGGGCTCCTTGCAGTTCGAGACACAGAGGATCAGGTCGAACAATGCCAAGCAGTCCTCACAGTCCCTACTAGACAATCGATTGAGCATTAAATTGGTGCCAACCCTACCCGCTATGAGTGTCAGCTTTAGTCCTGTGCCCAGCAAGCTGTTGGCTGGAGAGATAGTTCCTGTTTACGTTACGCTCCGGAATCTGGGAATTGCTCCGATCGAAGAGATCTTTTTGGGCTGCGACAATCCTCGATGCTTGACGCTTCTAGACCAGCACAACCAAATGCCGTTGGCAATGATGAGCTGTAAGTGCCTACTTCTCTATAATCTCAATAGTTTTCAGCAAAATGTTACTTTCATTTAGCTCTTCGCAACTTATCGAACGACAAACTGGTGAAGGATAAAGAAATCCGTGGACAGCGTGTTTTCCGCCTGCTGCAACGTTCCGGCCAGGCGGCACTCGATGCCCAACAGGGCCAAACCATTACCATGTGGATACAGGCGCCACACGAGGCTGGTGCCTTTACTCTCCGCTTGCTATTCTACTACTCCTTGCCAGCGACGGCAAACTCACCTATAAAGTATCGCTTGGTTCGCCACATTTGGGAGCTGCAGGTGGAGAGTTGCATTCTAGCCGATTCCACATGCGTGGTAAGCAATGCAGTAACGAATGAGCTGGGCGTGGATGTCAACGTGAGGAACCAGCACGCAGCAGAGGGAACGGAAGTGTACATGAATTCCCTTTCCCTCTACTCCAAGGACTTTAACATAAATCCAGATATTCTATTCCGTAAGTAACTCAAAACCAATTGTAGGACGCATAAATATTTTCTATATTCTATAGTCATGAACGGCGAAGGAGTGAAAGCCGGACAAGCAGGAGACCTGTGCCTCAAATCTTCCATATCCTGCAATTTCCAGTGTCGTCTGCAGGAGAGGGACACTAAGGAACAATTCCAAGACATTCCAACGATCAAGACCTTATTGCAATCTCGACTATCACACCGGAAGATTATGCCAGTCCAGAATCTTCAGCAAGTGGAGCAGCACTTGCCCGCAATTCATGATCCCCATAGCTTTCTCACCAACGAGGAGACCGTTTTCTTCAATACCAACATTTCCACGGAGGAGTTCAATGCCAGCATCGCCCGGTACGTGCCACATGCCACTCTTGCTTTGAGCTGGAGTGCTTTGGTGGCCAGAGAAGAGGGTCAACGCTTGACAAGTGGACTGCACTTCATAAAGCTTTATAAACTGTATGAAACAGGACATTGCCCGGCCTCGCC
The DNA here is from genome assembly GCA_018153035.1 of Drosophila pseudoananassae pseudoananassae. Classification (NCBI taxonomy): domain Eukaryota; kingdom Metazoa; phylum Arthropoda; class Insecta; order Diptera; family Drosophilidae; genus Drosophila; species Drosophila pseudoananassae. The sequence goes on from JAECXR010000069.1 coordinate 3,675,850, forward strand.
TGCAGAGTCCTTACTGCGAAGAAGACAATCTTCCGATGAGCCATTAGAAAGCCTTCGAGAGTTCCCACTTCCAGAGGGCTCTCTCAACAACGAGGAAGCCGGCGAACTGGTGGTCGACGACCAGGAAGAGGACTACTGGGAGCCCAACGAGCACTTTGTAGGTCAACGCTGTCTTCTGGAGGACGAAAGCTTTGTGCTGGCTGTTAAAGCTTAAATGTGTAATTAACAATAATTGTGTCTGTAAATCCCTATATGTTACCCGTCGCCGGGCATGTGATGTTTCAAGAATGGGTTTTGAATTTCCAAAACTGATAATTTGTGAAAATCTAGGGTTTATTAAAAGTATACATTTTTAAACAAATCTTGGGAGATGTTAAGTAAATTCTTTCGTCTTTTGGTTTTTGTCTGGAATGGTTCCGAATTAAAGTAATAATACTAATCTTTACTTAAATTTGGTAATTTGTTAGTTTATTAGAATATTGATTTAAAAAAGAATTTGTTAATATTACATTCTAATAAAATGCTTAAAGTTGTAACATTAAAGTATGTTAATTGCTTTTTGGTAGTTCCTAAGCTGCTGACTAGACGAGATGATGACGTGGTTCATTGGACAAGAGTGTACATATTTGTGGATAACAGTGGCAGCGAAAGATAATAATCTTGGTGGCAGGGCTAATAGCGTTTATTTTCTGGCTTAGGACCGCTTCTTGGTCATATAAACTTTGGCAGTGGCGTATAGTACATGCGTGCAAGCGTAAATATTCCCCAGAGCACTGCCCAGGAGCGCACCGATCACGTTCGGAATCGGATAGGCTTGCCAGTCGCGACCCCAGTCCAAGGGCGCCACCACACTGCCCGCCCAGGCACCCAATATTCCTCCCAGGGCATTGTACTTGAAAAGATTTAGCGCCGTGTCCTCGCACTTGGTCACAAAGTCGGGCTTCTCGCAGAAGCACACCTGAAGGGCTCCGCCTCCTCCGAGCAGGAAAACCGTAGGCGACACCGTCAGCAGAGTCATCAGCAGCGCCAGGACGAAGGTCTGCTCGTAGTTGCCCAGGACTGGAGCTCCCAGGATAATGCAAATGAATGCATACAGCAGCGTGCACAGGAACTGCAACGTGATTCCTCCGAGTATCTCTTTTGGTGTAAAGTAGGTCGACTTTTTCTGGCGCTGTTTAAGTGAGAGAACTCCATCCTCCACCCGTCCGTAGAAACGGGCCAAGACCACTTTAAGCAGCTCCCCGATAAAAACAATGGGAACCACCAGCGAATCCCAGAAGCTACCAAGATGCGCCCAGTTCCGGCGATACTGCATATATGCCATGCATAGCAGGATTGTGGCCAGGCTGAGGGACACGTGGAAGAGCTGGTGCTTGGTCTTCTGTTGGTCAAATCGCGAAACCATCTTTAAATCCAGTGAATTGCAATTTTCTTCTTCCGATTTCCTAGCCTCCGTCTGGTCTTCTTTGTTTACCAACACTGAAAGTACAGTGGCAAAACGTTGTGATGGTTAGTAATGTGTTTTAACGATGCTACTGATTGCTGAGAAACATTTTTTTAATGAAATATGAACTTTAAAGCTTAAACGTAATTTTAAATGATTACCACTCTATTTTATAAATAATACTAATTTTTAAATATTTAAAATCGTATATTTGTTTCACATGTGTTTAGATATCTCCCAAAAACCTACTTGATTTTAAAAAAGATTGATTTACAAATTTGATTTAATATTTTTAAGATGGAGATGGATCAAAAACATATTCCAAAAACAAAGAGCTCACTGCCATGGGTATCGTTTCCTAACACTGACGCCAGCTGTCATTTCATCAGATTTCGACTGTCACATAATCACTTCACACACATTTGGAAAGTAAATTGTTTTTTGTACTATTTCTAAATAATTTATAATAAATTGCGAGTTGGAATAACTTCAACATGTTGACTCGCGCCATCCGAGTGCGCCCCGTTATTCGGGGCATCGCGTCGACGGCTATTTGGACCCGCACACGTCCGGCCCAGAGTTCTATGATGCACTACTACCGGGATCGTGCCACCCGCATTCACCAGTTTCATGGGGCAAGTATGATGGTGCAGCGCTTTTACAGCCGCAAGCGCGATGATTCTGACCCGGATCCAGTGTCTGAGCACGGTCCTGAAGTAATCATGGAGCGAGAGTCTCATCTGCCGGCTACAGTGGCTGTGCCGGATGTCTGGCCGCATGTTCCTTTGCTGGCCATGCGCAAGAATCCGCTCTTTCCGCGTTTCATGAAGATTATTGAGGTCTCCAATCCCATAATCATGGACCTGTTGCGTCGCAAAGTCAAGCTAAATCAACCTTACGTGGGCGTGTTTCTCAAAAAGTCGGATGGCGAGGAGGAGCTTATCCACAATCTAAATGATGTCTACAGCGTCGGCACCTTTGCACAAATTCAAGAGCTTCAGGATCTTGGCGACAAGCTGCGCATGGTGCTTGTGGCCCACCGGCGCATTCGTATCACCGGTCAGGTGGTCGAGGATGTGACCCCTCCGAAGCCGGGTAAGCTTTCCACAGTACCCACACTAAGTGCCCAAATGTTGTGACATATATTCTTGCTCTTAGTGAAAATGACAACTTTGCATTATCCACTATTTAATTTAAAATTACACATCCCAGCTGAAGATCAAACCACGGAACAGGAGGATACCCATGCAAGGTCAAGATCCGAGGCTGGCCGAAAGCCACGGGGTCGGGTTCCGCGGCGACAACCACAAAAGCCACGCGATCAGGCAAATATGGAGGAGATAGCCCAGAAGCAGACACTGGAACCGCCATTGAAATCTGGTAAAATTGATCCAACCTCTGTGCCCCAACCTCCCAGCCAGGCTCAAAAGCAAGAAGCTGCCGCTGAGGTCGAAACTGGTGCAGATAATTCAGCAGCGTCTAGTCCACCACCTGTTCTCGTTGTTGAAGTGGAGAATATCAAGCTGCCAGTGTATAAACAAACTGAAGAGGTCAAGGCCTTGACGCAGGAAATCATCAAAACTCTTCGAGACATCATCACCATGAATCCCTTGTATAGGTAAGTTTTTAAAAAAAACAAATATATTAATAATTTGTTAAAGGCCTAGCTGTTCCAGGGAGAGTCTCCAGCAGATGCTACACCAGAACCAAAGGGTTGTCGACAATCCCATTTACTTGTGCGACTTGGGCGCTTCTCTGTCTGCCGGGGAGCCGGCAGAACTGCAAAGGATTTTAGAAGAGACGGATGTGAGGAAATACTTATCAATTATAAGAGGGTTTTTATAAAGTCTTGTGATTTCAGATCCCAGAACGTCTTCAGCTAGCCCTGACCTTGCTTAAAAAGGAACTCGAACTTTCGAGATTACAACAGAAGATCGGACGCGAAGTGGAGGAGAAGGTTAAGCAACAGCATCGCAAATACATACTTCAAGAACAGCTGAAGGTTATCAAAAAAGAGCTGGGCATCGAAAAGGACGACAAGGACGCTATTGGCGAGAAATATCGCGAAAAACTTAAAGACAAAACTGTTCCCGAAAGTATAATGACGGTCATAGATGAAGAGCTGAATAAGCTAAGCTTCCTGGAAAGTCATAGTTCGGAATTTAAGTATGGATACGTTTAAAAGATTCGTTAAATGCTTCATAGAAGCATTAATTAGAAAATTACTTTTTAGTGTTACCCGAAACTACCTGGACTGGCTTACCTCGCTGCCATGGGGCGTCATCAGCACAGAGAACTTGTGTCTAGAAAAAGCCACCGAGATCTTAAATAACGATCATTATGGCATGGAGGACATCAAGAAACGCATCTTGGAGTTCATTGCTGTCAGCTCTCTCAGAGGTTCTACGCAGGGAAAAATTCTGTGTTTCCACGGGCCCCCTGGGGTGGGCAAAACCAGCATTGCCAAGTCCATTGCAAGAGCTTTGAATCGTGAATACTTCCGCTTCAGTGTGGGCGGAATGACGGACGTGGCGGAGATCAAAGGACACCGTCGCACCTATGTGGGTGCTATGCCAGGCAAGCTAATTCAGTGCCTGAAAAAGACCAAGATCGAAAACCCGCTGGTGTTGATCGATGAGGTAGACAAAATTGGAAAGTAAGTAAATAGAGAATTTTGTTTATATAGTTTTATTAATAATCTTATTTTAGGGGCTATCAAGGAGACCCTAGCTCTGCCTTATTGGAACTGCTCGATCCGGAGCAGAATTCCAACTTCCTGGATCACTATCTGGACGTCCCTGTAGACCTATCGCGAGTGCTCTTCATCTGCACAGCCAATGTGATCGACACAATTCCCGAACCCCTTCGGGATCGTATGGAGCTGATCGAAATGTCTGGATATGTGGCCGAGGAGAAGGTCGCCATTGCACGCCAGTATTTGATACCGCTAGCCATGAACGACTGCGGACTGACGGATGAGCAAATCAAAATCACCGAAGATGCCCTTAACATGCTGATCCGCAGCTATTGCCGTGAATCCGGCGTCCGGAACCTGCAAAAGCAAATCGAGAAGGTCATTCGCAAAGTGGCCTTCCGCTTGGTTAAGAAAGAGGGCGAACACTTCCCGGTGAACTCTGACAATCTCACCACATTCCTAGGCAAACAGATCTTTAGCTCTGATCGTATGTATGACACCACCCCGGTTGGTGTGGTCATGGGACTGGCCTGGACGGCTATGGGCGGCTCATCGCTGTATATCGAGACCTCAAGACGCCATATCCGCCATTTGGATAAACCAGACGCTCCTGCTGCCGGTGGAACTCTTCATATTACCGGAAATCTGGGGGATGTCATGAAGGAGTCGGCACAGATAGCTATTACGGTGGCACGAAACTTTTTGCACTCGCATGATCCTAAAAATCTGTTCCTAGAGCAAGAGTAAGTACTGAGATCCAGTTTTTCGATGGCATTTTATTAAAGTTCTTCCCCCAAAGGCACATCCATCTGCATGTACCTGAAGGAGCCACACCCAAAGATGGTCCCAGTGCGGGCATTACTATCATCACTGCGCTGGTTTCCTTGGCGACAGGCAAGCCTGTGCGACAGGACGTGGCCATGACAGGGGAGGTGTCCCTCAAGGGAAGAGTTCTAACCGTTGGTGGTATTAAGGAGAAGACTATAGCAGTAAGTTACAGATCGGAAACCAATTCTATTTGAATTTTTTATGGAATGTTCTATCGCATCCTTTTAGGCTCGTCGCAGTGGAGTCAATTGTCTTATCCTGCCCGTGGATAACAAAAAGGACTTCGAAGAGCTGCCCACGTACATAACAGAGGGTCTGGAAGTGCACTTCGCCGCCACCTATGACGATGTCTATAAGATAGCCTTCGCCGACACCAGCGATGCAACTAGCACAACACAAACAGATGCAGTGGAACAGGAGCCGCTACGGAAAGTTTCCAGTGCAGCCGCCGCCAAGTCCACAACATGGCTATAGCTTTAGTGCCAGCCTGGGGGGCTGTTCCGGGGTTCGGGTTTGTTCATCGATTTTATTGACATCGATCGTTATCAGGTTAATTAGTATACTTAGACCATAGCATTTGTTAAAGCTAATGCCAAGTAAATTGAATGTACTGACGAAGTGTAACAGTGTCCTGTTTGAATCCTATGCATCCGCATTGGCCAGAATCCAGTCCAGGTAGCGATCGACGCGTGTGTAGATCCCCGGACGGCCGCGCTCGCCGCAACCGATGCCCCAGGACACAATGCCGATGGTGACCCAGCGCTGGTTCGGCAGCTGGACCAGCAAGGGTCCACCGCTGTCGCCCTGACAGGAGTCCAGGCCTCCTTCGGGTAGACCAGCACACATGGCTGTGTCCGGCACATGCTCCACTAGAGTGTCTCGACACTCGGACTGCTTCCACACCGGCAGGGTGACCTTAACAGATCAGATAATTAAGATAGTTACGTGGCTTATCGATGTCCCAAAACCCACCTCCATAAGAATGTTTGAATGTGGCCCTCCGAACTTTTGGGTGCCCCAACCCGTAACAATGGCATTTCTTCCGGACCAATCCTCGTTCACTGGCGGCATGCAAACCGGCCAAATGTAGGTGTTGAATATGGTGGGTCTGTCGATCCGCACAATGGCTATGTCGTTGTCATAGTTCTGGGGATTGAAATCGACGTGGCTAACCATGTTGGCAAGCCGGAAATCCCTGGCCCTCGTCTCGTTCAGCAGGTGGGTATTGTACTCGCCCAATCGCACAAAGACCTCTTCCTTCTTCACGCCGTGTATGCAGTGGGCCGCTGTCAGGACATGGCGATCGGTGATCAGAACCCCACCGCACCACACAAAAGACAATCCCTCTCGAAGAAGGGCCGCCATCCATGGCCACTCGTCGGGCTCAGCAGGCCGTCCTCCTGTAAGCCGTGGGAACTGCCTGGTAGTGATTCCACAGCCGCGCTGTTCCGGACGATTAACAATTCTGGGCTCATCTCTCTCCGGATTAGACACTATCTGAGGACTGAACCGGTTACTAGTCGCCTGATCCGTGCAACAAATGCCAATGGAGCTGAGGCGGGGAAGGGAGTATTGTTTAAGGACTTTTCTTTTAATATTCTGAGACCTAACCTTTTCTCAATGATGCACAGTTGAGACACCAAGCGCCAGACGTCGTTCTTCAACTCCGGTATGCGGCAATAAATTATGTGGCGACAACGTCCTGATTCCCCCAGTGGGGTGCTGCAAGGTCCATAGTCCTTGTTCTCCTGCAGGATCATGCACTCTACTCAGTATCTATTTAATTTAAAATTTATAATCACTCACCAGTATCTGGGAGGTGGGAGCCTGGCGCTTATTAAGACGATGTCGGGACAGGAAACTCATAACATTATTTTCCTCAGTGTGATTATCTAGACCATAATGCAAGTTCTCGGACTCGCCCCATTGGAACTCATCGTTGTCGCTCAAGTCCAGCAGATCTTTAGTATAAATTATACATATTTTATTTCTATAATTTCTTTTCTAAAACTTACCTATATAATCGCTGGTTAGTGTTTTTCCAAATCCCTCTTGAAAACATAATCCCAGAAATAGCAACAGAGCTCCCCAAAAACACTTCATTTTGCGGCAAGTTTGCAAAGTATAGTGCGATTTTTTATCGCGTGCCGCTTCCGCTTCCAGTTGAGTCAGTTCTGCTTGAAATTATATAGCTCTCCTATATCGAGGAATCCAAGCTCAGGCCCGGCTTAGCTTACAGTTTACCTTGGGAACTCTTTTTTGAACTCGTTCGATGCGTTGACACTTTCGGGTTTTCCTGGCTAATAAAACAACGTCAAGCTCGCTGCCCAGACAAAAGCTTTCTGAGAGAACTAAAAACTTATACACTTTTATAGAAATGTTATTAATCCGAGTACTTGTGGGCTTATCTCTTCGGAGGCGCTCTGGGATGCCGGTCCCCTTTAATGCTTATGAGCTTAGACCTAATTGTGGGAATTATCTCTAAATGTTGCGAAATATGTTGCACGACAATAAAAAACTTTCTAATTAATAATAGAGCTTTATAGGCCTTTCTTTAATGTCTTTCTAAGGATTATTTTTAAATAATTTTGTACAGTGTAAATAAAATGTTGGCCATGATTATCTGCTGTCATTCTCCGACAATTGACAAAGACGTGATGTGCATCTCTAATGATCCGGTCCGGTGGGTTTTAATTCCATAGAAGTAGCATCTCCCAAATAGTGAGGCTTAATAAGCAGATATCTTATATTCTATATTTAATTGCCTTTCGATGCGACTTCGTCAAAACAATAAAAGTATCGCGCTTCCATGAGAAATCCGGGGAGAATCAAGCCAAAAATGTAGATTTTAAACATTGTTACACTTTATTGCTGATATTGTTAACTAAATACAACAGTTTTATATTTGCATTTTGCATACTTTCATAGTTTATAATTATTAAATATTCAATTGGCTTAGCAACACATTCAAACTCAGGGAGATCTTTGCATTTTGCATGGGAGGTTACAAAATAAATGCAAAACCTTATAAAAAACTCCTTTCCTGCAAATATGTTTACAAAGTTATCCATCGTATTCCATTTTTAGAGTATAGAGTTTCCTAGTAGATCTCTCAAAAAGGGCCTCACAAAAATATATCCATATAGAGAGAGCGTGTGGGTGGATTCTGGTAATGACATTTGATGAGGATGCTGGAGGAAACCGGTGAGGTTTTCAGAAAAAGGTTTCAGTGTAAACTAAACTAGAACTTGAAACGTTTCTTCACATGTTCTGTATATAGTAGTTAGTACATTGTATATAAAATCAGTACACATTTATGCTTGTATGTATATTGAACCTTTTGGTTTGGTTTTTTTTGTTTAGGTCTTTTTCGAAAATATAATCGCAACTACTACACACACTCACGTATTTCTAAATAGGTTCACATTTCATATATGTTTGGTATTGTATAATTATTTTGATATATCGTACAGTTATAATTAGGTGGAGTTAGGTGACAGGCCTGTGTTTAAACTTGACAAGGTGTAATGCCTACCATTGATTGTGTTGTGCGTGGGATAAAGCCTCGAAAGTAGGTTGATAGTATGAGAGTGTTTCTCCTTCTCCACTTTCCCTAACTAGCCTACCAGTTTTTGTGCTTCGTGTTCTTTTTTTGTCTCTTAATTTCCATCAGGGATCACATTAGGGTTTACGAAATAATACAGATCTAAAGCTTTCAAATATGTAGGTCCTATTTCAGTTTCAAAAATTGTCAAGAAATTCAAAATGGCCGGAAAATAGTACCATTATATAGATCTTTTTAGAAGAAGTAATATCATAAAAATATATCCAAACTAAACTTTAAATTTGATTTTGAAAAAAAGCTAAGTGTTTCTAGGACTTTATGTTTCTTATACAAATATTTTAGGTCTTCAGGGGAAGACATCATGGAGTAGATTTTGTGCTGTAGTTTGAGCAAGGAAAGGCTCCAGAGATCCAAGTAGACTTCGTGGATGACAGAATGCTGATGCAAAAGCTGTGATCGTAGAGGGATTGTATATGGTTTTTGATTATTTTTCCCTTTGCAGGATCTATCGACGACGTCCTTTATTGCTTTCTTAGTCCACCAGTCGAACGCCGGCCTGCACATCGTCGGCCATGCTGACGCCCTTCTTCTTCTTGCCCTCTCCAGCCGGCTTCTTCTTGGTCAGGGCCAGGGTCTCCGGCTCGTCCTGGGATTGCTGCCGCTTGCTGCTGTTGCCACCAGCTGCTCCTCCGCCGCCGCCGCCACTGTTGCTCCGCAGCTTGAAACGCGTCGTGGCCGCCGCAGCATTGTTGTTGGCACAATTGCAGATGGCATCGAAGATGCGCACCACAAATCCGCGGGCTCGGTTCACCACCTTGCCGTTCTTAAAATCTGGTATGGCGAAACCTGAGAGATTAGTGGATGCGAGGCGCAATAAAAACAGAGGAATGAAAAACAAACGGAAACCAAGATCAGTGAGAGGGCAAAAGACAAGTAATGTGCAACAAAATATGGTACATGCAATCTATCCCAGCAGTCTAACGGATGAAAATGGCGTGCCAGTGCGTTCCTTAACTACTGATTACCCTCCCACTTTTAATTGCCACCACGGATCGGCTATAAAGCCCTCCCCGGCCCCGACATTTCGCAGTACTATATTTTCGATCGGCCATCATGAATCAGTGGATTATCGCCATTACCCTGCAGGCTCTAGGCCTGCTTCTACGCGGTGATCCTGTGTCAGCGATGACCATGGACCAGTTCGTCACTTCGCTGGACACACTTCGCGCAGGTTGTGCGCCAAAATTTAAAATCGAGACAGCCACCCTGGATAGACTTCGAATGGGGGATTTTAGCCAGGAGGCCTCTCAGGATGTGATGGTTAGTAGAGGAGTGTTCTCACACCACCACTGTTTCTGATCCTTTGTCCCGAAGTGTTACGCCAAGTGCATTACTCTGATGGTGGGCACGGTGAACAAGAAGGGTGATTTCAATGCCGCCAAGGCCCTCGCCCAGTTGCCGCATCTGGTGCCGGCCGAGCTGCTGGATGTGTCTACGCGGGCCATCAATGCTTGCAAGGATGTGTGTGAGTGCCACTTGAATGCACTAAGTAGTGCCCTCATCCCTTCATTGTTATCCGACATTACTCGACATTTTCAGACAAAAACTACAAGGACTCGTGCGAGAAAGTCTACCAAACCGCCAAGTGCGTGGGGGCGAACGGCGAGGGAAAGCTAATGTTTCCCTAGGTCACGTCCCGAAAAGCATCCCGATAAGAAGCCAAAATGCGAAAGGTTACTGGACCACAGTGCGTATACTTACTCTGGCGCTTCTCCTTGCCCTGCAAAATGGAAGTCACAAGTGTTTCCAGTTAGTTTATGCAAATATAACAAGCGAAATAAAATATGCATAGTCAACCTGTTGCGATTTCTGGCTCTCAATGGCTCGCCTGTTGGCCTCCGACTCGGCCCGCTGGACCACGTCGTCGAGCACTTCCCGCAGAGCAGCCATATTCTGGGGGTTCTGCTTGAAAGCCTCGATCCTCGTCTCCAGCGATTCCGTTTCAATTCTGTCCGCACTGTCCGGGGACGCAGGCTCGGGATCCGCAAATCTTGCATGCATTTTTCTTTGGTTTCTGTCACAAATTCCTTTAGTCCTTGCGAAAATTCCTGGAGAGAGCTGCTGGTCCGTGCTCTGCCTTTGTCCTGCGATGGGTATCTACAAGGAGTGTTGAGCAGAGCTCTTTGTGCGTTTGGACTGTGGTGGAAAAATCGATAGTCCGCCACTCGAAGCTCCTGGCTCGCACATGCGTGATGCCTGCGTGGGTGAACTCTCGCGACTTGTGGTGGAGTGGGATGCACTGGGATTATTTTGTATTACTGTTCATATTGGCCCAAAATGTAAAGTTTAACCTTCTAACTTTTAATTATGGTTAAATAGTAAAATATGTGGAACTTAATAGGAAAAATGGCCAACAAAAATATAGCAACTACATAACAGATTTTTTGATTAAAATTATGAAATGAAATTAATATAATTTGATAGCCAATTCAAAACTTCAAAACTTAAAGCCTTTTCTAAATAATATTAACTTTCTCTAGCGTGATTATTTAAATTAGAATTAGCATTCTTTTGTTTATTTCGTACGAAACGATTACTTAGTCTACTAAACTATGTAGCTACTACTCCAGGTGCGAGAGATCGTCCAGCTCGGGCGGGGCGCGCACGATCTCCGTTTCAATAACAAAGGAGTTGGCGTCTAGGGTGCTCTGAAAGATTCAACTGTTATACCATCAACTGCAGGCGCTTCGCTACCGCCACTAACAATCACATTCTCGTTGCTCCGTTGCGAAGATGCGACTAGAAGGCTGCTGCCACTGGCACTGTTGCCGCTGGAGTTGGAGTTAGAGTTGGATGCAGTGGCACCGTTTGAAGCTGAGGACAGGACAACGCTGTGCGGCGAGCTCCCACGACGCACAACCTTTCCCTGGCCCTGCTGTTGCGGCGAGTTTTGGGTAACTATCACAAACTTCTGTGGTGGCTGATTGGCCTGAAGGGCTCGGATTTGCGGCAATGCCGATACTCCAGGACTTCTAAGAATTTTTCGGAAGAAATATAATTTGATTCTACGTAAATTTTAGGTATTATCCTACCCTTGCCTTTGCGTACTCGGCATTGAGACGCGTCCAACTGTCGTAGCCGTTTGAGCTGCACTCGTAATCGGGGCTGTGTTGATTGTGTTGGATGCAATTGTCACAATGGTGGCTGGTGCATTCCGCACTTTGACCACCGCCTGGCACAGTGATGGCCCCAAGAAGCCAAAATCGGCTTTATACTCTTCTGCCGAATCGGGTGGGCTTCGCATTTGCTTAAGAACGGGAGGGCAGCACTTCTGGAGCATAGCTCGTATGTGGCCGGCGGCAGTCTTGTCCGTGTTGCTCAAGGAAGTGCCCAGTAAATGGGGCTCGATACGTTCCGATATGAACTTGAGGCGGGGAATAATGAAAACCTTGGTCACCTCGCCGCCCAGCTCAGCGAGTCCGGCAATAGAGCCATACAGCGAGGACAGGTGGGTTTTGTCGTTCTGTAGCGCCTTGCTGAAGATTCTGTAGGATTTTTAAAGACATCAGATGTGGATTTAATGGAAGAAGTTAAAGTCTTACCGTGTCACTCGAGTTTGCAGGTTGTTCGTCAGAGTGTTGAAGGTTTTGCAGATCTGGGACATCAGACGGGAGGCAAAGTCTCGCAGAGCCCAGTGATTATCCAACTCGGGACGCATGCAAAGCTGCTTGGAGACAATGCAAGTCATCACCGAAGGTATCAGCTCGTGCAGGTATTTTTCGAGGAAAAGCGAGGGATTATCTAGCAGAGCGCGCACCATGCGCATTAGATAAATGAGCAGTGCCAGGTTGTTCTGCACCACGTTGACTTTGACGCCCTCGGCGATAAAGGTGCACATTCGGGGCAGCATTTCGTGAAGACCCGGATCGGATCCCAAGGACTGCAGCGCCTCACCTCGTCTGGGCTCATCGGAGCCCACACAGGCCTCGGTGATTTCTTTGTAGTACAGCTGCTGTTCGACGGACAACTCGTGGGTGGCCAGCTGCTTGACGTGAATGGTCTCCACGTTCTTAAGTTTGTGTATCTTGCCGGTGGTCGGCTTGCCGGCCGCATCCTTGTTTAGACCCTGATCTAGTTTTATCACTGGATTAACTGAGTCAAGGAACTGGGAATCCTTCGAGAGGGGTGGAGGATTCTCCGGCACTGTGGGTTGGACACCGTCCACCACGAACCAGTGAGAACGAAGGGTTACATCGAGCGGGATCTTCACCGTGTTGCTGGAAGTGATCTCGCTGAGATCAATCTCTTTATCTTCCGTGAAGTGGAGTTCCCTTCCGCCACCGGAGGCAAATCTGAATGGTATGAAGTCCTTGGCCACGAATCCGTACTGCGGCTCCACATTGCGCACTTTCAGGGACATGTCGATATCCCTTACAGACAGCTTCTGACGTTTAGAATGATGCATGAACTTGACTGCATCCTGAATGATTCTTTTCAACTTGATGGAGACGTCTTCGGCCAACTCCTTAGCGGCATCATCTGACAAAGAGCCAACGCCGATGCTTTCGGCAATCACCTTCATGGACTCCGCCGACATGCTGGAGCCATAAAGCATGCTGCTCGTTGCGCTGTTTGATTTCGACGCCTTTCCACTCATTTTCGTTTATAAAAATTAACAAACAAAAAAAAAATGGTCCAAAGAAGGCCAGTGAGTACACATAGGAAATAAAAAATGTTCATAGTTATCGATAGTTTAGGGTTGCAGCTGTATGATAAAGGTATTTAAAATAAAAAACAAATAAGATTCAATTAAAATATAAATATAAAGTAATTGCTTAAATTAACTGTCTTTAATTAAATATTTTGATTAATTTAAAACATTTTTAAATACTCGATTTATTGTGTAATCGATAGTGCGAACGTGTCTATCGTGATTCCTTTACAAGGTCACACTACAACAAGACTACATCACGAAGCCTGGCCACATCAAATCGCAGTGTCTTTTTCTTTATTTATGTTCGTAAATTTTTGGTTGCCTGGCTTTTTGTTGTTGCGCCACCTTAACAATAACAATTAAAGTGTCTCCGCCGCCGTCCGCGATGCGATCGAGTGAATAACAGAAACAACACTTGCATGTTCCACATGCGAAACGCGTTGCAACGTTGCTCCGTCGTCGGGCGTCGAACAAAGCAGCAGCAGCAGCGAAACGGCTGAAAACGGCGCCATTTTAAGAAGCAAAACAAGCCACGGCCGAAGGCGCAGGAAAAGTGTCATAGTGCGAATGCAATGTGCGAACTAATAATTACTCCACTCACCCAATACACAACTCCGAACTGAAAGCCGTGAGTGAAGTGCCAGCAAAGAAAACAATCTAACGTAAGTGGGGGGAAAATCGTTTTCACTTTTTTTTTTTGGTGGACTTCGTCGCTGTAGGTTGACCTACTTTAAATGCGATTAAAAATACGAAATGTTGCTTTAAAAATGCACACAAAAACGCCTGGCTAATCTCTTGCAGCTCTCAAGCGAGTCCAAAATATGAGCAGTGGCCAAAATGAGACGGCAGCAGCAAAGGTTCTGGAAACACAAGAGTCCGGCAGTGAAAATGAGGTATGTCTGGTTGAAAGGCTGAAAGGAAGGGGTGCCACGGGAAATTTGGAATAGTTTTGGTGACGTTCACAAGAGTAAAGAGTAAAGAGAGGGCTATGTATGCATAAACTTTTCAAAATTAAATGCATATCTCTCCATTTTTTCCCAAAAATCCTTTTATTATGCAATATAACTCCTAAAATGCAGTTTACCACCAAAATAGTCTATTCCTGTGGCAATCCTCCCTAGAATTATAAAAAATTAATAATTATCGCCCTTAGGAAACCGATTCCATTACGGATCAATCCAGCCAGTCGAAGTCCACAAAATCCGCCACTCAATTCAGCGTACAACGTTCGGATACCGATGGCCTGCGCATGAGAATCTCGGCAATACGCCCCTTGCCAGTCGCAACTCCAGTGGAAACCAAACCCCGAATTAAGCCAGTTGTCTCAAAGTCTAGAAAGATGTCCACCCAGGACACGGAATCCGGTTGCTCAGAGGCCAAGAGCAAAGCAGCCAGCAAGAAGATCAGAGTGAAGCGAAAGAAGATACCCAGCAGCAACAGTGGAATTAGCAAAACGGAGAGGGAGAAGCCCCACGTCTCGGAGTTCACCTCGGATTCGGAGGACAATCTGCCGCTGATGGTACACCAGCAGCGAGCGCCGCGACTCCTGCTCACGGCTATCAGTCAGGCAGCACAGTCGATTGAGAAGACCTGCTTGGATATTGGCATCTCCTCAAGCGACAATGAGCTGCCCAACCTCGTCCAGGCGGCCATCAACCGCGTGGAGAGCGATACGGAGGACACAACAGTCGAGGGAAGCTTTCGCAAGGCGGCCAAGGCTAAGAACCTGCCGCGCTACCAGTCCACGCTGCTGCAAGACTTCATGGAGAGGACGCAGATGTTGGGCCAGCTCCCGGCCAACTCAAAGCTCCCGGTGGAGCCCGTCGTTAAGGCCAAGGAGGAGACCGTGGTGCAGACGGTTACTCCCCGAAAGCGGAGGGGCAGACCCAAGAAGGTCGTCGCTGTGCTGCCCGCTGCCAACTCTGGACCTGCTATCAATGAATCCGCTGATTCGGGTGTAATCAGCACCACTTCCACTACGCAGAGCACCACGCCGTCACCCAAAATGCAAAGCGAAACTATCGGTCCCGCTGGAACTGCGCCAGTGGCAGCCACTTCCAGCAAACCCAAGATCGATATGGCCTACCTGGACAAGCGAATGTACGCCACGGAGCGGGTGCTATACCCGCCGCCCAGGAGCAAGCGGCGCCAGAACAACAAGAAGACAACCTCAAGCTCCAGCAACATGGAGGAGCTCCAGCTGGATCCCCTCTGGCGGAAAATAGATGTCAACAAGAAGTTCAGGCTAAGGAGCATGAGTGTGGGAGCGGCGAGTGCCACTGGCGGCAGCACCACCATCTGCAGCAAGATACTGGCCGCCAAGAGTGGCTACGTCTCGGACTATGGCAGCGTCCGGCAACCGAGGAGCGCCCACAACCACAATTCCGGCTACAAGTCGGATGCCAGTTGCAAGAGCCGGTACAGCACCAAGAGCTGTATGAGCCGCCGGAGCAGGGCCAAGAGCTGCGGCTACCGCAGCGACTGCAAGGAGTCGGGGAAGTCCGGCCTGAGACTGCGAAGGAAGCGGCGGGCTTCCATGCTCCTGAAGACCGCCGCTGACGATCCAGCTGAAGACCAGGACATCCTCCAGCTGGCGGGGCTGTCGCTCGGCCAGAGCAGCGAGGAGAGCAACGAGTACATCAGCAAGCCGAGCCTCCAGAGCCTGCCCACGACGAGCGCGAGTAAAAAGTATGGGGAGATCAATCGCTACGTCACCACGGGCCAGTACTTCGGACGTGGCGGCAGCTTGACGGCCACAAATCCGGAGAACTTCATCAGCAAGATGATGAACCAGCGCAAGGAGACCCCGGCGCCCAGCAAGTCCTCCTGCAAGATCAAGTCCCGGCGATCCTCGGCGGCCAGCATGTGCAGCAGTTACGTTTCCGGAATATCCAGAGTACGGCGTCGGCATCGCCGGAAGAGCTTCAGCCACAACAAGTCCCTGAACATAGACTCCAAGCTGCTCACCGAGATCGAGATCATCACAAGCACCTTCCACACGAGGTGTCGCATCCAGGACGACCGCCTGACCGGCAGCAGTGGCAAGGAGAAGCTCATGGCCGACGCCAACAAGCTGCAGGCCACGCTAGCCGCGCCCAGTCCCGCCCAACAGTTGGTTCTCAACGGAGGCGGGAGTGGCGGGATGGGAGCCCTGGCAGCTCCCCTCCCGAAGCCTGTCAAACGAGGCCCCAAGAAACGGAAGCTCAGCGAACCCCTGGTGGACTTTGCGATGCTCTCGGCCAGCGCTAGCGGGGCTCCGAATGGCAGTGGAAGCAGCACCGGAACAGCCAAGCGTCGCCACAAGAAGTCCCAGGGTAACGACAGCTCCAGTCCGGACGACCATAAGCTGCCGCTCAAGAAGCGCCACTACCTGCTGACCCCGGGGGAGCGGCCGCTGGCGGAGACGGCCTTCGCGAATGGAAAACTGAATGCCGAAGCTTGGGCGGCAGCTGCGGCGGCGGCGAAGAGCACAGCATCCACCAAGTCCCAGGCGCAGTTCAACGCCAAGAGCGCGAAATCCGCCCTCACTCCCAAGAAGCGGCATCTGCTGGAGCAGACCACGCCGGGCGGCAGGCAGGGGGCATCGTCCGCCAGCAACTCCCCCCTGAGGATCGTCGTTGACAACAACTCCATAAGCGGTGGCAAGCTGCTGGACATCAGTCCCAGCTCACTGTGCTCCCTCAAGCAGCAGAGAAGAGTGGGCGGCGGCAAGCAGAAGGCCATCGCCACCAGGGAATTGGTTCAGGTGCCATCTCCGGCGGGCAGCTATCCGCCGCCTGGAGTCTTTGAGCCGTCCGTCGAGCTGGAGATCCAGATACCCATCGGAAAGCTCAACGAATCGGTCATAACCAAGGCCGAAGTCGAGTCCCCACTACTGTCCGCTCTGGACATCAAAGAAGACACCAAAAAGGAGATTGGCCAGCGAGTGGTGGAGTCCCTGCTCCACAAAACGGGTGGCAATCTGCTGCTGAAGCGGAAGCGGAAGAAGATCAACCGCACGGGATTCCCAACCGTGCGGCGGAAGAAGAGGAAGGTCAGCGTGGAGCAGCAGCCTGCGGCGATGATGGAAGAGCCCGCGCCAGAACCGGATCCCGACGATGAACCACTGCAGTCCATACGGGAGACGAGAAGCTCCAGCAGTGCTCAGATGCCGGTTCCCGCTCCCAATCCTCCCATGGACTGCGAAAGAGTGCCCCAGGCTGGGGAAGCGCGGGAGACCTTTGTGGCGAGGAGCAATCAGCGCACTCCTCGCCTGTCGGTGGTGGCCTTGGAGAGACTTCAAAGGCCCCAAACTCCCGCCAGAGGCAGACCGAGGGGTAGGAAGCCCAAGGACAAGACTGCCGTTCCGCCACCTCCGCCGCCAGAGCCTGAGGTGAAGGTCGCCAAGAAACGAGGTCGACATCCCAAGAAGCCGCCAGTAGAAGTGGCTCCCCCGCCACCCACCCCAGCTCCTCCTCCGCAACCCACGAAGACCAGACTGCAGCCCAACATTAAGCTTCCCGCCGGCATCGATCCCAACACGAACTTCAGCTGCAAGATTCGGCTGAAGCGGAGGAAGAACATGAATGCAGTCCAAGAGCCATCCAGAACCATCAAGAGCAAGCCTGCCGAGAGTGCCAAGCCGGTGGAGGATGAAGTTACCGCCAGCCAGGAGGAGATCGATGCCGAGGCAGAGGCCAAGCGCTTGGACAGCATTCCTACGGAACACGATCCTCTTCCCGCCGGCGAGTCTCTCAATCCCGTGCCATTCGACTATGCCAGTTGCAGCGACACCAGCGAGGACAAGGCATCCACTGTCTCCACCAAGAAGCTCTCCAAGGTGAAGAAGACTTACCTGGTGGCTGGACTCTTCTCCAACCACTACAAGCAGTCGCTCATGCCGCCCCCCGCGAAGGTGAACAAGAAACCGGCGCCGGAGGAGCAGCAGGTGGTTCCCGCCAGCCTTCTTCCGCCGCCGCCCTACTGCGAGAAGTATCTGCGGCGGAGTGAAATCGACTTCGAGCTGCCCTACGACATCTGGTGGGCCTACACCAACTCCAAGCTGCCCACCCGGCATGTGGTGCCCTCCTGGAACTACCGGAAGATTCGGACAAACGTCTACGCCGAGTCGGTGCGTCCCAACTTGGCCGGCTTCGACCATCCCACTTGCAACTGCAAGAACCACGGCGAGAACGCCTGCCAGGACAACTGCCTCAACCGGATGGTGTACACCGAGTGCTCGCCCAGCAACTGCCCTGCGGCGGAGAAGTGCCGCAACCAGAAGATCCAACGGCACGAGGTGGCCCCCGGAGTGGAGCGCTTCATGACGGAGGACAAGGGATGGGGCGTTCGGACCAAGCTGCCCATTGCCAAGGGCACCTACATCCTGGAGTACGTGGGCGAGGTGGTCACCGAGAGGGAGTTCAAGCAGCGAATGGCCAGCATTTACCTCAACGACACCCACCACTACTGCCTTCACTTGGACGGCGGCCTAGTCATCGACGGCCAGAGGATGGGAAGCGATTGCCGGTTCGTGAACCACTCCTGCGAACCCAACTGCGAGATGCAGAAGTGGAGTGTCAACGGCCTGTCGCGGATGGTGCTCTTCGCCAAGCGGGCCATCGCCCAGGGCGAGGAACTCACCTACGACTACAACTTTTCGCTGTTCAATCCCTCCGAGGGCCAGCCCTGCCGGTGCGGAATGCCGCAGTGCCGCGGAGTCATTGGCGGTAAGTCGCAGCGGGTGAAGCCTCTGCCCGCCGCGGAGGCAAAGCCATCGGAGAGTTCCCCCGGCCGCAACGGTCGTCAGCGGAAGCACAAGGCCATGAAACACCAGCAGCAGCGGGCCCCGGCCAAGGACACGGCCTCGGCAGTGGCAGTCGCCAAAATGCAGCCCCTGTCCGACAAGGAGAAGAAGCTAGTCAAGCAGTTTAATACCTTCCTGGTCAGGAACTTCGAGAAGGTGAGTCCTTGAAACATTATCCCTTTTTTAAATCCAAACTAATGAAACCTCAACTTCAGATTCGCAGGTGGAAGGCCAGACGAGCTGCCGCCCAGGCCTCCTCAGCTCTGACTGCCTCTGCCTCGTCTCCAGTTCACGGCGCCGCGAATGGTGATATTCCAGGGCGCAGGCCCTCCACGCCATCCTCCACCTCGCTGCTGGCCACTCAGATCTCCGCGCTCTGCACTCCACGCAACATGAAGACCCGCGGACTGGCCCAAGCCGTCCAAGACCCCGAGCTGGAGAAGATGGCCAAGATGGCCGTGGTGCTGAGGGACATTTGTAGTGCCCTGGAGTCGCGGAAAATGTCCGATCTCCTAACGACTGTGTCGAGCAAGAAAAAGAAGGCCATGAAGACCTCGCTGGGCGGCAAACCGGGGTCGGCGGCTGGGTCGGGTCGCGTGGAGTTTCGATCCATACAGGCTCAGGTCGAGCAGGGCCACTACAAGACGCCCCAGGAATACGACGAGCACATGCAGCAGCTCTTCGCGGACGCCAAGCAACAGCATGGCGACGACGAGGGGAAGGCCAAGGCCTTGCAGGCCCTCATGGAGTGCTACGAGCAGCAAAAGACGGCCAGCTACTCGCAGCTGGTGGAGATACTGGGCGAGTCTGAAGCTCTGCAAAACTTCAAGCCGAAGGAAGAGGAGCTGATGGTTCCGATAGTGGAGCTGCAGAAAGATGTGAAAAAATCCCCAGGAGCCGGAGAAGCCACGCCCCCTCCAATAGTGCCATCTATGCCCATTAATGACCTGCCGCCCATTGTGGGATCCAGCGAAGAGGACGTGATCCGTTGCATATGTGGGCTGTACAAGGACGAAGGCCTGATGATTCAGTGCGCCAAGTGCATGGTGTGGCAGCACACAGAGTGCACCAAAGCGGACATCGATGCGGACAATTACCAATGCGAGCGCTGCGAGCCGCGGGAGGTGGACCGAGAGATTCCATTGGAAGAATTCACCGAGGAAGGACATCGTTACTACCTCTCCCTGATGCGTGGAGACCTGCAGGTGCGTCAAGGAGATGCGGTTTATGTTCTGCGCGATATTCCCATCAAGGACGAGGCTGGCAAGGTGCTGCCCACCAAGAAGCACACCTACGAGACAATCGGAGCCATTGATTACCAGGAGTGTGACATCTTTCGGGTCGAGCACTTGTGGAAGAACGAAACCGGCAAGCGTTTCATTTTCGGCCACCACTTCCTTCGGCCGCATGAGACCTTCCACGAGCCCTCGCGTCGCTTCTATCCCAACGAAGTGGTGCGCGTTTCCCTGTACGAAGTTGTGCCCATTGAGCTTGTCATTGGACGCTGCTGGGTCCTGGATCGCACCACGTTCTGTAAGGGCCGCCCCATGGAGTGCACCGACGAGGATCATTGCTTCATTTGCGAACTGCGTGTGGACAAGACGGCCAGGTTCTTCTCCAAAGCAAAGGCCAATCACCCGGCATGCACCAAAAGCTATGCCTTCCGAAAGTTTCCCGAGAAACTGAAGATATCCAAGAGCTATGCGGTAAGTTACCAGAAATGACAAGCATTTTAACAAGGTTCTTATGTCCTCTTTTAATGATTTTCCAGCCACACGATGTGGATCCTTCGTTGCTTAAAACACGGAGGCAAAAGACTGATTTAGAAGTAGCAGGAAGCGTTCCAGCCGCGGCGCAAAAGACGCCGGGCCGGCCGGAACAGCAGCAACAAAAAGCGGCTGGGAGGAAGCAACGTGGGATCAACGCGGTCACATCGGAATCATCGGCTGTTCGGGTCTTGCAACCAGTGGCGCCCAATGGACAGGTGAGGGATTAGGTTTCCCCATCAAACCTGTTCGACTTTTATTTTAAATGAATCCTTTACAGATACTGAAAAAGAAGCGCTCCCGTTTGGAGAACGTGCTAATAACCATGAAGCTCAAGTGTCTCGATGCACAGACCGCCCAGGAGCAACCAATCGACTTGTCGTACCTGCTGTCCGGACGAGGAGCTCGTCAGCGGAAGACCCAGCAATCCGGCAACGGCAGCAACAGCTCCAACTGTTCTACCCAACACATTTAGCCAGCACATAGATTAGGCCCTGTATATACGCGGATATTTTAGAGGCATTGCTTAATATTTATGGAATTTCATCTAACAGTTAGCCCCTAATTATGTAAGAAGTAACGGTGATAGTAGTAATTCTAGATGGTACATTGTTATGAACAAATTTCGTGAAATGAAGGCCTCCGAACTCGGCTAAGATGGAACAGATTACGAATTACGGATACTCTAAGGATTTATTTATATATTGTATTTACTGCACCGCATGAAGCACCTTTTTAGATGAATTTCCTATGTTTTTAATTGTTTATTGCATTTCAATTTATTATATTTACCTTGTTTTATCATGATACTTATACAATCTACTTTTAGTCTTTGCACTCGAAAGACCTTTTAATTATACATTGTTATTTTAAATTATTGTATTATGTTATGGCTTCTTAACAGAACTATGTCAACACCCCTGTTGGACGACTCATTGCGCTATTAGTTTTTAATTATTTTGAAATTGTTATTAACTGCTAACACAAATTTTAAAACTGAAATAAAAAGTATATTTTTCATTACATTTCAAGTGTTTTAAATGTCGCGCTCAAGGTTTTGCAGTTCTATGAAATCCATTCGGTGCCATTGTTTACCAACACTGGTAAAAGGGGCGTAGGTTAAAAGGGCAAAATATTTAATAGTTTTATAAAGAATTGGTTGAATTTATTCTATTTTATTACATTTATAATTTTACTATATAAAATTTATAATTAAGCAGAGACTGCAAATAAGACTTATGAGTTAAAAAAAAATTGTATTATACACAAAAAAGCCTTTGCGGGGAGTGGGAAAAGGACACATATACCGTTTTTTAACGGTGAATCCGGAAACAGTAAACTTTTATTTCGACTTCTATTGTTAAAATGGAAATATAACTGTTATTTTCAATTTTTATAATAATAATTAAGAGTATTATAAAAATTTAAAATAAAAATTGCATGCAAATAACTTCTAAACCGAGTGGACTACTAAAAAACGGTTAACACATTTATGATCTGAGATGCAGTTCCTTTCAAATGATGTATCGAACATAATCCAGGATTCCTAATAATTCAATAATTCATACTCAAAATAACAGTGTTCATTAAAACAGGAAGTCTCGTTTATGTGAATTTTGTGAAGAATTGAAAAATAATTTTTATTTTCAATTTTTATAATAAAAATGGAATCATAATTTTTAATTTTTTATATAAAAATTTAAAAATAATTCTTATTCTTAATTATTATTATAAAAATTGAAAATAAGAGTTATATTTCAATTTTTGTCTAAAAATCAAAAATAATATTTAATTTATAATTTTTTTTTTTTTAATTATAATAATTACGGTCCCTGTAAGTAAGGTTGGGTTTTTTCTCTTGAAAAGTGACCCCTTATCTTGACACTGAACTACGCCCATGTGAGAGCTATCATCTGCTTCATTTTCTTCCAACATGTTTCACAACATTTTAAAACGCTCGCTTCAGTCGAGTTTTAGACAAATATACACAAAAAATAGCTCCAATACCTTCCGAGCAAGCTCCAGCAGTACCCATGGCGATGTCAAGGATGCCCTGGAGATTGAGGCCAATCTGTTTGGGAATTCTGGGCAAAAGCATGACCCGGTAAACACGCGGGAGGCTTTACGCAAGAACCGCTCCAAATCGTTTGGAGTCCGAAAGAATAAAGAACATAAGAGAGACGCCCCAGTAAATCCTCCCAAATTCACTGCAACTGTGGATCCTCCCAAGTTCAGTGTTCCTCGAACACATCCTCTTCCGGCTCCGATCATCATAGACAGCGAACTGAATTTGGAGTTTGTGCGTCTCACGCTGCAAGATCCTCTGACCAGTACCCTGTTAACTACTGTACGGTCCAAGAAGAGGCGCGACAAAAATCGGCAGATCATCCTCGAGGGCAGACGCCTCATCCAGGAGGCCCTGCAATGCGGTCTCACAATGCAGACCCTCCTCTTCAGTCAGAAGGATCAGTTGGCTTTGGTCAAGGAGGAAGTGGGAAAGGCTCAAAAGGAAACTGGATTAAAAATCTACAAGGTGCCACAACACGATCTTAAGACCTGGTCCTCGCTGGTAACCCCTCCTGGTCTGATGGCCATTTTCGATCGCCCGTCGGATAAGGGCCTGGAAAGCAACCTGGCGGAGCAAGAGCGTGTGGGCACTAAACCCTTGCCTGTCACGGTGGTGTGTGACAACATCAGGGAGCCCAATAACCTGGGCAGCATTATCAGAACCTGTGCAGCCCTTCCATGTAGTCAGGTGGTAGTTACACACGGCTGTTGCGACCCTTGGGAGTCGAAGGCCCTACGAGGTGGCTGTGGAGGGCAGTTTAGGATTCCCATTTTGGATGATGTGACCTGGGAGGAGCTCGCTAACATCATACCCCCGGAAGTTTCAAAAGACTGTCGCGTATTCATAGCGGAGAACAATCTGGAGAAGAGGGAGAGCCATGAGACCATCGATTATGCAGATATTAGTGATGTAGGAGCTCAAAATTTTCTGATAATCGGTGGAGAGAGCCATGGAGTCAGTGAGGCTGCTTACAGGTAGGAGAAAAAGTGCCATACATGTTGGTAAAGTTTAGAGTTTTAATTTTAATGAATTTTTAGGTTCAAGAACCTGGTCGGAGGAAAGGGAAAGTGCGTCTATATACCCTTGGCAGCTGGAATCGATAGCTTAAATGTGGCCTCTGCTCTCACGCTGTTGCTCTTTGAGCTTCGAAGCAAAATAAATCAGCAGGCTGGAGCTGGTCTCAACCAAGGGGAAGAATAGTACCAAAAAAATAAATATTTTCCTCAAACTTTAAAAAATAAAAAGTATTTCACAAAAATAATTTTTTTAACAATATTTAAATTGATTCTTAGAATCTTCAAGCTTTGTGTTTCACATTAGTTAAATTTATTGCTAAGCTGTTTCACAATTATGAGGGCAAATAATATAAACATTAAATTCAACTATTAGCTTCAATTTCCTTGTACACCTCCCGCTTGTACTCATCCAGGCCACCTTCGATGGCTCTGACAGTGCGATTGCCGCAAACCCAGAGCTCCTTGCAAACGACCTTGATGAGTCGCTCGTCGTGGGAAACCAGAATGACGCCACCCTAATAAAAATATAATAATTAAATAGAATAACAAGTTTCTACACAGCGCTATACCTTAAAGTCATTAATTGCTCGGCCCAGAGCATCAATTGTTTCAATATCCAAGTGATTGGTCGGTTCATCGAGCACCAGGAAGTTGGGTTCCGCTGCAAAGTATTCGTTTCAATTGAAAATGTTTTGTTTGTTTATTAAATAGACCTACCCATGCACATTTTCGCTAAGGCCACACGCGATTTCTGTCCTCCGGACAAGCTGGCAATGCTTTGCAGTGCTAGTGGACCAGAGATACCGAAACTGCCCAATTGCCGCCGATACTCCTCATCGGGTCGTCCGGGAAACAGCTCTGCCAAGACGCCCACACATGTCACATTCATGTTCAGATGGTCCACGTGATGCTGGGCGAAGTAGCCAATTCGCAATCCGCGGTGCATTACAATGTTCCCATGTATGGTGCTCAGTTGGCCCACGATGATCTTCAGGAGCGTGGACTTGCCCGCACCGTTCTCTCCGACAATGCAGATCCTGGAGTCCGAGGTAGCCGAGAGGTTGACGCCCTTGAAGATGGGCAGTGGATCCTCCTGGTTGTAGCGGAAGGAGACCTCCGAAATAGCCATAACGGGAGGGTTGAGTGGCTCCACATCGGGAAACTTGAGCGTTACCACAGTCTCCTTTTCCACGGGCTTAAGTTCGGGCCTGAAATGGTCGGTAATATAATCAAAGATTCACAAACAAATGGAGGTTCCACTTACAGTTTCTCAAGCATTTTGATTTTGGATTGTACGGATGAGGCGCGGTTCGCATTGTAACGGAAGCGGTCGATGAACTCCTGAACGTGAGCTCTGTGCGCCATTTGAGCCTCATATTCCCTGCGCTGGGCCTTCAGTTTCTCCGTCTTGGTCTTCTCGAATTGTTCGTAGTTTCCCCTTTTGGAGAAAGATAAGATAATTTGGTTAAGAATTTGGGGTATGGGTTTAGAGTACTTACTTGTAAGCCTCCAGTTCCTGAGAGTGCAGGTGAATAATGTCCGTCGGCACGGTATCGAGGAAATTACGATCGTGGGAAACAACCAGTATCGTGGTTGGCCACGACTGCAAGTAATTCTCTAACCAAATGATGGCCTTAATGTCCAACATGTTCGTCGGCTCATCGAGCAGGAGAAGATCTGGCTTGGAGAAGAGAGCTCTCGCCAACGCCAGACGCATGCGCCAACCACCCGAGAAAGATTTCGTCGGCCGCAGTTGCATATCTGCGTCGAAACCCAATCCCTTCAGTATCACAGATGCCCGCGCCACCGCCTTGTCCGCCTCAATGTTCTGTAGAGCAGCGTATGTCTCACTCAGCTCGCTGGAAAGCGCCGCATCCTGAACACCATTGTTCAAGGCGGCCAGGATCTCCTTCTCGCGGTCGAGCAGCCTCGTTCGTTCTGTGTCGCATTCCAAAACACTGTCCACCGCTGCCGTATCGTCGCCCACAACTTCCTGCTCCACGTGGAGGACCGAAATGTGGGAGGGAATCTGCAGCTGCCGCTCGGCAATCATCCTCAATAGGGTGGTTTTGCCCAGACCGTTCCTGCCCACCAGTCCATATCGCCGTCCGAAGGAAAGCAGAAGATTTGCATTCTGCAGAAGAACCCTGAAGGACATTAACAAGTTGTTAAGACCTGTATGAGCTTGTAACACTCTCTTACTTTTCGCCAAAGGCCAGATCGAAGTTCTCAATCTTGATGTCCATGGACCGGTTGAGGCCCTTCTGGTCCAGCTTAGTGTTCTTTTTGTTGGTCACCTGGGATGCCGTTGCCGTCTGCAGTTTAACTGCAACGGGAATCATGCCGTGCTTGTTCACCTCCTGCCGCTTCTCCTGCTTCTGCTGAAGCTTGGCCTCTGCCTTTTCCAGCTTCTTAGAATCCACTTTCTAAAATAGTTGAATGGATGGCTTATATTATTTTATCGTTAAGCCGTTAATCTTTACTCACGTTTCCACCGTCCTTGTTGACCACCCAGATGCTCTGCATGTCCTTGTCCAGGCGTGCCATATCCTTGGCCATCTCAGCAATGTTTACGGGTGCATTGAGAACCTTGCGTTCCACGCTGATCCCATTGTTCTTCATTATGTTCAGGAACTGTTCGCACAGCTCCCGTATACTCTCCTCCGGCCGGTCACAATCAATGCTCTGCAGGATGTCACCCACCGCATCAAAGACATCGTCGCCGGTCTCGAAGTCTTCCTCGCTGCCAGAAAGCACTCCCTCAACGTATGTCAAGAGCTCAGAGTCGATTTTGGGGAACTCTCGCTGCAGAATGATCGTGTATTCGCTCATCTTTGGGGATTCCTTTGTGGTGGGCGGCGGCAGGATCTCTCAGATGACCTTGATGGAAAAATCGCTATTTGTACCGTGTGGCAAGCCGGATAAAATAATTTTTCCGACTTCAACACCACAAGCGAAATTAAGAAGGGGGTTGAAAGAAGAAGCAGAAGTCTCCAGGTGGTCAGAGTTTAAAAACACTGAAAAACAGTGATGTTAAGCTTTTTCGTAGAAAGGCGCCAAGTTTTGATTTTTGATAAATAGATTTAAATATTTTATTTCCAGTTTTAAAGTACTAAATTCTTAAAGTCCCCTTTTGTCTAACACCGTATAGTCCAATTGAGAATGTTTATAATAAAATTAAATAAATAAATAGTTTAGTTTCGATATCATGTTTATAATAATATCGATATGTGGTGTTTTGTTTTGATATTGACAACCCTAGTCAATTGCATAAAATTCCGGTGGATTGCTATATTTACAGTCGGAAATCAACAAAGTATTTAAAATGTTTAACAAAGCTGCAATGGTAGGTGCCATGGTGCGCCGTTCCTTTGGAACCACGCAATTGATGCGACAAACTATCAAAAACCACGAACCCAACAATCTCGAGAGGAAGATGTTGGTATGGAGCGGCAAATACAAGTCCCAGGCGGAGGTTCCCAATTTTGTGAGGTGAGTAAGGCCATCAATTTGGATTGCAACAGGTTGTTATCAAACATTATTATTATAATTATCAGCCAGGATGAGATGGAGCGCTGTCGGAACAAAATGCGCATACGATTGGCCAACATCATGATTGGATTAACGGCAATTGGTTGTGCGATCATGATTTATAGTGGAAAACAGGCCGCCAAACGAGGAGAATCTGTTACCAAGATGAATCTGGAGTGGCACAAACAGTTTAACGAATCGAATCCTGACGAATCTAAAGCCGCTCCAGCCACAAAGTAGATGAAATGGAGAGCAAACTCTTTAAGGAGTGCCTCTCCTATTTTATTAATTTCCCATTTGGTTTTTTGAATTTCAGTGTTATTTTGGTCAGAATTGAAAACTTATTCTTTTCTCTTTATGTTTCTGTTTATTACTTAAATCAATTAGTTTAAAAATTGTGAAACTGAAATTCAAAAGGTCAATGGACCCATGCTTTAGTTTCCTTTTGAGTGAAAACCCTATTTGCCTGGCATGTCCACAAGCGCCATATCCTTGATAGATATTCAGTGATATTTGTAAACTCAAAGTTAGTTTTTATTTTAATAGCAAGTCAATAAATAATATATGAGTGAATTTCTGGCTTTTGTTTTCGAAGAATAATGGAACAAAGATAAGGCGTTTGATAAGGATGCATATTTTGGAAAACAAAATACAATTCAATGAACTTGTTAACAATGCTGATATGTGGTATCAAGTATGAAGATTTCTTTAAAAACATACATAGTTCTTGTTACCATGTTTTATGTATACGGTAGATATCAAAAGGATCGGTATTGGTAACAATTTATACATTTTTTTAACCTATTTATGCACATTACCCCCTTAGTAAAAACTAATTGGATTGATTTGTGCTATATCCTTGTGACATTCCCAGAAACTTGTTAACTCAGAAGCAATTGGCATTGTGCTAGCAATAAATATTTTATCAGAACTCATTCACGCCCGCCACCGCTTTCGAAAGGCAGCAGCAGTAGCAACATCTGTTCTGTTTCAGTGGCCACCACTTGCTCCGGGCAGTGCGCCGACTCCGAGAGCATATGTATTTCTAGTGTCCCGGATTCGGATTCAGATTCGGATGGCGAGGGTCGGAGGCGCTGGCGCTTTTTGCCTTTCTGTCGTTTTCAATTTTCACTTTCAGTTTGTCGAGAACGTTTGAACTCAGAGCAGCGCCCAAAAAAGTTGAGCGCTTTCAGCCAGCGGGACGCAGTTTGGGCCAAGCTTTTTGGCCATCGTGCGTGCAGCAGGCTAACAGAAAATTGTAAATTCATATTTGGCCAAAAGCGAGCTAAAGTTAAGCGAGCCACAAAGTAAAAATTAAAGCCAAAAAGCAGATGAAAAATGTACTCGGAGTGTCTGAAATAGTGCGGAGAAAAATGTGCGGCTAGCGGATCGGAGGAGAAGGAGAAAGAGCAAGGAGGTGGCGGAATCTAGTGTAAGAGGCGACAAGTGTAAAATGTAATAAACCGAAAAAGCGTATGTGTGTGTGAGCTAAACAATTTTCCGCAGATTTTAGGAAGCAGAACATGGTCGAGAGATCATCAACAAAAACGCATGTATTTAGAAAATATTAAAAAAAAAAACGCATATAACAATTGTTTAATCAAACATCAGAAAAAGCAGATTGCCTGCCCAGAAAATCCATAAAAAACGGCTTGCGAGAGATTTTCTCCTGTCTGTCTCTCTTGCCCATGTGTATGTGCGGGTAGGAGTATGTGTGTGTGTCTTTGGGAGTGTGTGTCTGTGTGTGGGAGTGTGTGTGGCAATATTCGTTTGCTTTTTTGATTTGTGAAAATGTGTGTATCCGCGAATGTTGCTGTTGTTGTTCTCTCTGCTGCTGCTCGCACAAAAATATTTGAAAAAAAAAAACACAAAAAATGGATATTTTTAATATCTACAATCTTTTTTAACTGTCCATGTCCTTTTTAAGTGGCTAAAGCTTTTAAAACCATTTTTTAATTGCACCTCGTGGCTGGCATGCAACACAACAAGTTGTTTTTGTTGTTCCTGCTGCTGCAGCTGCAACCACTGAGGCATAGTTGGCCTATTTAAAGCCGCCTCCACACATTGGTCGTACACCCCCTAGTAGCCGCACTTATGATATTAATTTATCCAGCAGCGGGCCAGAGCAAAAAAGTTATTCAAAAAAGTGTAGAACAAACAAAAAAAAATGGTTGGCCATATAAGAGTGAAGGTCGTCTGTAGGAGAGAAAGAGAGAATGAGGCAGCAAGGAGCAGCAGGACACTGCAAAAATTGTTTATAATAATCAACATCATTTATAATAATAATTATCAAGTTTAATTCTTATCTCTAAGTTCTTTATATAAACTTCAATATAAATCATACGCCCTGTTGTCATTGTCTTATAGAATATACTGATTATAGACACTTTACTATCAAAAAAACTATTTATTTGTGCTATTTGTATTTTTTTACCTTTAAAACCTAATACTTGAGCTTTTTTTTTTAATAAACGTTTACAAATATTAAGTATACGCCCCGTTGAATGAAGAGAAGTTTGGAATAATGTTTAGAAATATGTATTTCATTTATAAATCTGGAATTAAACAATTAGATTTGAGATTTTTCTCAGCGCAATAGCTTCAGTCCATTTGCTGGCGTAAATGTGCGAAAAATCCTTGGCTTGGTTTTTGGCGCAACAACAAACCTTTTGTCCCTGTGCCTGTGCGTGAGGGTGTGCGTGTGTTTGTGTGATGACGCGCTTAATGCAGCAAAAGCAGCGCAGCAGCCATGCAGCAGCAGCAATAGCAGCGCAGCCTGCCGAGTCCTGTCATTGCAGCTGTTGTTTTGTTATCATCGGATTTGGTTAACGACCGACTGCATATTGTCCTTAAGCCCCTGGGTATTTCAATTCGGATAGTTTTCTTCTTCGTTTCATCTTGATCCTTGGTGGTTTATGCTCAGATTCTTATAGAAATATTGCCTTTGTGGGCAATTATCAAGGGGATTTCATTGTAGTCTTCAGTCGGTTTTCTTATTTACGACTGGAGAGATAAATATTATTAAAAGAGCTTGTTTTTTTGGAAGGACTTTCGTATAGTATATTTTTCTATAAATGTCAGCTTCTATACCAGTCATTTGGGCTACTATTATAATTTGAAATCTTTTGTGCGACCCTGGTTATCCGCACACTATAATCTATATAAATATATATGTGTTATATGTATCCCGTCCAAAATAACCACCCACACTTTCAACCGTACGTGGTCACAGTTGTATGCGTATTTATACGCAGATATAATCACATTTCACGCATGGAAAGGCTTAGCGGGCCTACATAAATTACGCCATTGGCCTTAGCCAGCCACTCCACCGTTTTCCATCCACAAATTCGCTGCGGCCTAGGATATGGACCGACAGCTCTTCGGGTCACTTGCACGTCCTTTGGATCCCGCTCCGCCCACTCCACCACACTTTATTCGCTCCTGATTTTCTGCTTGTCAGGGCCATCATGGCAAAAGTTTTTTTCGGGGATTGGGGCCCTGGATGGAGTGGGCCAAGTAGATTGCAACCGTTACAGCTGGCGATGCTGGCCAACTGATAAGCACGAGTCTCTAAAGTTTTTTATGAGTTTTGCAATTAATTTGAATAGCAAAATGAAACTCACGACCAGCTAGAAGCGGTCAACATTCCTTCATTATGTAAGCCAAAAAGTTGTACACTGTTAAAAGTATCTACAGGATTGTAGAATACATATTTTATGCTTAGCCTCCAGCTCTGTTTGATTTCTTTTTGTGTAGGTGAGCCCTCTCGTCGGTTCACAGTTCACAGAATTCCCCTTTTCCTTGTTATTGCCAATATTTGCTTGGTACACGCAATTTAAATAATAAATCAACTTGTAATCGAATTGTTGTGGGTAGCACGCGGTGGGTATCCTTTTCTTGTTCTGTCCTCTGGCGCAACATGACGTATGAGCAATGCTTTAAATTAATAATAAGCATACGCATCGTTGGCCATTCAAATGAAAAAATATGCTTCAAATTAACGAATATTTCTGACTGAACGCATTTTAATTGGTTACGCTTCAATAATAATGATTGGAAATTATTGTGGGCATTTTTGAAGCGGATTTACAGGCAATAAAATATTTAATTCATTAGCAATTAATGATTAAGTGACTCGTTTAAGTTTTTATATATGAAACAGCCTTAATGGGTCCATCAGCCAAGTTCTCTGTTTGATGGCAAAGAAACACGAATGTTTATAAAGGATTAAACATTATTTATGACACGGGGGCCATAAACAAACATAATTAGCTGCTCTGGAGGGGAAATTGGTATCTGCTGACCCAAAATGCAATGATACTATAAACCATAGTCCATATTGCAACACAGATATTTATAGAGCATCGGCAATTGGAAATAAATCGCTCATAAAACCAAATTAATTTCCATCAAGGAAAAGGCAGCAGCAGCAGCAGCAGTAGCACTAAACCAAATTAGTTTCTTTGAAATGCTTGCCAAATAGACACCTTATTTGGGGAGGAGACACCTTCAATTGAGTTCTTGGCTGAAGGATACATAAGCCTCTACTTAAGCGTAGCGGCGGCAGACACACACAAGCCAGAAAAGTAAAAACACAGCGCTACGGCAATAAGGAAAATTATAAAATGCTCATAAGGCCCAGAGACAAACGGAAAGAAATGTTTTTTGATGTTGAGCCGACAGCGAAGGCGACCCGAACCCGAAACATAAAACCCAAAGACCAAAACCCAAACCCCAAAAACCCAAGACCCAAAACCCAGAACCCCCCAAAACCCCCAAGGGTCCCATGAGCAGGCGCAGAGAACGTCTCACTCTCTCTCCTAGTCTCTCTCTCTCCCTCTCCCTCTAACTCTCTCTCTCTATCTCATTTCTCACATTTGTACATATTTCTCATTTTTCATTAATCCAATGGAATAAAAATTAAAACATACAAAAACAAAAATGGCTTGTAAACAAAAGAGGGCCAAGAAGGAAATTCAAAGCAGTTGTGAAAACGTTTGGGCTTTTCGGATATTTTCGGTCTATCGGAAGGGGGGCTAGAGGATTGTTGGGATTGTTTAAAAATAGCCTCAAAACACAACTAAAAGTAAACATTGTTAACTTATTGTCAATAAAAATACAAAATTGAAATGCCCCCACCAGGCCATAAAATTGCCTTTATGATCTGGAAACTCTTCCATTTCACGTTTCATTTTTTTTGTTTCGAATTTTTGCTTCAAAGTTGCAATCGGTTTTTTTCCTTCTTATTTCCACCTAAAATAGCTTCCGCTTTCTTTTTTAGCGGGTTGTGGGAGAAAGCTAACTGAAAGATAGAGAGGGAAAGAGAGCGAGAGAAAGGCATACGGAGAAAGTCAAGGCATCATAATAACGGAGACCCACGCAACGGCTGGGAAACAAAATTCACAGGATTTCCGTAGATTTCTCGTGTATTTTGTACATTAATGCCTAACTAGCATTTTGGGGCCCCCCAAATTGAATGGAACGGTCTCGAGGGCCAGGCCGGGCCGGGCCGGTCCGGGATCTGGGATCCGGAATCTGGGTGGGTGGCCCGGGTTGTTGTTTGGCCCGCCTGTTTGTACTTTATAATAAACAAAAACAGAATCATAAAAAAACGACGCGCCGACATCGGAAAGCACAAACAAGAGTGGAAAAAAACGAGCGATACGGCCAGCCATGATATGCCCTGAAAGTCGCATTAATAGATAATGAATGTGCTAGCCTGGCGGTGTAAATTGATATGGTTATTTCATTGTCAAAAGTCAAATAAGTATGCTACATAAATGTGAATTCCAACTGGGTGGCCATCTTTTCATAACTGAGATTTTCAGTTAAATGAAAAATGTTCGTTATTATATATTTTTGAATTATAGAGCATAATATCATAATACCAGATACCATATAGGAAATGTTTTCAAAAGATAATTATATATTCAGTATAGAAAAGTATAGTAACCTATAGAATGAAAGTAAAGTGTAGTAAATATTTCTCTAAATATTATTAGACTCTTACTATTCTCAAAAATTAAACTATTTCAGAGACTGATCAAAATTTTAGTAATTTTTTATAGTTATTATAAACATCAAAATTATGCCATGAAAAGTATGGAATTTTTGAAAAGTTCATTCACTTGTATATAATTAAAAAGAAATATTTTGTGCCCGATTACCTCGTCTAATTGTAAATAAAAAATGAACATTTATCAAATTCAAACAAAAACCAAAAGGCAAACAAAGAACTTCTTTCAACAAAATGTTTAATAAATGGAATCCAACTTGAAGTTCATTTCGCTCACCTTCGTTTTCAATTCGAATCCCAAATCCGTTGATTGAAATGTTTATAATGCCTGTCGCAGATCCCAGCCCCAAGTTCGAATCCTCCCACTCAAAAAAAAGCTACACAATGTTGGTTGATGAGAATAAGGTGTAGATGGATGGACAGATGGATGGTTGGATGGATGCGCATCATTATTATGATGAGAGATGCACGCGTTTTGTTGTCGCTGTTTTTGGGCTGCGAGGGGGACTCTGTCTTTCTGCACCCCTCTTAAAAGGTGCAACCTTGAAGCGAGGCATTGGCGAGGGCAGCCAACTAACTGGCAAATAATTAGGAAGCCCCTCTCCATGCGAAACTAAAATAAACTGTGCAAATAATTAATGCTGCCCAAGAGTGAGGGGGAAAACTGAGCAAAAAATAAGAACGAAACAAATATATAATAGGGACATGTGGCGCCTTTGTTTTTTTGTTTTGGAGCCAAGCGGAAGTCACCGTCAGCACCCCAGTCGGCGCCAAGGTGTTTCTCCACGGGCTGCTGGACGACAGGGCAGGCGGGGATAGGCAGAGGTGGTCACAACCGTCGACTTTCAACCTCCTCGTCCATCGTCTATCGTCCTTGGCCCCACATTTGATGTTTGACAATTTATTTTGATGGCACACAACACGCACCGAATACGTTGATCCTGCTCCAGCCCGAGCTCCTGCTACTGATGTTGATGTTCTCCTTGGATTGGATGGCCTAACGACACCCAGACATCAACATCAACGTCAGCACTGGGCTGTGGGCGGTTGTGGGTGGTAGGTCGGGTAGGCTGGGTGGGTGGTGAAGAGCAAAGCAAACGGCATTGATTAATTTCCATTTCGTCCACTGCGAAACAACAAAGGCAAGGTCAACGACTACGTATACACTGAGGGGAATTAAAGCTCGAAAATCAAATAATAATAAATCTCTTGATATTACTCATCTTAGAAATACATATTAGATTATATATAAATAATTCTTTTGACTCGTATATAATAATATATATTTAATTAATTATATATTAATTTTTTTTTTGTCTGTATTCAATGACTATGATGAACGTCAATCTATAGTGGAAAATTGTTGATAGGATAATGTGGCATTAAAACATTAAGGCCTGACACCAGCCCATTGTCTGCGGCTCTTTGGTGTCGAATAGTTCGTGGGTTGATGGTGGGTGGTGGGTGATGGTAGGTGGCCTGTGGAAAGAGGACATCCAAGAAGGTTGAAACTGTCAGATTGTTTGACTCTTCAGCACTTAATGGACATGAAATTTGTTGGCATAATGTGCGCGGGTTTTTTGGGGGAAAATACAACGTATATATATTTAAGATCAATAAAATGGGAACCTTATAAATCCCATAATTCATAAGTTGTCAAGAAAAGCAGTTATCAGTTTGTAAAAGAATAACAATCCAAAAGGATTCCGTATAATATGTATTTTGCATGTGATATCCTATCCATTTAACAACCCAGAATACAAACTTGAAACCCATTCCCATCCATCACCTGGACTAACCCTGCCTAACCTTAGCCTTCACCTATCGACAACCTTTTGTGACCGTGTCGTGTCATAGTGGTTCGCATTCAACCGACTAATAACTTCTAATGGCTATTGTTATGGCAACGCCAAATGACAAACGCAACATCCACTTCACCCTTGTGTAGTTTTACACCCCCAGGTAGACCTCTTTAAGACGTTTGCCTACAGAGAGAGAAATATATAAGTTACCTTACTTTAAAGTCTGTGTAATCAGATTATTCTTACCCCTACTTAGTTCTTAGAACTTGTAAGCCCTTTCCTTTGCAGCTCAAACCTATACTATACTAATATTATCAAAATTGAACCTATTCTCCCTGTGTACAACCCATAAATATGCAAAAGCTGTTCCCCACGATACTGTGTGATTGGGGTATCAGTTTTCGGGCAGTGCAATCGATGTACTCTCGGCCAGAATAACAATCGTGGCCGTGCCAGGGACACAACTAGAGACATAGCTATAAATATTATATAAATCAAAGACACACATTATATAGACTTCAAGAGCCATGCCATGCCATGACATTTATGGAAACAAATGACTTTTTGTCACAGTTCCAAGATGGCTTGGGTGCTCTTGGGGGGGTGGTCTATCGTATCTTGCAAGGCCGAAGGACAGACACAAAAAGTTTTTGCGTTTTAATTGTCGTTTGGAAAATGACTTGTGGCCCAAGAAACGTAGTGTTTACTGTCTATACCCACTATACAAATGCACATAAATTTGTTGTGCGATTGGCCGAGCGGCAAAAAACCCACAAAGCCACCCACACAGTTTCCACAAATAATATAGCCAAATGTTCTTTTAAATGTCAGTGGCGAAATTTTAAAGATTATATTATTCCAAAAACTATGGTTATTGATCAAGTAAAAAAGAAAACACCCTATGAGTACCTGATCGTCATTAATTTACAATAGTGTTCAAAATATTGAAAATATTCCTTTATATCTTAATCTCATTTAAATAATTTAAATCCGAACATTAATGTAAACAACACAATATTAATTAAAACTTATGTATGCTCCATTATAGCTACAAAAGGAACTAAATTTTTTTATTTAAAATAGTCAGAAATGAATAAAGAATCTTAGCAAAAAACCAGTACCATCCAGACTTGGTCAGATGGATGGAAGACCGTCCTCTGGTCGTTCACATTAAAATATTCCTAGATACTGTCGGGGGTGGTAGTACGCCCCCTTCTGGGACTACCCGCCCCTCGAGGGGTTCAATTCTGTTTGCCTCGTTTAAATATTTAGACAGAGCGCTGCTCGAAAACGCATTGAATGGCGTTGTCTGTCGATGAACCGACTCCCCTGCCAACGGCACTGCCACCGCCACTGCTTCTGTTGCTGTGAATCATTGAAAATGTGCAGAGGCGTGGAGCGAGGGGATAAATAGATAATATAAACAAGTGAAGCGAGAAATTGAAGAGTGGGTCGATGATGTCTGGGTGTGTGTTTGGCAGAGCGGGTTGTTCCCACAGATTTATGATAATATTTATGCTATGAGAAAGTCGGAAAAATCAGCCGAATGCATAGAATACTATTCGGGATTCCCCATAAACTTTACCATTCGATTGAAGTGAATTTCAAACAATGGCTTGCTTCTAAATTAAATGTGGGTGTTTTTATTTTTCCAATGACCGGACCTCCAAATAGAATACTTTTCACATGGCTTAAATGGCCTCTGGGAATTTGCGTGGTATTTAAGTGTAATTGTGGCTGTTGTTTTGGATATTTAGAGTATTTGTTTAAAGAATAAATGAAAATATTTGATTTAACATTGGCAATTAGTTGCCACACGTTTATAGTTTTTTTCTAACAAATGTTTCTTTTGAACTCATGGAATAATGAAATTAAATTTCCGATCGAAGCTCTTAAGAAAAGTGTCAGAAAACTTTAAACTGACATTGCATTTTTTTGCGCATGAGATGAGAAACTTTTTCTTGAAGAAGAAAACCACCTTGTAGCCATCCCACAAGTCCACTTGTACTTAAAATCTACAAACTTTTTCTTAATTTTCTTGCAGTGCTGCACATGAACACAGCCGGAGCATAGACACACACAGGAAACTTTTCATATCCCCGCAGTGAACAATAAAAGCAAAAGTGGCAGCAGCACCAAACAAAAATGACAGCAATAAGTTTAAGCAATAAAACACAGCTTGCCGGGCACTGCGAAAATGCAGCCTGAAGACAAGAAACTGAAGCAGCGGGCTAAAGCTTTAAAATAGGAGTTAACCGACATAGCTCCTACCTACCCCATCCCAGAAACCAAAGAGAAACCCCCTTTAATCCCCGAAATCAACTGCCAAATCATTTATAGAAAATATTAATTTAAAAAAAAAGTAAAAGAAATAAAGAGAAGCTGCTGAAAGGGAGCCAGAAAGGAGGAGAATCACTAGAGTTAACCGGGACACTGAAACATTCCACCCCATAGCATGGCCTCGGTCGCCGCTTGGCTGCCCTTCGCCCGGGCGGCGGCCATCGGGTGGGTGCCGATAGCCACCCACCCACTGCCACCGCCGCCAATGCCCAAGGATCGCCGCAAGACGGACGACGAGAAGCTCCTCATCAACGTCTCCGGCCGCCGCTTCGAAACGTGGCGAAATACCCTGGAGAAATATCCAGATACTCTTTTAGGTAATATACATATATATAAAAAAAATATATATATAAATATATAAATATATTTTCGAACAGGTTCCAATGAAAGGGAGTTCTTCTATGATGAGGACTGTAAAGAGTACTTCTTCGATCGGGACCCGGACATCTTCCGGCACATATTGAACTATTATCGGACGGGAAAGCTTCACTATCCCAAGCACGAATGCCTCACCAGCTACGACGAGGAGTTGGCCTTTTTCGGCATCATGCCGGATGTGATCGGGGATTGTTGCTACGAGGACTACAGGGACCGGAAGCGGGAGAATGCCGAACGGCTCATGGATGACAAGCTGTCGGAGAACGGGGATCAGAATCTGCAGCAGCTAACTAATATCCGGCAGAAGATGTGGCGGGCTTTCGAGAATCCGCACACGTCCACAAGTGCTTTGGTGTTCTACTACGTGACGGGCTTCTTCATCGCTGTCTCTGTGATGGCCAACGTGGTGGAGACGGTGCCATGCGGCCATCGTCCTGGCAGGGCGGGTACCCTGCCCTGCGGTGAGCGCTACAAGATCGTCTTCTTCTGCCTGGACACCGCCTGTGTGATGATCTTCACGGCGGAGTATCTGCTCCGTCTGTTCGCCGCCCCCGATCGCTGCAAGTTTGTCCGCTCGGTGATGAGTATCATCGATGTGGTGGCCATCATGCCCTACTACATCGGCCTGGGCATCACCGACAACGACGACGTTAGTGGCGCCTTTGTCACCCTCCGCGTGTTCCGTGTGTTCCGCATCTTCAAGTTCTCCCGCCACTCGCAGGGACTGCGGATCCTTGGCTACACGCTCAAGTCCTGCGCCAGTGAGCTGGGCTTCCTGGTCTTCTCGCTGGCCATGGCCATCATCATCTTTGCCACCGTCATGTTCTACGCCGAGAAGAACGTCAACGGCACCAACTTCACATCGATTCCGGCGGCCTTTTGGTACACCATTGTCACCATGACCACGTTGGGGTAAGTCGACTTTTAAATTTATGCAAGAAATATTTTGTTTAGTTTTAGTATTCCGTTTAAAAATCGGGTGAGAATTGACGAAGATATATCCCGCGTGTAAGGCCCTATTGGGACTTTAAAGCATTTCGGTAAATTTGGAGAGGGTCTGATAAGAAATTTAGACAAAAATTTGACAAACAAAAGGTAGTTTTTCGATTTTGATCCAAATTAATAGTAAACCGAGTTCAAGGTATTTCACTTAAGAATCAGATCATTATTGACTAAGATATGGATGTATTAAAGATATGGTCTTCTCTGGGAGTCCGTTTGGGATTTCTATACATTTGTCAAAATTAAAAAAGGGAAATCGGAAAATTTGACAAAAAAATTTAAGAAAAATTTGGTGTGTAGATTTTGAAGCATATTAATTGA
Source organism: Drosophila pseudoananassae pseudoananassae (assembly GCA_018153035.1). Taxonomy (NCBI): domain Eukaryota; kingdom Metazoa; phylum Arthropoda; class Insecta; order Diptera; family Drosophilidae; genus Drosophila; species Drosophila pseudoananassae. The sequence continues at coordinate 3,715,124 of JAECXR010000069.1, forward strand.
GAATCGATATATAAACCGTTTAATGTATTCTGCTTAAGAATCGGATGAATATTGGAAAAGATATGGCCATCTGATGAATAAGATATGGCGCCACATGCCTTTTTCAACATTTGCAATGGGTTTCTATCAGAAAATGTGACAACAAATTTTAAAAACTTCGTTGGGTTTTTATCCGAGGCTACCCGATGCAAGGGTATAGTATCCTTAATCCTTGTACTTTGATTCCATTGTTGGCTTTTGCCATTCCTTCATACATATAATAATACTGACATCCTTCCTTCCTTTGCAGCTACGGCGACATGGTGCCAGAGACAATAGCTGGCAAAATTGTGGGCGGCGTCTGCTCGCTCAGCGGTGTGCTGGTCATCGCCTTACCTGTACCTGTTATCGTATCGAACTTTAGTAGAATCTATCACCAGAACCAGCGGGCGGACAAGCGCAAGGCGCAGCGGGTAAGCTAGAATGTCTAAACCGTACACTTGAACATATTTATGAGTTAAAATTTTGAAAACATAACACGAAACATAAGATATTTCCAAGTTTCAGTGTAAAAACATTTTCTATTGGCAGCCATGTTTTAATCCTTATATTATAGAGAATAATTATTTTAATTAGGGTAAAAAATCATGTTGAAGAGTCTATTAAAATGTTTCTGCACCTGTAAATGGCAGTGCCACCCGCATTTACTCATTGTGTTAAATGTCCTTGCAGAAAGCTCGGTTGGCGCGCATCCGGATTGCCAAGGCCTCGTCCGGAGCCGCTTTTGTCAGCAAGAAGAAGGCCGCCGAGGCCCGGTGGGCTGCCCAGGAGTCCGGCATCGAGCTGGATGACAACTATCGGGACGAGGACATTTTCGAGCTGCAGCACCATCACTTGCTGCGGTGCCTGGAGAAGACAACGGTGCGTATACGCGATGTGAAATGCAAATGCTTTGTCCTTCGGCCCCGCGGCTATCTGTCTCTATATACATATATACAAATTTATAAATACAAAAACTATATATACATATTTATCTTATATATGAAAAAATATTCATTCAACCCGACTTGGCGCGCTTTAGTGTTTAAATTTTTAATTTAACTTTTTGATTTTCATATCATTTTCCGTGTTGTTTTTATTCCGTGACAGATGTAGCAACATTTGAACATCTCAGATATAGTAAGATATTGTAAGGTTTGCCACAAGCTCATTAGGCAAGCAATGACAACCATAACAACAACATCAACAACAGCAACAACAATAGCAACAGCAACCACACCAACAACAGCAGCGGCGACACCAAAAAATAAATACAAATCCATGTCAAAGGATATATTGTTAAGAGTTTTCAATCTATCGCGTTTTCTCATTATTCAAAATCGCAATCGAAAAATGCAAAAGGCGTTTAGAAAACACCACAAAAAAAACTGAACTGAAATGCAAAAATATTCAGCATCTTTAGTATGTGGAACTATATTTTGTTTACAAATTTTTATAATTTTCATTTCTTGGTTTTGGGCGCTTTTGTTTCCGATCTGTTTTCTGTACATTTATTGTATCTTCTGTATATGTGTGTCGGATTTGTTGTATTACGTTCTAAGTTGTATGTTCTAAGTTCACCATTTGTGTCATGTTTTTCACACGACCTGGTTATCATCTAGCTTTGGAAATCGAGCAAATATAAATACATACATATAGCCATATGAAAATAAAATTAAAAAATAAAAAAAAGCAATGAATATCAATGTCTATGCTCTGATAAACGAATATAAATTCGCCAAAGTAAGTGCTTTCGGTTTGTATTTAAGTTCCGTTGTTTCTTCAATCTTTCTCTATCCCTATCTCTTTCTAACTCTCGTTCTATCTCTCTCTGTCGCTCTAACTATCTTTCTTGTCATTCATGTTTACGCGTTGCAATTAGTTTTTATGATTTCCAATTTAGCATTTTCATTTTATCTTTGTTGATTGTCGGTTGTTTTTTTTTTTGTGAGTTTTTCTTTTTTTTTTTCTTAAAAAAATCTTTAAAAAATGAAAAGAAAATACCCCTTTGTTGAAGGAAATGATTCGTGTTGAATGCTATGCGCTCTGTTCTGTTTTAAGTTTCTCGAATAGGTCATTATCCAACCGAGTATCGGTCCGGACGGTATGAGAATGCTCCCCCCCACATGCCATAAAGTAAAATTCGAAAAGTCCATTTAAGCCATATGCAATCGATTGCTGTCAACATAAAACCCAATACGAAAACAACAAATTTAACAATATTAAAGTCTAAACAATTCCAAAACGCTCGGGAGCCTCATCAAATGGTGGGAGGGAACTCTAAAGCCATGGACAGAATGCCAAATCACTAAGGTTGCGCTATAAAAGGCCCATTAAAACATTGAATTTGTTTTTCCAAATTTATTGGGAGTAAATTCGAATTCACATTTGGTTTTAATGATCATTCATTGTTCTTGGGAAATCATTAAGAAATGGATTCTTAAACAGACATTCTACACTATGCGATTCGGTAGAAAGCTCTTCGGAAATAAGGAAATTTATATTTTTGCATTATCAAAAATCAAAAAATAAAATCTCTAGTCAGAAACCAGTGAAATATTTTTTTCAAAATATTTTTATGGCATTTTGAAAAGAGTTTTTAGAACCCCAAAAGTATAGTAGCATCTTTAATAGGTTAGTAAGTTACGATTTTATCTGCATTCTAACCATAAATGTGTCCTAACCCCCTTTGATGAGTTCCCCACTAAATCTCCTACAAAATCATAAAATAATATTTGCCATAAATTGAAAATCGGCTAGAAGTGGCTATAAACGCGGCCGCGTTTTAAAAGCTAGCTAGAAAAGTCGCACTCGAATGTCGCTCGCTGGCGCTTGCTTGTAACGCCCCTACCCCCCGCCATTACCGCTCTCGTTCCGCTAAGTGATTGCCCGCCCGCTGCCCCGCCCCCTTTGGCTGTTTAAGAAATAAAACAAAGAAATGAAATGTGTGTTCTCATAGTGTTTTTGTACAATTGTCATTGCTTAGGAGCCGCAAAAAAAAACAGTAATAATAATGTAAACTTTATATCACATCACTTCCTTTAAGTTTAAGCGTTCAAATGTTAATAACTTTTTCCCCAAAAATCCCGCCCATTTTTTCCCCATAGATCCCGGCTTAATGTTCTAATTGTTGTTGAAACTTGAAAGAGACAAAAACTCTCGCTCTTTCCCTGTCTATCTATATTGCTCTCCCCTTTTCAGTATTTCTGTTTATGCGTATGTACTTAACCCTGTCCTGTGTGTCCTTTGTATCCTTTTGTGAGTGTCTGTGTGTGTAATTATCCCCCTGAAATCCAGCTCCCCGTCCCATAATTCTATATTGTAAATTGTTGAAACTAAATCATGCAAAAAAACAAAAAAAAAAAAAAAGAATCAACATTGTACTCTATGTATTCTTCGTTTCTCTTTGTAAAATTCTTCTCTGGCTGTACACAACTATCAATGCTCAAAAAACCGCAGGATCGAGAATTTGTCGAGTTGGAAATTCCGTATAACGGTCAGCCGAAGCGGCCGGGCTCTCCGTCGCCGATGGCCAGTCCCGCCCACTCGACAAATAGTGCCGCCGGCCTCCTGCAGTCCTGCTGCGGTCGCTGCTGCTCCCAGCGCTACCAGGTAAGCTATATCCTTTCACTTGTACAAAGAATACCCAAACACACACACACATAATCCTTGCCCCCCGTCCCCTCGACAAAGAGTGTGCGACAAAATGTGAATAATATGTATGCCCTCGAGGGGACCGAGTGCAACTGCAGGTGGGTGGCAAAGCCATTTTATTCCGTAACCCCTTCTACAACTATACATTATGCAGTTCGTATGTGTTGTCTTTGATATCTTTCTTGAATTGTATTTGTATTGTACATCTCTGACCCATACACGAATCGAATAAGAATGCTATGCAGCCTTGAGGCATATATTTCATTAAGGACTAAAAGTATTTTAGGCACATCTTAACATTTGAACAGAACAATGCATTTTCATTAGTGTTAAAGGCTGAGAGTTTTCATCGCCACGAATTTTCATTAACATCAAAGAGTATTTTTTTTATTTATGTAGGTAACAACAGGTCTTTAAAATAACTTTATAAAGCTACATATATTTGAAGGAAAGCATTAGTGCATTTGATTATGTGTTTTCTTCAACAAACATACACAATTCAGAGTGCTCTAGTTGTTTCACCTAAAAAAATATACATAATATATTTTAAAATACCATTTCATAAAGTGAATGTCAAAAGATTACCTTTTCAATTTCCGCAGATCCTAAACACGCTTTTAGTTTTAATGGTTTCTCAGAAGTATATCCCTTTTTTTGTAAAATGTTAAAAAGCAAAGGCCAAAGGTCTTTGGAAGGTGCCTTGGGAAAAGTGTGCCAACTAATGCTTCGGAGTTTCTTGCAGCAAGAGATGCTTTCAAGGAAGAATTTCTCATCTCGACATAGAATTTCCAAATTTTCCAGGGTTTCGGATTGTTTGGTGATCCATTCGTAAAAGTTGTTCGTAAAATCATTTGTTAGATTAAAAGATATTTTCAAGATGAATGTTCGAAGTTGTGGGAAACATGGAAGAGTTGCATATCTAAAAACTCTATCTGATAGCTCTAAGGAGTTAAGACTATTTTTAAACATTGATATCCAGCATTGAAAGTCCTCGGCCTCGGAATCGGTATAATTTTCGAGACTTAACGATTGTACCCTCGGACAATATGGAAAACGGAATTCCATAGAACGATGTCGATCTATTCGTAGCTCTTTCAACATAGGGAAGGACCATTTCGTTGTGTATTTTATATCTATGTAATCCATAACGTCTCTATCTAAATATAAACTTTCTAAAGTTTTGCATAGACTTTCGATCCAGGCACAAAAAACCTTCTTTGAACTAAAATCACAAGACCGTAAAACAAGATTCCGTAGGTCTTTACAACGGGGAAACGGGTCATTAATGTATGAATGTTCTATTCTTAAGCAGCTCAACTTATTCATTTTATAGCACTGGTTCCTTCCCAGGGGGAAATACATTTCTAATTCCCCGTCTCCTATTAAACTAAGTTTTTCCAGTTCAGGTAAAGAGCACACATAATCTAAAAAGAAAAGATAAATTAAGTGTTTTCCTTATTGTATTTTTTCTTACCTAAATTAATTTCATAGGATTCATCTATTGATGATTCAAACAAAATACGTAGACTTTTTATATATGTAAGATATCCAAAAAAATGCATATATTCGAATGAGACAATGTCTTTTCCAACTAGTGTCATAGATATGGGATTTTTGAGCTTTCTTAAGTTCAAAAACTTCCATAAATAACGAGTCGGCACATATCGTAAATTTATAGAAAGCATGTCTGGACAATGCTGACCAACAAGAACAAGTTCTTCATTTTCAAATTTGTTCATTTTTATATATTCTATGGTCGAATCACTTGTTTGGTATATAGTTGGAAAAGTGTCAAATGTGATGTTTATTTCGTGTATTTGGGAGAATTCTGATCCGCAGTGAAAGCAGAATGCGCTTTTCAAAACATCATCTGCTTGGATCAACATCACCTTATCGATTAAGTTTAACTTTTTAAAGATTAGGTCTAAAATTTCCACAGGCAAATCCGTAATTTTGCGTTCCATATTATTTTATTTTATGTTAAAAAATTCTTGTAACACAATCTTCAAGTCTGATAAGAAAGAGCTTCTGAAATGACGCATTATGAAAAATATTAAAAAAATTTTTAAATTTCTTGCACTGAAAATGACTATAACGTAGGCGTTAAGATAGAGACCTTCTAACTTCGAAATACCGGGAACGAGTGGAGTGAAGTCGATCTGTTGCGGATGAGTTTCAGATTATAAATGTACATACTCACATTTTGCTCACTTACTAGAAATTTATTCTAAGTAATACCAGCATTTCGAGATAACAAAATTTTAAATGTTCTGTTTTATGTGTAATACGTAATATATTCATTAGTTTCTCGAAACTCAATGACAAATTCATGCACAAAACTAACAAAATATACATATATACATCATTTTTATATTTGATCGTTTGGATATTATATTTTCTCCTAAAATCTTTCAAAAATCAACGCGCTTTGGGAAACTTCCATAGCACTCCAAGTCAGCACAAAACTATGCTATAAATATTTTATTCGTAAAATGTAATATACATGCAGATAAATTATTAAAAATCACTTATTTAAAAATTGAAATCATTTTAAAATCATTTAAAGCTCTAATTTATAATCATTTAAAATTAAAAATTATACCTACATTTAGGCTAAAAACTGACGCATTTTTGAGAGACTAGGCCGATCGGAATCCTCCAATTCGCCGTGCTTGGTCCACTTTTGAGGCTTCTGTTTCTTTTTTGGTTTCAAGCGCATCGTTAATCAACTTAAATGCTCCAAAGCTCTAATGCACTTTTTTGGTTGTTCTCGTTCTTGTTCAGGCCTGCGGTAAATACATGCCCGCTGCCAGCAATGCTCAAAATAGCCAAAACAATCAGCCCATGGATGGCACCTATCTGGTGGAGGCCTCGTTCTGAGCCGGGAGCGAGTTGGCATCCAAGTCGTCAGAGAAGTCTCAGAGAAATGAAAAAGAACCAGCCACCACAGAAGCATCCACATCAAGAGCCACATTCACATCCCAATCGATGACAAGATCGAGATGATTTATGTTTACTTTACGTTTAGTCTAACTTGAAAAGTTTTTAAACTAAATTGAATTCGTTTGTAGGAATTGTCGTGTGTGTATTAGTCGCCAAAAGGAAACCACAAGTAAAAACAAAAAAACGAACTCAAAAACTATAAAAACACTAAAAAACACAAAACAAATGATAACGAAATACAAGTGTAATCTCTAAAATCTGATTTTCGAGTTTAACGAACAAGATATTTAATTAAAAGATCAACAATTGCAGACTCAAATGCAAACATCTCTGAATGTGTAAAATGTAAAAAGCACATTAAAAATTAAACAAAATGAAATAAAAGTGCCGAACCCAGTTTCTGAGGCGGCAAAGTCGGATTTGATTAGCGAAGACCCGTTAATGAAAAACAAAAAAAAAACTTAAAACTTAAAAACAAATAAATTATAATAATATGCAACACTATTTACTTTATTTAGGTGACAAGATAACAACAGCAAACAACCGAAACCGAAGCATTTTAGAGGAATTTACTGTGTATGTTTTAATAAAATGAGAATAATAAAGTAGTTTAGACGGAAAAAAATAGTTTGATGAATGTACTACCCAGCAGGTGGATCCAACCGATATGAATACCCAAAATGGGACATAAGAACACTCAAGCACGTTGCATTGGGTCCAAAAACCAAAAAAAACTCTAAAGTATTTAAAAAAAAAAACAGAACACAATAATGAAATTTTAACAGAACATGATTTGTGTAGTCAAGCACGAAGAAATGGAAAGAATGTTATGAAAGAAAATATGAAAAAATTATTATTACGAATTCGTGTATTTTTTAAATGATCCGTAGTTTAGTAGGTATGGTCTTCATAAACTAGCCCTTGTGCATTATGTTATTTTCTCATCGAATCGAAAAAAAACAAAATTTTCCGCTCGCCTTAATTTTTTCTGCCTCCCATATAGAGAAAAAAGGTTTCAGTTAATCATTTCACCTCAATCCTACCCTTTCTCTGTAATACTCCAAAGTGAACTAATCAAAATCTATTGAAAAAAGTAACAAAAGAATTACAACTTTCTTCCAAGAACTAAGTTAGCAAAGAAACTATTTAAATGTATATGTGTGTGTAGGAAAGGCTTTAAAGAATTGGAGCATTCACTAACTAAATGAACTCTTAGCAAATTCTAACAGAAACTTAAAGTATATTAATTAATTCTAAATTAAAAATCAAACATTTAAAATTAGTTCAAGTAAAAAACTTAAAAAAAACCAAAAACACAAAAGGAAACGAAAACAACAACAAAAATATGGAGCTTGTATGTATGTATAATAAATTTATTATGATTACTCTAATTATTATTATTATTATTATTATTATGGCGATGATAAAAAGAAAGACGAAACTGTTGACTATTTGTTTCTAACTCTCTAAGTTGCCTACTAATTTTCAAAATGCTAAATGCAAACCAAATTAACAAGAATCGCAACATTTTGTTAAACATAACAACGTTGTGAATAAAATACAACCGCAGGAGATTACGATAACATTGAAAATTTACAAAAACAATAAAGAAAACCAAATCTAGAAGACAAAACCCACAATTTGGTTACTAAAAAACCCAACCAACTCTTGTAGCGATATTCTAAAAGAAAACCAATCTATGAAGAAAAGAAAGTCGATAGTCGAGAAAAAAACACCCAAGATATATCCCAGACGGAGGAAGACAACATTTCTCTTTGATTTTTAGTGATATGAAATTCGAATTGAGTAACTGAAAAAATAAAAAACCATATACTCTGCCACGGGTCTCTGCGAATAAAACAGCTAAAGATTAATAATGAATTAAATAAAGAAATCTGTTTACTTCCACCAAACAAACAACGCCTTTCCCTGATTATTTATATGGCTCTCCCCTTTTCAGTATTTCTGCTTGTGTTGTGTCCTTTGTAGGCGTATATTTTATTAAGGACTGAAAGCATTTTAGGCACATCTTAACATTTGAACAGAACAATGAATTTTTATTAGTGTTAAAGGCTGACAGTATTATAAATCGCCACGTTTTTACATAAATTTTCATTAACATCAAGAAGTATTTTTTTTATTTATGTAGGTAACAACAGGTCTTTAAAATAACTTTATAAAGATATAATTGATATAACATTAGTGCATTTGATTATGTGTTTTCTTTAACAAACATACACAATTCAGAGTGTTCTAGCTCTTTCACCTAAAAAAATATACATAATATATTTTAAAATACCATTTCATAAAGTGAATGTCAAAAGATTACCTTTTCAATTTCCGCAGATCCTAAACACGCTTTTAGTTTTAATGGTTTCTCAGAAGTATATCCATTTTTTTGTAAAATGTTAAATAGCAAAGGCCAAAGGTCTTTGGAAGGTGCCTTGGGAAAACTGTGCCAACTAATGCTTCGAAGTTTCTTGCAGCAAGAGATGCTTTCAAGGAAGAATTTCTCATCTCGGCATAGAATTTCCAAATTTTCCAGGGTTTCGGATTGTTTGGTGATCCATTCGTAAAAGTTGTTGGTAAAATCATTTGTTAGATTAAAAGATATTTTCAAGATGAATGTTCGAAGTTGTGGGAAACATGGAAGAGTTGCATATCTAAAAACTCTATCTGATAGCTCTAAGGAGTTAAGACTATTTTTAAACATTGATATCCAGCATTGAAAGTCCTCGGCCGTATCGGTATAATTTTCGAGACTTAACGATTGTACCCTCGGACAATATGGAAAACGGAATTCCATAGAACGATGTCGATCTATTTGTAGCTCTTTCAACATAGGGAAGGACCATTCCGTTGTGTATTTTATATCTATGTAATCCATAACGACTTTATCTAAATCCAAACTTTCTAAAGTTTTGCATAGACTTTCGATCCAGGCACAAAAAACGTTCTTTGATCCAAAACGAGCCGATCGTAAAACAAGTTTCCGTAGGGCTGTACATATGGGTAAATGCTTCTGGATGTATGAACTTTCAATTCGTAAGCATCTCAAATTTTCAATTTTGTTACACTGGTTCAAGTAGAAAATTAAACTCATTTTTCCGTTTCCTCTAAGACTAAGATGTTCCAGTACAGGTAAAGTACACACTTGATCTAAAGAGGAATGATAAAATTTATTTGTTTATTTTTAATGTATTTTTTCTTACCTAATCTTAAAAAAAAGGATCGATTAAGTAAACTTTCTAAAGAAACACTTAGGCTTTTTAAATTTCTAAGATTTCTTAAAAAATTAATATATTCTAATGACCCAAAGCATTTTCCATATAGGGTCATAGATATGGGATTTTTGAGGTTTCTTAAGTTCAAAATCTTAAAAAAATTTTGAACTTCCGTCATATATCTTAAATTTATAGAAAGCATGTTTGGACAATGCTGGCCAACAAGAACAAGTTCTTCATTTTTAAATTTGTTCATTTTTATATATTCTATGGTCGAATCATTTGTTTGATATACAGTTGGAAAAGTGTCGGATGTGATGTTTATTTCGTGTATTTGGGAGAATTCTGATCCGCAGTGAAAGCAGAATGCGCTTTTTAAAACATCATCTGCTTGGATCAACATCACCTTATCGATTAAGTTTAACTTTTTAAGATTAGGTCTAAAATTTCCAAAGGCAAATCCGTAATTTTGCGTTCCATATTATTTTATTTTATGTTCCAAATTCTTGTAACAAAAGTTCAAGTCTGATAAGAGAAGAGCTAAGGGCGACTGAAAAATATGCACAAGACCTTTGTAATTTCTGGCATCGAAAGATATGTTGATTTGTTTGCTATTTTTTATTTTATGCTGACTTTTGTATGTATGTTGAACTAGTCGTATATTCAAAATGCCTATAACGTGAACGTTAAAATATAGACCTTTATACTTCAAAATACCGGGAACGACTGAAGGGAAGATCTGTTGCGGGAATGAGTTTTGGATTATGTAGCTCAAACACACATATTGCTCATTTCCTACTAATTTATTCTAAGTACAAGATAACAAAATTTGAAAATTTCAGGGTTTTTTTTTATGTATAGTCATCTTTTATATTCATAAGTTTTCACAACTCTTATCAGAACACAATAAAAAACTCTCGCAAAAAACGCACAATATATATATAAATAATTTTTATATTTATTTTAACCATCATGTTTAAACATATCATTTTCTTCATAAAATCTTTCAAAAATCGACGCATTTTTCAGATAGACTTCTATAGCACTTCAAGTCAGCACAAAACTATGCTATAAATATTTAATTCGTAAAATGTAAGGTACATGTAGATAAAATATTAATTCTCATTACTTTCGTAATCATTTAAAGCTCTAATATAAAGAATATTTAAGACTTTAAACTTTAAAAATTATTCCTTCATTTAGGCTAAAAACAGCTCCTTTTTTTAGAGACTAGACCGATCGGAATCCTCCAATTCGCCGTGCTTGGTCCACTTTTGAGGCTTCTGTTTCTTTTTTGGTTTCAAGCGCATCGGTAATCATCTTAAATGCTCCAAAGCTCTAATGCACTTTTTTGGTTGTTCTCGTTCTTGTTCAGGCCTGTGGTAAATAAGTACATGCCCGCTGCCAGCAATGCTAAAAATTCCTAAAACAATCAGCCCAAGGATGGCACCTATCTGGTGGATGCCTCGTTCTGATATTTTAGACCTTTATTTCTTAGAGTTAGAACCGGTTAGAACTGGTAGGAATAAAAAAAATATTTTCTTTAGTGATATGGCTTATAGGTCCACCCTGTTAGTAAAACACCTGTATTATTTTGAATACCCTCTAAACACTCCTCTGAATACCCTACTCTCTGGTAGACAACGCCTTGACTTACCCACGAGACTCTAGTAACTAGAGAGAGAGATCAACCAAGACAGCAACCAATCGGATGGCAAAAATAACGGAAATTCCCACCATACATCATCGACTATATAACGCGTTAACCCAGCGCCGGGCCAGAGATCGCCCCCTATATTTGTACTAACTATATCCATTGGATCGTGGAGTATACGTGGAAGCTTTGCCGGCATACCGTCATATGGATCCGAGGCTAAAACAAAAAAAAACATAATTGAAAGTGTGCGGCTCGAACAGATGTTGTTCCGTGTATTTTGTATTTCGCATTTTGTTGCGGCTTTTGTGGCGATAACTTCACGGGCATATGGCCCAAACTAATTTGCATAGCCGTCTTTAGTGTTAGTCATATATGCCTATGAGTTGTCAAGAGCTGTGAACTTAAACTTGACAACAGAACTGAGAAAAGATCTGGTTGGGAGATGCACAAGATACTTTACTCTTCATGTGCTTCTTGATGACTAAAAATTGAATAACACAGACGTTTTTATTTTGTTATTCTATTAAATAAACGTTTTTTTTACGCATTGCTGGGGGAATAAGAATGGATGTATTCATTAAAAGAATTAATAAAATTTTTTCGATTTTGGATATTATAAACCGACAAAAACAAGATCACCGCAAAGCTCAATTTTTTTCGAAGACACTTCTCGGTTTTAAAAAATTAATCATTTCACAGCGGTTACTAATTATAATGCCAGCATCGCTATGGCTTAGTTCAGGGCAACGAGTTTAATTAACTGACTTCCACTTTTTTAATTTCCCAACTCATTAGGTGGACATTTGTCTTGAATTTCCACCGTCTTGCGTATGCGTAGTATCGATTTCAATGAATCAGTCGCCATCAGCTGCTCATTAGTAACGTCATTGAGTGCGCTTTGTGGCGTCGTCCCATCACCTCCTCCTCCTTCTTGCCAGTCTCCTTTTATTTCTATAAGCAGATAAAAAATATGGAAAGAAAAAAAAAAAAAACTCCAAAGGTCGTTGCTATAAATCAAGGCAAAAACAGAAGACGAGTAAAGATAAAAAGAGTTAAAAATAACACAAAACAAAACTTAAATGTTTAAACTTACTTGCTTCTATGTACGATTACTGCGAGTGAGTGTCCATATTATTTGTGGTTTGTTTTTTGTTTCCAAAAGCACTTGGTCATTAAAAAACAAACTGCAATATAATAAACATTTATAAGTCGTCAAAGTACATACATATTTGTATATACTATATACACATAAGCTAACGAGCATGTACACGATCTTTCACACGATTGCCTTGCAATATTGAGTATACGCAATGTGGGTTTCCTTTTTTGGACTGTTTCGCTGGACAGACGCTAATATTAACTTCGGTAAGCTAGCTTTATGACGTTATTTATCACTCATACAGCTAGATAACCAAAGACAACATAGCACCCAGAGTGTTGTATAAGATTTGTGGGAGTATTGTTTGAAAAAAAGGGAAAGGAAAGTGTTTAACACAAATGAACTATTATATTATATTTTTGCACTTTTATGTTTCGTTTTTTTCACGTTTTCGTATTTGTTGGCCATTAAATTTGTGGCGGACTTTTTAGTTTTTTTCTCCCATGGACAGTCACTTGGTTTCTCGTCGCCCACTCACAGACACAGACCTGATATATTTGTTTTTGCGCAGGCGTAGCCATGCTGAATGCATTGAGAAATGCTACGTGGAATTTTTATGCATTTTGCATAGACAAATAAGATAGAGAAGAAAAACGAGTTGAGAAACAGGGTGGCGAATGATAATGGTCCGAAAAAGGTCAAAGTTGGACGAGCGCGCGTTCGTCCAGAACCCCGAATGATTCCCAGGGGCTGCAATGATTTTTGTATGCTTGGAGAAATATTCCCATAAATATGCACGCTACGACGATCAACAATTATGCCCAACGTCCTCGTCGTCTTGGTCGTCGTCTTATTCTTTTTTTTTTGTATTTTTGTATAGCCTCTTTCGCTTTTCGTATTCTTAATGTTTCGGTTGGTCAAGTGACTGTAACTGGAACGACAGAATGCGAAGACGTCTTTGGGTGGTGGTGGTGATGGTAATAGTAATGGTGGTGGTATTCGCCAGTGGTGGATTCGGACCTGCATTGGCATTATAGCGCCGGGCTTGGGATAGCTCTGAGTAAGTCAAGTGAACGGCTGACTGGTCTCAGTCAAGTCTACAACTCCACAAGTCTGCAACTCTTCAAGTCTGCTAGGCCAGCTAGACGAGCGTTCCGTAACGTAAGTTCCCACAATTATGCGCCTCGCTCGACTCCACAAAACTCCACAAAACAACGCTGGTAATAATCGCTGAAACATAAAGCGGCGGAAAATGTTGAAAAGCAGCCAGCCAGCCAGTCAGTCAGTCAGCCAGCTAGCCAAACAGCATAGGCGAATTCTCTGAATGTCTTACTTCACTCTACCATTTTGTTAGCCTCAAATTGTGCAATGGATATTGTGTGACGACAGTAGCAGCAACCACTTACGAATTCAAAACCAGTCCAAGCCCATAGGCAACCAGACTAACACAAGAAACACAGATTTTCGAAAACATTTCAAAGTCTAGGGGCCGGGCCGCAGGTCCAACTGGATTCAGTTGAAGGGCTGGCTGGCTTAATGAAGGGTTCTTCAAAAGGGCTTACACAAGACTATTTCAGTTAACTAAGGGCTGTACTTTCCTATTCAGACTAAAAGAATTCTAAACTTTCAGAGAACTCATTGAAATTATTGAATTTATTAGTCAAAGCTATGAATAATTCTCGAAATAATTTCTTGGAAAAAGTTTACGTTTCTTTAATAAATTAACTGAGAAATTCCTCATTTTAAGATGTAACTTCTTAAGGGTTTAATAGCTTCTATGAAGGGTTTGATAGCTTTAGTTTGAGTTTAATTAATTATCGATATTTATTTTCCCAGTGTAGGCATGAATAATCTGTTTCCAACAAATTCAAGTTAATACACTACACGACACATGTTTCCAAGTGAATCCAACCAAGTGGGGATTTTTCCCTATAGATTTCTCCCAATATGTCATTAGGGTTAATTTGCACTTGTGGCTAACACACCCTCAAGCTAGTAAATGCCCCTTCACCCACACACTCTTACCTTCTTCTAAGCGAATCTAACTATTTTCTCGGCCTAAACCGATGACGTGAATTACAGAATCAACATAATATCCATACCAAATATAGAGATGTATCTAGTCATTTAAAGTTGACGCCTATCCGCTGACCGCAAGTTAAATTCAAATGTTTCCAAGAACAAATCACACATCGAAAGAGAGGGGCACAGTCGGGGTCGATAGAGACGGCTAGATAAATCAGCATATTCAAATGGGTTTGGATGAGATGCCGCCGCTGATTGGATTGGAGCCGAAACCGGAGGTATTATTGCCTAGGCCTAGATCACAGATCTGCGCATATATTGTACATATATGTGTAGGAAACTGAATCTACCAAATCGATGTTGGATCGCCCCGAAACACGTTTTTTAAAGACTTATGGAAGAGTTCTGTCTGAGTTTGTGCATATCAAATGAGGGGTGTACGATAAGTCTATTGAACATTCTGGAAACGTGTGTCTCTCCGATAGAGCCGGATATCAAAAGAATTTGCTCACGATTTCACTATATATGTGTATAATATAAATATATATATTAACGTGTACATACCTTTCTCAAACAAGACGAGGGGGAAGGATTGAAGTGTGCATGTGATTTGGCTTGTGATTGTGATTGAGATCGAGATATCGAGATATTGTGACTGTGATTGTGAGGTTATATCAAACAGCTGCGAATGCAAATGACATACCTCGAACGGAGATTTTGAACGTAGAGTTTGAGAGTCGGTTGGAAGGTGGACGAAGGTGCTGATTGAGGTTCGATTTAACACTGAATGCTTGGGCACTTAACTTGGTCACTATTTGGATTTGATTTGTACGATTTTTCTGGATCGTTGCCGGTGGACTTGCTGGTGTGGACTTGCTGGAAATGATGAAGGAATCTACTCTGATCTCCGAAAAAAGATTTAATTTAATTTCGGCTCTGGCACCGGATTGCTTTCGCACACACCTTCAACGCCGCCAAACGCTTCTAAACTAAATTCAGTTTTGGTAAAAATGCGACAAACGAGCTCCAGATCAGCTTCTTGAGACGTATGCGATGGCAGTGTCGTCGACAGCGACGCCGGCAGCGACGCGACGTCAGCCCAGGTGTACATAAGACCTGTACCGGGGGTTTCTCACAGGTATTGTGTACGTGTGAGTCGGTTTTTGCGTTGGTGTGCCGATGATCCGATCGCCGACGCCTCGCTTACCTGCAACGTCGACTGAGCAGTCGGCAGAGCTCTTACCTGATTTTCGTGTTTTTGTTGTTGCTGCCTTTTTCCCGCCAAACGAGAGGCATACAGGTAAGAGCAAGTACAAAGCCCAAGTCTCTCTGGATGCACTGGTGTGTGTAAGGCAAGGTGTACGGAATACATATACATATGTATGTATGAGTTGGGATATACTATATACATAACTAAATATATAGAGTTGCCTAATGATTGTCTATGGCTATGGCTATGGCTATTGATTTTAAATTTCAACAATGCGGGTGAAAAATGCTCAAAATTATATTGCACGAAAGCTGAAATTATAAAAGTTGGCTTTAACTTGGACATACAGGGTGCTATTTCTTAAAGGGCTTTCTTAACAAAATAATACAAAATATTTATAAAATTTTAAATGATTTTATCTTTTAATCTTTATCCCCTATTTATTTAATAAAGCTCCTTTTATGCTCGATTCTGAAACCCCAACCGAAACCCTGTTAATCACATAAAAGTGGACGATTTCAGGTTGGGCTTTTTTTTTTATTTTGTTTGTCTTCGGCAAATTTGTTGTCTGGCAAGTTGACTTTTGCCAAAAAACGCCAGAAAACGACAAAACCCCACAAAAAGTAAAACACGATGAAAAAACCAAAAATAAAATGAAAGAAGCCCGCAAATATTAAGAGAAACTTGATCGAGAGCTAAGAGGTCGGCCGAAAGTTGCCCATCTGACATAGACGAGTATTTGGGTCCTCTATAAAGAGGGGTGTGAAAATTAACAGCTGATCTAAGATATGAATACTGCTAGAGATTCATTTATTAAATGCTACTAACTTAGGCAGGGAATTTCTGTTTGTAAAAGATATTATCTATGGGAGATGGACGGGATTACTAGAAAAACCTAGGTAAGTGTATTAAAAGTCGTTTTCCGCCTTAAGTACTGAACAGGATTAATGTGTTCTAAATCGACTCTAGTAATTTAATACAACTTTTCTAGACCTTTTAAATTCAAATAGTGTATTAGCATTTTGTTTTGGAAAACTAATTTCCGTGATTTCTTTTGGAAGTGGAAACTTTAAAGCCTCTGTATAACTTATTATAAAATAAGTTTAGCTCTAGTAACTTATACATTTTAAAACAATCTATTATTATAATAAATTCTTTGCAAAAACCTGAATTCTTATTTATGAAAAATATTCCCAAGAAAGTCATTAAATTTTTCGTTGAATTTCAGAGACATGTGTTTTTGAACCATTTCCAAAAAAAAAAAACACCTCCTAGCCAAGTGCCACACATAAATCATAGTTTTGTAGAATCCCTGCCAGGATCATCCCCTGTTTTTGAGACAAAAATCCTTACCCGGCGGGCTAAGATCTTCCCTTAATCTTTATTCCGACCCATTTCAACCAACTGCCGTTCGAGAACCCACGTACAGCACGCAATCAACTGTAGCGCAATGGCCACGCAACAGTCGGGCTAAAGAATACAACAAAAAATCACTTTTATGGCAAAGATCAAACTGGCAGAAAAACAACAGAAACGACCAAGACGACGACGAAAAATACGTTACCAAGGTAGGCTGGCGATGTTGCTGCTGCTCCAAAGAAATGGCCGTTAAAGTTGCCAGGCAAATGGCCAAAAGTCAGGGGCGTAGCTCGATCCAGAGTATGTCCCAGTGTGTCAGAACACAAGACGAAGGTGTAGAGCCCCCTTTTTTTCAAAAAGGGCTACGTGAGCAGTTCCCCTGGCACGTTTTTCAACTTTTTTTCTCGTTGTTTAATTTTAATTTTTTTTCTTCTGATTTTATTTTATTTTTTTTGTGTTTTTTTTGGCGTGGCCGACGACGACGCCCGTTTGCCATCATAAAAGAAGTCAATTGAATTTAAATTTAAAGTACATAATGGCCAAGTGAAGGAGGCAAGATAGGTTGAGGAGGAGGCCGGGCTATGGGGGGCTAAGCGAGTGGTGAAGGCAACGCTGCCGCCTTTCGAATTTCACAAAGTCATCCGTGTGGTTTTTGTTGGTGCCGTGTTGGCTTTTTGCTGTTGGGGCCTCCGACTCTTTGTTGGTGTTGTGTGGGATTGAAGTCTATGTATAAAGATATATACACAATTTCATGTACAAGGCCCAGGCTGAGGCACAGGCGGAGGCACAGGCACTGGCACGCAAGGCTTTTGGCTTTTAAGCCAAAGATATATCCATGTGTGCTTGTGTTCGTTGCTCTTTTGATTTAAACGTGCTTAAATTTAAAGATTAAATTGCCAGAGTTTCGTTGTATTTTTTGGGGAATTTATATATTTTTTGAGGTGGGGGGATCGGTAGGCCCAGGAATTTTAAATTGTAGACAAGCAAAACCGCAATAATCGGCCAAAATTTGTATAGACATAAGCAAATTTTGTGAGTCAGAGATTGAAATGTCGCTTGCTTTTTTTGCTTGTTGGCGGATATGGTTAGTAATTTGTTTAGAAAGCCAGCTTCGAGTGCCCCCACAGACTCCGGGGCTGACACACATATTTCAGCTTTATTCACATTTCGCCCACCGCTCGGATAATTTCACTAGAAAAGATGATTAAGTGATTAGTGGCTTTTTTGCAGCTGACTTGCTTCGAGCATAACGAAAGACTTAGGCAACGAACTTGCCGGTAACCTATTGACATTATGACGCGCCAAAGAAAAGCTA
Source organism: Drosophila pseudoananassae pseudoananassae (assembly GCA_018153035.1). Classification (NCBI taxonomy): domain Eukaryota; kingdom Metazoa; phylum Arthropoda; class Insecta; order Diptera; family Drosophilidae; genus Drosophila; species Drosophila pseudoananassae. Next base: position 3,733,628 of record JAECXR010000069.1, read on the forward strand.
GTCCCTCTCTCTAGCCCTATTGCCTTTTTTTGGGTTTTTTTTTAACGAATTTGCATTGTTTGCCAGCCTTGCCACCTCCCGCTACCGCTCCCGCTCCCGCCAAGTTCCCGATTTGTCTGCCCGCCAAGCAAACGTGAGATGAGCCGGGCTTTGCCTCCGCCGCTGGGAACGTGCAGAGAAAATATTTGACTTTTTTGTGCACACAGTTATGGATATATAAATATGTCAAACGTTTTGTTTGTCTTTCTGCCGTTGCCATTGTGGGAAAGTGTGAGGTTCTGGGCCCGTAGCTCTGTGACAGCATTTTGGCAGAGATTTTATCGGCGGGTTGGTAATTAATTGTAGGAATCATATTTGGTAAGGGGAAAAATATGGTTTTTGACAGCTTTAGACATTATAGACAGTTTTATGTGAAATAAAATATAATATATAAATTATTTTTATGTACAATATTAACATATACAATATTTAATTTATACACCATTTTGATGTTTAGTTCCTTAAAAGCTTAAACCAGCTCCAAAGCATAGAATCCATTCACTTTGTTTTCTATCGGTTTCCAGATCATTTAACAATGCAAAGACCCGGCTTTTTGGCCATTGTCCAAGCTCTCCGAACGGTTAATAAGCATACATTTCCAATGGAAACCAGTTGGGGCCTCATGCCGGGGTGGGTCTACTTACCCCCCATCTACAGCCCCGATTGGCTTCAGCTCTATTGAGCTGGAGCCAGAACTAATAAAACTCATTAAACCAAACATGTTTGGGCCTAAACAAAGACCTCTGTCTATAACCAATTTGAATAATCTCCAACACAGCGATATGACAGAAAAGCGGTGGAAGCCAAAAAGTCAATAATCTGATTTTGGGGGCGAATGAGAACGAGGTAAGGAGGAGAACGACGTTCAATTAAAAACAAAACTCAAATTAATGAAATGAAAATAAAAATAAATTAAGTAAATGTCGAGTCCCCAAAGAAAGCGACTGAAAGCGATGGCAAAAGGCGACGGTGTCGGTGTCAGTGTCGGTGGATGCGACGGATGGAGTAACCCACCAAACCAGCCATTGCCTGAGAGAATCAAAATGATAACTTTTCAGTTCGGAGCGAAACTGTACCCCCCTGTTCGGCATCGGATCGGATCGGATCGGCGCTATAATGATCATGGATGATGCTGCGTGTGGAAGAGGAAGATGAAGAGCCGAGCAAAGCGTACGGGCCAAAAACAGAACACAAAAGGTGGCTAGCTGTCGGGCTAACTGGCTGACGGGGCTGACTGGAACCCGAACCTCCACCGCCGCCCGGCAAATGGCCAAGATCGATACAATTTTCGAGCAACATTTCGGGTTTTCGGGCATTAAAAAGTCAGAGAGAACAGTAACAATGCCAAGTCACAGATACACAGATACACGGATACAGATACCTTGGCCACTTGGCAAAGGGGATCGGTAGAGGGAGTGGAGTTCTGGCAGTTGCGAGGGGCAAAGACAAAGTTGTATCTTTTTGGTTATACGAGGGGAGACAAAAGAAGTGGAATGAGAACAAGATCATTGCATTTTTGCTGGCTGCTGTCGCTGCCTTGCCGTTTTTTTCTCATTTTTTTCATTGCTGCTGCCACAAAGCCAGTTTCGCCCCAGCTTGGTAACAAGTTTGACTGAAAAATTCTAAAAATAATACCGGCCGGTTTGTCGTTTCAAAAAAATCAAAAAAAAAAACTGAATAAAAAAATAAAGGAGAAAAGAAAGAGTGGGCCCAACTCTGGAAATGATGGTGCATCTGTGGGTGTGCAGATATGCGTGTGTGTGAGTCTGCAAGAAATGAAAAAATAACCAAAATGAGTAACATTTCAAGGGAAGGGTCTAAGGATGCCGGCCGAGGCAAAGGGCCAAGTGCCAAGTCACTCGTTTCGGCTTACAGGCAGCTGCAATTGGTCCAGGGATGGGTGAAAATCACAGGTGATTTTATTTCCAGTGATTTATAAAGATGTATTTAATTTATATTATTAAAATAAATACAAATTTTGTTGCTCTAGAATTTTATAGCCAAATATTTTGAACTGTTTATTGAACTGTTTTTTTTTAATATTATTTTGAATTATATTTGGCATTTTTTTGTTTAATCTTAATGCATTTAATCAAATAATGAATTTTGAAAAAGTTAACTTAAAAATTAAAAATATGTGACAAAAGATAAGTTTATTAAAGACCGCTATTTATTTATGTTTTATTTGCTTCTAGCTACAATTCATCCTAATAATATATTTACATTAAAACATTCATCTACCAAACTTCCTCGAGTACAAAAAAAAAGACTCTTCAACCCTGATGCTGTCCAATGTTGCATCTTGGACCCTCAGACCCAGCACCAATCTCCAGCCGAATCCCGATCCGGTCCGGTCCGGGACCCTGGCTTCATGACGCTGCTAAATGTGTCTTGAATGTATAGCTTTGTGCCCAGCATGGGGGGCAGGGCAGAGCCAGCAAGTCCATGTTTGTGTTTTTCCCTCATCTCTCTTAACGTTTGTTTGCAACAAGTAACGCGCATCTGTATCTGTATCCGTGTATCTCCGGCTGCCAAAGTGTTTGCCCAGCCAAAGAGTTGCTTACCTGTACTGGTTGTGCTACCTGCGCACAGGTAGGCGTATGCATGTATCTGTGCTCTGTCCATATCCTTTGCCTTTTACCATGGATGCAACCTCCAACCGCCAACGGTCAGCATCGGCCTCAGCAGCATCAGCAGCAAGCCATCATTATATACATATATGTATTCTTAAATATATAGAAAAAAGATCCCATATGTACATAGGAACACGGGTTACTTTTTATACGAGATTGTGTCTCCTGGTATGACTTGGCAACTTGCTTTTGGACTAGGCGTCGGACTCTTCTGCCTTTGCTTAATGGTTTTAGGAAATCGAAAATTAAATAATTTATCTCGATTTTATGACGTTACAAGCAGGTTTTTATACCCCCATCGTCTCTAGTCTCCCTAGCAGCCAGCACGCGATAAATCTTCGGCTTACAATCAGAGAAGAAATGCTGCAAGAACAAAAAAATCACACATGCATGTACAATGCGATGCTTTTAAGTCCATCCCGAGTAATTTGAATAGCCGCCGTTCTAATGCCATAAAAAAGAGATGCTGCTCCTGGCCCCTGGCCCCTGACCCTTCTCGTAATCAAAATCCCAAAATGAATCAACCGTGGAGGGGAGCTATTTTTAAAGAGACCCCATCTTGACTCGGTCATTATTTTCGTTGGGTTTGTATTATTTTCTGTTTTTTTGGCTGGTCATCGCTCTCAAGTGGTCCGTTCGAGTTGAGATTGATTCGAAAGAAAGGTGCAGAGAAAGTGGTAAAGAGGCAGTGGCTCATGGAGCTTGACTGGGACCAAGTGGGTTGTCATTGGGCTTTCGGTAATGCACAGGGGAAAAAATAAAGAAATTGCTCGGACTCTTGGACAATTTTTACACTTTGAAATCTAAATCAAGATTAAAAACTAAATCATTATTTATTTAAAAACAAAGTTTCTAAGAAAAGGAAGGTCTAAAAAAAGTACAAATCTAAAGCCCATAAAAATAGGGCATAACTCAGCATTATAAGCTATTTCTTTATATAATACACGATTTTTTAGAACACTTTATATGTATTTACTTCTTAAAAAATCATTATTTTTAAGACTACAAATAAACTATTTTTATCCTTCGATATTTTCTGTGTACTAATGCCTACCAAAACCATTGCCGGCCGGGTCGCATGTGCCTGCATCGTTAGCGATTGATGGAAAAGTTTTGGGCTTAATCTGGCAATAGCAGCTGGTACAGTTTTGATGACCAAGGTACTTTGGCATACGATGTGGTCAGTTTTTAAATGGAAAACTCGAGGTTAAAGAGAAGACTTCATGGCTGCAATTTGTGGAACTTTAAGATGACGCAAATCGGTTATTTTAAACCACTGTGTGACACTTGGACTCTTCTTTAAGGTTTTTATATAAATAAATAATAATTGATCAGGCTTACTTGAGTTGAGCCTAAAGATGTTACTCCAAAAGTCACTCAGAGATATATAGAATAAATACATTATTCAAATAAGGTCTCAAATAATATAACTAAAAATATATTTGGGGCTTCGATGAGCCTTAAATATGTTAAGGGCCTGGATAATGGAATGTATAAAAGCACCGAAAACCCTGGAAAGCATCAAGGGTTTGGACCTCTTAAATTATACTCGAAAAAACTATAAACTTTTTAAATAAAATCACATCTCTACCTAAAATAAAAACATTTTTATTTTCTACAATTTCATCTTAAAAATAGCTTTAAAACATCTTCATCTACTTTAGTACAGAACCACTTCCTCGACTCCATACCACGTGGTCGAGTAAATTGGCTTTATCTGACGCTGCTCAACAATATTCGTAAGCAGGGGCAATACATTTGCGATATCGAATAAGCTTTCTTGATAGAACGAAAGAAGTTCGGCCCATTTGGTAAGGGTCTGCAGCAGACCTTCGTCTTTGGAGATGATCAGCAGGGTCAAGTGGGAGGTCAGGAGGCTGCCAAACCATTGTAGGGCTTGAACTTCAGTTTGCACCAAAGAGGAATCCCGGTTAGGACGTTCCTCTAGTTGAGCTTTGGGATCGCTGGCCAGGTTATACAGATGATTCATCAGGTGAATGACATGTGGAAGTTCCAAACGATGCCGCAGATGATCCTCAATGGCAGTCGCATCAAAGCTGCAGGCAAGCACGGCATTTAGAAGCTCGTTGTTGGATTCATTGGTTTCCATGGGTTCTCCCTTGGCATGGCCATTAATGCGGGGTGCTTGGACGTTTTTGTCGAGGGCATACCGCAGTGACCACGCCAGCATTCTCTCGGAGATGTTGCTGTATCGCCGTAGAGACATAAGGACATGCTCTGTGTTATCGGTTTTGATGAACAGGGTAAGTATCTTTTCGATAATCTCCTCCTCGCCGGCTCCACTTCGTTCCAACTGCCGCACCAACGCCTGGACAGCCGTGTTCATCGGTCCGGCATCGAAGAAATTGCTCATCAGGGTCACGCTCACGTCCTCCAAACCGTTCTCGCAACTCGTAACCTCTCCGTGGACATGGTGTTTGATAAGGTCACTCAGTTCCTGCTCCACCAACTCTGGTGGCTCGTAGGCCAACTCCCTGCCATCAGCCTTTTCCAAATTTGACGTCGCTACCAACTTATTCAACTTCTTTTTGCCCAAACCATAATTTATGGGGTTGGTGCTGCCATCAAACTTTATGACCGACTCAAGGTGTTCTTCCTCGTTTATGTGATCCAGTTCGAGGGTTGTGAGATGGGTGTCGCTGAGCTGGGAGCCCAGCATGTCCACGAGGACTTCCTGGTTCATTCGGTATTTCACGGCAGCTATGTTCTGACCCATGGCTAAAAGAATGTGCTCATCCCCGGCCCAAAGCCGAGAGAAGTCCAAGTAGACCTTAAAGTACTGCTTCGCGTTGACAACCTTGAACTGTGTATTGTAAACCAGCAGGGAGGCACCCTCCTGCCCGTAGTTGGCTCCGTAGATAGCTGCAAAGTTGCGCGATACTCCGTGTACGGACATCTTGCTCTCCACATTCAGTTCAGCCAGCATGGAAACAAATTGTCCCGGCGAACGCTCAAAACCACGCTCCGCCAGGTTTAGCATAAAGATGCGCTTGTCAGACCCTGAAATGGGATATTTTTAATGGGATTTCTTTAGGGGCTATGGATTGACTCACAAATGGTAAGCAACTGAGGAGCAGTATCGCCTTCAATGACAGCATAGCCCGTTAGCCGAACCTCCTCCCGTTTAATAAGGAATTCCCTTAGGTTTCCGGTTGACAAGGACAGCCGGATGAGCTGTAGTTCCCCAGTGGCTTTGGTTTCTTGGAAATAGGTGAGCACCTGATGTCCCTCAGGCATTGTGTAAACCGAGGGCTTGCTTATGATCTTACTAGCGGCCAGAGCCAGTTGTTCGGCGGTCTCCTCGACCTGATCCTTTCGAGCCGCAAGGGCCTGTGAAAGCGGCTGGCATTCCCCATCGCTATAAAGGAGCAGAGCCTCCTGATTGGTTTCTACCAAGTGGGCTATGCTTTTTTGGAACTAAATTTGTTAAAATTAAATAAGTAAAAAGGTGAGAAAAATCCTCAATTTGTCTATTTTTACCCACTTTTAGCTTTTTAGATTTAGACACATCGCTGGTGTCCACATCCCACAGGCGCAGGGCATGGTTCCCGAAGACTCCCACATATTTCTGGCTGCTGGGATCGAAGATCACCTTGCTCGAAAGCTTCTCGGGAAGAGACCAGCTGAGGATTTGCTTCTGTGTGCTTATCTGTAAATAATTTCATTTATAATTCAGTGGCAGTTTGAATTTAGGCTTTAAAACTTACGTTAAGAACCACGACCACGTTGCGTGCCAGTGAAGTCACCACGTTCCCCTTTTCCTTGTCCGAAGCCAGCCCCAAAAACTCCTTTGGGTCCGGTATAGGAAATAGGTTGTAATATGAAAGAAACTTGGACATAATTGAAAACAAATTGCAACACGTGCAACGCGGCTAAAAATTCATAGGGGGAGTACAACAGCTGTTTGTATTAGAGATGGACTCCCATTAAGAAACGATAACATTTGTTTTGTAAATGTTCGCGGGAAACTTTTCTTGTTTCAATTTTCCTTATTGAAAATTTAAAGGTAAATAACCTTATTTTATGTAAATTAAAAAGTTTTGCAGATGAAATACAGATTTTAAGTTCAGATTTAAGGAACCACAGAGTTACAATAGCATAGAAATCATAAGCCTGAATTCTTCCAAATTCCAAGCATTATAAGAATCGTTTCATAAATTGATCCCTTATTGAATATTTATTATTTAATTCAATAATTTTATAAATTTAAAAAAAAAATGTATGTATTTAACAATATATTCGATTAACAATATAATCGATTGAGCTTACCCCAAATTAATGAGGTCATTTTTCGGCCATCCATACACGGTCACACTAATCCCACTATATAATGTAAAGTTAATCACAATGTATGTTTATTCTTAACTATATATAAGCAAAATCGAATGCAATATAATCCATAAGTAAGAAATCGAGACTTTGAAACATGTAACTAAGCACCGAGTAATACGAATCTACGTAAACAAACTTTGTCCGTCACTCAAAATCAAACAAACAACAAAAGTAAAAACAACGAAACTGATTTCCCCTTAAAAAATCGGGATTTTACGAGATATCAAAGTGCAGGGTCGGGCCCCAGGTAATCTATGCAAAAATACGCAGACACGAAGATCTCTTACAGAATTTGGACGCCGGAGGACGTTAAGAAGTGGGCCGGCGAAGCTCCTCGAATCTTCTAGAGCGCACGTAAGAGCCCCAATCCCAAAATGCTGGAGAATTTGCGTGGTATTTTCCGTAAACGTCGGCGTTGCGAGTCCGACCCGCCCCCAACACCACCCACGCCTCCGCCACCACCAGCGAACTACCAACCACCTCCTCCCGCCGAGGGCCCCGGACTAATGGGTCGTTATCCGGATGACTTGTCCAACGATGGCTTTAGTGACTCCTGGGTGGATGCGTATTTTCACAATACACAGCAAATCGATAGGTAATTGCATACTTCATATTCACGCTTCCTCTCTCTCTTCTTACAGCTTGCGTGTGTAAGAAACAGAAAGAAATAAAATAATACAAAATAAGCAACAGCATCAAACACTCTTCGACACCCACTCGAAAAGCTTAAAACATTCCAAAAGAGTAGCGACCAGCGGCAGCCTAAAGGCAAACAAACCAACAAAAAAATAAGTAAGCCAGTAGGCGATCGTCAGCGGGGAGATCAACAGCATTATAACACCGGAAGTGTATAGGTGTGTAGAGATCGAAGATCCCCAGGACGGCGGCAGGTTTTAATCACCGTGGATCAGCCGCAGGATATGGAAGTTGATGCGCCCCTAGCGCAGCACACCAGCGATTCTAATCTGATCCAACAGCAGGAGCATCACCCCCATCATACCCATCTGCAGCGAATTTCACCCAGCGACTACCAATCCGAGGCTTCAATGAACTTCGATTATCTGCAAGACCTGCGTGCTGGCGCCTCCTCATCGGCGGCCGGATCAAGAGCAGGCGCCGGTGGCAATGGCGGCAGCCACTCGTACGGCCTTGTCGACGACAGTAGGACTCTGGACAGGTTGTTATTCCATCCTACATAAATCAAATCAGATACAATCAGAAAAAAACTATAACCAAAACAAACAACAAAAAATTTGTAGCGAACACAACACGAACCAAAACTTATAATTTCTTATCTATTATTTCTTCACACTGCTACCAGCTTCATTTGATTCTTTAGTTCCATAACAATAATGGTGATAGCTAAAAGTATCTGCTGGGACGCCCACACAACATCCCAAAAATCCAAAATCAAAAAAAAAACGTTGTGCGAGCGCCTCTTGTATGTTTCTTTTGTAGACCTATTCTGGTTATGATTCGTTTCGTAGCTCTCCAAGTGGATTTCAGATCAAAGGCAAATCGATCTAACAGCCTAACGTTGCTTGTTTCTTTTCATGACTTAACCATCACACTGAAACCGCGAAATCATTTAACCAAAATGCGACAGACCATATAACGCCAACGAAAGGTAAACCAGCTATTAACAGGCCATTAACCGTGACTAATAAACGAGTGACTTGCAGGTTCGTCAACATAATAGACCAGATGGATGCACGGGTGGAGAAGCTGCGCAAAGATGCACTCAACTTGCAGGAGAAGAAAGACTATCTCTTGATGTCCATTGATCTAATCAAGAGCAACGAAATGATGCAGAACATGAGCGAGGGTAAGGATCAACTTTTCCATCAAAAGGCTTATATATTCAAAATTTTCTTATACCAGCTGAACGGGAAGAGATTATGTTGTATATTCAGCGAGTCAGTTCCCGACTTGGCACCGTGGAACTAAACGTCCGCACAGTTCGCGACAATTCTCAGGAGGATTCACTGAGCCAGATCAATGCCTTGATTGATACAATGATCAAGATGGGTGATCCGGTCATCGCTCGCCAACGTTGTCAGTTGTACTTAAATGCCTGCTGCAGCAGCTCAATGGATCCATCTGGTTACATGGACACCGTGCCCGAAGCCGATGTGGGTCCCATCGACAAGAAATTCGAAAGTGCCCTGCTGGGCTGTACTCTGGATGATCAGAAGAACATAAAGAAGCGACTGCAGGCATTAATGGGATATTTAAATAAGCAAACTGTTAGCCATTAATTTAATTGTTTTTGGTCCATTTTGGTCATTATTCATAGCATTATTATCAAACCAAACGAAAACCATCACCAAGCCAGATGCAAATAATAAATTATTTAATGCAGACGACTACAGAGAGTTAATCCTTAATATTTATTTATAAGTTTGGAAAGCACATGTCCTGTGCCTTTAAAACACGATCACTTAGCACCCATAAAGCTTCGTTGGAGGCAAAAAATATCTGTTGAATGTTCTTGGATGTGAGGTATATGATTTCATTGCTCTCCGCTGTGATGTTGGATAGTTTAGTACATCGCACTACTGCTCCGAATTTGGGGATTACGTAGTACAAGGTTCCAAATGAATCCATAATCATGCTGCGGCTTGTGCCCAGTAAGTTGCCCAAAGGAGTGAGTTGCAAGTCGTTGTTAAGAGAATTTGATTTTAGTTCGTTTTTCCCATTTATTTCCATCCTGTCCACGGTGCTGTAGAGAGCCCCATCTTGGTCGGCTAGAATCAGTTCTCCTTGCAGGCCGAATGTGAAGTCCACGGGTGTTATCGGAAACGTTTGGTTCATCATCTCGTACTTGGGACTTGTCAGAGATCGAAGACTCCAGGTCTGCTCCAGAATATCAAAGGCAACTAGCTCCGATAGCTGGCCAAAGATGAAGTATATATGTCGCTCCTGCTCACAATCAGAGCCCTTAGGACCCATTTGCACCACCAGGGATTGGGTTTCCTCTCGAGGTATGTGCTTTCCACAATCAATGCGTAGCAGCTCCGCATTATTGCGCATCAAGTCGAAGACAAACAATCTCGGAGGGCACTTTCCATCCGGGAATCCCACGTCCATGACCCAAAGTCTATTCAGGCCATCCACCTGGGACCAGTGCGCCTGCTGCACCAGAGAGCAGTCCTTGTGGTCTCCATTGGCATGGACATCGCGTCGAGGAAAGACCACTGTGGGCATGGGAAAGTACGAAACCGGCCACTGAGCTTCGATCAGTGTGGGAGAACCATTATTTTCCACATTCACACTGAGGAACACGCGCGAAAAATGCATGGAGAGATGACGCACATGGTAGCTGGACTCGTTTAGGCCAGATTGGGCCAAGAGCCAGGCGTCGCAGGCCAAGGCCAGGAAGATGTTTAAGAGCCCCAATCGTAGGACACCTTGTGTGGCCATCATCGAACGCGAATCAGTACTAAGCTTGGAGCAGCTCGATTGCTTACGTTGTGTATGCCGGAAGAATTGCACCAAACTGTCTACATCAGCAGTTGGTCGCAGTAGTATCGAGTGTCGCAAACAAACCCGAATATTGGCGACCTGCATTAATGCTCACTACTATTAAAGAGCATTTTTTATACTAATAACACCACTGCAATACCATTTCAAATAGATCAGGTCATGTGTCTAAACAAATGACTCGATTCATTTTGAAAATTATTTTTTATTACACAAAATAATTACCAAGTTTATGGGTCAATAATAGCTGATATCAGGTATTTATTTATTTTTCTTTTATACACAGAGTCTTAGAAGTGGTTTTTTGTTATGTTTCCACCTTTTAAGTAAACATAAATATACATTTTTTCAAGATATTATGTAAGAGATTATAGAAGTAAAAAAAGTTAATTATTGTTTAAAAAATTGACGAGTAGTTCTGAATAAGATCTGTAACTATGTATATGTAATGACTATTTTTAAGTAAAATTATCTGAAATCTTCAACTTTTAGTTCAAATATATTAAAAAAATATATATTCTAAGGATTTCAACATTGAATGCAAGTAAATAAAGTTCTCAAGAAATTCTGTCGAATTAACCTACCTTAAATAGTTGATTAAAGTGATTAGTTTAAAATTAGTCGACTAGTTTCAAGACTTATTGGCTATAAATTCTTATCATGCTATATTTTCCGTTTTATTATCGGTTTATGGGCTTTGTCATTGTAGATTACCAATGTTTTTTTTGGAATTGCCAAAATGCTTTTGTAAATCCCCGTTTAAATATTGAAGTTATGAACTAAGCTAAGAAAATTTGTCGTATAATACATGTGTTTGACGTTGTTTCAATTGTGTTGATTCGTCAACTATAGTCTCTGAATAAAGAGTAAATAATGCGTCCCTTAAACCTATGTCTTTTTCATTTTATCGCTGTTTAATCACTGGTATTATAAATATGTTAGCCCACTTAATAATTTATACATAGAGAAAAATATAAAATGTACACCTTTTTTGTGGCCCTTTAAAGAATGTTCAAGCATTGAACACGATTTAAGATTTAAATTCCAAAGATAGAGTTTCAAGGAATCGGACCCATGGAAATAGGAGAAATCGTGCCTAAAAGTTCATGAAGCCAAAAATTTCGTAACTCTAAGTGGTGCTCTTATCGCACATAGCATAAACAGCGTAAAGTGCGTTGATAAATAGTTTTAAGTAGATTTAAGATTTTTATGTATTTTTCTTTACAGAGAATTTTATAAAATAAAAACAGTTTTGAAACGGAACTCATCGGAGTAACACATAAGTTATTGGGGCTCCTCGTAACACTTATGTAAGTCCCCGTCAAAATAATGAAGGTATGAACTAAGCTAAGAAAATGTTGACGTATAATACCCTAACAATGAGTGCCACAAACTTGCGATACAATAATGTGTTTGACTTTATTTAAATTGTGTGATTACTCAACTTTAGTCTCGGAATATACAGTAAATAATGCGTACCTAAAACCTATGCCTTTTACTTTTTATCGCTGTTTAATCGCTGATAACAGAAATATGCTAGCCCACTTAATATTTTATAAATAGAGAACCACTAAGGGGTAAAACCCATGCTTTCTACCATTCTGTTTCTTGTCTCAAATCAATCTATATTCTACAATGTATGCAGCTTATCTATTTCCGAATGGAACCATTTGTCACTGTCAGGGACTGCCTGACTGAATAATCTAGATAGGCCTCTACCATCTTAATAGAAGGGTTCCAGACTTTTATAAATCGTAAACAAGCTTTCCATTTGTTTAGTTCTTTGCTGGAATTTTATTTGTGGATGAGGTGTAAAAAACAATAGGACTGAAATAGAATTTTTAAATATATAATTTCTGCAATAAAGTTTAAAATAGAAGACGGACCCATTGCAAGATCCAAGTGACGCACCTCTAGTCTGGAAAATGTATCCCAATCTTCCTCTAGGGGGTGTAAGCTCATTCACCCAATATCTGTTCCGTACTATCGCTTTCGTGGTGTTAATTATAACTGACTCGTTATCAGGTTATTGTTCTTTCCCCCCCGATATGATTAGAGCTTTCAATACCTGTATAACTCACCCGCACTCAATATTCCCTCAGTTATTCATTTGTTTTGGCCCAGACCACAACGTGCTCCGGCGTAAAAAAAGGATTGGAGTACCCGCTGCGAATATAGCACCCAATAATTGCTCTCTACATAACACTCGATAATCCCCGACAGCTCCAACCATGTGCAACGCTCTCTGTGAATGCCTCAAATGCCCCGGCAAAGTTGTGTGCTGGTAAGTTTCCACCGATTCCTGACTCATTGATCACCATTGTTATCTGACCCGTAAACGGGATGCCTTGACCGGATATTGTTTATTTAAGTGATAGTATAATCTTGGGCAACATATTAATGGGAATGCTTGAATTTGATTTATTGGTGAAATTTATAGAAATATGTAGTTTCTACTTTTCAATCTAATAAGAGCAGAATTGGACATAAAACTACTGAAATTCCATGGAGTTTCACTCTTAGTTTTATAATTATATCACGGGCCAAAAATCGATATTGCAATGATGTTAGTCGGTCAAGCAATACGTGAGCTTAATACTATATAATTAACTAGAAGTTCATATACAATTTTAATGGTTTTAACCCTAACCCATGCCCATCCTTCTATATCTAATCATTACTTTCATTACTTATTTCAGTTGCTGCAACTGCGCCTGCAAAATGCTAATGAGCATTATTGTCTCCGCCCTCCTGATGGTCGTCGTGATCGGATTAATCGTCTACTTCACAGTCTTCTACCACAAGGATAAGAATGCCGATGAAGTGACGAAGCAGGTGGCGAAAATGGCCCCCATTGTTAAGCGTAGCATTCGCGACTACTTTAACAAGGAGTACTGATCTGAGGCAATGAATTTAAATAGTAGGCTAAATAACTTAAACAATAATAATTCAAAGAAACCGAAACAAAACTAATCATATCGTTGTATTTTATTTAATCTAATCAATTCGGATGCCCATAATGAGATTTATTTCTTATCTATATTGATTGTTTGGCCCGAAACTCGATGGGCCATTCGGTTGGTTTTTTGTATTTTTTAATAGGGTTGGGCTTTTTTGTAGCGTCAACTGTGATTCACACTTATTTTTAAGATTTTAGTTGACTTTTCCGGTATGACGATACCGGGCAGAACAATTTCTTGAAAGTATATTATTCTCAAATATAGAATATACAAACAAGTTTAGTAAAATAATAGGTTTAAAAACTCAAAAAGAAAAATAAATAGAATCTGAAGAACCTTGAGTATTTAGGAAATTAGGAAAAAAATCTTAGTTGTAGAATTTACAATATGTCTAGCCGGGGTGAAAAAAAACCAGGAAGGACTGCCCGTAGGGAAACCCCTCATTACCTCATTCCCACATCTTTCGACGTACCAGCTGTTTCTAGTTTGTGTGTATACCAGTGTCGAGGATCAGGTAGGTAGGATCCTAGAACCCAGAGGGTTGAAAAGTAGCCCGAGTATGGTGGCCTGTGCAAATGCATTTTAAACTCGTCGACCCCTGTCTGGCTTCAATCACTTTCAGCTCAGTTACTCGCCAGCATCAGGTTCACAATGTCCTCCGCCGATTCCACGCTCTACTACACGGCTTTTGACGACATGTTCAAGGAACTCTTGGCCATAGAGGGAGAGCCCATGGATTTAGTTGAAAGAAGGGAGGAATCCGGCTTGGAAACTCCCAAACGATATGTTGAAATGCGTAAGCAAAAGCTATTTGCCAAGGACTCTGGGAACTTTGTAATAAGCCGGCGATCCCCAAAATTGGAAAATAAATTTGATATGGAAGTGGATCTAACACCCAGCCGACGCCGGGAGCTCCTTGGCGATGAAATCCTGCGACTACGCAAGGATCGATCGGAGAAGGACCGGCTAAAGCCCCAGAGACGTCTTACCTTGAGGATTTAAGTTTTAAAAAGGATAATTTGTTGTCTACTTGACATTTCGATGTGCTTCCCTGTTGTATGCAGTACTTAATTTTAAGTTTGTTTTAAGTTCTTTCAAGTATGCAATGGTTATTTCTTGCAGAGCTCGCTGTGATCCTAAAATACAGATCAATTATAGGGTTTTGTCAACTAAAAACTAAAACTGTGCCATAAATAAAAAAGTGTTATTAAATGAACAAGCTTGGTCTTATTTTCTCAAAGAAATTAAACCAAACACAATTGCAGGACCCTAGATTAAGTCATATCATTGCCAATAATTATCCGATTCTTGAGAGTAATACCGTAAAGCATTTGTGGATAAACTTGAATGAAAAACTATACATGAAACTTTGCATACACCATTCTTTCCTTTGCACGCAGTATATAAGTCGGAACGGCCAGGATCGGCCGACCATAAACCATAGCTGCCATATAGCTAAATGACCGGTACTGATCAGGATCCCATCACAAAAAATGGACAAAAAATCTAAAAAATATTTTGTCTCAAGATTTTTATGCAGAATGGTGGAGAATCGATCTAGAAATCGTTTAAGGTACTCTGCTTGAGAAGCCGATGAGAATTGGAGAAGAAATAACCATTACTGTGGCCCATATAGGGGAAAACCCCATTTTCAAGGGATTCCATCACGAAAAATGGACAAAAAATCTAAAAAATATTTTGTCTCAAAATTTTTATGCAGAATGGTGGGAAATCGACCCAGAAATCGTTTAAGGTACTCCGCTTGAGAATCGGATAAGAATTGGGGAAGATATAGCCATTACTGTGGAGCCTATAGGGGAAAACCCCATTTTCAAGGGATTCCATCACGAAAAATGGCCAAAAAATCTAAAAAATATTTTGTCTCAGGATTTTGATGCAGAATGGTGGAGAATCGATCTAGAAATCGTTTAAGGTACTCCGCTTGGGAATCAGATGAGAATTGCGGAAGATATAGCCATCACTGTGGACCCTCTAGGAGAAAACCCCATTTTCAAGGGATCCCATCACGAAAAATGGACAAAAATCGAAAAAATATTTTGTCTCAGGACTTTGATGCAGAATGGTGGAGAATCGATCTAGAAATCGTTTAAGGTACTCCGCTTGGGAATCAGATGAGAATTGGGGAAGATATAGCCATCACTGTGGACCCTGTAGGGGAAAACCCCATTTTCAAGGGATCCCATCTCGAAAAATGGACAAAAAATCTAAAAAATATTTTGTCTCACGATTTTGATGCAGAATGGTGGAGAATCGATCTAGAAATCGTTTAAGGTACTCCGCTTGGGAATCAGATGAGAATTGCGGAAGATATAGCCATCACTGTGGACCCTCTAGGAGAAAACCCCATTTTCAAGGGATCCCATCACGAAAAATGGACAAAAAATCTAAAAAATATTTTGTCTCAGGACTTTGATGCAGAATGGTGGAGAATCGATCTAGAAATCGTTTAAGGTACTCCGCTCGAGAATCTGATGAGAATTGGGGAAGATATAGCCATCACTGTGGACCCTATAGGGGAAAACCCCATTTTCAAGGGATCCCATCTCGAAAAATGGACAAAAAATCTAAAAAATATTTTGTCTCACGATTTTGATGCAGAATGGTGGAGAATCGATCTAGAAATCGTTTAAGGTACTCCGCTTGGGAATCAGATGAGAATTGGGGAAGATATAGCCATCACTGTGGACCCTGTAGGGGAAAACCCCATTTTCAAGGGATCCCATCTCGAAAAATGGACAAAAAATCTAAAAAATATTTTGTCTCAGGACTTTGATGCAGAATGGTGGAGAATCGATCTAGAAATCGTTTGAGGTACTCCGCTTGGGAATCAGATGAGAATTGGGGAAGATATAGCCATCACTGTGGACCCTATAGGGGAAAACCCCATTTTCAAGGGATCCCATCTCGAAAAATGGACAAAAAATCTAAAAAATATTTTGTCTCACGATTTTGATGCAGAATGGTGGAGAATCGATCTAGAAATCGTTTAAGGTACTCCGCTTGGGAATCAGATGAGAATTGGGGAAGATATAGCCATCACTGTGGACCCTGTAGGGGAAAACCCCATTTTCAAGGGATCCCATCTCGAAAAATGGACAAAAAATCGAAAAAATATTTTGTCTCAGGACTTTGATGCAGAATGGTGGAGAGTCGATCTAGAAATCGTTTAAGGTACTCCGCTTGAGAATCCGATGAGAATTGGAGAAGAAATAACCATTACTGTGGCCCATATAGGGGAAAACCCCATTTTCAAGGGATCCCATATCGAAAAATGGACAAAAAATCTAAAAAATATTTTGTCTCACGATTTTGATGCAGAATGGTGGAGAATCGATCTAGAAATCGTTTAAGGTACTCCGCTTGGGAATCAGATGAGAATTGCGGAAGATATAGCCATCACTGTGGACCCTATAGGGGAAAACCCCATTTTCAAGGGATCCCATCACGAAAAAAGGACAAAAATCGAAAAAATATTTTGTCTCAGGACTTTGATGCAGAATGGTGGAGAATCGATCTAGAAATCGTTTGAGGTACTCCGCTTGGGAATCAGATGAGAATTGGGGAAGATATAGCCATCACTGTGGACCCTATAGGGGAAAACCCCATATTAAGGGATCCCATCTCGAAAAATGGAGAAAAAATCTAAAAAATATTTTGTCTCACGATTTTGATGCAGAATGGTGGAGAATCGATCTAGAAATCGTTTAAGGTACTCCGCTTGAGAATCGGATGAGAACTGCGGAAGATATAGCCATAACTGTGGACCCTCTAGGAGAAAACCCCATTTTCAAGGGATCCCATCAAGAAAAATGGAGAAAAAATCTAAAAAATATTTTGTCTCAGGACTTTGATGCAGAATGGTGGAGAATCGATCTAGAAATCGTTTAAGGTACTCCGCTTGGGAATCAGATGAGAATTGGGGAAGATATAGCCATCACTGTGGACCCTATAGGGGAAAACCCCATTTTCAAGGGATCCCATCTCGAAAAATGGAGAAAAAATCTAAAAAATATTTTGTCTCACGATTTTGATGCAGAATGGTGGAGAATCGATCTAGAAATCGTTTAAGGTACTCCGCTTGAGAATCGGATGAGAATTGGGAAAGATATAGCCATCACTGTGGACCCTATAGGGGAAAACCCCATTTTCAAGGGATCCCATCTCGAAAAATGGACAAAAAATCTAAAAAATATTTTGTTTCACGATTTTGATGCAGAATGGTGGAGAATCGATCTAGAAATCGTTTAAGGTACTCCGCTTGAGAATCGGATGAGAATTGCGGAAGATATAGCCATCACTGTGGACCCTCTAGGAGAAAACCCCATTTTCAAGGGATCCCATCAAGAAAAATGGACAAAAAATCTAAAAAATATTTTGTCTCACGATTTTGATGCAGAATGGTGGAGAATCGATCTAGAAATCGTTTAAGGTACTCCGCTTGAGAATCGGATGAGAATTGCGGAAGATATAGCCATCACTGTGGACCCTCTAGGAGAAAACCCCATTTTCAAGGGATCCCATCAAGAAAAATGGACAAAAAATCTAAAAAATATTTTGTCTCACGATTTTGATGCAGAATGGTGGAGAATCGATCTAGAAATCGTTTAAGGTACTCCGCTTGAGAATCAGATGAGAATTGGGGAAGATATAGCCATCACTGTGGACCCTGTAGGGGAAAACCCCATTTTCAAGGGATCCCATATCGAAAAATGGACAAAAAATCTAAAAAATATTTTGTCTCACGATTTTGATGCAGAATGGTGGAGAATCGATCTAGAAATCGTTTAAGGTACTCCGCTTGGGAATCAGATGAGAATTGCGGAAAATATAGCCATCACTGTGGACCCTCTAGGAGAAAACCCCATTTTCAAGGGATCCCATCAAGAAAAATGGACAAAAAATCTAAAAAATATTTTGTCTCACGATTTTGATGCAGAATGGTGGAGAATCGATCTAGAAACCGTTTAAGGTACTCCGCTTGGGAATCAGATGAGAATTGGGGAAGATATAGCCATCACTGTGGACCCTGTAGGGGAAAACCCCATTTTCAAGGGATCCCATCAAGAAAAATGGACAAAAAATCTAAAAAATATTTTGTCTCACGATTTTGATGCAGAATGGTGGAGAATCGATCTAGAAACCGTTTAAGGTACTCCGCTTGGGAATCAGATGAGAATTGGGGAAGATATAGCCATCACTGTGGACCCTATAGGAGAAAACCCCATTTTCAAGGGATCCCATCAAGAAAAATGGACAAAAAATCTAAAAAATATTTTGTCTCACGATTTTGATGCAGAATGGTGGAGAATCGATCTAGAAACCGTTTAAGGTACTCCGCTTGGGAATCAGATGAGAATTGGGGAAGATATAGCCATCACTGTGGACCCTGTAGGGGAAAACCCCATTTTCAAGGGATCCCATCAAGAAAAATGGACAAAAAATCTAAAAAATATTTTGTCTCACGATTTTGATGCAGAATGGTGGAGAATCGATCTAGAAATCGTTTAAGGTACTCCGCTTGGGAATCAGATGAGAATTGCGGAAAATATAGCCATCACTGTGGACCCTCTAGGAGAAAACCCCATTTTCAAGGGATCCCATCAAGAAAAATGGACAAAAAATCTAAAAAATATTTTGTCTCAGGACTTTGATGCAGAATGGTGGAGAATCGATCTAGAAATCGTTTAAGGTACTCCGCTTGAGAATCGGATGAGAATTGCGGAAGATATAGCCATCACTGTGGACCCTATAGGGGAAAACCCCATTTTCAAGGGATCCCATCAAGAAAAATGGACAAAAAATCTAAAAAATATTTTGTCTCACGATTTTGATGCAGAATGGTGGAGAATCGATCTAGAAACCGTTTAAGGTACTCCGCTTGGGAATCAGATGAGAATTGGGGAAGATATAGCCATCACTGTGGACCCTGTAGGGGAAAACCCCATTTTCAAGGGATCCCATCAAGAAAAATGGACAAAAAATCTAAAAAATATTTTGTCTCACGATTTTGATGCAGAATGGTGGAGAATCGATCTAGAAACCGTTTAAGGTACTCCGCTTGGGAATCAGATGAGAATTGGGGAAGATATAGCCATCACTGTGGACCCTGTAGGGGAAAACCCCATTTTCAAGGGATCCCATCAAGAAAAATGGACAAAAAATCTAAAAAATATTTTGTCTCACGATTTTGATGCAGAATGGTGGAGAATCGATCTAGAAATCGTTTAAGGTACTCCGCTTGGGAATCAGATGAGAATTGGGGAAGATATAGCCATCACTGTGGACCCTATAGGGGAAAACCCCATTTTCAAGGGATCCCATCTCGAAAAATGGACAAAAAATCTAAAAAATATTTTGTCTCACGATTTTGATGCAGAATGGTGGAGAATCGATCTAGAAACCGTTTAAGGTACTCCGCTTGGGAATCAGATGAGAATTGGGGAAGATATAGCCATCACTGTGGACCCTATAGGGGAAAACCCCATTTTCAAGGGATCCCATCAAGAAAAATGGACAAAAAATCTAAAAAATATTTTGTCTCACGATTTTGATGCAGAATGGTGGAGAATCGATCTAGAAATCGTTTAAGGTACTCCGCTTGAGAATCGGATGAGAATTGCGGAAGATATAGCCATCACTGTGGACCCTCTAGGAGAAAACCCCATTTTCAAGGGATCCCATCAAGAAAAATGGACAAAAAATCTAAAAAATATTTTGTCTCACGATTTTGATGCAGAATGGTGGAGAATCGATCTAGAAACCGTTTAAGGTACTCCGCTTGGGAATCAGATGAGAATTGGGGAAGATATAGCCATCACTGTGGACCCTGTAGGGGAAAACCCCATTTTCAAGGGATCCCATCAAGAAAAATGGACAAAAAATCTAAAAAATATTTTGTCTCACGATTTTGATGCAGAATGGTGGAGAATCGATCTAGAAATCGTTTAAGGTACTCCGCTTGGGAATCAGATGAGAATTGGGGAAGATATAGCCATCACTGTGGACCCTATAGGAGAAAACCCCATTTTCAAGGGATCCCATATCGAAAAATGGACAAAAAATCTAAAAAATATTTTGTCTCACGATTTTGATGCAGAATGGTGGAGAGTCGATCTAGAAATCGTTTAAGGTACTCCGCTTGGGAATCAGATGAGAATTGGGGAAGATATAGCCATCACTGTGGACCCTATAGGGGAAAACCCCATTTTCAAGGGATTCCATCACGAAAAATGGACAAAAAATCTAAAAATCTCATCACGAAAAATGGACATGTCTTTCCCATTTATCCGATTTTGAATCGAAATAACGATTTGTTTATCTTTATGAATCCGAAACACAGAATCATCCAATAAGTATGCTATACTATTTTTCAAATAGGCTAATGTTGTTAAACGGATTCAGGTCAAGATTATAATTTTACATGTTCCCAAGATTATCTACATTCTACGTACTAAATCGTTTCTACGAAATAAAGAAAAGAACAAGTATTAAAATAGTTTATTTTTTAATAATGAATATTAATTTAAATATATTTGAACAAACTAACTTCTATATTGCCTAACAATTCCATAATAATTTTCTGTTGAAGATAGAATATATAAAATATATCCATAAAAATCGTATCTTCTTTGAATAGGTTAATGATCTCCATTTTCTGTGACCTTGCAAAGTGCTAACGATTTCTTTCAACTTGAAGATTAAGTTCGTTTGGTCTTTCACCTTATCTAAGCCATTTTGCCCTTGGAAGGCTTAACTCGTCTTGGTAACAAAATATGAGCCACTTAAATACTGGCTATAATCTGAAAAGGGAAAGGTTTTATGTAAAAGGATTAGAATAATTTAGAACCATGATCCTTGACCTTAGACTTGAAAATATTAAAAGAAAAATATGTACATACATTTTCCAAGTGGTTTTTATAATTTAATGGCTTATAAATTATGGTATTAACTATTGGCGTACTGAAAAGTCAACAAATTCAGAAATCCTTATCGGAAGCGATGACTTTAAAAATTTCCACGTTTTCCTTAATCACAATTTTTAATTATATATTTTTTAAAACAAAATGATTTGCAGTATTCATGTTGTGTCTTTCGTTTCAATATATTGCGAATATTTTTGTTTCATGCAAATCACTTTGATTACATAGAAAAGGAAGAGCCCCAATGACCTTTCCCTGGGCCATCGAAATCTTGTGCAACATGAGCACGACTCTTTTTAGACTCATTGATTAGTACACCCCGGATCCCATCGCCTTTCTCCCCCGATCGGCTACAGACACTACACACTATTATCAACCCGTGGGACTAATACAAAGAAAGCCTCGTCTCCGGCAACAACTTTTGCTTTTTTGTAGTTGTTGCCGATGTTAGTTTATTATGTCTATCGGGCGTCTGACGAACGCCTCTCTTCTTCTTTCCCTGGCGAACGTATAACGGAAGATCTTGTAAAATTCGCCATTGCTAAAGTTTTCGGTATTTCCGGTTGAAAATTTGGAAGGTCCTAGCTTTCCCTCTGAAGTATGTCCTGTCCGAAATGGAAGGCAATAGCACTCCTGGAAACTTCTTAAACCGCAAAAGTTTCTCACTCCGCAGTGGAATCTCCGATTTTGATGATTCAAAAGGAATCAGATACTTCAGAGGGAGTAGTATGGGCTAACCGTATTTCATCCGATTCGAAGGACTCTCTCATATAGAAATCAATTAACAAAAAACAATTTAAATCTTTCATTCGCTGTAAACAAAAAATTCATTGCTATTTTCGCGTACTCATCGGTTTGTTCCGACTTATCGCCAAACACGCGGCGAACCGGCTTTTGGAGAGAGTACCAGTTCAGAGAGGCAGATATGTATTTAATTATAGTATATATGGCTTTCCGCCTTGGCAGTCTGTGGGAGGAAAAGAATAATAGAGACCATGTGCTCCCTCTAATCAAAAATAATCAAGAGCGGTCAACGCGGGAAAGTTTTTGGGTTGAAGGTCTGGATAATGGTTCCTCTTATTATCTTATATAAAATAAATCAAATATATGATATACATAGTTCTGTATTAGATAGTAATAAATTGAAAGTTCAGAAACTTAACTAAAATCTTTGATCAAGAACACTCTTTTGTCTTTATTGTTCAAGCTTGTTAACAGTATAATAAATATAATGTACAATAAATTAATATCATAAAGATTAACTTCTTAATATTTGGCTTTGTCTATTTTGAATCAGAATTAAGAATTATAATCTAAAATTAACAAATAAATCATTCCACGGGTTCGTATCTTTGGTTCAACGTTCTTGGTTAGCTTTATGACTTTTATTTTCTACAAAAAATAATATAACTTTGATTTCACAAATCGAATTAAACAATTTTCTAAATATATAAACTACTTAAAGCATTTCACCTAATCATATTTTTGCCAATGACTAGGTGCATTTCTATTTTCGATCTATTAAAGCTAGTCATTCGCACTAATTTATAGACTCTCAAGTTAATTGTAAACTACCCCACTTATCGGATAGATCTAATCCAATGATAGTTTTTAAAATTTATAGACTGAAATGTTTCATTCATATTAAAAGTGAAGTACAGTATATTGCTGAAATTAGTTAGCTATAGAAAACTATCTATAATTAGGTTGCACAAAGATTCTAAGAGTTCAGTAACATTTGGTTATTGTCCTTGAATAAATCTTTTCCAATTTTAGGAGGTCTAGGCGATAATTTAAGAAAGAAAGGACTGTTGTATAGATATAGAGATTCATTGACATGTGTTGTGTTTCACAAAAATATATAAGCATGTCTCTATAGAATGCTCCTATCAAAAAGTTAATTTTCAGCAAAAATTCGATCATTTCTTGACAGCAATGCAAACTCATTAAAGTTGAATAAACAAATGACCTGGCAGAATCGTTATCAGTCAGCTTGGCCCAGATAACGCAGGATCCTGGACAGGAACTTAATATGACTTGCAAGCTGTTTATCATCTCAGATTAGTGAGTTATCAGAGGTTATTATATTTTTTTTCAAAAAAGCATAGCACGTAGCTGAATATCTTTATTTGCCGGGAAGAATCTTTTGAAGACCATTTTAAGCTCAAATGCTTTTGAAATCTTAATTGATGCTTAGTATTTATACAAATTCCACAAAATTAAAAGATTGTTAGGTTTATTTTGAGATATTTTTTATTATTGTAATAAAATGTATATTATTTTCAAATATTCCCTAAAATCTACATAATACAAGCTTTTGTTTTGAACAAATTCAAATCAGAAAATGACCCCCCTAGGTGTACGATCTACGCTTAACATCTATGCACAGGCGACCATGTCAGCAGTATAGTCCCTGGCCCTCGTTCTGCTCGACATGGTAGTTGCAGTACTGGCGCTGGGTGGGGGTCAGGCCGAAGGTCTCCACCTCGGACTTGAACTGCTCGATGCCGCCGACACCGGCCAAGTAGCCGTTCAGCTTGGTGGCCACGTAACTGGACTGCAGCAGCTGGGGGCTAAGATTCAGGGAGGATGCCAGGTCCTTGTGGCCTTGCAATCTGTACTTCTGATGATAACTAAATAAAAGATAGGATAATTAACATCAAGCCTAAGGGATTTGTGAAGGAAACCTACTCTTCGGCAGCAAAGAAGTTGTTCTTGGGCGCAATCTCCGTGGTAATAATCTCCGGAGCCCGTCGCTCCTGCTCTTCCAGCCTAGATGCCTCCGCCACCTGCCTCTGCTCCTCGTCGTGGAACAAAATCAAGGAGGCATACTGCCGCTTGATGGGCGTGGTCAGCCCATATTCGTGGTTGTTCCAGAAGAGATCCAGCAGCTCCTTGAAACTGATCACCGAGGGATCGTAGTCGATTTCCAGGACCTCGGTGTGATCGCCCCTGTTGAGATTGCGTGAGTTAGTACGGCGATCCGAAAGGATTAGGTTTGGATAGAAACACAACAGATGGCAGATAGATGAGGGTATTTTATGGAAAACAGAAACAAAATGTTCGTGTTAGGATGACCCATGCTCGGTGTCTTCGCCTCTTACATTTTACGGTACGTTGGCAAGTCCGAGCTGCCGCCAGCATATCCCACGGTCGTCCTCAGCACTCCGCGGGTGGCTCCGTACAGGGACTCGGCTCCCCAGAAGCAGCCCATGCCAAAGGTGGCAGTGGCCTTGGTTATATTCACATGGTGCACCGGGTTGATGTTCAGCTCCTTCTGTTCATTGCGAACGGTGCTCTGGAAGAAGAAGAAGCAATAGCGGGGCGGATGAGCAACAATTCAACCAAAAATAAACATATTTTTCGTTTTTAGGGCACACCAGAAACAAAAAGGTCAGGCCATAGCCATAGCCCGGCAAGCAGCGCATTTTATTTTAATTTTTTTATAAAAAAAATTTGCACTATTTTGCAGTTTATTTAAAAAAACAATTTTTCGTCAGATTTTCGCCGCTTTGTTCGCTTAAGGCCGCACTTTGGTCTGGCTCCTGTTTTTTTTTGAGTTCGTCTCTCAGCTGCACTCTTCTCTCTTTGAAATGCACACAAACAGCTGATTGGGAAATAGCCCCCCTTTTAGCCCCAACACTATTACAAAATCAAGGTCAATAGCAAAAATTGTTAAATGAAAAGTAAAAGTTACAGATTTCTGATTTTACGTAAGCGTTCAAAATAAAATTGGAATAAAACTAAAAAACAAATCATAAAATAAATACTTAACTTCTTTTTAAAACACTTAAAACTTGCCTTGAAATTACGAAACAAACGCGCAAACATTTCGTGCTAACGGCTCAGCTGTTGGGAAGCAACTAAAGCTGGCCAAAACAAATCATGACAAATTCCTCAAGCCAACAATAACGTATTCGCCAGAGCTTTAATTGCGCTCGGTGAATAATTTACATTAGATGACGGAAACTGGCTTTTATGAGCAGGCATAAATCAACAATTTTTGGCCACCCGACCTTGGCAAGTTCAAGAAACTTGAAGAGATTTAAAAAGAATTAAAATCTATTTAACTTTAATTATTTTATAGAATAGAATCACTTTTGTAAGGATATTTATTTTTATTCGAAAAACTGTTCACTTGAAAAAAAAAACCAGGACATTGGAAACTCACCAGATCCTTAAGCTCAGGATGCGAAACAGTTGGTGTAATTGTCAGGGACATGGTTTCACTTTTTTTTTGTTTAGATTTAAATGTGTTGCCTGGGAAATTCAAAGCAAAACTGATGCATCTGCAGACCGGTCGCCTCAATTTATAGATCCGACTCTCCGCTTTCTTCGCAAAGAGGCGGGCTATCTTTATCAATTCTCCCGTTCTACCACTCGCGACCCGACTACTCTCTACTCTCCCACTCTCTATTCTTCGCTGATTAAAACTGCGCAGCGCTACAGGTTTCTTGGTATCACAATGGATCGTACAGCTGGTAAATTTGATCAGGGTTAATAATTTAATTGATTTAAGTATTCTAATTTAAACAAGTCAAGTGCAGTCTTTTTTTGGATCCGGATTTGCAACCATATGCTATTTGTTAGGCTCATACTTGAGACGACTCAGACGCAAAATGAAGTCCAGCAAGAACATTTGTATTTTGATTTCCTTGGGGTTCTCAGTGACATAGAAACCCGGCACGCCGGCTTTTTGGAGAGTGGATTGTTGGTCGTTAACCTGGAAAAATATATAACGTAAGTAAAGAGTTCTTAAATCGATTGAATTCCAAATAAAAAAGCCTTTAAGGCGATTTTTTTGGGAGAAAATAGCGTGAAAACTAAGAGTTAGTAAGTAATCTACCTTCTGATCTAGTATTTCAATAATCTTCTTGTCAGACTCGACTAGTTTCTTTGTGTGCTTGATTTTCATTAGGCCCAGAAGGTGGTGCAGCTCCTCGGGGTCCTTGATTTTAAGTCTCCACTGCGCCACCTCAATTTCGTATTCGTTTTCTACCTGCTGGCGCATTTTGATGAGATGTCTCTCGGTTTCGTGTTGCAAATCCATCAGAGCCTTAACTATCACGAAGATGCCCTCGTTCAGGACACAATTGGCGAGTTCGGTAAGTAAATCGTAGGATATGCGTGTCTGAAGGTTCCTGCAAATATAGGACATTAATTAGCTTAAGGGAGGAATTAAGTTATGTTATGTTAACATTACTCCGGCAGCTCTTCATGCATCTTTCTTAGCTGATCCACCAGAAAATAAATTTTGCGTTGAAGATACTCCGGTGTCGGTTGGTGTTGCTCCACTTCGCTACTGTTGGAACTGCCCTCGTTGGTTGTCGCTATATCTGCCATCTTTGTGTATTTGTGGAGTTCTATGTATACCGTGAATGGAATGATATTACTATTAAGCTGGGATTATGGTTCGACAATCCACAAACAAGCTGCCAACAAAATTTATTCAAATTTTAGTGTTTTGTGCATCCGCACTAGAGGTGCAGAAACATCGATGAAAACATCGATGCATCGATGTTTTTAAATTTCTAAAAAACATCGATTGTTTTTTTTGACCATCGATGTTTTGAGAACCATCACTATATCAAAAAATTCGAAGAAGAAAAGCACGCTTAAGGTTCGTATTTTGTAACATTTTACTTATTTTGTTAATAATAATGTTTAATTATTTACAACAAACAACATGCAGCCCTTCAAGGAGCTAACAAAAAAATTCTTATGTATTCCAGCCACGTCGTGTGAATCAGAGAGAGCCTTTAGCAAAGCAGGCCAAATAATTTCGGATCGCCGTACCCGGTTGAAGTCTGAAGTCGTTGACCAGCTAATGTTTATAAATAAGAATTACTATATCTTTAATAAGTGACTTATCCGATCTCTATGGACTGAATTTTTGTTTTTATTTTATTAATTTCTCTAAATATATTACTTGAATAAATTTGTTATTTTTTTTCGTTTAAATACAAATTCTATAATGACTTTTTAATTATATTTTTTAATATAAAATTATTTTTGAAAACATCGATGTTTCATCGATGTTTTTTTAAAACATCGAAAAACATCGATGTCTGCAAACATCGATGTTTCTGCACCTCTAATCCGCACTCCAATTTTTGTGTTTCGCCACAAGAACAGCTGTTCACCAGTGCTACAAAGCACACAAGCAGCAGGGCTGCCACCATAATTCGAACGGTCCACATTTTCAAAAAGAAGGCGCGAATTCGAAATAATATTTGAAATATAGGTATATATTTTATTGTATCGGAGCTAGGACAATTACAAGACGTATTCGATTTGAAATCTGAGTTGCTTAGGTCTAAATTGATTACATCGGAAAACTTATGGTTACATGATTAGAAATTCAGGGATTTACGAGCCTTGATAAAGTTCTTATCCGCCTCGTAGGCGTGGACTCGGTTGAGTTTGTTTTTGCGCCGTTTCTTGAGATCGGTTTGAAACTTTCCTGGTCCACCACTGCTGGGGGTGGCGGGCACCATTTTGTAGTTCTTGCTGTCCAGTGAGTAGCACTCTCGCTTTCCAAGCTCCGTTTTCTCCTTGGGGGTTTCCACAATATTAAGGCTAACCAGGCGCTGCAGAAGTTGGTTGGTTTCGTTGTTCGACATTTTCGCAAATTGAATATTAGATGAGGAAGCTGTTGCTCTACTTAACGAAGTCTTGCTGCTACTGACTTATCCTTGGCCCACAGGACACATTATATACTTCTGATGTGTGTGCAATTTTAAGGGAAGTCATAAATGACATTGCGGAAAATGAAGTTGGTCTCCATCTGTCATTTTATGGTGTTACCTGCTAGTCATTTTATTTAACAGTAAAATTTTCCACTAATCCACTTTTAATGTATTTAAAATTGAGTATGCAGGTACCAAAAATGTCGTCTGCCTTTTGTCTTTCGAAAATCCCGAATGTCTTTTTGAAACCTCGATTTGTAAAGCCATCTGCTAGAGTGGAAATACCAAACTTATTTAAAATTCTTTGTATAAATATAAAGAATTATAATAATTTAAGTGACTGCCTCCTTTCTAATCAGTTCTTAATGTATTTTAAATTAAGCGCGTCGGTCGCCTCAAATATTCTTTCGGGCAACGTGTACACACTGGCTTATCTTTACACGTGTATAAGTTCCAGCGTTTATGCGGAAAATTGTTTATAATTTTAAAAAACATTAATGTTAATTTTATGACTTTATTTTAAAATGTTATCGAAATAAGATTGGAAACATAGACCTACAATAATTTAGTCTAAAAAAATAAAATTCATAAAGAGCCGAACATCATGAACACCACCGCATAAGCGGGTCGCGTAGGTGAGAGCTCTGTTAAGCGAGCCCCCTCGAACGTTTCGTTATTTGAATGCAGCCGCATTGAAGCTCCAACCGCCGTCCGGATAACGTTATTATAAACCGCACTCGAAGGAGCAACCGAATGTAACCCAATGAATGAAATCAATTGATTTTCGAGAGGAAGGTGTCGTCGCGCGGACGATAAACAAACCAACAGCAAAGTCATAGCTAACTGAGGATTGTGTAACTATCTAAACGATGACCGGCGGAGTGACTAGAAGGCGGCGCAGAGGAGACGGGATGCACTGATCACAAGATTGACCACAACAACAGCGAGAACAAGAACAATACATATATAGACGTCACTCAGGTGGACAAAAAAATAAATAAATCTAAAAACATAGTAGTCGTACAAATTCGCACGGGAGCAGTCCGTTCGGCAGATAAAAAACAAACAGCAATCCTAACGTTTAAATCGGAAGGATAACTCCTCGAACAACAATGTACACAATCAACAAGGGACCCAGCAAAATAGTTGCTAAAACGCGTCGCGGTAAGTTTATTGGCATTGAATTAATTTGGTAAAAGGTACAATAAACCCTTGCAGAGAAATGTTGCCCAGCTGTTATGTCACAACATTTGCCCCAAGCGCTCTCTGCCTATGCTCTCAGTTTTCCTATCACCTTCCCCGCTTCTTATCTAATGCTCTCTCCGTGAGAGTGGGGGCTCTGTTAATTTTTTGTTTTGCCGGCATTTTCCACTCGGTGCTGATAATTTTCATCATCCTTGTTTTTTGCAGGTCTGGCACAGAATTTTGAAAAATTTGAAAGCATCAAGGAGAGCAGCCGGAAGAACGGCAGCTTCGACCTCAACAGTCCCGAGGAGCACAAAAAGTAAGAGAATCAAAAATAATTATTTCGGTGCTTATGCAAACACACATGTGGAAAACGTGGAAAGTGTCGTCGGTGGGGAACAGTGTCGGTGGCCAGCTGCAGAGACCCTCGTCTTATCTTTGACATTTTATCGGAGGAATCCGCCGCGACCTGGCACCATCATGCTAATTGCCTAGGGGCATTCTCGCCGGGAGACAACACGTGGGTTATCGGCTCCACTTGCCCCGGAGGCAATGACTTTTCCAACCGTTACGTCACACGGCCTAACAGCGATGCAGGCAGCGAAATTTCTAGGGCGTATGTTATAAAAGTATGCTCTTGGACCCGATTTCTTATCGCCGAGTAGATCCTGGTCAATAAATACATACATATAGATATTCCTAAATCCATTTCCCACGCCGCAATCAGCCGTTATCAGTATTGGGATCCAAAGTGACATGAAGCTTATTAATATCCGGGGACCTTTATAAACAAATACCAGATTTTGTAACTCTATTAAATTTATATAACTTATGCCCCACATTAGTTTCCTTGAGAATTTTAATTATATAAAATATAGGAAGCTGATTGTAATTAAGATCTCACACCCTTTTTAATTGTAATGCCTTAAGCGTTCCCAGAACTGAGTTGCAAGCTGTCGAACCCCGATCCAGTCCCCACCTTCTCCGCCAGGCTTTCAAGTGATTTATTTTCGTAGTCCACGCGTTCTGGGGAGTTCTGTTTGGGTTTGCATAAGTGCCTGGTCGTTGAAAATTCAGTAGCATTGTCATTATAATTTGTAATACTCTTTTGTATTTTTATTTTTTGGAAAACAGCATACCGCGACCTGTGTTTCAGCAAAGTTTTGCCTCCAAGCGGATAACACCGACCAAACTGATCGAGGATGAGGTGATAACGCCGCAGCACGAGGAGATCATTCGCTACATTAATGACTGTGAGTTTAAAAAGGATTATAATTTACCAATTGAGTATATTTTTAAGATATGTAAGGGAATATACCATTTTAAGGGGAATTTAAAATTAAAAACTGGGCATATATTAAGCTAAACGAGTTCAATGTTCATCCATTGTTATCTGAGTTCGTAAAATGTATTTTTCATTCCAAAGTCTGCTTGATCAGCCTACAAAATTAAATAACGAACGATTTAAGTTCTAATTCTGTTACAATATTGTTGCCTTTACTTTTATAATAATAATAACATAATAATATAAAAAATTAAATACTAATTTGATTTTCTTTCATAGCTTGGAACATGTTAGTGGCGCAGAACCCCTACGACTCGAGCTCATCCGCCAAGCCCGCCGAGAAGCCTCTGGCGGATGCCAACAACAACAACGCGTCCAGCCCCGTGGAAAGCATTATTGCCAACTCGCCGATGCCGGCTCCATCGGCCGCCACGGTTTGGGTAGAGCCCCCCAGCCCGGCGCTTCAGGACTTCAAACCCTTCGATCTGGAATCGTGGTGGGGTCGTCGCTTGTTCCAGAACATAACCAAGAGCCTCTAAGATGGGAAGGGAGAGATACTACTCTGTGGTAGATTTCCTAGCTAGCCAAGTGCTTCCTTTTATACTTTCGACTGCAAACAGGCGATATCACTTTAGAATTAGGCAGTAACGTGCGTAGATTTCGGATAGTGGCTAAGTAATCACTTCGGATATAAAGGTTCGGTAGACAGCCCATTAATGTCAAGCCATGTCTTAAGTTTCCCACTTTATTTTGTTTTAGTGTAAATGAAGTAAATTAAGAGTCATCGCCGATGTCCGCCAATGTAAATAATGCGATATTCGATTAGCGACAAGAAATGTGTTAGAAAGCTTTAAGAAACGAAGCTGGCTTGGTGGTCAGTTTTTCAATCAACTCTTGGAGATTGTGCAAGCATCGAGGATCGAGGAAACTGACACTAGCTATTCTATTGTATTTAGGTTTCACTAAAGTTTTAAAAAGATTATGTATGTAATTGAAAAGATTTATTGTAAATATTTAAAAAAAAATTGTATTTTACGTTCGTGAACTCTAAATTAGTCTTATTAATATCGAAATGTAATAATTGATTAAGTGCCTCGCCGCTTTGCATCGCATGTATTTAGTCTGTCACTATAGATCATTTTATGTTTAGCATAAATAAAAATGTTAATAAATAATATTGTTTTTATCAAAAATTTTGTGAATTTTAAGTAATTTTATACAAGAAGCTTTTTAATTAAAAGATCGATTTATTATCAACAATTTTTAACATAATATTTTCTAAATAAACTCTCCACTTTTCAAATAGAAACTCTTATATTCAATAATTTTTAAAATAAAACTTGATAGCGGTATTTGGAAATACTTTTTAGTATTTTTCAAAGCCATTTGGTATATTTCAACCATCAAGCTGTGGTAACACTGTTACTACCTGCCAAATTTTTACCCAAAATTATTTCCAATTGTTTTTTGAGATTTACTGAATTGTTAAATTAAATAAAATGGCAGGAGAGGAGGAGACAATTGTGGAATTGGAGAACCGCCTGGAGGAAGTGAATTTGGAGGATGTGGCCGCTCGACACCGCCGCGAGAAGAAAGAGCTTCAGGCCAAACTTCAGGCAATGAAAAAGAATGCTCCAAAGAACAACAAAAACAAGCGCAAGGAGTTCCTGGAGGAGATGGCACGACTGGAAGGAGAGCTGGAGCAGCGTCAGAAAGCAGAGCTGCAGGCAGCAGAAGCCCAGGAATCTCCAGCAAAAGTCACAGAAGCCGTCGCTGAGGAGGATGTCAAGAAGCCGGCTGTAAAAGAGGACGACAAAAAGGAAGAAGACGATGAGGAGGACCAGGCGCCCTCCAATCAGCGTGTTTCCAAGGCCCAGAAGCGCCGGGACAAGAAGGCCAAGGAGGCTCGCGTCCGTGAGGCGGAAATCAAGGTGGAGCTACAAAACGCTGCCAACCAGCCATCACCAAAGCTAATCGAGCTGGAGCAGATCACGGCCAAGTTATCCGGCCGGCAGCTGGCTCTGCACCACATAGCCTCCGATGGCGACTGTTTGTACCAGTCTATACGTCACCAACTAATCGTAAACGGTCTTCCAGGGCACAGTGTCCAGGGGCTGAGAGAAGAGACTGCCAATTATGTGCGTGCCAACAAGGACGCGCTCATCAGCTACATGACTCATCCGGAGACAGGAGACCTGCTCGATGACGAGCAGTTCGATAAGTACTGCCAGGATATAGAAAAGACTCATGCCTGGGGCGGGCACATTGAACTTAAGGCCATATCCTCGCTGCTCCAAGTGCCCATCGAAGTTATTCAAGCAGAGGGAGCCGCCACGCTTCTCGGTCAGGAGGAGTTCGGTGGTTCCCCGTTGGTGATCTGTTACCACCGTCACATTTACCAGCTGGGTGCCCATTACAACTCTACCGTTCCAGTGGAGGCCTGAAACTAGCAACGCAACTGGAAAGGAAAGCATACAACGACTCGTTCAAGAATTTGTATTTGATTTTGTAACAGATTTGTTTTTATTAATAATGTTGATTTTATAAATACGTATGCATTTGGAAGATTTGAGTTATTGTCAAAAATTGCAAGTATATAGTAGTTATTTACAATAATAGTCAATATAATAACAATTCTAGGTTAGCTAGCAACTTAGCCGGATTTGTTCTAAGAAAATATTTCTTATATATAGAAAAATAATTTGTCTAGCTCAAATTTAGTTTTGTATTGTGGCGATTTAGTGTAAATTCAAGCAATAATTTGATTATTCCTCGAGCCTAACTACAATTACTTGGTAATTTGTTGTTGCAACAACCCATTATTTGTCCTTTATCGTTAATCATAGCCATCGATTTCAATTATTTATCCTTCTTGCTGTCCTTGCCCTTCTTAGCAACGGGTGTGTTGGGATAAATAGCAAACATGGAGAGCTGGATTCCGCCCAAAACAAACAGCAACAAGTTCTGGAACTAAAGTATAAAATATTTGGGAAATTAAACAAAGTTAGGGAAAATTAGAGTTCATTTTTTACTTACCACCATCACAGTATTTTTGATGGAAATGGCATAGAGCATCCAGGAAACGGCCACCAGATTACCAGAGAGAATAATTGGGAACGGCATGCCCTCAGTGCTTTTCTTCTCAATGATCTTCGGCAGGTGGAGAAGGGGCGAGCCGACCAACCAGACCAGAATACCAGTGATCAGCATACCCAGACGGAACTCCACTTTGGTGGGATCCTCGAAGTTGGCATAGGCAGTGGTGGCCAGCAGGAACGCCGAAGAGTAGCCGGCTTGCTTCCAGATGCCACCCTTCTTTCCGCTCGATGCATAGAAATAGAAGCCCCCCAGGAAAATGAAGTTAATGACCAGACCAATTAGATTGGTGTTGATCATAGCAGCATCATTCATGATGTAAGCCAGCTTCAAGCTGAGAACAGTCCTGGAAAGGGAAGGAGGGTTTGTTATATTTTTTTGGGAATATCTTGAAGTAAAGGTCTGCACAAAGGGGCATCTATTAAATGATATATATTTATCTGCTTTTAAATGTAAAAATTATTCAAAAATAGATCCCTTTTTAGAGTCGCTTGACCCCTCATTTCTTTTAAATTATAAACCAGTTTCTCTCTTTTTTAAATTCTTAGACTCAGTAGCTTTAAATACAAAAAGTTCTCTAGGGGAGTGCCTGGAAGAAATAGAAAGTTAGACTAGAAATGAGTTAAGAAAACCGGATTTATTAAGTTATTATTATATTGTACCTCACTTGCCGTCCATCTCAAAAAAATTAGAAACATGCTGACTCAAACTGGTTTTTGGGATATACCACTTAATGAAACTAATAATTTTTGCCAATCATACAGCACGTAGTTATTGATAACAGTTCCTAAAGTATAGCAAATAAATAGGTATTATCATCGATAGACTTATCATTCATAAAGCCAACACAATGGTGAAATACACTGGCGAGGTGCGAAATTAAACGCCAGCTGGCCCCGGAACCGCCCTTGACCTAGACACCTTGAATTGGAATTCATTTAGTATACAACTGTTGCTTCACTTGCATGTCTGCGGGTCCTTACACTTGACACAGTCCGAGTTCGCGCCCGCCGCCCCCCACAAAACACCCACCCGCCCTTTTGAAAAACGCCAACAGTGATGGGAAAAGTACTAGAGGCACGAATTAAAATTGTACCAGTACTGTGAGGTAGAATAAACAATGTATAATTAACTAGGAGGGGTATATATCAATTGTTTTTTGAGTGAAATTATAAGGGGATAGCATATCGTTAAATTCCTTTTTAGTATTTTATATTCCTATTCTTCCGATTCTCATCTTATAAGCTTTTTTTTAATCAAATGTCAAAGGTTATACCTATATTATGATTGTACCTAATGGTACAGTGAGTCTATACTACCCATCACTGAAAGTGACCTCCCGGAAACTGGCACCTCCTTGAATTATTCGGAGCACGTGGCAAAGGCGAGCCACCTATCTTTCACTTGTCTCATAAACGGCCAGGGGCTCTCCCATAATTTCCAGATTAGCAGATCAGCATTCCTAATACCAGACTACTATTTTACACACTTCAGATAAGCAGTACGTGTTGGCGGAGGCTTCGCGACGATAAGAGCGCCAAAGATTTCAGGGACGACAAGGTTGCGATTTCGAATTGTAACGGCCGAAGATGATCGAAATGGTCGTTATTATCACACTTTTCACACTGTGATGTAACTTCTGGCATTGTTATCTTATTGAATCGAAGCGTCCTTGGGGCGAGCCGATTCTGTAGTGTCATGGCGACAGTTCAAAAATTTAATCAATTCCCACACAGATGCAGCACTTTTGTTTTTCCACCGCATAGTTTTTCTTTCATTCGCGACTGTGTGCGCAGTGGAGCATGCTGGGTTATATGGTACTTACAGCACCACTCCGCCCAGGAATGGTCCAACGGGGTAGACGTCGCTGCTACCCTTCTTCCGGATGTCGTTCATCAGCGCCACACCAGACAGAAATTGCAGGGTAGTTATTGTGCCGGCTACCTTAGCGATTAGTTCGCTATAGGGTGCCAGTAGATCTCCCAAAGCTTCCATTATTATTATTTTGTTGTTGTTGTTGTTATATAGAAACAAGTTCTGTGGTGGCGGTGGCGCCGGCGGGCGGAGTCGCTGGGGTATAAACAAACGGAGAACGAAAACAAAAACTAACGACCGGACTGGCGGCTGCCGTAACAACAAGCGACTGAGGCCCCAACGGCGGGGCTGTCCACCTTTTATAATCGACTTTGCGCCCCACACGAACGGACACGTCTTCCCAGTTTTGCGCTCTCAATGTTATCGGTTGTGGGGGCTTATCGGATTCGAATTTGATTTCAAATTTCCAGGCAACATTGCAGTACGAACCCGGCCGAAACTAACACATATCTACCCACCTCCTTATCTGAACGATTCATAGATAGGTTTTCCCAATACTTTCGTAGTTGATTGATCTGCGAGAGTCATGGATTACAAAGACACAGGTCCTATAAAGAAATGTATTTACTCCAAAACATACTAACCTACATACTTAAAAAATAAAACACATCTAAACCTCCTCCTTAATAACATGCTTCGACTTCTCGCTGACGTAGGGCACCTTGCCCTTCTTGGAGTGCTTGCGCACGTTGGCCTCCTTGACCTGCTCCTTATCCTTGACCAGGCGCATCTTTCGCTGGGCGTTCATGACATGACGCGGCACCTGCCGGTGGCGGGCGATGCGCTTGATCTGCGGATGGGCGGCATACTTCTGCTTGAGCGCCTCCTGGTAGTTGAAGTTGACCCGCTCACGCGGCCGAATCACGCCCAGCTTCTCGGAAGCATTGGCCTTCCACATGCGCACGTTCATTTCGTCGGAGCCAGAGAAGACGTATCGATTATCCAGCGACCAGGCGACACAGACCACGTGCTGCATGCGCTTCGTGTGGTATATGTCCCGTGAGTGGCTGTGATGGGCGTTGTAGATGCGGACAGTCTTGTCGTAGCTGGCCGAGACGAACTCCTTGCCCGTGGGTGAGTAGTCCACATCGGTGACGGCGGAAACGTGGTCAAAATGAACCTTCAAGGGGGTTTGAAGCTTGCGGGTGTCAAAGGTGTAGAGACTAGAAAGGTACAATATTATTTCATTGCTTAAATAAACCTCAGAAAGCTTTCCTTACTTGCAATCCTCATTGGCCACTGTAAAGTTAAAAGCCTCCATTGGATTCCACGACAACTTGTTGCTCTTCATCGTCAACACAATCTTCCGCAGGGGTTGAGCCTCACGCTGATCGTACAGTATAATGCTTCGGTCACTGGCACAACAGGCCAGGATATCTGTTTCCACAGGATTATAGGAAATGGTATGCAGCGTATCCACACCCCACTTAAGGGTCTTAATGGGATCGTTGTGCTTCTCATCCCAAATGGCACAAACCTCGCCGCAGGTGGCGAAATTATTGCCCTTCCGATTGTGAGAGATGCCGTGAAGACCGTAGCGGCTGAGAATGGTGTTTACAGGCTCCTCTTCCTCACCGACTTCAGGGGCATCCGCTTTCCAAACCTTGATGGTCTTGTCATCTCCGACAGTATAGAGCAGCTTACCATCCGGGGCGTAGGCGACGCCGCGAACGAACCCGTCGTGGGCCACAAAGTGGCGGGTGCTGGTGCGGTTGGCCAAGTCCCAAATACGCACTTCGCCATCATACGCACCGGTGGCGAGCTGGGACAACTGCTTTGGGTGCTTCCCGAAGCAAGAAACACCATCTCGATGGCCACTCAAATTGCAAACGAAGGGTTTGGCAAACACTCGGTCCAGCTTAGTGGCGTTTAAGGCCCGGACATATTCCCGGGGACCCTCCAATGGATGCAGAGCAGGATCGTAGTTGCGGGCCACTAAAAAAGGGAGAAGTCTCAGTCTCAGTTTTCCCATTATCGTTTACTCACTTTTGTGGTGCTCCAGTTTGGTCTCCCGGACATAGTTGTCCGGGTTACGGCTAATCATTTTCACCTTCATCCTGTTAGAATTAAATTAATATCCTTGCGGCGCAATTACTTAAGAATTTCAGAAAAAATGAAAACAAACAAAACATGTGCGTCCGGCAGGCCTGCCAACTTGGTCAGAGATGGACTTTTATTGAGATGGGAGGTTATCGGCGATAGTAATAATCGATAATTTGAATTTTTATGGGCAGCACTAAGATACTTTTAAATATGTGTTTGGAATAAAAAACGAAATTATACATTTCCCAAGTAAGAGAATACTTAATAATTTATTTAATTTAATTGATTTAATAGAACTGCACTAACT
This sequence comes from Drosophila pseudoananassae pseudoananassae, assembly GCA_018153035.1. Classification (NCBI taxonomy): domain Eukaryota; kingdom Metazoa; phylum Arthropoda; class Insecta; order Diptera; family Drosophilidae; genus Drosophila; species Drosophila pseudoananassae. The sequence continues at coordinate 3,771,516 of JAECXR010000069.1, forward strand.
TAGTATTGGTAGCAGCCAAAAACAGTGGCAATGCAAACAAAACTTCCATTATCAAGGGTATAGCTCATGTAGTCATCCGCGAGGGGATCCCAAATCGCTCGTGCTCCGTAGAAACATCCTGCTCCAGTCTGTTGGTAAAGCATCACGTTCACCACATGCTTGTACCTTGGGCAGGATCCATCCCCCTTCATCTTCATATTGATTTCATCAGCCACATCGCGAGCCAGCTTGCGTGCGTCCGTCGGATTGTAGGTCTTGTTGGCCAATCTGTCCTGCATCACTTTCGAGACCATTAGGCGGATATACGGCAGTGGGAACTTTCTGCCAAAGGCCGGGCCCATGTTGTAGGAGTTATAGATGGTGACGTCCGAGGCCGGTTTGACCTCGGTGCCGGCTTCAAATTCATCTTCGGATGATTTATCGGAAACAGCTTCACTAGCCGAGCTGACCGATGATTGCCTCTTTTGGGTATTCCTTATAGACATGATTCCTACCGATTTTTACAATTTGTATAGTCGTTTCCTTGGAAAAGTCACAGATTGTGTGTGAGATCTGGAGAAGGGACTACTTGATAAAGATCTGAATTATAAGGCCCTTTTTACATAAAATCCTATGAGCTTTTTGGAGATCTTTTGGGAATGGTTCTGTTAATATTAGTTTATTTTAATAATAAAATATATTAACCTTGTCATAATACTTCTAAATCTCAAAGAATATAATAAGGATGAGTTTTCAAGCCTTCTGATTTTCCAAAACTTTTCTTATTTCAAACACTCTTCTTTACATATAATAATTTTTTTTTTATTTTTGTATACAAATTTTTGGAATTATTTTTTTTCACTTTTCATTTTTTATAAAATGTTTTATAGGATAGGAAGAAAGAAACCTAACGCTAAGGAGTAACTGAAAGTGAAGCTTCAACGATTCAAATGCCTTTGGCGTCGATGGCTGCGATGATATCGCTTTGGGGATTCCGTCTCTTCTAAGGGATCTGCTTCCCCCACATAGGTGCCACTGCTTGCTATGGAAGGTGTTGAGTCCTGATCCATATCCACCTGCTTTTCTTCTCCCTCATCTTCTTTTGTAACCCTTGTTCCTTGGTCCTGTTTTTGGAGCTGTTCCTGCTGCAATTCGTGCACTTTTTTGAGGGAACAGCAATTCCTCAGGGCATCCATAAAGCAGTCTAGATTCTTCCTGAAATTCCAGAGGTTCACCTGCGAAATGGGTGATCGGGAGCCCGATCGCCGGCAGCACTCATCGATGGCAGCCTGGGCGTGGAAGATGCACTCGGAGGCGTAGCCCAGTGTGCTCTTCAGAGTAAAGATCTGCTGCTTTTTCTTCCTCTGCATCTGGATGAACTGGGCACAGAGCATCTCGAAGCGCTTTTGTTCGCTCCGGTATTCGTCGAACAACTGGTCGTACTCCGAGTGCAGTTGCTCCTTTTCGCATTTGAGGAGCTTCAGGGACTTTTCCTTTTTGGCCAGTTGCCTGCGACTTTGGCGATGGGATATGGAGAGTTCATCGTAGCTATTGGAGGATACCATAGTTCCCGTAGCTATCGGATCTGTCATTAATTCTACTCACCGTTGCTGCATGAGCAGTGGACTTATGGACTCGTAAAGATCCCCCATAGACTTGACATGAGAACCGCTCATAGCTCGCTCCTCCGGCTCGCTGTCCCCGGAGCTGGCGGTGTCCACCCCACGGAGTAACTGCACCAGTCGTCCGTTTCTCTGCTTCTCCGTGTCCAGGGAGAAGGCCAGCTCCTGGCAGCGCTCAGTCTGCCGCTCGAGAGCCATTCGCAGCTTGAACTCCTGCTGCTGGTCCTCGAAGAGAGTGTGTTCGAGCTCGCTAACCTGGCGCAGGATCTGCTCAATCATCTGCTTATGGGGATGGTGGCTCTTCGAAAGTTGAGCTGCCGCCGAGGCCAGACGATTCTCGCCCAGGGTCGGATGCTCCTCGTCGTCCGAGGGGACCAGCAGATTGGAAGACGGACTGTTGTAGGAGCGGGAAAGCGATCTGGGAGTGCTGTCGGATATGGTACTGGGACTGGAAACGGAGCTCGTGGAGGGGCTTGAAGTTGAAGTGAACGGTGACCTCTTGACCACCTTTGGCTTGTGGTCGATGGTGGCTCCGAAGCCCAGGCTGTTGCTCACACTCTTTAGGATGTTGCTTAGGTTCATCCTTAGTCCTTGGTCCTTGGGCAGTTTGTGTCTCCGGCGTTGGGAAAGGATCACGTGTATAGGGCGTTGTGTGTGTGAGCTGCCCAGGGCTGTGGGAGGGTGACTTGTCAGCCCTTCCCAGCCTACTTGGTGGACTGACTTGACTTGTTTTTTAAAGCAATACTTTTTAGTGGAAGATTTGTCTTGAAGGAATTTTAATACCCATCTTATTACATCAATCAAATTACATCTTAATACATGCACACAATCTCCAGCCCTAATAAATCCCCTGATTTTACAGGGGATTTTTCCTGATTTTTTTTTCCCGAAGTACACGCACGCCTATCCAAAACTTTTCCCCTGTTAGGCCCTCGGCTCTCACTCACTTTCCATATGGTTTCGCAGAACTTTTTAAATTGGTTTCAGTTTTAACACCTTTGCCTCCAGTTTCCAGTTTCCCGGGCACTCAATCAAAGTTGTCGTTTCTCCGCCTCCGTGTCTTCGTTCCTCGGCATATGTTTTGAGGTCCTGCGAGTCCTGCCCCTCGCTCCTCGGCCTGGCTGCCTGTGTTTGTTAGTCGTGCGTAAATTGCCATTAGCCAAAAAGGGTTTCCAAGACTTGATACACTTATTGCATTTTTATGGGCGAAAGTTTTGTTGTTTTTTCTTCGTCTTTTATGTGCGTTTTTTTGCTTTCGTTGCATGTGTCCTTGATTAAGGTAGGACTCGTAGTGGATTTGAAGTTTAAACTTGATTGAGGTAATTTTTGGGATACGAAGGATGCTGATCTGAGGGGAAATTGTGGTTCTGACAAAAGTTGGTTTCTATCAGTATATTGGTATTTCAGAGGAAGGTTATATGTGGTTACATGTTTTTATTTTCCTTAAATTTCAGAAAGCAAAATAAAACTTATAATAATAATTTCCCCATAAGCTCCACCAAAGTCTACAAATCTCCAATCTTCAACTTAGTTCTCGTTACTAACCGCTATATTTTGATATTACCAAATCTTATCTAGACCAACTGATAAAAACCCCACAAATACCACTTAAATGTTAACTGCATTTCTAAGCTTTCCCTAATCAACAAGAGCCATAAATCTTCATATTTTCTCGTTACACTTCCTGCTTTGAAAAACAAACGTAAACATTGAAAGGCTTTCTCTTAAACTACCGTAATCTTTCTCTTTTTCGGCGGCTATCTCTTTCACCAGTTTTCTCTCTTGAACTCTCAGTTCATTGTTTATTGTCTTTTGTAACAGCTGAGGCCTTCGTTTGGAATTTTTTCCTCACTCTCTAGCTGACAGCGCCAAGGGCAGGCCGCATCCAAAGTAAATAATTGGAGAAAGTAACTCAATTCTTTAATTAAAATAAATAAAATTTTTGCAGACAGGAAGAGAAAATGTCGCGCTTGATTTCGGGAGTTCGTTCGGCCTTTCGCCGTTATCCTTTTGTGACCAACAGCGCCATCTATGGCAGCCTGTATGTGGGGGCCGAGTATTCTCAGCAATATCTGTCCAAGCGCTGGCTACCGGTAAGTTTAATATTTGATTTATGCATAATTGATTGAGGGGATGTGGGGCGCTTATCCTAAGGGCATATCTGGCGATTTCTAATCAGATTTATGCGCCTTGCAGCCCGCGGCCGAGAAAGAGGATATCGATTATGCCACAATAGGAAGATACGCCGTCATGGGCACTGCGGCCTATGCCCCCTCGCTGTATTTTTGGTTTGTGCTCAACACCCATATATAAACAACTATGTATTTGTACATAATATGTATATAAAGCCAAACACCAGAGGTCAAGAGAGGGTTTAGAAGTTTTATTTACATAAAAATGCTATTTAAATGGTTTTATAGTTATTTTTTAAGTTTATGACCAAGTTCTACTTATTGATGCTTAGACTTCTGATCTATTATGTTGACCTCAGCTGTTTGCCCACATAAACACACTCACACATCGGTGGTCCATTCAATTACTCACATTTACATGCCCGCCATTTAACCATTATTTTCGTATCGCCTCAATTTGCTTCGCAATACGCCTCTGTTGTTGTTTTTGTCTTTTATCAATTTGTTTACAATTCCGTAAAAGCTTCGCCAGCACGTGTCGCCAAAGTCAAGCCAAGAGCATGTTCGTCGCATCTCACTTTCTCTTCTCGCCCACACACTCTCTCTCCCTGTGTCTCTTACTTTCTATTCACGTTTCTCTTTAGAAGCACCATCAGCCACCAAGAGCACCAAGCTTTCCACTGCCTATGATTAAAAACAAAATAAAAAGCTCGGAGAAAGCACGCTACGCACTGAAGAAATTGAGGCATATGTGCACGACAATGTACAAATAAATGCAATGTAAGTGAAGGATGCTAAAAAAAAACACAAAAATGACATCCCAAACATACACAAAACAGAGCACACACAAGGATATATGTATATTCAAGGATACACAAATTACATCAAACTCAAGGCACTATCTACACAAAAGGATATATAACTTAAAAAAAACTAACACAGCACTTTATGTTCTTAACACTCACATAAACTCATTTTGCTTGCTTTTGCAAATGCCATTAAAACTATAAATATGATAATAAATATTTATTTATTAAAAGTAAAAACCTTTCTTAGGTATAAGTGGTTAGATCGTGTTTTTCCCGGCACTACCAAAGCCATAATTTTAAAAAAATTGGTCCTTGATCAGTTTGTGCTAACGCCTTACTTATTGACTGTCTTTTATGCCGGTAAGTCTAAGCATCCAAAATAAATAGAATCAAAAACTTTCCAACTTTAATTTGAATATAAAATAATTCATTCAAGGAATGTCAATCATGGAGGGCTCAGAGGACATCTTCCTGGAACTGCGTGAGAAGTTCGTGCCAACTTTTGTGCGATCCTGTGTTTTCTGGCTTCCCGCTCAGGCCCTAAACTTTTCCCTGGTAGCGCCCCGATTCCGTGTCATTTATATGGGTGTTTGTGGCCTGATTTGGGTTAACATTCTGTGCTGGACGAAGCGACAGAGCATCACGAAATCAAATTTAGAAACAACTGAATCGAAAACTTTGATTAAGAACACCGAGTTATGAGCTTTGAATATATAAGCCAATGTATATAGCCGTAGATAGACCTATACAATTGAAATTGGCAAATAAAAAGAGAGAGGCGCCTAATTGTCTCTGGCTTCATCGAGTTATTTATTTAACCTGGCTGCAAAACGCTGGCATACAGTGCGTATGATTGATGTTGCCATAAAAGGAAACTCATCAATTACTACTTAGCCTCTATTCATCTCTATTTCCATTGCTCCCGGTGTGTGTTTGTGTTTGGGTTGGGGTTTGGCTTGGTATCTGCTGTTTATCAGCGTGTGTAAACGTGTTTAATTGTGTGCGTGTGTGCGTAAATGTTTCCATCAATATTTGCCGCACACAAACAACAAAAACAACACAGGCAGTAGGAGAAGAAACACCAAATAACATCTCCGAATGGGGTTTCTAGTTCCACAAGATGGCAACTATTGTAACAAAAATGGGCAGGAAGATGGAAATGAAGGCGGGGTGTCCTTTGGCCGTAAAAACGCCTTAATGTATTTTAGTCAGCGGATGAATTATCGGGTTTCGGGGGTGGCATTTTTTTTAGGAGAAGGGGCTATAGAGATAGGGATGTGATATCTATAAAATAGGACTAAACAATGAGCTATTTTTAGGGTTCTACATAATAAAAAAAAATATTTTTTAAACTTCATAATCTTTATAATTATACTTTAAATAGGCTAAGCAATCTCAAGGGCACAAAATTCTTTTAATTAATGTTTAAAGTTCTCTTTTAATAAGAGTATCTATAATAATTATAGAGAATTATCTTCTTAAGCCTCTTCTTCTCTTAATGCTTTCCTTTCATTAAGATGTGTCCTTTTGTAAATAAATGTATTATAATTTATTTGTTACTCTGGTCATTGTCCCCCTAATTTATGCCATATATTTTGACCAGCCAGCCAGCCTGGTCCAAAACGCATTGTAATTCCCTCAACGCATTAACTTTTTGCCTAATTATTGCTCATCTCTAGCATCTCAGCCGATGGCCGCCCCTTGACCTCCCCCGGTGCCGTGCTAAACTAATTAGACGTGGCGTGTTTTTGGCTGCCTCCTCGCCCCCACTACACACTCCGTTGAGTGTGTGTGCGTCTGTTTAACTTATTGCTGTCTATTTAAATTGCAATTTGTCAATATGCGTGTGTGTAGCACTACCGCACGCCCATCAGGGTCCCACCTCCATTCTGGCCCAAACTACAATCTGGTGTTAGACACTATTTCCTAGAAAGGCACTGCAATGAAATGGGGAGTTTTCTGTTTAAAATAAAAGTAAAAAATAATATAAAATATTATTATAGAATATTAAGGGGAAATACACTCTTTATTTAAGTTTCAAAAGTATCAGATTTTAAAAATTAAAATATATGATTTGGAAAAAGTTTTCTAAACCTAAATGGAACTAATAATATACCTCGATATCTCATAATACATATATCTCATACCTGCCTATAAAACTTAATTAAATATTAATTTCTCCCAGTGTAGGCAGTCGTACAATTAAACTTCTGTACAGTCATTAACAGCACATAACGTCGGTCCAGCTCTTGTCCAGACTAAATTTGCTAAACTTGCCAGACATCGCATCTCCAGCCCCAGCTCTGCCGGGTCCCCCTCTTGTCCCAGCATCTCCCTAGTCCTTTTGGCCTAAGCTTTAGCTACTTCCTTTTGGAAGTCCCTTCCCCCTCCGCATTCTGACATCCCTTGGCACCCAGTCCTTTGACTTTGACGGCGATTTCTTCGCTGGTTTCTCTAGGTGGCTCCTGCTGCTGCTGGTGGTCCTGGTTCCTGGTTCCATTTTTTGTGTTGTTTTTCTTTCTTTCGGTTTTTTTATTTTTTTTTTATTTACATCCGCTTGTTTGTTCAAAGCGGAAAATTAATTCCATCTTGGCTTGTTTCCGTTTATCTTGAAAAAGTATTTCGTCGTCTTTTCGCTTTATACTGTATATTCCATGGACCGTGGGTCTCCCACTTCAGCGCCGTTCCACTTTGTTTTACTTTTATTTTTCGACAGCCTGCTGACCAGCTGAAAACTGCTTTTCCTACTTTATATTTGAGTGTGGAGCAGGGTCTAGGGTCTATGTAGGGGATATACTGGTCTATGGGCCGAGCCAGTATATTTGTGGGTGCTCTTATAGGAAGAGTATCAGGAGCTGATATTAAAGGCTAATATCTTCTGCCAACTGAATTATCAAATATGTTTAAATTTATTTTAATTTTAGAAAAAGGTTGAATTTGAATAATTTCCTATAGTATATACATAAATATAGTATATATGTACCTAGAGCATACAATCTTCAACCAAGAATACATCTTTTTGTTTGGCTTTCCACTTTTGTTTTGTTTTGCTTTCACCGCTGCTTGCCTTGGCCAGGGACGGGCGGTGGGTGTTGGGCGGTAGATGCTCCAGCCACGCCCCTTGCCCTTGGTGCCGCCCACTTCCTGTCGCTCCAGCCATCGTGGCGTGAAACTAGCGCGTCGCCCACCACACGTACATTAAATTAAAAATTAATTTACAAAAATAAACAGAGTTATGCCAGAGGAAGCATCTCCAGAACGATACCACCGACCATAAGAAGCTAATACTAATGCTGCTTCATTTGATTCAATTACCGGAAGCAGTCTGTCCGCCTGTCCGCGTGTCCTCCTGTCCGTCTGTCGGTCCATCCGCCACTCGGTCCGTGGGGCGTTGCAAAGCGGAACGGATCGGAGCTGAGAGTCACCAGAGTTCTGGTAGTAGGGACTTTTTTTGCTTCTGTTTGTCTTGGCCACGCGGCAGGAAGTTGGCTCGGCTCTGTTCCTCCTGCTCCAAGGACTCGTCGTAATTACCGCACAAGACAAATAGAAAATGGCGTAAAAACGAGAAATTAATCAACGTTTGGCGTCCCACCCACTCCCAGCTCGATGATATAGTCCAACCATCCATCCATCCATCCAGATCGATGGCGAACCGATGTGAAGCGCTTCGCAAATATGGCATCCGGAATTGCTAAACTACTGCCGAGGGACAAAACGCTCTCGGATGGTTCTTTGAAATGGAGATGAGAGCGTGACTTTCGTGGCTATGAATGGGGGATTAATTTAATTATATAAAGTAGGCGGTAGTTGGGGATTCATCGTTTGGGGAACGAGCTTCTGAGAACTTTACCGTTGAGGTCACTACCAGAGGATGTGGCTATTTAAGAATATTTATGAGGAATGACTACATTTAGGAGTTCTTTTAAAGTTCAAGGGTCAAAGCTTAAGAATTTCAGAAATAGTCAGTTATTATTATAATAATTATTGAAGCTGTTTGTTTTTAATTCTTTTCAACCCATTTAGTGGCTCTAAAATCAAACGACTTATCAATTTTAATTAGAACTTCAAACGGATAATTAGCATTGTGTTTTAATTTGGGGATCCAGTGATTTGGCAAGTCATCTCTGGTCCTGTGGCAGGGCATTCTGTGATGTTTGCTCGACTTGATGATGGTCCACCATGATGGTTCGCCACCGCCAACCCTTGATGAGGCATTATAATTTTAAACTACTTTCCACACCCTGGACCGCTCCCTACCCCTCCGCCGGCGTCCATTCTATTTTCCGCTGCCCCTCTCCCCCCTCTCTTCGGCTGGGGGACATCCTGGTGCGGCACATTTGTTCGCCGGCATGTGAAAATTGATTGCTGTTGTTCATAGCTGCGGGATATGGCCAAAGTTTTTAAGTTCCCAATGCCCCACCGCCCTCTTTACCCCTCTGGAAAAGCCCATGCCACGCCCCTTGCTCGAGCGCCCCCAGGCTTTCCGCTTTCGGTTGTTGTTTGGGCGCTGAAAAGCTGAAAACAATGCGCATTTTCCTCGCGGGTCTGCGTCGCCTTGGACCGAGTTTTCCGGCTCCTTCTTTACGTTATTTTTTTTTTTTTCAGCTCGTTGTATTATTAAGAAAGTTTTATATTTTTTTGTCGGTTTGGCTGCCGAGTTGGGGCTGGAGTATATTTACATTTGGCAGTTGGCTGCGTTAAGCGGCTTGCGTTGCTAGGGAAATTCTGGGAAAACATCACAAGGAAGGGGAAAGGACGAGTGTCTGACCCTCGGCTACCTCCGCCCCCCATCCAAGGAGGAGGATAGGAAAATATCTCGGACAAATGCTGGTCAGAAAATTCTGATGCTGTTGCTGTTGGTGCTGAAATTTTTAATACTCTGTTACCTTGTCGTGCAGACAATTTGATGCCAATGGGAATATGAGTTTTTCCTTCTCGTGTTTTTTCTGCTTTTTTTTTTTTTTTTTTGGTCGTAGTGCTATAAAACCCCATATATATTTATATGTCTGTCTGTCTCTTGGTCTGAGTTGGGTTCCAGTGGCTTTATAATTAAAGAAAGACGAGGCGAAAACAAAGGAATAATAGCCAAAATAAGAGCTTGGCAACCGGTCTTCAAGAGATTTCATTCATAGAGTGCCTGTTGATATGGCTCCTCACCTTTAAATGCTTCAGGGGGTTCAGGTTAACAATACACCATAGATTTTATTTAATAAAATTATTTAAGAATGCTGGTCATGGGTTTTTTGGTTTAACCTTCGCTTTCAATAAAATCAAATAATTAGCAATGTAGTGGCAAGAGTTTAACTGATTCCATAAGGCGCCCCGCATCATTGGCCAAACAATGAAACTGGCAAATTGAAATTGCAATTATGCATTATCTACATCAATGGCCATTCGATAAATTAAAAACGATAGCCTCTCCACAAAGGCTAACCCATTAACCCAGTCAGGCAGCAAGGTCAGCTAAGCAATTAAAAGCGAAAACTGGCTCTGCATAAATGTAACAAAATAACAAACATCCTAAAGCACACACATATACACAATGTGGTTTTTAATGGCGCCCACTCCAGACCACACACCCACCCAGTTTCAACTTGGCTTGACCTAACCGCCCCCTCTCAACCCCCCCCAACTCAAAAAGCCATAACTTTTATGGCACGCACGCAGTTTTTATTCTCGCTTCTGATCTGCAGCTTGAAATGCCATCAAATGTTTCAACTGCCAGCCGACAGAGACCGACACCGACACAGAGACCGACACCTGCTGTCAAAGTCAGGCATGTAAATATCCTTGTATCCGTATAAAAAAATAATAATAAAAAAGGTCGAGGTTTGTCCCGTGTTTGACTTCTGCCTTTATGTGCATGCAAACGCATAATCAAGCGTGAAGCGCAGACAGTGCCGCGCCGAAGGATCTCTCGGTCCACGTCTACGCACGCATGTATGCCGCGTGTATCCTTGTTGGTGTATCCCTTTTATCCCTTATCCTGCTTACATTTAATTTCACCTTCAGAAGCGGGAATGGGTGTGGAAGCAGGGTAGCGGGACAGGAACTGAATCTGAAGCAGGACCGAGGACCTTCAGCCACAACGCCAAGACGTCGCGTCGCCTGCCATCCAAGCAGCAATCCTTGCTGTATAATGTTCCTTTTTTGGTTGGGCTATACTCTATCTCAAAGTCTTATCTTATTATTTATAAATCTGGTATAATTATAGGATTTTTCTCAAATAATTTAAGGGGAAGAACATGGATAACGAAATCAATATTTAAAGAAATATTTTAAGAATAGAAGAAAAGGACATTTAAAAAATAAAAAAAATGGAGAATAATTGCCAAAAAAGTGGGTTAATGATAAGGTTATTTTAAAAATGATTATAATTATTTGTTTTTTAAAATTGATAAAAATTTAAAACAATTTTAAATAATCTTCACCTTAAGAAACGATTTAATTATCTGACTACTTTGCCTCCAAAAAGAGTAATAAAACATCGCATTACCTTAGATGCTTGTTTAATGTTCATTTTATTTTGATTTTATTATTTTTTTTTTTTTGTTTGCATTTTATTTGGGGTTCCTTGTTGTCGTCTGTGCATTTGACAGGAAAAATTAGTTGGCTACGAAAACTTTTGGCCTTGCCGTTGTGCTCATACAAACGTGACTGCGCTGGTCGAGGTGTATAAGAATGGGACATGGGTGTTTGGGTATGTGTGCTCTATCACAGGCTTCGTCCTGGCAGTTGTAAAATTTTTGCTAACGAAAAACCATAAACAGGTGTTGTTTGTTGTTGACGCTGCATGTGGCCTGCCGCACAATCTGTTCGGTTCTGTTCAGCTCTGTTCTGCGTTTGTATGGATGTCTGTTTTCTACATAATCCGCTCGCCAAGGCTGATCCTGGTTTTCGTATTGCCCAACCCATCACTACCCTCTGTCGCCCAGTCACCACCCCCAGTTCTCCCCCACCTGGAATCGAACTTCGTGGGGGGCTGCCAGCCGGCGGGCCTGGCAGATATTTCGTAACTGTTTCGGGCACAGAAAGTTATTAAACTTAATGCAGTTTAATTGACCTTTTTGGGGGGCCAAAACTTTTGCACCGTCTGCTGCTGCCTGTTAAGGACGAAGCAGGTCGAGCTAAGGAGCAGGACGAAAAAGCACCAGGGAGAGAAAGGCAAGGACAAACACTCGCCTTCGCATTATTACTTTTAATTACGGCTTAAACCTATTGACTGGAAATTTTAATATGTTATTTATTTACAATTAACGCCCCAGCAAATGCTTTCGTGTACAACTGGGCGTATGATTTATGGCAATCTCGGCCCTCACAGCAATTGTAACTATTGTTGAATGCAATTTCCTTTTGTTTGTGATTGTTGCTGTATATATACATATGTATATAAATATATATGTAGTATATACATGGTCTCATAAATATATTTGTGCGTGTAACAGTTGCTTCTCGTAAATTACAGGTTTAAAGGGTTTTTGTTCGTTGGGTGGGTGGTTATTTGGGATTGTATTCCTCTTTTAAAACCCCAAATCTTTGGGCAGAGGGGTTTTTGGGGCTGGATTGAAACCGAAATGAAAATGAAATTATTTATGATGCTCATTTGATGCGACAGCTTTCGGCCAGCTCGCCCAGTGCTCCAAGGATGTGAGACCAAGCGGAAATTTCTGAGGGCAAAGGGTGTTTCCGAATCCTTTAACTTTATCAATTTATTGGAATTATTTTAATTGGTTTAAAGTGCTTGAGTGGAACTATCAAAGGTGGTATATTTTAAAGGGAATATTGTGTAACATTTAAGCAACAAATTCTAAACCCATAATTCTATAAAATAATATTCATTACCAAATTTAATGCCCACTCTCCAATTTACCAAAATGCACCATATTTCACCCCTCAATACGACATCTTGCACTATATTCCCAGTCTCCTGAGCTCTGTTTCCCTCACATATATTTTAATTTGTTAATTACTTAGCTGGCTTGTTTGCTGCAAGAGTACGAGGCAGTAAATTCATACTCCAAATTGCTGCTGCAGCCCAGACAAAGTAATCAGCATATAGCCGGGAAATTGCATGGGGGTCGGTACCTGACCCTCGGCCCTCCGATCCAGATGCATTACGTTAAAAAGTGACTGTTGCCTACTGGCTTATGGCTGGGCTCGGCTCCCTCAACCAGGCAAACAACTTCCCCTTCTGTTTGGCAGGGCTTTGAGCCCGGGCCGAAGACATCAGAAACATATTAGCAGGCAACTGAACTTAAGAAGTAACCAAGGACATGGAATGGGAAAAAATTAAAAAGCACACGCACGCACTATGCAGGCAGGAGCGGTTCAAATAAAAGTCAGTTATATTTAAAAAAATAAATAAATTAAATGTTTATAAAATGTACTGTTATTAAGGATTATTTTCCTAAGCCCCTGCATTGTTTTCCTGCCAAATCGAAGCCCTTGTGGCATTTTGGGCCCAAAACAGTCCGCTACGACAATCTACTGTCTTATTAAGCTCCGCAGCATCCCTCTCTGTTACTACCATTCTATCTCACTCTATCACAGTCTCCATCCCCTACCAGTGCACCATAAGCGCTTAATGAGTATAAATGAGCTTGATTGCATATTCCAAGGTGATGCTGTGCATGTGAGTTGGGGTTGGTGTGTCTGTGCGAGTTGTTTTTTAATAGCCTGCATATGGCGTTGTAAAAGTTTTCATTACACAAACAGCAGCAGTGGCAGCAACTACAATTTACCGACAACGGCAACACCAGCAATAACAGCAACAACAACAACAACAACAAATTATTGGCCTGACTTTTAAGCGCATTTAACACACGGCGTATGCGTAATGTGCTGAGAGAGCGAGCAAGAGGCTGGTTGGCTCACAGGCTGGATGGCTGGCAGCCTCAAATTGAATACAGTCGCTCGTAAAATGCTTAAGCACCTGCACACAGCAACAAAAATTGCAAAAGCAACAACAGAGCAGCCCGAAAAGAGGCAGAACAAGGACTTTGCCAGCAAGGACTACAGAGAAAGAAAGCTTTATTATAAATTTTCAGATAATATTTATGTTTTTAGCATAAAAATTAATCACAATTAATATCACATGGTTCTTGGCTATTTCTTAATTTGTTTCTGCTCTGGAAATGGATTTGGTTCTGGAATTAAAGATATGATGAGTATGTACTAGAGGTATGACAATGGGAGCATCTTAGCCCCAACCTACCCTAATAATTCTACAAAATCTTTTTAAAAAAATATCATATATATTTAAATATATTTTTCCCTATGCATACTTAACGCTAATTTAGCGTTTTACCGTCGAATGATTTTTAAGCATACGAAAAGTTACAGTCCCACACTGACACACGTTTCGAAAATGTTCTGATAAAAGTTAAAAAAAAAATGTTTTTTTTTTGTTCGACTACGGATAGCGTTACCCGTTTCTGTGGAATTTTCGGGGCAAAATTTCATCTGCGGTTGATTTTGATTGTGAAAGGATTTGCCAAATTGCTGTTTGCAACGGTGCGGCAAAAAATCAAAGGGATTTTCAATACCAATACATTCATGCGGCTGTAGATCGCCGCCGCCGCCCCATTCCGTATTCGAATGCCTGTGTGAGAGTCTGTGCGGTGGCTCAGTTTGTGGTTCGCACAATGGAACCGCCTCGCCCACCACCCACCATACATTCACCCGCCACATCTTTCGCCCACTGCCAATGCGTTTAAACAACAGTTTAACAGCAGTTTGCCTGCCTTTTGTTATTGGTGAGGCTTTTGCCTTTTGCAACTCGGCTCTTCTGCTGCTGTTGTTGCATTTACCGCCTTTGCCCAGCCATGTGTGGGTGGTGGCGCCTCAACAAAAAAAAGGGAAAGCGGTCCGGAAAAACTGCTGCTCGATTTATGGAAATTGTGCAATATTTTTTTTTCGCAACCTTCTACTTTTGTTGCGCTTCACTACGAAGGAGGCCTTGCCGAATGGATTTCATTTTTGTTTTCTTTGCTGGTTTTTGTTATTTCAAGTCTTAGGATTTGCAAAATTTAGGTGTCTCTGTTTTGCGAAAAATTCCTTTTTTAAAGCTAGCTTATATAACAAAGTATAGTTTACATAAATGCACTGCTAAAATTAAAACATACTCTATCAAAATTTTCTAATAATATCTTTTCCAAGCCCTTCCTCCACACAAGCTCACTCAGTTGTCCCCATTTTATTATTAAAATCGTTTGACTTTGTACCAACAAAATACTCCCTTAGTGCCCCTTTCCCAAACTAATGCCGTTGGCTATACCGGACCCGGGAAAAAAGGAATGCCGCCAATAACTTGGCTCTTAATTTTTGCACAATTTTTGGCCGCCAAAGGCCAAATAAATAACTTGCTACAGCCAAAAACGGGCGCAAGAATATTTCAGCTTTTTCTCTATCCACTCTCTGGCGTAATTATGCGAAATGCGGACGCATTAAAAATTAATAACTAAACTGCCTTTGGCAGTATTTCCATACGCTGGCTGCTTTCATTCTTTTTAGCCAGGCCGCCTCCACACTCAGCCAGTGGGGGTGTGGGCGTGGCAGTTGGGAAACTAAAAGCATATTTAATAAACTGCAATAGCTGCAGACTCGAAGCAGTCGAAGCAGCAACAATGAGCGGCATGCGAAACAGACTGCAGCGGATAAAAAGCGAGATGGAGGCAAAAAGATGGGAATGCTGGTAGTAAGATGGCGATGGCGATGGCAAGCTTATTAAGTATACGCCATGCTGGCCAAATAATGGCAAAAGAGCGACGAGAATGTGCATTAAAATAATGAGAAATTAAAAACGGAGATTATTCAAAAAAAAACTATGAAAATTTCATAAAAATGCAACGAGAGAAATTCTTTGACATCAAATTCAATCAATTACGGCCATGTTTTCAGATGTTTTACATGTTTTGGCTTGCTTTTTGGAGTTCGATGATTTTTGAAAGTCTGAGTATTATCTATGTAAGTAAAATATGGGAAAATAAAAACATTTATTGATTGAAACTGTACCCAAAACTGTACCCAACAGTTTCCACAATACATACATATTGCAATGTATCTATTATTTTGGGCGCATCTGCCTCTAGGCAAAAAATACAAAACAAAGTTTTAATTTTAGATTTTTTTTGCAGATTTCTAAATATTCCATATATAAATCGTTTATACTATCTAATAAATTAATTTTCGACCATTATCGATCATTATCTGAAAAAAGGTTCGTTTAAGGTATTCCGCTCAAGAATCGGATAATTATTGCCGAAGATATAGCCTTCGCTGTGAACCATATAGTGGCTCCATGTATTTTTGTGGATTTTCAAAGAGGGACCCCCAGAAAATTTGACGAAAAATTTGGAAAAAATTATGTCATCATATTTTGATGCAGATTTATAAAGAATCGATGTACAATTCGTTTAAGGTATTCCGCTCAAGAATCGGATAATTATTGCCGAATATATAGCCGAAGATATAGCCTTCTCTGTGAACCATATAGTTTTTGTTTTTTTTTTTTTATTATCAATCATTTAATAGTTACATTTAAAATCTGTCCGGAATTATGGACAATAATTAAATTTTTTAATGATACCTTTTTTTTTTTTTTTTTTTTTTAAGCCTTGACGTTTTAATTAAAATTTTATGTTGGGCCCTTTAGTGGGCGTGGATAAATCTAGAAATTCCGCTTAAGAATCGGATAAGTATTTCCAAAGATATAGCCTTCGCCAGGCGCCATATACTGGCTCCATGGGATTTTTAAAATTGTAAAGGGGACCCCCAGAAAATTTGACAAAAAATCTAAAAAATATTTTGTGCTTGGATTTTGATGCAGATTTGTGGAGAATCGATCTACAAATCGTTTAAGGTATTCCGCTTAAGAATCAGGTTGGTATTAGCAAAGATATAGACTTCGCAGTGGGCCATATCGTCGCTCCCATAAATTTCCCACATTTTGAAGGGGACCCCCAGAAAATTTGACAAAAAATCTAAAAAATATTTTGTGCTTGGATTTTGACGCAGTTTTGTGGAGAATCGATGTACAATTCGTTTAAGGTATTCCGCTCAAGAATCGGATAATTATTGCCGAAGATATAACCTTCGCTGTGAACCATATAGTGGCTCCATGCATTTTTGAAGATTTTAGAAGGGGGACCCCCCAGAAAATTTGACGAAAAATTTGGAAAAAATTATGTCCTCATATTTTGATGCAGATTTATGGAGAATCGATGTACAATTCGTTTAAGGTATTCCGCTCAAGAATCGGATAATTATTGCCGAAGATATAGCCTTCGCTGCGAACCATATAGTGGCTCAATGCATTTTTGTGGATTTTCAAAGGGGGACCCCCGAAAATTTGACAAAAAATTTTGAAAAAATGATGTCCTCATATTTTGATGCAGATTTATGAAGAATGGATGTACAATTCGTTTAAGGTATTCCGCTCAAGAATCGGATAATTATTGCCGAAGATATAGCCTTCGCTGTGAACCATATAGTGGCTCCATGCATTTTTGAATATTTTAGAAGGGGGACCCCCCAGAAAATTTGACGAAAAATTTGGAAAAAATTATGTCCTCATATTTTGATGCAGATTTATGGAGAATCGATGTACAATTCGTTTAAGGTATTCCGCTCAAGAATCGGATAATTATTGCTGAAGATATAACCTTCGCTGTTAACCATATAGTGGCTCCATGCATTTTTGAAGATTTTCAAAGGGGGACCCCCAGAAAATTTTACGAAAAATTTGGAAAAAATTATGTCCCCATATTTTGATGCAGATTTATGAAGAATCGATGTACAATTCGTTTAAGGTATTCCGCTCAAGAATCGGATAATTATTGCCGAAGATATAGCCTTCGCTGTTAACCATATAGTGGCTCCATGCATTTTTGAAGATTTTAGAAGGGGGACCCCCAGAAAATTTGACGAAAAATTTGGAAAAAATTATGTCCCCATATTTTGATGCAGATTTATGAAGAATCGATGTACAATTCGTTTAAGGTATTCCGCTCAAGAATCGGATAATTATTGCCGAAGATATAGCCTTCGCTGTTAACCATATAGTGGCTCCATGCATTTTTGAAGATTTTAGAAGGGGGACCCCCAGAAAATTTGACGAAAAATTTGGAAAAATTATGTCCTCATATTTTGATGCAGATTTATGGAGAATCGATGTACAATTCGTTTAAGGTATTCCGCTCAAGAATCGGGTAATTATTGCCGAAGATATAGCCTTTGCTGTGAACCATATATGCATTTTTGAAGATTTTCAAAGGGGGACCCCCAGAAAATTTTACGAAAAATTTGGAAAAAATTATGTCCCCATATTTTGATGCAGATTTATGAAGAATCGATGTACAATTCGTTTAAGGTATTCCGCTCAAGAATCGGATAATTATTGCCGAAGATATAGCCTTCGCTGTTAACCATATAGTGGCTCCATGCATTTTTGAAGATTTTAGAAGGGGGACCCCCAGAAAATTTGACGAAAAATTTGGAAAAAATTATGTCCTCATATTTTGATGCAGATTTATGGAGAATCGATGTACAATTCGTTTAAGGTATTCCGCTCAAGAATCGGGTAATTATTGCCGAAGATATAGCCTTTGCTGTGAACCATATATGCATTTTTGAAGATTTTCGAGGGGGGACGCCCAGAAAATTTGACAAAAAATTTTGAAAAAATTATGTCCCCATATTTTGATGCAGATTTATGAAGAATCGATGTACAATTCGTTTAAGGTATTCCGCTCAAGAATCGGATAATTATTGCCGAAGATATAGCCTTCGCTGTTAACCATATAGTGGCTCCATGCATTTTTGAAGATTTTAGAAGGGGGACCCCCCAGAAAATTTGACGAAAAATTTGGAAAAAATTATGTCCTCATATTTTGATGCAGATTTATAAAGAATCGATGTACAATTCGTTTAAGGTATTCCGCTCAAGAATCGGATAATTATTGCCGAAGTTATAGCCTTCATATGTGAACCATATAGCGGCTCAATGCATTTTTGTGGATTTTCAAAGGGGGACCCCCAGAAAATTTTACGAAAAATTTTGAAAAAATGATGTCCTCATATTTTGATGCAGATTTATGGAGAATCGATTTACAATTCGTTTAAGGTATTCCGTTCAAGAATCGGATAATTATTGCCGAAGATATGGCCTTCGCTGTGAACCATATAGTGGCTCCATGCATTTTTGAAGATTTTCGAAGGGGGTCCACAAAATTTGAACAAAAATCTACAATCTATTTAATTGTAGATTTATATTAATAATGTTATTAAATTTAATTAATTATTAAATAGTTAATGGTATTATTATTGTATTTATATTATTTAATCTACAATCTATTTTAATGCAGATTTGTGGAGAACCCATCTAGGACACTTTTAAGGTATTCCACTTAAGAATTTAATGATTTTTGACAAAGACTTTAGGCATTTTTGTGCTCCATTTCTTTTTGTGGATTTTCATAGGATATCATTGGGGGTCAATAGTTTTGCTTTAATTCTCGCCATTTATATATAGCTTCTGAATATTAAACTTTTAATCGATTGCCTATCGAATGGTACATTTATTATTCATAAGCAAGTTTGAAACTAAAGCACTTACCATAAATTTGTAAGACATCCTATGGGGATGCCTTTTCATCCAATTTTTTCTCAATGCTGGGCAGGCATTGTGGGAAAGTCAAAAGGCGTTATTAATAAATACTAAAGCTAGAGAGAGAGGGGAGGAATGGCGAAAAAGAGACAGATAGTGTGGCAGCTGGCTTTCATTTAACTTTTTTTCATCTACTTCACAGTTCCCCCTAGCGACTTTGCCCATTTGGGCCAACTAACGCCATTAGCTGGCCCATTGAGCGCTTTGTTGGCTTTCAATGACCCGCCGCCCCATCGCTTCCACTTCCGTTCCCCTATCATCTTCAGTCTCTTGCTCCTGTACCCCTTATTCAGTGCACCTCCCCCCTCTAGCACCCCCCATTTATCCCCCTGTTTGCTGCATCGCATAAAATGCGTATGCATATTGCCAACTTGCAACTTGCTGTTTCTGCTTTGGCTTCGGCTGCTGCTACTGTTGCGTTTGGTTGCCGGGCAGTAAATTTTAACTACTGCCAGGCAACGAATCCTATTTTCCCGATTCGGCCCCCCGAGCCTCCGTCCCGGTGGCGGCGGTGCCGCAGTTAGACAGATAAATGGCGGCTAGTTTTGCGTTTGCATGGCTAATGGAAATTTGCATCCAGTTGGCGGCTTCCACAAAATGCGCTAAGCGTTTTTTTCCAGCACTGCCCCTTTTGGTATTGGCCATGTTTAATGACTGTTTTTTTAAAGTTGAAGAGGCTGCATAATTAGCTGTAATATTATTGATAAAATTGGATAAATATTACTTACTTTGAAGTATTCTAGAAATATAAAATCTTTATTTTTTTAAATATAAACTTAATAAAGTTTTAGTTTAAGAGTGAGTTTGACACATATTTTTTTATATATTATTGTAAAAGTATTCAAATTAATTAATATTTGATCTAGAGTAGTGTATTTCCAACATCACCAAGTCAGACCAGTAAGCCTCTCATACTTCAAGTGCCTGGGTAGGAAACTCCATTCAGTGCAAAATCCATTCGATATTGACTGTTGTTCTGTGAGTGGTAGCCCGGTTCCTCGGTGTGTGGATGGGTGTGAGTGAGTGTATATAAATCTTAATTATGTACAATGCACATTTTCTAATTGACTGCACACACACGCACTCGCCACTCAAAGCAGATAGAGAGCGATGCGCTGCACAGTACGGCACAGTGTGGAGCTTACCTAGGCAGTTGCATATTACGTATACGTTATGTCAATTATGTAAGAAAAGTGGCCGTTTCCAACGGAGCCATGCAGATAATTTCTGCGAGAGGGCACTGAGAGAAAAAAGAGTTTGATGAACAATTTTAATATATTTTTTCTAGACTTTGAATACTTCCTTATAGAATATTTTGTTCCGTAAGAGAGTGGACCATCTCAAATAAATTTTTTTTTGAAGATCTTAGTTTTTTTTGCAAAGTGTCTTTAAAATGAGAGTGGGCCGCGTAATTTGTTTACCAGGCGACCACTATTGGAGCTCGACGCTTCGTAAAATGTCCAACCAACTGTTAAATTTACTATTATACGGGCTATTATCCTGGCCATGGCACTTACGCCTTCAGAAGCCACCACGGCTTCTGATGCAGATGCTGCTGGTGTTTCTCTGCTGTTTCTGCAGCAGCAGCTTTTGGATGCTTTTGGCCCTGTCCGCACCATTAATGGGCGTTTGGGCCATAGGCAAAAATTTTTTGGCATACTGCAGGAGGAGGAATGGCCCTGGGCCTGGTCCTAGGTCTGGGTCTGACGTAAAGTTTATGCGCACATATGAGCTTTTAATTGCAATTTAATGGCCGGTCATTTATTATCTAGCGGCGACGACAACAACAACTGCCAAAACAGCAACAACGACAGCGAACGGAAGGCCACATCTCATTGTCCATGGGCTTGAAAACTTTTCACTCTTCGCCTTATGTAAATTTTACGTTTATATGCAGTTTGCAAGCCTCACTCCACATTTGTTTTCGTTTTTTTTTTTTTTTTTAAGGGAAAACGCTGCGTATGCGTTATGTGTTTTGTTCTTTTGCCGTCCGGCTAACTGGAAAAGTTACTAATGGTTTGTGTTTCTGTTATTGTTTGCCATTTTCAACCAATTTCGAAATTTCTATACTTTTTGGCCAAATGAATGGCATTTGTTTGTTTGGCCCACAAAAAGTGTGTGTGTTTGCTAAAAAATATACACTTTTTATTTATTTTTCAGAAAAAGGCCGGCAAGCAATTTGCCCAGTTTTATTTGATTTTTAGGTAGATATATATTCTTTTTTTTATCAAAAGTGAATATAACATTTGGTTGCGCTTATTTAACTTCCACTAGAAGGTTAGATGTTTGTCAAAACTAAGCGGAGATGTGTGAATTGCTTAATAAAACTATATTGGGTCTATATTATGGACTCATAGCAGACATTTTCAAAATGCCTACAATAGTATTTCCATTTAACTTTTGGTCAGCTAAATTTTAGTTTCTGGCATACCAGCCATACAAATCACAACATTGACACATTTCAGACAAATAAATTTTAGGCCATTTGCAGCAGCGAAAACAATTTCTGAAATTGCTTTCCAATGCGTTTATTTTTCGGCCCAAAAAATAGAAGTGAGTGAGGGAGGCTAGCTGAACAATTTAAATTGGCAGAAACCATAACAATTGACAGTCACATGCCACATACATGCCATAACACAGTCGCTGGTGGAGGCATTAGCCAAACTATTTCAATGAGACAGGCTTCGACTGACCGCAGCAGTGGAGCCCCAAAAACAAAACCAGCACAGGAACAATGTTTAAATATTGAATTTTCCCGTTTAGCAGCCAGAAATGATTTATCTCCCGGGGTATACCGGCTATAATTTTAGGGACCCCCCTCAAAAAAGAGGAGCCCAAAATGAACTTTGTCAATTAATTGCTGTGCAATTTTTCGACTGTCAAATGCAACCCATACACATGCAATCAAGCCAGGACTCTGGCACACATACATACATCCTTGCACATTGTCTGTGGATCCGTGTGTGTAAATTAGCAATGTAAATATAGCAATTTAAAATGCCGTACAATAAATATGAATACAAAAACGGCGAACAAAAAACAAACGACGATATCAGCGGCAAATAATTGAATTTACCCACAGCAAGTGGAATACAGAGTGACTGTGGATCAAGAGGGGGTTGTATGGAAGGCAACCTTTGTTGGCCAAGGGCAGGGCACAACCCGCATTCCACACACACTCGCTCGTACTGTGAGACGCACAGACAGACAGACATATTGTGTGCCTTTGTACCAATCTAATAAACCGAATCATGTATACATATATGCAAAAATAACTTCAACTCTCTGTGAGCCTGTTCGGTTGTCGGTGTGGTAGTATATTTGCATATGTGTGTGTCTGGATCATCCATTACACTAGGCAACAATTTTGGACTAGAATTACATAAGGATATTAATTTAGGGGTTTTAATAAAGACTTTTATGGATAATTTTTCCAATTTGTTTTTTTATTTATAATTTTCTTAAGACAAAAAAATGTAGAAATAGTCCATATAGGGAGTAAAAAGGATCCAACTTTTGATTCTATTTAAAAAACAGAATATTCTCTATTTTGTTATATTCTATATTTATTATTTATAATTTATTTTAACAGTTATAGAATAAATTAAATAATTCTTTATAAAGTTTACTCTGTTGCTAAGTTTAAAATTCGAATGCTGCTTTTGCTTGATTATGGCGGCCAATACTCATAAAATATTGAAAAGAGCCCGTCACAGAGACTTGGCTGATCAAGTGAGAGGCCGTGATGGTGAGGGGGCGTGTCACGCGTAGTATACACCCACCTCCTATTCTAGACACACACATACATACACCACACCACACCACACCGCCCACATACGATTGATGAAATATGCATGAAGTTGACTTTTGTGCCAAGCCAAAATCACAACAGAGCAGCCTCATACACCTTAACGAGTCTGCCTCCACATCCGCAGGCCCCGCATCCGACCAGGCCCCACCGCGCCACTGCAACCACCTATGCCCCTGACCTCCCCTCCCACCTCTCCCTAACCATTGTTTGATGTTGGGGTTATGTAACTTTAATTGAAATGTAAACTGCAAACCGCACGCGGCTCAAACGATGTAAAGCGATGTTTTAATGTGACAAACAATGCAAGCTATTCTGGACCTGGAAGGGGCTTCGGTGGGGGCGGGGGCTTCCACAGCTTCTGTTCTATCCGATGTGATACAATATAATTTTCCTGTACCATGTTTTCCCCGTTTTAATTGCGTCAAAAAGTCAAAATCATTTCATTGGTCGAGAGTTCAAAAAGGTTGCTCACTTTTTCAGCAGAATGGCAGGTAGGGTATAGGGGCGAGTGATAAATTTATTCAGGCGTTTATTGTTGTGTTTTTAGCTGGATTTATCATGCATATGAAATGAGCACTTGCCAAGTTCTATGGGCAACTAAAATTCACACAGAACACTGAATGATTGTATAAGCCGCTAAAGCCGCACGAACAAGTATGCAAACCATTTTTTGTACTCACCTGATGTATAAATATTTATTGGTGGATAGTAGTTGCCGGCCACTCAAAATCTGAACAAAATTATATAAAAATTTGTCTATATTTTGTATGGATTTATTAAAATATGTCATAGATACATATGTCTTTTAAAAGTTAAATATTTATTTCTAAGTTTTAAGATTTCTTGTCAAACGTCAATGAATTTTCTTCATTATCCAGGATAATCATTTTATAAAAAGCTCCATTAAGTATGCTACATTTTTTGCAACTCTATAGGAATTTATGGCCTCAGCGCTGAGACTGCCACTTGCCATGCAAAGTTTCCATTTTCTTTATCTATAAATTATCCGGACATGCATCTCATACCCCCAAGTATTCTGTGGCTTATCTATCCTGACTTGAAAATGTTTTTATAGACATCGTATGCTTTGTCGCTGCCGTTGTGTCTGTGTCACGTTAATTACCCAATAATTTTGCACATGACGCGACTTTTTTACTGCGAAATTTTCATAATCATTTTTTTTTGTTCCATTATTATATTCTATTTTTTTTCGTGTTCAGAGGAAAAGTGCTCTCCAGACATTTTGGCCGCTCCCAAAGGAGATGTGAGGAGTGGCCGGGAGGGGGCGTTTCCTTCCTACTAATGACAGCGTCGCCCCATGAAGTTGTTACTTTGTTTAATGTCTAAGGAATTCCTGGTTCGTGGCGCCTGGCTCCTGGCTGCTGGCTTCTGGCTCACATGCAAAAAGCTAAAATCGAAAAAGGAAAGAAAAAAATGGTCGGGATGGAGGGACTTTTCTTTGGCTTTCCATTTTTTGCGTCAATGAGCGGATCAATCAACGTGTCAAATCGTCTCGAAACGATGTGGATGTGCTTGGCTGGAAGTTGGAGGGGCGGCGCACGTGATATCTGCTGGAAAACCGCTTTAACAAATTACCACAGCAGGCATTTTGGTTAGTTAAATTTTTTTTCGCTTCCTTTTTTTTTTTTTTTGGTAATAGGGATAAGGGAACCCCACGGATATGTCAGAATTCGGTCTTTGGAAATCACGAACGACTTAAGCGCCTTTGATTGACGTTTGATTGAGAATTACCTTAGCCATTGTGTCAATCAAGGTAGGTCTGGGTATGTGTGTCTTGGCAAATATCAAAATATGCCTAAGACCGGCCTTAAAAAATTCAATTGAGGTGTCAGTTGGTAAATTTAATTTGCCTGTCGCATCTCGTTTCGGAGGATTTTCATTCCCCATCAGCTTTCTTCCCTTTTACAAATATTTTAAAACGTTAATCGTTGAAGTTTTTTTTTATTTTATTTTTTCCCATTGATGTTGCTTTTTCTTTCGAGGACATTGATGAATGGGACATGGACAGTGGATAAAGGTTGTGCGGCTGGGCGGCTAGGGGGTCAGATTGGAAAATAAATTGAAAAGTTGCTGCGTTAACGTTATTTTGTACTATTTATATACACAACCGTATAAATAAAAGAGAAGATGGCGTCTGCCGAGTGTTTGCCAAAGCGTAATTGAATGGCTCTGAAAGTAAATTTAGGTTGGTTTGGTTACTGCTTTAATTGAGGTTAAAACTAGGTTTTTTTGGAAAGTTATACTAGTGAGAAAATACACATTAGAATTGAAAGCCAAAAGTCTTCCCCTAATTAAATATAGATCCTCTTCACCCACAATTTTTTACTAATTTCACCTAATAACCAAAACATCTTTAAATCATTACCTTTATCTCCCGCATCAGATATTTTCTTTCGCTTTATTCTTCTCGAAACTTTTTGCAGTATTATTCCTAACGCGAAAAACAATGAAATTAACGAACCAAACACGAATAAGAAAATCGCGATGCGAGACACTCTCTGTCTCTCGTTCCTTGGTATCTCCCCGGCAGAAAATTTAGAAGATATAGCCAGTCCAATAGGAGGATGCCTTATCCTTCGTGCAGCGAGTTGTTAAGATGGTAAAAAGAGGGCCTCCACAGGGAGAAGGAGAGAATCAGGCTTCGCGCAAAGAAAAAAATGTTCAAAAAAGCGTAAAATCAAAGCGCCCTGCAAACGCGCACAGATGGTTCCATAATTAAATAAGCATCGACTGGCTTTGACTAAGGGATGCCAGGGAGGTGGAGGTGGGGGCTAGGGGCAGGAAAAACCGTTGGAGGGGTAACTGAAATGGTGGCAATACCGACACCATATTTGAAGTCGTTCCTGAGAACGGTGTTGATGCTTCGTCTCATGCACTTCAAGTTTATTTTAATATAATTTAAAATATAATCATAAAAAAAATACAAATTTAATATTTAAGAAGCTAATTATTACCTTATCTTTATTTAATAATATTTGATAAAATATTGTTTCAATTCCACTTATAGTTTTCAAGTGTAGTCACTCCAACTTTAGTATTCCTCTTTTCCAAATGCTCCCTTTTGGTCGATGTCCTTCTATGACTGCTTCTCCCGCTGCCAGGACACTCACTCATTTTGCCATTTTACCTAATTGGTAATTTTTAGACCCGCCCCTCGGATTCAGATACTTCAGTAGCTCCGCTCTGCTCAGGTCCAGTCCGTCCGCAATTGATTTCGGTTAGTGTGCGAGTCGGATGAGCAAGGACGATTGACAAGTTGCCTGGAGGACACTTCAGCACGACACTTCAGGTATGTCCTGTGCATTGGCCTGGCTGCTTTTCACGTGCTCTTTAGCCTATTTCCCGTTTCCCTTCCGACTCCTTTCTGGACGTTGTTGTTCTTGTTGTCATTCGTTAGCCAAGGACCCAAGGGTTCCGTTTCGAGACCAAGGAAGAGGGGACTGTGGCATGCGCATGCTAATAAGTAAATCCTGCGATCCAATCCGGAGAATAAATATTTGACAAACGTACGCAACGACGGGGCGGGTTTTTGGGCGGAAAACTTGGAATGTAAGTATAATAAATGCGATTTTGAATTTGAGTCCTGCTCGTCGTGGTCGAGGGTGTCCTGGGAGTGTTGGTGGATTGGGGGATTGGTCGGCAGGAAGCAGGACTCTCTGCTACGTGCCACTTGTTTTAAAATTCAGCGTCAAAATCGTTTTATTTGCCAATATTTCATTGTGCGCCGAGTATGGCGCCGGGCAGAGTCCTTCTTCGTCCTTTGCCCCGGCTGCTACCCACGCATCTCCCTTTTTCCGCGTCCTGCCCTGTCCTGTCACTCAGTTTATTAATGGTGTTGGTTTTCGGATTATTTAACGGTGTATTATTTTATTATTTATTTTTGCATTAATTTTTGATGGCCGGCTCGAAATACTCGCACTTTACCCGTCATCATCGTCCAATCCCGCAAACCTCTCTAATGGGTTAAGCATTGGTTTGTTTGGCACTTTCGGGTCTTTCGGTTTAACCCTTCAATTATATACTTTATTGGTCTGAAGTTTTGCATCGATTTTCGGTTTGAATTCTCTCATTCGTCGGACATCTGTCCGGTAATTATTTATGCAACTCCCGACAATGGTCTGAGTTAAATTGGGTTTTGGTATAGGTTATGCTTTTGTTTCGAATGTCGAATTTCCTGACAGCTTGTGCCGGTTGCGATTTTTTAATTGTGTCTCTGGGTTGATTGGAAAAAATTTGCTTCATTAGCTATTCAGCTATTCAATCGATGAGTAAAATAATTGGATAGGTTATAGCCAGTCAAAAAAAAGTTTAAAAAACTGATCCCTGTCCGTAAATTATTAATAGAAACTGTACATTTTTAATAAATTAAATCTATTGGTAAAAAACTGAAAAAAATACATAGCAAAGCCCTGTCAGTATGGGTCAAATTTTAATCCGATTTTGTATAAAAGAATTAGTTGACTGTAAAATATTAAAGGTCTCACCTTTAAGGTTCAACGTTTTACAAAAAAATATTTTCATAAAATTCCATATGCAAGAAGGTGCCCTCTTCATAATTGCATTATTCTTCCGAAACATCCACCTCTCTCCTTCTGACTGAATTTTAAAGGACCTCAAGTTCAGTGCCAAGTGTCGGGTGGCAGTTTGTCAAAGTGCTCGCTCATTAGCGGGGCCAATGTCAAAGGCTACGTGTCCCAGACACATATAACTCGGAATTCCTGCACCTTCCTGCAGGCACCCTTCGATTGCCGGCACGTCTAAATTTTTATTTAGTCCTTTTGGGCGGCAGCACAAATTTTACAGGTGCCGCTCTCCATCACTCTATCTATCTGGATTCTGTTTGCCAACTGTCTGTTGCCGAAAAAGCAAAAAAAAAAATATTAAAAAATGGGCTGCCATATTTTTTTTTTCACCTCCTATTCGCCTTCTTCATGGTCCTGTCATCTTATCATTTTTCTCGCAGACGGCACAAAATTTTCTCCCATCTCCGCGTCAAAGGAAATCTTCTGCCATGTAGGGGTTAAACATTTTTTTTTGGGAACCAAGTTCAAAGGCAAACGCAAATTGGCTTGGTGCAAATTACGGCATATGAGGACTCAAAAAAAAAAATAATAAAAAAAATGAAGGAGTCTTTGGTGGCCTCAGGGGTAGCATGTCGGCTTGCATATGTGTGTCTGCCAATTTAGACACACTTTTTGCCAAATTTGATTAAAAATGTTCGCCAGGTTTTTATTTTATTTTTCTGAGAAGAAAATTTGGCATTTCTAATTTGTGAAAACTTTTTGCACGGGTTGCAACAGGGTAAAGGCATAAGGGTCGTGGGTTTTAACTTATCAAAATTAGTAAAATATATTAGATTAAATTTTAACAAGCTTATATATACAAATATAACGTTTTAAATCTTTCCTATAGATCATCTAATAATATCTCTATTGTCACAACGTTCTTGAACAAAACCATATACCCGGCCGTATTTATGCACCCTTAAGCACCTATAAAAATATCTTATTTGCTGCCAACTTAATTTGTCACAAAATGCAAAAGTCATCGCCAGAAAGCCGGAGTTAGAGTTGGAGTCTGGCGGTATAGTAAGCCAAGCCAAGCCATGCAGGCAGGGTAAGAAAACAATTCATGCTAAATAAATTGCACAACAAAAAGCCAGCTAGCAATATAAAATGAAAATATTTCTCAACGCAAATACGTATGCAAAATATATAGCTTCTTCGGTTCCAGAAGCTCTTGGCTTGGCCTTAAGTTCCTCGTTCCTTTGGCCCGGCTCAGTTTGCCACTTAAACTCCGTGGCATGACTCTTTTCGGTGGGCAAGTAGGGAGTACGGATGCGGCGAGGAGCTGAAGAAGTTGGCATTTTACTTTTCTACTTTGTGGCTTACTTTGCCTTTTAGCTTTTAGCCATTTGGTTGACTGTTTCTATTTTTTTCCCTTCGCCCACGTTTTTAATAAAAATGTGTATACAAAAAAGTCCAGGGGTATAGTTATAAATTTGTTGCAAGGGCGCAGTCAAAGCGCATTGTTCCCTGAATGAGGTAGGATCTGGAGGTTCCTCTCTTTTTTATTTTTGGTTTGGGTCGTAAGGGTCTTTTAGTGGGCGGAATCTGCACGCAAGTTAACCATAAACAAGTTGTCTAGACTGTGGGAATGTTGAATGCTCTATCGCCACCTCTTCTCCTTGGGTTTCTTGTTGGGAAAATGGCCACTTTTTGAGACAAACATAATAAACATAATTCAAAATTATTTTCAGGTGGTTGGGGTATTAAAAGGATCAACAAAAAAATAAACTAGCTGGGATGGAAAACTTTATGATCTATATTTGATGGTGATCTGGTTAAAATAGTACAACAAATTGGATTTAGTTTAAAGTTGACATATTTTACAGTCAGCCACACCAGTAAAATTAATCTAATTTTTAAAATATGTTTCCGTTATTCAAATAATATAAAAAATATTATTACTTGTTGGTTGCCTTGGTAATACCAGGATCAAATCCTCCCCCAAAATTCCGTTTTTGCAAGTCTATACCTAATTTGGGGTTGAAAATACTAAAGAAATCCGATCCATAATTATATGTAAAAAAATCCCATCAAAATTCAGTCAAAAGAAAAAAATAAAATTTCCAGGAACTGCAGAAAAAGCCCCTGTCTGAAAAGAATAAAGAAAATTATTCAATTTGTAACTTCATGCCGCTGGACCCTTGACAAACCACAAAACAAAATGGGGACAGGAAAGAACACAAACAAAGACACACACACTCACACAGACACACACTTTCATGTGAGAGGCACACACATGATGGAGAAACTTTAAATTAGCTAACTAAGTAACTAAGATTAACTAAGTAGTAAAACAAAACCATAAGCCAGAGGCTGGGAGTCGGAGCAGCCAAGGCAAAAGATTGTCATGTCCAATGTCTACATAGGATTTGTGTCTGCCAGGATAAGGGAAGAGTCGAGGGGAGTGGAAATCAGCAGGATCCTGTAGCAAAAGCAACAGGAACAACGGACGGAGGCAATCACAAAATACCAAAAATTATATTTTCTTTACTTTTTATACATATACCCATGGATTTGAAGAGTATCCTGTACAGGAAAATATAATATATATTCTCTTTTCTTTGGGTTTTTAAAAATTTGGATTTTTTGAATAATTGAAAGTGATTTTTAAATATCTAAAATATTTTTTTATTATACCAGGTATATATCTCTTCGAGTTTTGTATTGTTAATACTTCATTGTCTTGTTGTTTTTGTTTTAGTTGCGATTCGCTGCAGAAAATGAGAAAAAAATTGGGCGAAACACAGCCGGGCTAAAAAATCAACACAACCAGCGCCAAAATCAAGCCAAAAAAAGTGGGGAAATGGGTGTTTTTTGAAGGGGGGACTGGATGGAAGTTAGGAACTGCAGCGAAATGAAAAACGTATTTTATCTTTCCACTGGCGAGAGGCGAGCGCGAAAAGCGAACCAAAGCTCAGGAGCAACATGATAAAAGAGCACACCATTTATCAAAAAAGCAACAAAACCAACAAGCACACACACACATTCACACGGGCCCAAATAACCCAAAAAAATATATATATCTCCAAAAAATATAGCCAGCCCAGGCAGAACAGAAAAATATATGGCTTACAGTGGGCCAAGAAATCATCTCAACAAATGAGACCTCTAGGCCGGCAACTTATTTCCAGAACGGTTGACTGTACCTTTTGGCTAATTTGGGATGCAGCCCTGTTGCTGTTGGCAGGGTTGCTTAGCTTAGCTAATTGGTCTTGCGTTTTTTTTCCCTTGACCACTGTGGCAACTCTGGCAAAGCGGCTGCTGTCTGTCGTTGCCCTTTGCTTCTGACTTTTATGTTTTTGCCGCTAATACATATAAAAATGTGCACAGTCACGCACACAAAAATACACACACATGCCAGGATAATACTCTTTTGATAGAAAGTATATGAAACTACAAAGGAATAAACAGAAAATGTTAGAAATGGGAGAGCTTATTAGTCATAAAAAGACACAAGGAAATCATTTTTAAAACTTGAAGAGTTTTTCAAGCTTTTGAAAAGAAAAAAAGGTAAATTTTTTTTATTTATAATTGTTTTATATTATTATTTAAAATTTTTTCTACTTAAAATTTTTAAAAATAAGTGTATTTTTAAATCCTAAGCTCCTGCTTCCTTCATGGTTAACTCTTGCCTATTGTAACATGTTTATTTTTTTCATTTTGCTTCCTGTCGAGCCAAAAATATTTTGTACGCTAACAAAAATAACAATAAACGTGGCTTACTAACATTTTTGCTGGCAAGGAATAAGAAGAACGCATCGTAAGGGGTGCTACAGGATACGTTGTAAAATAAAAGCCAAATATGAAATGAATGAATTTTTGTTACCCACTGACACGATTTATTTACGAGTATATCCCGCCATTGTGTGTGACCTCATCCACCTCTCTATTCCCTAAAAATACCACCAGCCGGGGGGACCACCATCCTCACACCCAAAACCCCATCCAAAAAAATAATAACAACAAGAAAAAATATGAAGAAAGCCAGAAAAGAACAACAGTTTTTATTATCGTATGCTCACTGGATGGCCGTACTGTGTACATCATTATACAACAATTGAAATGTTGTTTGGCGTCGTGTTGGCGGTAACGAACACATGAGATGAGAGGCATACAGATGAGGTCACAAAAAGAATGATTTAAAAATAGTTATTAATTAATAAAATATATTTTCTGTAATTTTACAACAAATCTAACCTAAACAACACCTAACTTCTAAGCACTTATGTAGGTGGCTAATATTTCAAAAACGAATTACAAAATCTTATATCTTACAACTCTTAAAAAAACTCATTGGTTAATCTTAATTTTTCCATTCCCCTTAACCAATAGCCTATTTTTATATCCCCTCACTTGTAAGAGTGTGAGAACATGGGTCGAGGGCGGGTCCTTGGATTTTTGGCGACGTTACTAAAAGGGGATCCAAAGGAAGTCCAGACTGGAAAATCACTGCCAACTTTTGGGCAATTGCTAAGACGAGTGGAGGGGACCTTGGCACCAAAACAAAATAAAACACTGGCTGATTTTTTTCAATTACCAGACAAAATATATGGGTCCTATATGCTGTCATGACCTTTGCACGAAATTAGATGACTTTCCGGGAAGGGGGTGTAATGGTCGAAAATACGGAGATGAAGTGCTGAACGTAAGGTGATACATATCGGATATTTATGTTGCCAGGTTCTCTTACCAGAGAATCGGGATTCATTTTGTTGGCCAGCCAACTTATCTCGACAATAGTCATAAATTCTGCGATGGGCCTGAAATGAGGTCACAAAATGTATTATATATGCCTGGTGACAATTGCTTTGTTGTTTTGTTTATTAGATTTCATTTATATTTAATCTAGATTTGAAAAGAAAATATTCAAGTTATGCTATATAATATTAGCATCTAATATATGAAATGAAAAGCCCACATATTTGTAGCATCATCCTATCTTTAACCATGAAATAGTTTTCAAACTTTAACCATTTTTTTTACAACATCCCCCCTCTTCAGGGCACAATCCATCCATCAAGATTCCATGGCTCAATTCTGTTAGTTCTTAGGAACTCGTTGCCTTTCATTTAAATTCATACAGAATGCGAAATATGAAAAGTTAATTTAAGTTTCACTTACAAATGGAAATGAAACAAAATGAAATGAAATCCATCTGTGTGCCCCATGCCAGGCAGAGCCCAAAACAGCAAAAGGAAAAAAAGGGCCAAGCTAAAATCATCCGCTGTCTGGGATTCCGGACTCTTTGCCCGGATCCTTTTGCCGGGATCCGTGGCCGTGGCCAGTGCTGAAAAGGGTTGCTCTTTGCTAATAGATTTCGCATAAATTTATGCGCCCCTTTTTCTGAAATATGAGCTCCACGACGAGTTCACGACATTTGTTTAGACAGAAAATAAGAGGAGAGTGGAGTAGCGAGCACGGAGTACGACGAGTGGAGCAGTAAATGGAAGCATGTTTTTCTCTCTATTTGCACAAAATTAAACGCACTGGCAACTGCGAGCCAACAATTATCCTTCGTACAAATTCATTTGCCCCACTATTGTCTCATGCAATTAACAACAACGACTAACGACGATTTTTGATAAATGTCCCCAGATAAGCAAAGAAAAGGATACGCTGGAGAGTGGAGAATACTGAGAGGATACTCCCTCCGCCACTTTTGATGTCTGCCGTAACTTTTGGTAGCTGGATTCTGGTAGCTTTACGGCTTTCTCGCATAATTGCTCTGTCATTGTCGAGTCTGTTCGAAGTCTTGTCGAAGGAAGCCCGCGACGAGATGATCCGGATGGTGGTTTGGGGACGCTCAGGCCGAAATGCCAATTTAGTTATAAAAAGTAAATTGCGTTGGCAAATTAGTTGCCATTTAAGAAAGCATCAAGCCAACGTTGTCCTGGCAGAAACCATAAACCAAAGGAATAAAGTGGGTTGTCTGCGAGATCGTCAAGTTACTCTTTACGATTGGTAGACATATTTTATACCTTTTAGGTTAAAGTTTCATATTAAATAAAATATTTAATGGGAGAGGCTTGTATTTATTTAAAATTAAACAGAATAGATAGGCATAATTTTCTGTTATGGAAATATTTTTTCTTTAAAGAATCATTTTTCTATACCCTATCTGACCACTCAGTTAATACCATAAAACCCACACTCGAGACAGTTGGATTTTTTTTAGTCCTGTCTCATTGTCCTTGGCAACAATGTGATGAAAACATAAAATTTTTGATTTGACAAAATGCATGTTTGAGAGGACGCGGAAATCTCAACGCAACTCATCTCTGAACGACAGTAGAGAGAGATCATGCCTGGAAAGCCCTACCTGAGTTTTGCACTTTTCTTTTCCCATTTTTTTATTTTTTTTGCGAGTTGTTAACAAAGTTTGTCACTGGCAGAGAGAAACAGTAGGAAAACTGGAAAACGGGAGAAAAAGTTAGCAGTTAATGCGACAAAAGGGATTTACGTAGACAAAGTTGGGCCGCATTGCAGTCATCGCAGGCTTCGCCCGGTCCTTGGGTATATTAGCTCACAGAAAAGTGCACATGATGAGTGGGTGAAAGCTGGGGGATTGGGAGGGAATGAGTAAGGGTTGGTATCCCAAAAAAGGGGGAAGCCCCTTGAAGCATAATAAAGAAAGCGCACGCACATCACGCCGCCAGCACTGGCGCACTTCATGGCTCGAGGCTCGGCTATGAAAGAAAGAATAAGGACCCAGGATGAGCTGTAGTAGGCTTGAAGATTTTACACAAAACAAAAAAACTTTACCTTATAAGCTTAGACTTCCACCAAATCTAAATAAAAGTTGAATGAAACCAAATCATTCAACTATTGAAAGAGAGAACTTCCTATCCTGTGAACCCCTTTTAAGGGATATCTATAAACGGATAATTACCTACTTAATTATATTTCTCTGTGCAATTTCCCATCTCTACTGACTTTGAGTTTCCCGCTCTCATTTGCAGTTTGTGGTTTGCGGCAACATCTCACAAAAGGCGGCCATTGTGTTGCTTTAATGAAATGAATTGCTCCCAGGGATG
This sequence comes from Drosophila pseudoananassae pseudoananassae, assembly GCA_018153035.1. Taxonomy (NCBI): domain Eukaryota; kingdom Metazoa; phylum Arthropoda; class Insecta; order Diptera; family Drosophilidae; genus Drosophila; species Drosophila pseudoananassae. The sequence goes on from JAECXR010000069.1 coordinate 3,806,157, forward strand.
GGCCAAGGAGTTGTTCAAGTGTCGGGAGACGGCTGTGGTGGCATGTAAAATTTAAAGCCACTGAAAGATGCAGCAAGCCGCGAAAGAGTCCTGTCCCCACAATGTACACATGACCCACAATCAATCAATGGAGACAATGACGAAACAGTTCGGCAATCATTCTCAAGGTTTCCTCCCAAAAAGCCAAGAGTACATAAGAAACTTTCTGTGGCTATTCATACAAGATTAAGCTATGATCTAGGAGTACGCTTAGAAAAAATTTATTTTAAATGATTTTGTAATAAAAAGAACGTAATCATAATAGGACATATTAGTTAAAGATATTTAGAATTTAATTTATTTAATATAGAAATATTTAAAGGCACACTTCTGGACTCTTCTATAAAATTTCTTTATTTTTTTGGAAAAAGCTTAAAGTTATTTCTGAATAAAAATATATTTCATATTATTATCCTAATATGCACTTTTCTTAGTGTAAACAGTCTCAAACTTCACTTAGCTATTTGAAGAACCACTCATATGCGTATTCGTTTCCGCTTTTGGCAACTTCTTCCATTCGCAGTCGAAACAAAAGCCACAAAATAATGTGCCATGAAATAGAAATTGTTTGCCTCTAAAGCTGCAACTTGGGTTACACCACCATACCCGCCACCACCACCCGCCACCGCCTGCATACCCTCTTATTTCCTTTATATATTTGCGAATTTTCTGCAGCGTAACTTTTGGAGAAGTCTTTCCAGCTTCCCACTTCAGCATACCCCCTCCTGTGGGCCTGTCACTCTCACTTTGGACTTGACTTTGGTAGAATTTTTCAATTACACTACATTCAACTGTGTGGGCGTCGTTCTGGAGCATGACTGAAGGGGTGGCAGGGATGGAGGGGTGTTTTACACTTAAGAAAATCAACTCATGAAAAATTATAACTAATACAATAATTTTATGTTGGTTTTTTCAAGATATTTTGAGTATTAAAGGTCTCTAACATTTAAAATATCAGTCTTCTCCAAACCCATTATATTTAGGTGCCTTTGCCTTTTAGACACAATTATATATATATTTTTAAAAATGTGTATGTATCTTAAAAACCTTATATACATATATCTTTATTAGTGACTATAATTTTTTGTTTGTGTAGCAGAGGTGTCGCCAAAAAAAACTGGTAAAGTAACACCAATGTGGCACAAAGTGGCCTTGCACCCCGCTGCCAGTTTTTTAGTTCTCAATGTCTGTGCAAGCTGGGAGACATTTTTAAATCTTAAAAATACTTTCGATTGATGGTGGAAAGGGGTCAGGGACGCGGGGGGAACGTGTCAGGATGCGTTGCGTGTTTTTTGTGCCACGCCGCCGCGACTGGAATTTGGTTTCGCATTCGTTTGGAAAATGGCTAACGGTAGCATGAGTTCAGACAAACGGACTTCTATTCCGATAACTAGTTGCGAGGGATGGAGATTGTATTTAGAAATGCTTTTTAAATATTATAAAAATTTGGATAAAGATCCTTAAGATTAACATATTTTCAAAAACTATGCATTTCCTACAATTATATTAAGAGTTTCTTACAACTTTTTCGTTTTAGGAGTATCTATAATAAAAGTAACTTGAAAAATATTCCCAAGACCTGTAATCATATATTAAATATTTCTCTTACGTCTGCATAACTTGAGTTTTCTTCGAAGCCCCATGAAAAGTTGATATTGGCAGCCCTGAAAGTGCCGTGAACCCTTTTCCCAGGCCCTTTCGCAGTCTGGCTGGAAATTTGTTGCGCAGGCTATAAAGTCAGGTAAGCCGGCAGGGATATGAGGCGCCCGTGGGTCTGGGGCAGGAACAGGTGAGTTCGCCCCGTTTGGGGCACGTGATGTTGCGTTTGTCGCCGTTGCCGTGGCGATTTTCATGTTACAAAGTCGCCATCCTCATAGCTATCGCCGTTTCCCAAACCATTCCAGACCATCGTCAGCGTTGTCTGTCGCCTGTCGTCGTCGTCTGTTTTGTGCAAAGAGTTTTCCTCTGCCGGTTTTTCCTCCAGCTCCGGCTCCAGTTCCAGCTCTGGCACCGGCTCCAACTACAGCTTCCCTTTATTTTTCCAGGTTGGCAATTTTTGGTGCAATGGCGGAGTCCTGCGGTGAGTCATGTGTCTGCCCATCCATCTACCGCCTGTATCTCTCGTGCTATCTACGTGTTTAGAAATGGTTACAAAATGCGTAATTAGCGTTATGGAAGGGCATTTTCCTGTTTTCCTTTCGGCCCTCCAGCAAATACGGGGCGTGTCTAATGGGCGTTAGCGGAAAATGTGGTGTTACTAAGCATGCCAACTATGACGCATTAAGGTGGCGCAAAAGTGGTTTTTGTCAAGGTAAAGGATTTGAGGAAAATATGTATGTACAAAGAAAGAGGATATTTAATTAATTATTTTACTCATCCAAAAAAATAGAATGCTTTGGCTTTTATTATACCCTTGCAGAGGGTATTATAATTTTGGTCAAAAGTGTGCCACGCAGTGAAGGAGACATCTCCGACCCTATAAAGTATATATATTCTTGATCAGGATCACCCCCTGATTTGATATGAGCATGACCGTCTGTCCGTCTGTCTGTTTCTACGCAAAATAGTCTCTTATTTTTAAATCTATCGACTTGAATCTTTGCCCACACCCTTCTTTCCTTTGCAGGCAGTATATAAATCGGAACAGCCGGGATCGGTCAACTATGTCCTATAGCTGCCATATAAATGATTGATCGGAAATGCTATTATTTTGGTATTTTAAGAGTTAGAGAGTTCAACGTACGAATGCTATTTTTGCCAAAATAATACGACTTAACAAATTTCATAAGGATCGGCCGACTATATCCTATAGTTGCCAGGATATAAAAGCTTACAAAGCTTTTATAAAAACATAATTCTTCCATAATTTTTAAAGTAAAAAATGTTTGTTTATAAATCTTTAAACTAAAAATAAAAACACCGATATTTTCATTGCCTACTTTTATGGGCACCAACGAGTCTTATACCAATGAAGAGTACAATTTTACGGTTCATTTGCATATAATATCATTGAAGAATCAACTTTATTTTGGTAGCTATTCAATGAAAATTTAAAAAAATAATTAATTAAAAAATAGCGCCCTCCTCCTCGATTCTCATAGGTTGCACTTAAGCAGGCCTGAAAAATCCGAAATTTCCATTTTTATTTTTGTGTAAATGTTGGTGTTTATTTTTCTGGACTTTTATTGGTTTGTTTTTGTTGCAGGTTTGTTGTAAGTTAGGTTGTTGTAGGTTTTTGTTGTTGTAGTTTGGTTGTTGTAGTTTTTGTTGTTGTAGTTTGTTTTTGTTGTAATTTTTTGTTGTTGTAATTTTTGTTGTTGTAATTTTTTTGTTGTAATTTTTTTTGTTGTAATTTTTTTGTTGTAATTTTTTTTTGTTGTAATTTTTTTTGTTGTAATTTTTGTTTGTTGAAATTTTTTTTTTTTTAATTTTTTGTTGTAATTTTTTTGTTTTAATTTTTTGTTGTGATTTTTTTTGTTGCAATTTTTTTTTACTTGTTTTTGTTTTTAATATTTAGCGTGTATGTGTATCTGACACATATTAATTATATACATATATGTATATACATATATCCTATAATATAAACTGCCACTTAACTGCAAGGGTATACCCCAAAGCCCAAAGATAACTTTCCTTTCTTGTTTTAAATTATTTCCATTGCGAAAAAGTATTAGCCTTTGTCTGTGAAGTTTTGTGTTTAACATTTTATTCCAATAACTTTAATAGCTTATAAATTTTTACACAATTGCTTAAAAAAGTATTTATACATAAATTTCGTATATTTTCGTACATTATGCTGTAAAAATTCTGTTACAAACTTTTTCATTTTAACAATCCTTTTTTATTGCTTTAAGTTTTCTGGAAAATTGCTTTTATTGTCTTTCGATTTCAATCATGGTCTTAGGCTTAGCCCTTCCCCAGTGGAATCACATAAAAAAAAGAAACTAATTCAATGTTTCTTCTTTCACATTCAAATTAAAAATGTCCAACGCCCCGGCAGTAAACTATATCCCTTGTGTAGATCTTTTTTATATTGTTTTTCTATATATGTGTGTACGAGGTATGTATGTAGGAGAATTTCACGCATTTTGTTTGTTTCGGTCGCCCCGACTCTCAGCATGTCTGCCTTTCAGTTTTTTAATTCGTTTTTTGTTGCTCGCCCTTGGCAGGAAATACAATAGGAGAAGACAAGTGGAGAGGAAGGTGCTTGGAGACAGGGTGCTTGGGGTCTTGGCAATTTCCGTCTGCGTTATCGAAAACGTATAAACAATAAAAAGCTGGAAAAAGGAGGAAACTATACACCAGACAGACACTGGGACCGACCGAACTCCTGTGCGAAATGTCAACCCTTACATGGGAAACCCGAACCATTCTCACACCCTTTCAAAAATGACACAAACTCACTCGAATAGAAACCTAGTTGATGTCATCAAGAAAAAAACATTTTATGGCCTTCGGTTTCGGGTTGTGTCTTAAAAGTGCAAACTTGAAGAAAGGGGTCAGTCAGTAAGGAAGGAGGGAGTTCAGGATTAAAGGATTTTCAATAAATAACTAATTTTTTACAAGTACTTTGTTAAAATTAAATCAAACTTATAAAAATACTTCATATTATTGACATTCATTTACACAAAGCTGCCTCAACATTTTGTCTTAAATTTTCGGTCATGAAAACCATCAGAATCTTTTCTATATTTCCTTTAGACCAATTCCAACCTTGGTAGTATAATTTCTTGCCTCTTTAGCTTTTTTTAACTTCACGTTTATGTGAAAACTGGCGCCGAATGTAGTAGCAATTTTGTCTGTCGAAATGGGCAATAAAATGTAAGAAAAAATCTCAATGTCAGGATGTAAGAAGCATTTCTGTCCCAGTCTTAAATCTTTGCCAGAAATAGTTTTTATGCACTTTATAAATTTAGGTTTTTTTTCTAAATATACTGTTACCATTTTGATATCCACTCATATATAGGGAATTGTAAGCTTTGGAAATCAATTTACTAACTCATTTGCATAAATTTCCTGAAACTTGTCAACCATTTGAACAATTCCTGGAGTTGGGTTTTAATCAGCGGACTTTCGATTTCAGATTGCGGTTAACTGCAACAGGGCCTGCAAATTGCCGATACCTTATCCTCTGCCCACCCCCCCCGTTCAGTGCCATTTCCCCCTGCAGTTCCATCAAGCAATCGGCAACCCAACGGACATCCGTTCCGTCTGATTTCCGGCATGTGATTGAGTGCACAGCGATTGAGAGCGTGCGATGGATGCAATGCCATCGCCGTGGTGACGTGAAACGTGTTCGTTTACAGGACGAGGTAGTTACATATATATGTCCTCCATAAGGGGGAGAGTGGGGTGTTTTTGGGGCCCTCATCAGCAGCATTCATAAAGCGATTAGTCCTCGAGCGTGTGCCGATTAATTTGCTGCATGCTTTCAGATATGCGAGGCAATCACTTCTGTGTCAGCAGAAACCAAAAAAAAGTATCGAATTACATATTTTTTTCGGGGATCGGGCGTGAATTGTTATTTAATGCTCATTCAGGGGGTGACTGGTCAGTTGGGGAGGTGTTTTTTGCTGCGGGTAGTTCAAAGGAATCACATCAAACGACTGCAGTGGTAAGCAATAAAATGTCAAGGGGATGAGATATTTATTCATGTATAAATGGGATACATTCCGCAGGGGTTACTCTAAGGGGCGTTTCCATGATTTTATTTTAATAATACCTTTTTAAAGACGGACAAAAATAGTTAATTTAACAAAAAAGAAAGATCACTATTTTGGCTGCATTTTTCTTTATTCGTTTTTATGGCTTACTACTATAGTATCCTTTAAGTCCTTATCTGGTTTTTTCTTTTAACTTTTTTTTGTTACACTCTGTATTTTGTTCTTATCTATATCACCGTCTATGCTCATTTGCCATTCATTCTTTTATAAATGTTCCACAGACTCCCAAAACGGATTTCTTTTGCTCTTTTACGCTTTTTACTTTTATGGTCCTTCCTTTGGACAGAGTGGATGTGAAGCCATCCTTCTCCTTTCCATGCTAGACTCCTTTGAAAGCCCAAAGTCCTCGTCCTCTCCTCGGTGACAATCTATAGTGTCTTAAGCGACTATCAACAGATTATGTGATAGTTAAAGCCCGCCATTTTTAATTGCCATGGCAATGACATCTCATGCCAATCTCTCGTTATCCTGACCACCTCCTCCAGCCACTTCCGATGCCCCCGTTTCTTTTGCAATCCGTTGGCAACCCGTGGGCCCAACTCCCAACCTCTTTCTGATCCAGGCCATCCAAACTATCCACAAAACTTAGCCACATCATAAAAAGTGCTGGCAGGCGCTGTCGTTGCCAGGAGTTTCGTTATGGGACCATCAGACATTCAAAATGCACCGAGAAAAAATATTAGGGACTGAATAGCATAAAATTAGTAAAATAGAAAACATCTCAAATAACTTAATTAGTATTTTATTTAATTTATAAAAAGGCTTGGCAAGATTTCTAGAGAAATTTATTTTTTCCAGTGCATAGAAGGTAACTTTAAGCCACGTTCCAGCCATCCTGCTACGGCTCTAAACCTCTGCCTCACTCCGCTTTTCAGCCAGCACCCTTTAACCCACGGCAACCCGCCTTTAACCCAACACTAACCCCTACCATACCCGCTTGATATCCTCGCGCCGCACTTCATTTGAGACTTTGAACTGCAAATAGACAAACGTGTTTCACAGCAGATCCCACTGAAATATAGGGAAGAGTGGGGTTGGGGCTTGAGTTAGAAGGTAGAGTGGGAGGAGCGGTGTCCCATCTGCTTTTCACTTTTCACATTTCCATCATCCCAACCTTTTGGGTCGCCTTTGCTTTCGTTTTTTGCTGTATTTGCATATCAAATTAAAAGCGCCCGAGTAATTTTAGCGCTTTCCACACAGCAATAGAGACGGGCATAGAGATCTCCGAGGGAGACGGAGCTGCAGAAACGGAAGTTTGCCGAGGGGGAGCCATGGTGCTTACCATACCCCCAGTACCGCCAGTGTTACGCCACAACATGGCGCGTTTTTCCGGCACATTGTCTGATGAGGGCACAGCCCGTAGCTGTGAAATAAATAAAATACACGTTAGATGGTTCGGCATTTAAAAGCTATAATTAAAAAGCAACCAAAACCAAAAAACAGACATTGGGAGGGGAGGCTAGGGAAGCCGGACGGATGCGAATACGAATACGTAGAAGTATGGGTGTAAAGCTAGACAAGCCGGGATTTGATTTACTCCTGGTCCTGGTCTGGCTGGAATCTCCCGGACTTTGCTTTGTAAAATATTCAAATGGCGCCCGCGATGCGTCGACACACAAAATGGCATTACAATCATGTAAGAGCGACATGGCTCTTTGTACGTGTGTGTGTTGGGTTCTGTTTTCCGGAGTGTGTGTGTGTTTATGTGTGTGGGTGAGTGTCCTATCTCGATCTGTGTCTGTGCATTTTAAAGCAACTTGTTTGGGCCTGAAAAGCATGTACGACACACAAAGTGTTCCGATTTGTTTATCAATGAAGTAACAAGTGGTTTCGAGTGGTGTGTAGGCTTTTCTCTCCATTATTTCGATTAGTAGATCCCAGATTTTTGGAAGAGAAAAATAAGCAGAGCTTTTGATTATTTTATATTTAAAAAAAGTAATATTTAAAGAATGTTTTGGCATTAAGAAATAGTTTATTTTAAACTGTATAGTAATCATTTTAATTTCAGATCTGAAACGAAACTGACTTTGCTTTTTGTCGCCTGACTGACTCCTTTTTGCCATAATATGTGTGTTTGTTGAAGTTTGTTCGAGTGTCTGCCACTTAGGTATGTGGGTGCTTGTGGGTGGCCTTTTATTATTCAAGATTATCCTGCGGGTATTGAAGTGCCGTGCGATGTGCTGTTCTGTTGCTCGCTGCCACGAGATCCTGGCAACTCCCCCGACATTCCCCGATTCGATGACATGTTTGTGTCGCCAGCATGTCTGAGATTGGCCCGCCAAAGCCCACCCATCGAAAATCAGGAGCAACTATAATGGTTAAGCTCTTTCATACACTGAATCCTTAGCCACTCCACGCACTCACATCTCAGAGGTTTTACTACCTTAGCTGGAGTTTTTGAGCTCACTGGGAAAAATGATTGAGATAAGAACTAGGTTTATTATTATGTAGATATCATACCATTAAGATTTTCTTTGCAGTGCTCAGTTCCTCAGGCTTGGCAATATTTTAGTTACATAATTTGATTAGTCTCGGCTTAATTTTCAAGGCATCATCATAAATATTTGAAGCGAAGGCAGAATAAGATTTATTTACTGATTATAGACACATGATTTATGATTGCCGTCTTTGTTATACTGCTGACTTGTCAGTTAGGCAGTCAGTCATTCCGTCATTCAATCAGTGGGCCGTGTGATTAGTCCTGACATGTTATGTCAATTTTCCAAATCATTTTCTCCTTCTTGCATGCCGCCACAAATGCTGCCAGGAATCAAACAAAGAATGAGAATCAAACAAACAAAAAAAAGCGTATATATATCCTTTAAAAACTTGCCCAAACAGCGTTCTTTCATTAGGCAAACAAAAGCAGGACGCGACGCTTGATGGAATTAGTTTTTATTTTATTTTTTTCATTTTGTGTTTGCCAGGACTCTACCGCTGAGCTTGGCTCCCAGTATTGCCCACTCTTTTTCTGGGGACTCGTGCAAACCATTTAAAACGCAGATTGTCATCCATTAAGAGATTAGAAATTTTCAAGGGTGTTTTTTTCCTACCCATCGGTGTGGCAGTCAGTAGGACGTCTGTGGGTGTTTGGATGTGTGGGTGTCAGTCCTTTGTCTCACTGGCCGAAATGGCATGAGTTTCGCAAACAGGATATAGACAGGACATTCGGAGCCGCTCCGTTGATGATGATGGTCGTAAAAAATATCGACGCCGGATTTCAGGAAGCATCAGCAACTTTCCCATAAAAATCACTTCAAATGTCATATTAGGATGGCTGGTTGGTCTCGTCGAGGCACGGCACGGTACGGCAAGGATGGTACGGCTGGCAAGGATGGTTAAGGATTTTGGGCCAATCCCCTTAGCCAAAAGGACAATTGCCAAAAAAAAGAAGCGAATTCACATCGTATCGCATCGTATCGGCAAATTGAAATCTCTGCGCCAGAGAGTCAAACGCATAAGTTTGGCCGGAGACGAAAAAGAAGTTCAGCCAGCCATAGAATACATATGCTTGACGTAATCCTTTTTGGCCAGCAATGTCCTAGCACTTTGTCCTTTGCTTGTTCACAGGATTTTCGACAAATTTTGTCTGTTTTGACTTTGCTGATGCTGATGCTGATGGTGATGCTGTTGCCGAGGCTGATGCTCCTTCCTAGCTCTGCTGTTGTCACTGGAAATTCGTTGCCGGGCGTTTCAAATCATTTTCAATTGCTTGACCATAGGAAATGGGTGCTCATATTTTAAGTAGTGGCTGGCAGTGGGGAAACTTGCTTACTGTTACGCTTCAACGAAGATCCCTGTCCGGCCAAAGGAGTTTAAAATCCAATGGACAAAAACATGCAACCAGCTATTAGTTACAGGTTTCATGGAAATGGAAGGGACACTATATATATTTAAAATATATATTAAGTTTACATTTATGTCTTTAGTTACCTGTTTAGCTCATACTTTGCTCTTTTGGTAAATGAATTATAATTTTTTGAAAAAGTCTTTCCTATTTCCTTGTCCTCAATTGTATTTTTTACAACAAAGGACTTGTGCGTGCGTGTGAATAAGAACGAGACTGGCATTCGCCTCTCAAGTTTAAGTGTAATTGCATTAGCAAAGTGGCTGCAACATTTAAATTACTGCATATTGTTTCAGTTCGCTTTAATGCACACTTCAATTTGAATTTAAATTTCTAATTCAGTTGTTTCATGCTCAAAACGGTAACCACAAAGCTTTACCATTTTTTTCATGATTATAATTGTGAAAAAATGATAAAAAACGTTTCTAAATTATTCCCATTAGTGCGTATTTAATAGTACTCTTGTGAAATATTAACGCTGCTGGCAATTTGTTTTAACTAATTTTAAGCTCTCTTAAAAACTGCTAAAAAATTTAAAACAAAAAGAGGATGGGTGCTGTGTTTTTTAGTTATTGTTTACCAACTTTTGTTGAACTGCAAACGGCGTTTTTCATCCCGTCTATAAAGTTTTCACCTAGTGGGACACAATCCTGAAAAAATTGTTCTTTTTTTTTTCTAGTTTTGTTGTTGAATTTCAATTGAATTGTTAGGACAGCGAAATTCTAAGTGAAAGGATGCATTTAGGATTCCGCCAATTAGGAAGGGAAGTGGCGTGTAAGTTTACGCTTCGTTTCGAGTTTTTAAATGGCAACATTTTTTTATCCGGAGTATTTTGCATTTTATTTATAATTAATTTAAGTTTATACAGTCTCTCTAGTGACTTTGTATTTTTATTACCGTAAAGTTAAATAATTTTTTAAGAGTCTGTCAGTTAAAAACATATAAAGTAGTAACTTCTGTTGCCAAATAATACGCGAAAAATAACTGACGAATATATCTGAATTTAAATGAAGGCTGCAACACAAGTTTTTAACACAAAATGTAGTTAAAAAACTTTCCTGTTTATGAATTTATCTTTTCGCGGAGTTCGCGGTGCACCTGAAATGTTGATTTATCCGCTGTTGGCGAGATTTCTTTATTGCACTTGTGCGCTTGTTTTGATTTAATGACCGTGCCAGCTTCAAGCTGCACAGTTATCACTTTAATAACTTGTCAATATACATAAAATGTTGGTCGCTAAGGGTTTGTAGCCGTGCTTCTAAATGCCGGCAAACTTGAGCTTTCAAGTCCGTCTCGACCCGCACTCCTTCTTCCTATGGTTTGAGCCAAGCTGGAACGTCGTCTCGTGTCTACTTTTAGTTTTCATCATGAATTTTCAAAAACTTCACTCGCCAAAATTGCAACAGCAGCAGCAGTGGCAGCAACAGCAGTGGCGGCAGCAACGGGAAAGTTGTTATCGCTGTCGCTGTTGCCGTTGCCGTTCCCGCTCCATTCGCCGTCTTACTTATCTTGGCATAAAATTTGTTTCCACAACGAGCCGGAGCACGTGAATCGAGTCTAAGGAGTACAGTAGTCATTGGATAAGGAGTCGATATTAAGGACCATTTTTTGGAACTTTTTAAAAATTATTATGAAAAGGTTTTCTACACAAAAAATAGTTACTTGTTGAATACGTTGCTTGAAATATTACTCATACGCCCCATATGCCATTTAATATTTTTTTCGAAGATAATCAGTTGATTTTTTATTAATTTTTTTTTTATATATTCTATATTTATAGAATTTATAGAGAAAACTCTTGATTAGCTACTGTATCTTCACTGTTTCCAGTATCCCTGTTTGGCTACTTTTTGCCGTTCGCCTCCCATTTTCTTGGCAACTTATTCTTGTTAACGGCTCTTTGCTGCTACCGCTACTTTTGCCGCGTTTGTTGTTTTAGGTGGGGCAAGAATTTTGCGGCCAAAAAGCATAGAGATGGGTATGGGCGGGGTATGGGTTTGGTATGGGTGTTAGGGGTGTTAGGGACTGCCTCTCATTTTAATATGTCCCTAGTCGCGCGAAATTGCTCAAGACATGTTTGTTTTTAAACAGATTACATTATTTTATGAACGCATTTCGGCTGCTGCCGCCACTGCCGTTGATAATATGCAAAAACTTGGCAAACAATAACACAAAACGCAACCCAGAAAATCGTCAAATTCCACTGAAAAGTTACCCACACATACACATACAGAGTGCAGAAGCGTGGTGGCACTTTTCCACTTTTCCACCAAAACACACTCTACCGACTGTAATGCTTGTGCAAACATTGCCTGGGAATATTGCCATAAGTTTCATCGACAAATTAATGATGAAAAACCATAAACATGCATTACATAACAAAACAATGGCCTAGAGGAGGCGGAATCGGCGCGAGTCTTAGATGAGTTTTAGTGAGTTTGGCTGAAAGGCTTTTGACGCTTTCAGCGCTATTGTCTTTTGGTTTTTGAATGAAAAGTTACTCCACTTAGTGGTATAGTAGCTCTTGAAGGAAAAGGGCCTGGTAACTGTGCAGAAATAATAGGAAATTGCAGTTGAGGAAACAGAAATGGCAAACGATTGGGGATATTTGAGGCTTTATACCATTCCAAGTTAGAAGAGTACATTTTTCTAAACTTTCCTTTCAAAATACTTTTTCTTACCATCTTAATCACAAAGAGCAACAATTTTATGTCAATTTGAAATTTTTCTCTTATCGCGCTGCGTGTGAATTCTTTGGGCAACTAAAGTTTACTTTTACACTTTTGAAAAATGTTTATTTTTTACACTTTTCACTTGGCTTTGTGTCGTCAGACTAACGCACAGTGATGCCATGTCACTCACACATCGGCGTTCGGAATCCTCATTCCTTGATTCAATCCCATGCCGACACACTTCAGACGCTTTACACGTGCTCCATGCCATTCAAGTGCCGGCAACGGTAGGGCACAACGGTGAAATGGTAACGGTAAAGGTAAAGGTAGCGGTAAAGGTAACGCCACCGACATCCTTGCAGCTCCTTGGCATAATCGCTCAACAGCTAAGGCAACAACGATAGTAAGAATGACAACAACCACAAGTTTAACAAAAGATACACAGCAAGATGTGGTAGAACTATTTCAAAATATCTATGTTTTGATTGAATTTTTCTTAGAAACTATTTCATTTTATTTTTGTTTAGAACTTATATTAAAAAATATTTTTAAAATCAAAATATCTTAACATTTTTTCCTTCAATGTACCTACTAGAAGCTGGCTTCAAGAGCTAAGACATTTTATCTGCCTTCGCCTGCGCTTCGCATCTTGCCACGTCCTGCCTCGTCCTTGCTCCTTGCTCCTGGCTCCTTGTTCGCATCTTTTGCTGTGGCGCGTTCCGTTGCGGATGCGGAAGCTTGTTGATGCTTTTACCATTTGTTAAGTGCTGCTTGTTGCTCCAGCTGTCGATGCTGAGGTCAACTGAATGCTCCAGGTGATGGAGCAGTGGAGCAGTGAGCCGGTGGAACAGGTGGAAATGCCAGGAGGTGGCAGGCTGCCTAGTCAGTTGTTGCTTTTGCTTCTCCTATTGGTTTAGTATAGTACTTAGACATGCAGAGACGACGAGGCAGCAAGGAGCATACATCACAGGCTCAGGCTAGATTTCCCACCTACCACTACCTGCTGTCCCCCCTTTGGAGCCTTGGCATTTCGCTTTGTCGGTACCTGGGGATTTTCCACCTTTACTACGTGCCGTGGCGTTTGCTTTTAGTTGCGCTACACGCTAATGCTAAGTAACTGTTGTTTATAGAGAAGCGCAACGTTGAGCTACCTCCCAAAAAAAAACTGAAACCAAAAAACTAAGCCATCCACACACAGCACATACACGCAGATATCCTTCTTGTTTTATGCAATTCAGTCAAAAGTTGCCAAGTTTGGGATGTTGTGCTCTCTGCAGAGGAAGGAAAAAATGTTGCATGCCACAAGGGGCGGGAATTGGGGTTGCGTGTTTAATGCCCTTCTGGCGGGAAAAGTGCCTTGACTTTCCAGATTGTTTCACAAGCGGAATATGTTAATTTTAATTGCTCTTACTAAACTGTTTATTATTAGAAAAGTTTCCAGAAAGTTAGTTAATTGTAAGCTTTTAAGTTAAATCCAAGTCTAAGTTATAGATCAAGTGTATGTCCTGTTTCATTCACTCTTCCCGATTCGGTATTAGCCTTGCAACCTCCAAAATGTCCTGACAGATTGCAGCCAAGGATGGCTTGGCAGCAGCGGGACCTGCGAGAGCTTAAAAGTGCATTTCTCAGTTAACGCCAAATGGCAATTTGTGTACACACCTTTCGCTTTGCTCCGTCTCGCTCTGCCGCCCCTGTTGCTGTCTCTCTCAAATTACGGGTTTATACCGAGTATCGATATCTCAATACGCCAATATTAATGCCAGTAGCTTGTGACTGTTTGAAAAATGTGCATTGCATGTCAGCGATTTACCTTCTACACTTTCAGATCTTCCTCCATATCCTTGTTTACAACTCGTGTCCTTTTTTGTTTTCTGGTTTCCTATTTTTTTCAATTCGTATCTTTCGGTTTGCCAAACAAATTGTCAAGGTGCCAAAGTCTAGATACATTTCTGCGAGGGCGTGGCCCCCAATATCAATATCCATTTACATGCTTGCAGTTGGGGAGATAAAAATGCTAGACGACTTTTTGCGGTTAAGCTGAGTGCGTTTCGAGTGGCTAAATAAATCGCCGGGATAGCGCCTGAGGTCTTTGTTTTCTGCTCACAGGTTGATGGTTCGGGCGGCAGATTGATGGATCGGTTTTAAAAAGGTTGTCTGGGGACTAAAGTGATTGAAAAAGTGGCTGCAAAGTATCAGTCTGCTAGTGGCTAGTTATTTGCTAATTTTCGCTTTGAAATCTTTAAATAAAATATGAAAAAATTATTATTCCTTTAATTTATTTTAAAGGTAAGCCCCAAAGGCTCCCAATTAGTTTTTGTTCCCTCTTCAACCCATCTAGAACCAACAGTAGCATCATCCCTTCTTAGTATTCTTTGTACTTCGTTATTTATAAATATCAATTAATGGCGCACCTCCTTCAAGACACGCTTTATTTTATGGCAATTTGTTTTGTTTACATAACGCGGGGATTAGGTTTCCTCCGTAAATCCTTTTACAATGCTCCCGCTCTCCTTACCAGACCCTTGAGCCAATTAAGTTTTTCAGTTCGGTGTGTGCTTACAGCATTCTGCCGCAGTTAAATCGGAGTGTTTATGTGCATTCCTGCCGCAGACTTTCAATTAATTTCTATTTGCTTTAATTGAGTTTTCTTTGGCCGGGCGCTAAGCGAAGTCTTTGATTGATGCAATCCTGGGGGTAGAAAGTGGGGGAAAGTGAAAACCTTCGACCCGGACACATGTTCTTTGGCTTTGCCTTTGCAATGATGCAGACAAGGTCAATGGGTGGCCGGAAAGGTCAGGGGGCGGCATCTCGAATGCAGCGAAATTGAGATTTTGGCCGCCTGCCTGTCGGCCCTGTCTTTGGGCGTTGGGTTAATTAATTTCCTTTGGACCTTGTTTGAAAAATCGACGCCCCTCGAAAAATGTTGCCAAAATAGAAGAGAGAAGAACAGACCAAAAAAAAAAAGCAGAAGGAAAGTCCTTCCCGACAACCTTTGATGGGGCGTGTCTGGTCTCACCCTCCTTGGCTCTATCTCCATCACTAATAAATTACAAACAAAAGTCAATAAAATCATTGAATTCATTACTTTGGCAGTGGAGAAGAGTAGGGGGCTTTGGGAGGTCTGTGTGTGCGGTTTTGGTAATTTAAGACTCTGCTCCAGTTTCTTCTTTTGGGGAAACGCCCTTGAGGTTGCCATCCCATCAAGGACAATATTGGGTGCACTGGAAAAATTCCAAAAAATATACCTCCATCAGATAGTATCGGCTTCTCTAAACCGTAAAGTATTCTGTCCTGTGTAAACCTCTTCCACTAAATAAATTAAATGACTTGCGAAGAGAAATTTACGTAATTTTCTTTCTCAGCATCGAGGACATTATACCCAAAGCGTATTTTCCGAATGTCCATTCATTTGCATTGGTCACACGCCGCAAAAGGCCTCTGGCCGCCCATCTTTGACACTCTTGTGTCCTCTGTCCGGTGCAAATCGTCAACTAACGATGCGCGTAATTTTATGGCCAAGACACAACAACAGCAGACTACAAAGTGGACGAAGAGGTGTTTCGGGAGAGTAACGAATATTTTTACTTCATTTAAAGTCGGAAAACACAAGCCCACACATACTATACTGAATAATGCCTTTTGGCCTTTAGATAAAGCTTAAACCCAAATCCTGATAGGTTCGCCTTTTGCCCTCACCTACCCCCTGTTTACACAATTTGGTTCGGTTAGATAATAACTTGTCCGGCTATTTTCGAATAAATTAACTTTGAATGAAAAATAAATCAGCAAGAAGCTTTAGTAGAGATGTAGGGGATTGGAAAATTTGGGGAAGTTTTAAGGTTAAGCCATAAGGACAATGGAAATGAGCTACAATATTAATTAATCTAAAAAATATTTGTAATAAAATTTATTTAAAAGTAACCTACAATAATTAAGGTAGCATTAAGCTTTATTGAAAGAGTACCTTACTTGCCTCAAGGACTCTTCGACTTCCTTCTGGCAGCTCCTTTTGGAGGGCCTTTTATCCTTAGAGAGCTCTATGAGTTTTTCTGTCCCACAATCCTTCACTTCATATTGCAACTTTCTTTGCAACAGACGACACGACTTCCGTTCCATGTCATATACCTGCAGGGGATTGCAAAAAGTCCAAAGTTTCATCCGCTCATTCTACACTCGAAAATAAGTCGCCTTTATCCTCTATTTAACAGTCAATCCAGCCAACACAAGGGATAGGGGATTGGGTGAAAGGAGCCTGAAAGTTTGAAAATTTTTTGAGTTTCTCGTACCGGAAATTGCTGGGGATTGTTCTTAATTTCCCAGACAACAGGCAGAGCTTTTGGCTTTGTTGTTTGTGCCTGGTGATGACCACATGCTTGAGATGGCATCCACTTCCGCATCCTCGCTTTTTGCCCGCAAAAGTAGTGGCAATAGAGATGGTGAGAAATTTTATTGAATACATTAAGTCAAAAAAATATGTATAAATCAATAAAAAAAGAAAGCTTATCATACAATTTTTAATAAATATTTTATTCAAATTTTGCAATGTTTTTCAATATTTTCTTTACCATCTCCAACTTGGACATCCTGAACGACACATTTTGAGTGATGCACACGCACAGTCCTCACACTTGGCTGGGATAATTTGTTAGTTGCAGCCCCAGGGGATTGCTTGCTCATCTCCTCTCGAGTATGTCCTTTTTGGTCCTGGCAATGTGCGTGTGCTGTCGCCCAACTTTTGTCCCTGTCCCGTTCAGACATTGCATTGATAACTGAGGTCTGAGGAGTGTCCTTATGAAAGACACTTCTTGGTCCAGTAGCCAGCGGCTTGTGTTCAAATGTTTCCAGCTTGATGAGCTAAAAAAGTTACACAACATTTGCCATGGCAAGCTTGTAGTAGCTTTGCTGAGCTATTCCTGGTAATTTATCCACAGAATATGACGAATAGAAGGGTTAACAAGGGATTAACGAAATTGAAATGCCCTGGAGGAAGGTTTTGGATATATATGATTGAAATTCTTGACACATTTAGAGAATATTAAATTCTAGAATTACTAATGTCTAGCTCGTAGTCCTGGAATTACAAATTCCTTGATTAACCCATAATACCCCGAAAAGCTTCTGTGGCTCTATAACGATTTAATGGGCCCATAGTTTCGGAGACGACTGTCAGTGCTCATTAAGTTGCCTGCTTGAGCACCTCGACAAACACTTTTGGCACATTTGCACCTACTGCCACACACCTCTCTCTCCATATGCCATATCCTTTGGGAAATCCAGCTTTGATCCCTTTGTTCGAAGGGATTTCACAGGAACTCTCACTGGCTCTGGAGGGGGCGACAACTTTGTCGCCAATGTTGCGTTACATTTAACGCCCCCGACCTGCTTATTGATGTTCTAATTCGCACTTAATCCAATCTAAGATTCGAATGAGCAATTTCAAATTATGATTATACCTTCGTTAGGTGGGGAAACTTCTCCAGAGACCAGTCAGCCGCAACAATTCGAACGGGGGACCGGAAAAGGACTCTTCTAGGAGGTATAGGAGCAAAAAAAAGAGCAGCAACAGCACAAAAAAGGAACCCAAAAATTGGGAAGGCAGGTCGGAAAAAAGTACGAAGAAAATTATTTGAAAATATGACGCTAATGAAATTTTATGGGCCATGCGAAGGTTTATTTTTATTTTGTTTTCGTGCTGGCCCCCGCTCTGGTGCCTCGTGCCTCCCGCACTTTTTGCATTGTTGCAAAGCTGATGCCCAAATAACGGTAAATTAAGCGAGATAAATCTGTGTGGGTCCTGGGAGTGGTATAAGGACCAAAGGACTAAGCCAAGGGGGCATTGCCAGGGGGGCCAGCTGAGCGGAATATTACAGAGTCAAGTGTTTGGGCTGGGATTAAAATTTGTTTTTGTTCTGGCTTTGTTTTTGCCACCGCCCTCCCATCCCCTGTTAGCCACTTCTTTGTCTAATATCGGTGCTATTTATTTGTAAACAAGTTGAGAATTTTAAAAAATTTACATCATTTTTTATGCGCGCCTTGTTTTGCTCTAGACCCAGTTCATTCGCCCTCATAAAAATTGGTTATAAAAATTGTTTTTAAGCGAAAATGAAGTTTGGCATCTATACGCCTGTATATCTTTTGATGAATCTGTTTTTTTTTCGTTCTCTTTTTGTATTCTGCAGCTGGGAATGATTTTTATGGATACTGTGGAATTGGATAAATGCCATGAAATGTATTTATAATCTCGTTTTGAAAGTACATTTCGTTTGCCGCTGATTCATCAATGTCACTGCTATTGGGGGCCCTTTTCGAACAAATCTAGAGCGTAAACAAATTAAAATAAAATATTTTGGAAGATTTGATCTAGAAAATAAAACTAAATCCATTTATCTATTTGGGTTATCGAAACGCAATTTATTTCTCCATAATCTGCATTCATTAACCTAATTGATAGTTCTCGCGGTTCTCTCGAAAATTGAACAAATAATATCTAGTCATGATTGATTCTACAAAACCCACGAGCTATTAAAATTTCTATCGATGAATATAATTAATCGTAATGTTAAATCAAATTACAGCCTGATCCGCTTTCGATCCCCTCCCCCTCGGCACTCAATTGGAGGTCCTTTGGCACTATGTTTTTGTTATTTTAAATTAAAATGTAATAGAAAATTCATTGGGTTCGCATTAAAAATGCACTTATCGGCTTAACCCTGGCAAATTGCATGGCGGCAAAGCGACACTTCCATGACCTCTCAAACACCGATCCCCCACCAATTTTTTTTTCAATTTTCTCGCCCCTTCATCTCTCTTTTACACGCAACTTTTTGCTGCAGGCTGCCGTTGCATGTTCTTGTTGTTGCTGGTTGTACAAATTGCATGAAATTAATTAAAAATGCAAGTGTGTGTGCGAGACGGACGAAGGCAGGCGGCGGCCTTTGGGGGTACGAGTGCGTTGTGGCATGCTTTTGTCAAATGGGCGGCCTAAAGTGCCCCACAGGCTGTTGCAAAAGCAAAGGCAAAAAATAAAGGGGAAGCCAGCTTATGCAGATCTGGGGAGGACAGCTCATGTCAGAATAATAGTTCTATTAAATTATATCAATTATTTGTAATAATATTAACTAAATAATTGTAATTTGCGATTAGTTTTGGAAAAAAAAACTTATTAAATAATCTAAGAAATATTATCTTTCATTAAATCAGTTGTTTGATTTTTTGTTACTATAACAACAATGACTAACGTTAAGTTTTTTTTGGAAATTATTAAAGTTGAAAAACTTGTAAACTTTAAAGATTAAGTTTATTTCCTATATAGGTCTTCACAACCTCGATACACACAGTACTCGAAACGCGAAAAAATATCATATCCCTGCCAAAACGTTGACTCCAATTGTTTGGGTCCAGGTGGGGGGTTTTTCGAACCTCGATTTATTAATGTCAGAGGAATGTTGCATACCTCTTGTCGGGCCTATATTATATACAAATATTTTATATACATATATTTTGTACATGGTTTTTGGCAATGTCGCCGTGAAAAGTTCGTTGGGAAATGTTTTGGTTGGGGTCCCGTATAGAGATGGAAGTCAGCGGTTGTGGCAGCAGCATTTTTTGACGGCATCCATCAGTTATTTCCAATTTTGCATGTGCAATATTTATGTATGCAATGCGTTGGGAGTGAGTGGTAGAGATGGAGGGTGAAAGGGGACTTGGGGAGCGGGGGAGCGTTGCATGTTGCGTCTGCTGCTGTTGCTGCTACTGCTACTGCTGATAAAAATGCAACGAAGCAACAGCAACACATCTTTGTTTTCTTATTTTTTGCTTTTTCAGCCAGGATGGAAGGGGATACCAGGGATATCCTCCATTTGGATGAGAGTGGGCTGAGATGGGGCAGATGGGGCGGATAAGCCGGCGGGAGGCGAAAGCGTGAGTGATAGGGCTGCTGAAACTATGGCAGCTTATGCCATCTCAAGCGAGGGTGGCTAGAACAGTATTACAAATAGATAAAATGGTTAAAAAAGACTTTGGGAAAAGTATCATTACTATATATTATAGTATGGCGGTTATTATAGTATGCATATATTTTCCCATGATTATAATATTTAATTTTCTTAATTGTTTACTCCAATCTGTATTTAGTTGAACTGCGACTGTATCACTTCCATATCAAAACTTTTGGCTTGTTTTATTTTCCGCTGCTCCAGTATTACACTGAACTGCTGTTATTTTAAACGTATTGCTGCACGACCCCCTTTTCCCAGACATCTCTGTCCTTGCTCGCACTCCTCTCTTTCACTTGGTCTCCAGCTATCTCTTTCCAGAAGAAAAACGAGACAACGAACGCAATTTTTGCATAACGCATTAAATATTCCAGTTTTGTTTTCCATTTTTTTTCTTTTAACTTTCGCATTCCTGGTTTCAATTTAAACTGCACCCAGGATGGCTGCCTTCCAATCTCCCGACTTCTGCTGCAACTTCAATTCCATGGGGAAGCTTCAGTGGGGTTGGCATCCCTGTTTTTTCATCCTTTTTAGTTTGGGGGCAATGCAATTTTTATGCAGCTTTTACTTTCAACAGGAATGGGTATCGAGGTGGGAAACAGGAGACGAACTGCTCCACTTTTCAGCAATTGTGTGTTTGGTGGCCTGCGGACAAATCTTCTTGCAGAATCCGGAGCTTTTTCAATATTCGCCCTCGGAAAATATATATATTTAGTTCAGTTGGTTTAATTTAAAATTATAAAATTTTTATAAAATCTAGAAAATTCCATAAAACTTGTGCTTATATTTTTCATAGATTTTTATTGGGTTTAACTTAAAAGATTTGTTTTCTGTGCATTTCACTTGCAGCTGCATTCAAAAGTTAACAACCGAAATATTTTCATATACCGCCAGGGCGGTTTCAATCACTACTGACTGACTGACTGACTGTCAGATTGTCTGTCACCCCGTTTCCCTTTCTTAACATTTGCATGATAAATAAATTTGCTTTTTATTCGTATCCCTCGATGGTGTTTACTTTTTGTTTAGCCAAGCTGACTTGCTTCCTTCGTCCTTTGTTCTTTCGTCCTGGCTGTCTGCTGACCAGCAATTTGAAGTTGAATGCTTTCAACGGCGACATTTAGATGTTAACGCTAATAGCCGAGGACGACGACCACGAAGGCGACGCAATTTATGAAAATTACTCCACACCAGTAATGGCGAGGAGGAAGGATAACGTTCGCCATGTACAAGGACACTTAAAAATTCAAAATGAATAAAAAGAAAGAACCAAAAAAAAGCAACACCAAACGGTTTTTATTTTTGTGGTCTGCAGTGTTGTGCCTTCACTTTTGGTCATGTGTTGGCGTTGTTTTTGCCACTGATGTTGTGACACCATGTGCGGCAAGTGTTGAAATATTTTTTTTAACGCACAAAACTTTACAAACTTTGCGTTTTAAATTGAATATACCCTTACAAGGCAACAGGCATCTTGTAAGTCAAGAAAAGTCAGTATATTTCAAGGGTAAGAGATATTTTTTTTTGGATAGGGATATACATTTTTTACTGTAAATTATAAAAGAGAAATTTTTTAATAAATTTTTTTGTATTTTAAAAGTATGATAAGAATTTTAAATTAATTTGGTTAATTTATCTTAAAAGCTTATATATTTAACACTACCCACTAGAGACACTTCATTAATTCCTTCATTATTCAATTCTTTTTGAATTATTTTGTAAATAAATAGAGTATTCCAGCAAGTCTTTGTGTCAACAAAAACTTTCCCTTTTTTCACACTTTCTTTTTTTGGCAATTTTTTGATAATTTCTTTTTGTTTCTTGCTCCGGTTCATTTAGCAAGCGCTGTCGCCATGCAAAATGTGTCCAAACAAAAAATGTCTGCCAAAGAGCAAAATAAAAAATATATATATAAAAAAAAGTAAAACAGAAGCAGAGAACTTTATATATTTTTTTCAGTCATACCATTGCGTGGCAATTTTTGTTCGTCGGGATCTTCGTGTCCTCGGGATTCTGCTGCAAAGTTTTGCTTAAACGGTCATAACATAAAAAAAACAGCATACACTTAAAATAATAAAAAAAAAAAACAACAACTTGCACAAATATTTATGCATAAAAAATCGAGGGGGTCCTGGCTGGCGACGGGCAAAAGTATGCTATGAAAATTGCATTGTGCATTCTTTTTTTAATGGCCGCAGCGCAGTTGCGTAAGTGAAAACTTGCCACACATTCGCAGATCGCATGCAAAGCAGGGTTATAAGTAACTGTACGTGTGTATGTGTGTGTTGGGAGCTGTGGTGGCAGCTTTGTAACTAAGTCGAGATTTTTCTTATATTTTGCTTGAAAAAATTCCCTGGGAAAAGTTTACTTCCTCGGGATCCAAGACCCTTCAAAGCTGGTTAAAGTTAGTTAAGTAAGTTAAGGGGTTAAGTAAAGTTGAGAGAGAGTCCTTGGAAATGGAATTAAAATTAAATGCATAAATTGTCGTATGCTCATCTGTCTTTTACAGATTATTTTTCATTAGCGGTTTCGTAATTTATGTCCTGAAATATAATATCTGGCTTACAAAAAGTTTTAGCATCATAATTCAATTTTCTTGAATCCAATTAAAGCCGAATACAAGGGAAGTGGCAAATCAACGTTTCCTTTCTCCCCTACGCCACATTTAGCCATTATTTTCATATGCATCGCCCGTTCTCACTCCTTTTTCGAATATGTATAATAAAAAATTGCGTATACGCCACCGTGTGCTTGGCCACTCAAGTTAATGCCACTTCTGTAAAAAGTTTTACTGCCATGCCATGGATTCCAAGCCCATATACCATCTAGTCCCCAGAGGAGTAGAATTGCGAAGGGGGATTGCGCTTTTTGAAGTTTTTAGCTGCGTGGGGCATTTCGCGTTCGTTGCAGCCAACAAAGCTGCACAAGCCCCTCCCTGCCTCTATTCCTCTCTCTAAAAACCAGAACCAAAGCAAAGCCCAAGTTATGCCTGGAAGAGCCGCATTGTACAAATGGGTTTTAATAAATTTAACTTTCTATTTGTTTTTTTTTTCCAACTGCGTTTGTAAAATAACAAAAGGGGCGCCTGCATTTGCATATGCGTAGTCAATGGCGGATGAGTGGGGTGGGAGTTCTGGGGTTTTGGGATTTGTTACCAGTCTAATTAAACCTTAATGCAATGCAATTCGATTTGGTGAATTAACGCGGCCCCAGCATCGGCAGCGGGTGCCTTCCTAATTTGCATACATTTTCGCCGACCATTCTGCAATTGAAATTAAAACTAAACTAATTTAAAAGAACCCCCATTGAAGCCCCCAGGCCTCTCTGCCTGCCACACCATCCACGGGATTCGGGATTGATCATTAGCAGAGTTTGTTTTTTTTTTCTCAGGGCCCTTTTGGTAAACTGCATCTGCTACAAATGTATTGGCAATGTGTTGCCAATGTCAAACTAATGGTTTGCCCCACCTCCAGCCTCCATTGTTTGGCAAGCGAAACTTTTTTGCGATGGATGAGTGAGACGAGGGGTACACTGAGACCTCAAACTATCTATTTTGATTGCCAATTCATCAATATCAGTTTCTGATTAATTCAAAAGAATAATTTCAAAAGTTTATACCCTTCATATTAGTAAGAAATTCAATGTAGTTTTTGGTGGAAATTATTTTTCTCACTACTTAGTGAGAGATGGGGGAGAAAACTGTGCCAAACACGGCATAAAATGACAGGCAAATGTCTTTTAAATGACGCGAGTGAGACACAAAAGGGAACGCCCCGCGGGATTTGGCAAAACGAGAGAGAAATATGGCTAGGATGGAAGGACAGGAGGACTGGATGGGATGGCATACGGACCAGGATAGGATTGGTTGGGATACCCGTGGCCATGCGCTGCCATGAAGAATATGGTGCTGGTGTTGCCACAGTTCCTATAGCTGCTTTTATTTTGCCTTTTTTTTGTATTTGCAGTCAACGTGGCTGGCGATGCGCAACTAAGCCCGTAAAAATCTATTTTTCAAACCAGTTGACAAGGCACCAGGCATCACAGACCCTGGCGGAGCTGATTTTCCCCCTTGCCGCCTATTTTTCGCCTTTTGGGAGTAGTTTCGGAAGCGTGTGGGAATATTTTATGGCAAGACCCAAACTGAAAATGAGAAGAAAAGCGAGAAGATGAAAAATGATTTGCACGTTGATAATTTTCTATGACTTGGGGATAAATATAATAATATGCCCAAAAATATTGAAACCCCTACGAGTGAATAAAGCCTCCAAGCTTCAAGTCGGAAAAGTGTTTGCTTTAAAACGGAAATACTCGAGTACTCCGAAAAATGTCATTCTTTACTCAAATTTAAATACATTTTTAAGTCTCTTGACATAGTTCTAGAAATATACATCACCAAATGCTATAAATAGCAATGTTAGGTGGCATTTTCAATGTTTATTCCTCAGCAAACGTGCCCATGGGGAGACATTTCAATTATCAGTGCTCCGACCCAAAAGTAAGCCCAAGACAAAAATCCACAATACAAGTTCTCTGTGCAGCATATGTTCAAATATGGAGCACAGTTTGTCCTTTCATTTTTGGTCAACATATACATAGTCTATATAGGTATATGTATGTTTTTGTTCGCATAGACGCCTCACCTAACCTAAACAAATGAAATAAACAACGTCCAGACATCTGAGGAGCGAGAAAAGGGTCTTCGAAGGTCCTGCTTCAGCGGCAAGCCCCGGCCCACACAAACAAACACGGCAATCATGACACTTTTTATGCATTTGCATAAAAAATTCGCAGCCCGAAAGCAAAAAACGGTAGCCAACCTTCGCAATCACCTCCCTCGAAAGTTTTTTTTTTATTTTGTTCCTTTTTTTTGTCAGTGGAGTTTCTGGGCCGAACGCAAAATCAATAATCTGATGAAAAGGTTTTGGTTTAAAAAACCACTGCCAAATATTGAGTTTAAAAGTGGGGTGGGGAAAAAAATACCAGACTTTATCTTATATATATATATAAATATTTTGTATGACATTTAATTAAAATGTAACAAACGTCATAGTTTTTGTTTAATAATATCCCCTAGTGTTATCTAAATAAAAACCCAATACCCTCTGAACCGCAGTATTATAATCACCCATAAACCGCCTTTGCATCCCAAAATCGTTCGATTCAACAATCACTGATTGATGGTGCACCCAAAGACCTTAACCGTGACCAATCAGTTGCCAAAAATCTTTCAAAAGGGTATCGTAACTTGGCCCCTTGTTGGCGCACTTACCCCCTCGCAGCCCCAGATCGAAAACCTTTTTACTTTTTGCTTGCCGGCCCCCCCGGTTTTCAAGTGTTTTTCGCCTTTGGGCTACTTTGCTTTGGCCTGCTTATCAGTTGACAATAAATTTTTGTTGCCTACGGCACATAAATTGAGGGCACGGCCTTTTGTGTGATGTATTCTCCCGTAATAAATGGGCCGAGTAGCGGCGGTAGTACCATAAAAAATGCTGCATACTTTGCGGCATTAAACGTGAGTTTTATGCACAGAAATTTATGGGAATGCAGTTAAAGTGCGGAAAAGAGGAAAACCAGATGCTCCGAAATCTCTTCTTGGGTGTTTTGATGATTTTTAAGTTTAATTAAGCTGAAAATATATTTGTTGCTTTGAATGAATAAGACGAGTGCCGAGCGAAGGCTATAAAATCTATAACAATAAACCGAACCAAGGATAAGTAAAGGAAGACTCTGGTTGGGCTTGGTGGAAATGCAAATCCAAAGTTAAAATGGGCCGCCCGGCTGCCGGAAATAAAATGCTCAGTATAACTGTAAATACAGCGTTGCGTATGCGTAATGTGAGAATTTTATGCAAAAGAGCTTTTGGCTAAGACGAGAGTTTCGGGGCCAATGAAGGGAACTTCAAAATAAAGCAGAGGGCAAAGGTGCACAGCTCTAAAAGTCTTAATATGTTTTAATATATTATTTATTTGTTTAATTATTTTATTTTATAAAAACTGGTTGCCAGTCTTACAGCTCTATATTCTGGGTCTTAGTAACATGTTAATTTATTGAAAGTATTTTGTTACAGTGTAATAAACTGTACGGCGTCGCTTGGGTGCCTTGGACCGACTATAAAACGGCGCCCAGCGATTCGGCGAGAGTCCTTGCCTGGGCCACCATTTTTGAACATGGTCCTTGTTTGCCTCTTACTGTTACTGTTACTGCCTTGTTTTTGCCGCTGTTGTGGCAGTTTGTTGTTGCTGCCGCTTGTCCTGCTCAGTTTAGCCGTGGCCCGAAACTTCCCCCTCTCCTTCCCTTGGACCGGCATTAAAATTTGAAGCACCAAATTAACTGCAGCTTTTGCAACAAACAGAAAGCGCGAGAAGCTTTACAAATGCCCTGTAACTCCATGGAAGAGGATTATGAAGGGTATACTGGATATAAGGTTATGGGAAAGGGTTAAAAAAATTAATTTAAAAAAATAGTTACAAAGCTACAGAATTGAAAAAATTAAACGAAAAAGACATTTTTTTTTTTATAATCCTTTGAAAGGGTATACTCTATCCTATATCCTTAATTTTATCAAACTTTCTACTTGTTATTTTTATGGTTTTTGTATTTTGAATGTGAGACATTTCCACTGGCCATGCTTTTGCTGGCTTTGTGCTAGTTTCGGGGCAATGATGATGAAAATTAAAGTAAAATGAAATACATTTTTGCCTAAAATACAAACACAAACACACAGACATAGAGCTATAGAGGGGGGAAACTGGGTAAGAGGAAGTGCCACCGCCAAGGCCCAAGCTGGAGACACAGTTTTGCGCCATTTCCTGTTTGTTGCGGAGGACTCTACACCAGCTGCTGTTCCTGCCGCACCAGCTATGCTAATCGGAAACGGAAATGGCGCATATTAATACGCAAGCTGCTCGGTAGAGGAAATCGCCAACGTTTCGTAACTGCCGGGGCCACACTGCAACGCGAATTGGCAAAACTGCCGAAAATAAGGCTGCGCATGAAAATTTTAAAACCTAATTAAAATGTTGAAATGGAATTTGTTAATTTAAAATTGGGCAATTTGGGCTAAGCGAACTAGAAGATGACTGCCAGAGCGACCCTGGAGAGCTGCTAGCTGCTAGCTCTGGCGAAGCCGAGGCACACCAGCTGGGCCAACGACAGTTAACAACTTTGTTGTAAATTAACTACTCATAATGCCCTGAAAATAACGAAGCTGGGAGCCTCGCTTCTTTTTGGCGCCTCCCCATGGAAGCAGCTTCCAAATTGGCATTCTGCTGCAATTAAACGTTATTTATAACCGTCTACTACAGTTTCGGCACCTTATTTTCTCTTACTTTTTCGTGGCAGAGCACAGGAAGAAACCTTTACCAAATCCATAATAATAAATCCTTATTTAATTGATGTCCTTATTTTATTTATAGCTTAAACGGTTAAGGATTATAGATACTTTTTTATTTGATCTCAAACTATATTTATAAGTGGTATATTATTTTGAATAGCTGATAGCTGCTAGATTCGGGAATAAGTCCATTTAATACATTATTTTTGGGGGATTTTTTGGGGGTTTTGGGGGCGGTTGTTGGCAGGACAATGACTTAACTGTTATTGCATTTTTCACCTTCTTTGTTTTGCTTCCGCTTTCCTTGGCATCTCCCCATTTCATTTTCTTCGTTTCGGTTTGTCGGCGACGCTTTTGGCATCAACTTTTGGCGTCAATTGACAACTTTTGTTGTCTAAGCCCCGTCTCCCCATTCAAGCCATCCACTTGGTATCTGATTGAGACACCAAAAGTGGAAAAACAGAAAGGCCAGAAAAAAATATAAAAACAGAAAAAGGAAAATTGGGGGAACAGTCAAGGGACAAGTTTAGTTTTGGGTTTGAACTAACCGATATCTTTTGGTTAAACTTCTTTGGAAAAGTTCTTTATTTTTCCTGCTTCTTAGACTAAAACCATTATGCCGTCAGTGAATCAATGAAAGGGTAATCTGGAGACATAAAGCCCATTAGCACACAGTGCACCCAAAGAAATTGAGATTGTCTAGAGACAGATATAGAGTTTGCCGCCATCAATGTCCTCCGAATTTGTCGTTGGGTCTTTGGACCTTTAGTACCGGTCCAAAGACCCAACGACAAATTTAAGTTAATTTTTTAAAGATTTAAAGTTTAATCTAAAATAAGAAAGAAAATTCGGGCGGAGCCGAAATTGATACACATATACATACATATCCCTTGGATATGTATCGCAAATATTGGATATTGTTGGCCGATCCTTATGAGAATTTGAGAACATTAATTCAGATCGGAGATTGACCTTTTGACCAATTATAATACCCTCTGCAAAGGACAAAAAAAGCAATTCAAAATTTGTAAAAAAAATGGAGTTACATAAAGTCCCTTTAATAGTAATCCGAAACAAATTAATTAAAGAAGCGGTAAATTTCATTAAAAATATTTAAATAAGTTCAGCGGCAATATCGTCCGGATATTTGGCTGGCTAATCTTGATCTATAATAATGTTCAAACTGGGTCTCTTCGTTTTCTTGGCTATGGTGCTCTGCACCGAGTCTAAATGGTCTATCAGCTGTCCTGCCAACCAAACAATCGATCCTTGTGGAAATCATTGTCAGAGTAGATGCGAAAATCTAAACCCCCCGTGTATTTTGAAGTGTGGCCCTGCAGCTTGTGACTGCAAATATGGATATGCTTTTAGTAAAGATCATGGAGCTTGTGTGTTGTTCTCAGACTGTCCGAAATACTAAATTTAAGCTGTAAGTGAATGAAGTAAAAATATTCCCTGCTTTGGGACTAAGCATCATTAAAGAATAAAGTTATAATTATATAAAAATGCTACATCGGAGTTTTCAATCAATTGGTTACATGTTAATAAAGACTTACCTAATTTGTCGACATGAAACTTGCTTATTAATGTCACTTGTCTTTTACTCAGAATGATAACATGGGATCGGACTAAATAAACAAGAAATGAAAGCTAACTTCGGGCGGAGCTTACCCTTGAATTTAGGATCGGATATATGTCGTCAATATCGGGTATAATTCACCGATCCTTTTGAAAATTTCATTGTAAAACCCCTTTATTAGGAAACAAAATTTTAAATTCCCAAGCTTTTATCTTCAAAAATTCTAAAGCTGGGTCTTATCCGATCGTTCAATTGTATGGCGGCTATAGGATATAGTCGTTCCGACTTATATACTTTGTGCAAAGGAAAAAAGGGTGTGTGAAAAGAGACTAGTTCACTAAGAGGCATACGGAGATGCCTTTATCAACTCAGGAGATGATCCTGATCAAGAAAATATTTACTTTATGGGGTAAAGTATCCGGAAATGTCCCTTCACTGCGATGCACACTTTTGAGCAAAAACAAAAGCGCTTAAAATTTGCGCTTAAGACAAAATTTTATTTCGTAAATTCCCGCCATTATTTAAATCCGAAACATATTAATTAATGAAGCGGAAGATTTCTTTACAAATATTTAAATAAGTTCCGCTGCAATATTGGCCTGTCATTTGGCTGGCTAATTTTGATCCATAACAATGTTCGAATGTCTGTCCTGCCAATCAAACTTATAGTGAATGTCTAGGTTCTTGTCCGCGAACGTGCAAACGTTCACGTTGTGGCTGCCAGGGTAGATATTATATGAGTTCCTATTATAAGGGCGCGTGTGTTGGAATCAGACTGTCCGGAATTCGAAACAACATTTTCCTAAACTGAATTAAAAACTTTCATGCTTTTGGGCTTCTCCTGATTGAAGAATTATTAATGAGTAATAAAGTTGCTGTAATATGAAAATAATTTATTCTTAATAAAAACAAGAATATAATTCTTTCATTCTCAATCAATTGATTACAGGTTTCATGAAAAACTTGCATTGCTAAGTCGCATAGTCTGAAACTGAATAATATCACTAATATCACTGGATATTATCACTAACCATATAGCATGTAGTATGGTTAGTGTTAATATCCACCACAAAATGAGTGCCAAGGAGACCGGCTAGAATTGCATTAATGAAAACCCTCTCAAATGCCATCCGAAACAAATTTATGTAGTTCGTTAGTTCGCTTAATTATTTAAAAAAGTTATGCGGCAATATCGGACTGTCATTTAATAATCTGGCTAATCTTGTTCTATAACAATGTACAAACTGGGATTTTGCGTCATCCTGGCTATGGTGCTCCGTACTATGTCGATTGAAAACTTCGACTGTACTGCCAATGGAACTGTCAAGCAATGTTCAACCTCTTGCCCGGAAACTTGCGAATTCGACCCTCCATATTGTGTTTATGACTGCGGTGCTCCTTGCGCCTGCAAGCCTGGCTATATTATTGATGCCGCGATTCCGGCTTGTGTCTTGCGGTCCGACTGTCCGAAACACGTGAAGCAGGTTAGGCGCGGTAACAGCATTGAAAACTTCCCTTGTTTCGGAGCTAATCGTGATTGCAAAGTGATTAATAATTAAGAGAAAATTATGAATTTAATCATTTGTTCCAAATAAAAACCAACAAACTTATATATTTTAAAATTTCTTAATCCATTGGCTTAACAAAGACACTTATATTTTTTTTTAACAAAAACTTGCATTGTAAAGTTATATACTTCGAAACTTAATAATTTTCAGCACAAAATCAGTGCCGAACCAAGGAGACAGCATAAAATTGAATTTGTAAAATTTAAAGATTATGCGGCCTTTAACCATTAGTTATGACATGCTTATATCAACTTAGGAGGGGATCCTGATCATGAATATATATACACTTTTAACTAAATTTATAATACCCTCTGAAAGGGTATAAAAATAAGAATTTCTTCATCAACAATGTACATAATGTATATTTATATTCCGGCTTAAATTGATATACCCTTGAAAATTGTTGGACGACCCTTTGGAAAAATTGTTGGACGGCCCATTGGAGAATTTAATTAGAAAACCAATTTCTTAGAATACCAAATTTAAATAAGTCTCAAGCTTATGTATATTAGTTATGAAGCAGCTGTAGCACATAATCGGCCGATCGTTATGAAACTTGGTAAGTTGAATCGCTTTGCCAAAAATATAATCCATAAAACCAAAAAAAAAACCATTTTACCAAAATAATAATATCCTCTGCAAGGGTATAATTAATGTTAAGTAACTAGGTGTCTTTGATCTGTCACAAAGCCTTATAGCTATTTACAAAGTAGTTAAAGTGACATTCTGTTGAATGAAATACTGGAAATATTCGACTTTAATTTAATCACTTTGCACACTCTTTTAATTAGCCAAGTAACCATAAAAAATATTTAAACTGAGAGCTTCTTACCTCCGATTTCATTCCATCTTCAGCTAATCTGGCTTGGACTTATCGTCTGCACCTTGGTGCTTCCCTCCTGCGATTTTTGCTTGACTTCACATAATTATTTGCCAACCGGCTGGCAGACCTCTCTCCTTCGATGACTAGCAGCTCTTGGATCCTGGGTCCCGGCTTCTGGCTTCGTGTCCTGGCTCCATTCCCTGACTCCCGGCTGGCACAACTCCGACTCCGAAGCGACTGGAACCGCTTTGTTTTTTGTTTTACTTCAGCTCCTTCTGCATTTTGCCATTGTGTGAAAGAGGGCTCCTTTTTTTTTAGGTTTAGCTTCGGTTTATGCTCTTCGTTTAAACTGTGTTTTTTTTTCATTCCTGGCGGTCCCTATCCAGATGTATTTAGTTTATCGTTCATATTTTTCTTTTCCAACGAAACGGAACTCATTAAAATAATTCACATGCAAGCATATTTTATCGATCGCCGTTTGACGTTGACGAACGTCGTCTGGAAATACTCTTTACACTTGACTCCCGCTTACCATACATTTTGTATTATTATTATTATTATTATTTTTGTTTTGTTAGTTGCAACCGGTGGTGCATGGGGCAAATTTTCCGTTTTCCGCCGGCAACGCCACTGCTGCTGCTGCCGCTTTTCTTTCACGTGTCGTCGTCCAAACGTCTGAGCAGGAAATTCATTTGGCCCGCTCCTCATAAATTGTTCAATGCACGAGGCACACACTGGGGCATGCGAAGACCATTAAGTATTAATAATATTTTAAAATGATGGCGCTAATGATGCGATGAGGCAGGAACGCCCCGGGATGGCCAGGATGAAGCGGATGCAAGGAGTGATGCAATGGGAGTGGTGGTGGCATCGCACTTTGGGAAAAATCTGCAAACGGCAATTAACGGCAGACAATGAGCGAAAAGATCGAACGACGGCTTTCACTTTGCTATAATCATTGGAAATAATGGCAAGATATTGTAAATTAAATCGGTTATAGACTAGTTAATACTCTAGAAAAGTGTTTGAGTTGGAAATTTTAAAAATGAAGAGCTTTTTACTGATTTGTTTTTTTAAATGGGATGGAAAAAGTCAAGGTACTTTTATTTTAAACACACGAGCTAATCCAAATTCATTATTCGGTCTTAAAATAATAGAACGTATTGTGTATCCTAACTTTTAAAAGCATTAATGTGAAAAAATTCTTAAATACTCCCAATACCTTTTAACAAAGTAAAAGACCCTAAAAAAAGTCTCAAAAAATAATAAAATTCCATTTATATACTCCATATTTAAAAGCCTTAAAAGAGTCAAAAATAACTCTGATATAAATTGATTAAAAATATGAAATGGCTTTACAATATGACAAAAAAAGTCAGACTGTTCTAATAAATGAAACAACCCCTTTCGATAATGCATTCCCTGCCAAAAATATAAAAAGCCTACCTACCTACCACTATGGGTAATTGTAAAAAGTTATAACTTTTGTTTGATACCGCCTGACCAGGAACCAGGACCAGGAACCAGGACCAGGAACTGAAAGAAAGAAAGCGGTGGGAGAAATGGGGAGTGGACAGGGGAGAAAGCGAAGGGAATTGGAGAAAGCTTTTCTCTGCAGAATACTGATGAAGGTGCGTGTGTGAGTGTGTGGTTGTGAATTGGATAGATTGGCTGTCTCGTATGCCTGAATGGAATTGCATTACCGAACGTCGAGCCCATAGGACTGACAGTAGCGGGGATTTTCAGAGGTGAAAATAGGACAGCGATATGGGGCAAGAGAGACAGCATGAGCGAAACGCTTCAAACCGAAAGAAGCCATCTTATTTGTTCATCATCAATTATTGGCGTGCATCAGCAGCATCAGCGTTGATGGAAACAATGGAAACGTCATGTATCGCATTCGAAATACTATATGGTATATATATGTGCATATATCTGGGCATATCGATACACGCCGATGATGGTATAAGCACACACACACACATGTGCCAGTAAAACCTTTATGCAGGAGTTCCGTCCGTACGTGTGTAAAGTGCACGGGTTAAGACGGATGGCGAAAAAACTCGTACATCTCGTTGAATGCATAACGGATGCATCAGCTGTTGTTCAGGGGCGTAGATATAAAATGGAAGGGTTTTAATTTAAATAAAAAATATATCAAAAAACTTGAAGTATACGGCATATTGATTAAAAAAAATGTATCTTCTCGTGGATCTATAAGTAATGATTTCT
Source organism: Drosophila pseudoananassae pseudoananassae (assembly GCA_018153035.1). Classification (NCBI taxonomy): domain Eukaryota; kingdom Metazoa; phylum Arthropoda; class Insecta; order Diptera; family Drosophilidae; genus Drosophila; species Drosophila pseudoananassae. Next base: position 3,839,964 of record JAECXR010000069.1, read on the forward strand.
TAAACTCTCAAAAAATCCAATGGAAAAATGTAATAATATTACTTCCTTATAATCTTTAATAAAAAGTTCTTAGTTTTTGGAAAGGCATCCAACATAAAACCTACAATATTGATCTAATTTATACTTATCCGAATTATGCCTATATTTATTGCTAAGCAGATTTCATTTTACGCACAATTGGTTAGTTTATTACTTGGAATACCCGTCATGCGTGAAGAACTTCCCTTCCATATATGATATTTACCGAAAAATAAAGTTTAACTTCTGCTGCTGACGCTTTCGATTTATGTTGGGTTGAAAAATGCAACATGGCATAAAGTTTTTTCTGGGTAACACACCCCAAACCCCCTAGAAATTATATATGAAGCCATCTCCCCCTGGAACATTTGATGTGGCTTTAATTTGATCCCCGCAAATTGGTCAGACTAGCTTGCTGATGGGCTTCGGCGAACTTTGACGACCCAACCCCCAAAGAGCAACAGCATCTTAATGGAGTGTACTTGGAACCCTTGGATCTGGGACTATCTGAACTGGACCATCTTATAACCATTGTCCGACATCAGTGGCCATTTTCTTACCCTCGCCACACCTTCAATCTTTTGGCCTCTGCTCTGATTTCCAATCTAGTTAAGCTGATTTCATAACAGGGAAGAGTAATACGTCGGACAAGTGGACGGGCAGGCGGACGGAAAGTCTGGTGTTTTTTCCGCCCCCCAATGACCATATCCATGTTGCTGGTTCTGGTGGTGATGCTTTAAATCAAACGATGCCGCCACCACCAGTGCAGTCGTTGCCATCTCATTTCACACTTGAGGTTTAAGTTTACACAGTGAAAAATATTATTTATAAATGAATATAAAATTTAAAGATTTGTAAAACTTAAAAATAAATCATTTAAATAAATTTCACTAGCATGTTGCATTAACTTATCTCATATTTTCATTACATTTCTTTCCGTGTAGAATCGGAAGCGATTCGAATGTCCCCAAGAGTCTCCTGGTAAAGTTGTCTGGTCAGTTTTCCTGGCATTGGCGCGATATGATTGCCAACCGGAAAATGTCAAGGAAAATTACATTTCCACGCTATTTGCTGGGCCAGAGACGGCGGGGTAATGGGGAAACCACAACGAGGGTGAAGAACTTCAAGAAAACGAAGAAAAAAACATAAAATTATGTACTACCCAAGATGCTGACTTCATTTATTTATTTTCCCTGGCCCTTATCAACTGGGAGTTGTTATTTATAGGTTATACTTCAATGTGGGTCTTGTACTTCCAATGTGTTGTTACCAATTTGTGTTGTTGTTTATCAGCAAAGTGCAGCAAGCAGAAGTAGCTGCCACAAAATGGAAACATATTTAATTCAAGGGGGAGTCTCTCAGAATGGGACACTGTCCAGCGATCGAGGGGAGGCATTTAATTTCTATTTAAGAACATAAAATGTACGAGTAGACCAAGCTATAAAAACAAGGATCTAATTAAATTGGAGCTGGAAGAATATGTGTAGGAAGTAGAAGAACTAACTAATATCCCAAGTATATTAACTTGACTTCAAATAAACCTCAGGCAAAAAACCCATAATAAACCATAACATGTAATACATTGGGTCCTTCACTTGTATCGTTAAAAATTAATTTCGCATCAGCTAACGTGTTAGAATATAAACAAAAAGCCTTTTTGCATTTAAGTAGATTAATATCCAATCAAAGAAAGTGTTATATTAGGCCTGGAAACATTTCCATTTAAATAATTTACTCGCACGCCCCGACCCAGCCCAATAATTAACCCATTGCTGACCCTTAACAGTTTTTGTGCCAGCTTTTAATATGCAGTTTGTGGCCTACAAATAAATATAAATATCAGGATATCCATATAAAGCGAGAGCACAGCTCCGGCACTAGCAAACACAAAAAAAAGGCATAAATAAAACTACGCGAGGCAATCAATGTGAGTGCAAAATCGTTTACCACCCGCGGGGTGTGTCCACTGGCCTCCTCCTCTCACATCCTTATAGCCATGATTTTGTTCAGGCTCAATAAAAAGCTGGCAGGGGGTGGCAGGACTAACGGACGTTCAGCTGTCCTGAGTTGCATGCAAAATTAGCCGAGTAGCGCGTGTGCGGCGTGAAAATTTTTTGGCCGACCTCGAACAGTGTCGAATAACATAAGAGGGCGGTGGAGTGTTATGGCGGGCAGTACGAAAATCCCGGGAAAAGGTCTTAGAGATGGACAAAGATTACGGCTTCCAGATATTTATTTATTTCATATTAAGCAATACCCATAAACTCGAGGAACTTTAAAGGATTTAAAGTATGTTTGCCATTTAATAAATAGGCTTCCTGCTGCATCCATTTTAATTAAATTAATGAATCGAATATTGAACTAGTTTGTTGTGGAAAATGTGTTGATTGATTGACTGATTGTTTGGTCAACATGACATTTAAATTCATTTAAGCTGAAGCGGCTCCAATTAAATTTGCCTTAAATAATGTCCAGTAATAGGGTTTCATTTTTAAGGAAATAAATAAAAAAGGTCCTCATTGGACTATCCCATCTCTAGAAAAAGAAGGCCTCTGTACTGGGCGTCAATACAATTTAAGGCCATTAATACTAAAGGCAAAATTGCAAACACTGTAAACGGAAACGGAAGCAAAACTCGCATACATGACGACTGAAAGGAGAGCCAGAGGCGGCCTCCAAAAGGGGGGTAATTGTAGGTAGAAGAAACGACTCCGATGACTACTTATACAAACCGAAAACTGCACTGGGGACCCAAAGAGAGTATCCAGTTGAAGGGGAAGGCGAAAGGGGCAAGTTGTCTGGTTGGTCTGGCACGTGGTTTGGTTAGAATTTTCCTTTAACCCCATGTTGCCCAGCTATGCCTCGGCCCCCTTCTAATGTGCTTGTGCAGCGTATATTAAAAAGGGAAATGAAATGATTGCGATTGCCATTGCCATTGCGGCGGCATCGATATAAGTGTACACCACGATTTTTAGATGGTCAGTGTTGGCGCTTGAGGTCTTCAAGATGACAGCTTGAAAGGATATTGAATTAAATTGGTATTCCTTCGAAGATTAGCGTTTGTATGAACACAAGCCTATCCAAAAAGTTATAACAAAACTCATATAACTTACTTATAAAAATCTTTCTAAGTTAGGTTATACTCTATACGCTAAGAACTAAATTTAAAACTTATGAACAATATTTTATTAAAATTTTGCTAAGGAATAAAAATAAAATATGCATCCCCTTTTAAAGAATAAAGCTACATACATCTTTAAAGGTATTGTATGGCTCTACAATAACAGCCAGAAAAGGGCTGAATGGACAACTCTTTGGCAGACTCTTCCTGTGAATGACTTCGTCCAACTCCGGCCTGCTCCGGCCAAAGGCAATTGGCACAATGGCCGCAGAAGCATCAGAAGGATCAGGAGCAGCGCCACCGAACGAGCATTCAGCTCGAATCGCATCGCAGCAACGGAGTCACACGGAACTGATTCGAATCGAAAACTGAACACTGAAGTCTCGCGCGCCAGTTGGGCAAACATTGAGAGGCTATCGATGGATGCTATTGCTATTTGAGAAAACCGAGAGCAAACAGGAATCCGATATAAAAGTAATTGCTGCCTACAAGCCCACGAACGGCAATAAGGGGGCTAAAATGAGGCCTGGGCGTCTACGTCGTCCTAGATGCGATATGAATGTGTTTTGGTTTGGTGGTTGAGAGATTAAATGAGACCTGCGGAAAGCACTTTTCAAATGGTTGCCAATGAGGTTTAATGTTACTGCAATGAATTTAGAATTAGGGAAAATTTAATTTGAACTTTTTGGTGTGGGGATTTTATTTTTCCTAAATTGTATTAATGCTTTAAACCTTAAAGACCCTGGGTATTAAAGCATACCGATATATCACTGAAAATTTTAATTGGAAACACAAATCAAAGACTTTTCAGCTCTAAGATTTGTAGTTTATTCTCATTTTTTTTTGCCAATCACAATTAATTTTCCTGCCTATCTCTCTGAAGAGTTATGTTTCAGGATACCATAATCAAACTTCCGCTCTTCTACTGCCTGGCTGTGTGTTCTTTTGACTTATTGAGTCACATGTACCTGGCTGGCATTTCATAAGGACCTCCTAGTTAACTTCCTTTTACACCAAACGTTTTCTCTTCATTTTTTTGTAATAGTTTTTAAGTTGAGCTTCATGCCTCCTAGATGTGGTACGTTGCATGCTTCTACCGATTTGCCTGCAACGAGAATAACGCAAATTGGCAATTCCACTTTCTGCCACTTTTGATGCTTTTTTGATGAGCGTAAGTCGATGTTTCGGGTGGAAGGAGTAGGAGACTATACAGTATGTGCGCCTAACCCGCACCGTTTGCATAAAGAAAGTCAAATTCCTTTGAACTTGGGACATTTTTTTCCGGATTAGATGACTCCTTGTGACGAGGGGCAGCACTTAAAGTTCCCACACTTTTTGTGGGCATTAAATCTGTTCAAATAACCGCACGCATAACACAGAGGGAATCCAGGTGAAGTCGAGGGTGCTGATAGGTACAGATATATATATATATATGTATATAAATCTGACGACAGCTCCTTGTCGAAGTCCCGATGCTGATAAATCTTTGAACTCAGCCGCAAACACGTAGAAGCATTCGGTGGTTACGGCAACAATTTTTTCCTCACTTTCTCGTTGTCATAAAATGAAAATGTCCTCCACGTCGTCACATTTTCTGGGTGTCAGCTCTTGCTGGGGGTGGGGAAGGTGGGCGTGGCAGGGCTTTTGGATATGTGCGTGTTGCCGATAACACTTAAAGCGCACTGCAGATTTCTCCTTACTTATAACGAGGTGAAATGTCCCCCTCATGCTGTTCCTCTAATGGGGCAGCAGGGGGAATCCCCGAGCTACGGGGCCAGACCTTCAGACTGCCGGAATATCCACATCTCAAAGTGGGTGCCCTTGCCATGTGCAGCATTTATGAGTAATGAACTTCTCGCCGGAAAATGCCAGACCAGACCAGACCGCAAGGTGAGCGGCTAGCGCCCGAAAGGAAAACGAGGAAGTCGATCCTTCGAAGGGTGAATTGTGGAATTCCTCCTCATGGCAACCTTTTTGAGGGCGACGACTGGCGGCGACACTGCCGTTTTCTCAATGCACTGAAAATAATTAAGAGGTTGGTATATTATTCAATAAAAAAATTGTAGAGGCTGTGATTTATACACAGGATAAGATAGCAATTAAATGGAATATATTTTGTATTATAAAGTCTTTAGTTTTCAAAGGTGTATCCTTTAGAGATGAGGGAGGAAACACTTCTCCTGGAAAGTAACAAACTGTGTCAGCTCGACTGGCACTTGCGAGACGTGACTGTATGACCTCCTCCAAGGCAGGCCACCCCCTCACAGCCTTCCCAGTGCGTGTGTGTGTGTGACATCAAAACGACAATCGCGTGTGTAGCCAAAAAAAATTTAATTTATATTTTGACATAAAAATTATAGCAATAAGCAGAGCAACGGCAGCTCCATCGCCAGCTTCAGCAATTTCGGGCTCCCAGCACCAAGCTCCAAGCTGTAAAAGATTTTCCACGCCCGGCTGATAAGAAATTTTTACGCCAGTAAACGAGTTTGTTCGGCGCCCGTTTTGTTTGCCTTCAGGATGCCACTGGCGACATTCGTCTGATTAACGCGAAATTGATTAAGTGACACGGGCAAAGTAATGGCCGAGGGTGGCGTTTACCGACTCGGGGGGTCGTAAAGGCGGAAAAGCGTAAAAGCGCAGCAAATGATGAATCTGTTTTTGAGTCGCAAAGTGAAGCGTAATTTAAGCTGATGGCATCACGAAGTGTGAGCCAAGATTCCCCAAATTCGGCGAAAGATTAATCCACGTTTACAAAATGCTAAGCTTGGCTGAGAAACCCTAAAAATATCATTAGGCTTTAATCTTTTTATGATTGGATTAAAATATAATTTTTGATCATGGAAAATTATATCTATCTTATTGATTTTATTAAAGTACATCCTTTATAGTTTCCTTTTGAAATACCAAGAAAAAATTCTTAATAAACTATTTAACATTTGACACTTGTCATGGCAACCTCCGTTGTCCCAGGCATTGCGTTTTTTTCTTCCTTTGTTGCCTGCCCAGACTATTGAGACTCCCCATTGTTGTTGCCACTACTGCCACTGCTCATATTGGCCATTTTTTGTTTGCCTTTTTCCAGCGTCTTGGCACTAAATACGCTCGGGAAATTATACAATACATTCTCAATCAAACGTTCGCTCAATGCTGCGAAAATGGTTCTAAGTATCCCCCGCTCTTGGAAAATATTTGCACTTGAAGAATTTTCGAAATCAAACTTATTGAAAGCTTCATAATATGTGTGACAATATTTTTGTACTAATTTATTGGGGATGTGGTTGGTTTATTTACTTCCTAAAGATGCTCAAAAATACCTTTAAATATTTACAAAAATGGCTTGAAAAGTATTCTTTTTTTTCTTTTTTAGATACTTTTTTATGGTGTATCTGGTGCAGTGCAGTAAGCCATCTTACATCATCCCCCACCCCTGATGACTGGCTGCTTTGGCTGGTTTTGGCCGTCTGGGGAAATTTGCCATTTTCTGCACAATAAGATTTACTTGTCTAGCTCGTGCTCTTGGCTGCTTTTGTGGCCGTCGGTGGTGGTGGTGGTGTTGCTGCTGCCACTGATGTTGCTGCTATTGCGGCTGCAGCATTAAAAACTTTGACAGCTCATTTACTCGTTGTTCGAACTTGAATCCTCCTGCTTTACTATATTCTTTTTTTCGGCCCTCCTACTGGCTACTGGCTGCTGGGTTCCTTCTATCGCAGCTTAGGATTCTGTGGCAGGTTATGCTTAGGTTTAAAGTGTACAACTGTCCTTGGCTTGCTTTTCCGCTGAAAGGATCCTCTGCGCTGAAATTGCTCGGTGGTTATTCGGTCGTAAGTGCCGAAATAATGAAATTCGTTGCATTATCCGCAACATAAGTTGTTATCGTCTTGGCTCCGTTTTCTGTTGCAAGTTGCTCGTTCCGGTATAGAAATCTATTTTGCTGCACATTTCTTTAGGCGATAAGTCGCAGACGTGGCAAATGACGCTACTCCTGATTTCCCATTGAATGCCGGCCAATGTTGCACACTGCACAAATTGATATGCTCCATTAGAGGACCATTTGCCTGGAGTGTGGGACTCGGAGAGTGTGAGTGCGACCTGATACTGGATGTGGATTATTCGTAGCTATGCCAGAGGCTTAAAATTGAATGAGTCCAATTGGCAAAGCCAGCTAACAATGATTGAGGTGGGACTATTTTAAATATTTAAACTCTTTAACTATTTTACATCCTGTTTAGTATTTTAATCACAGTCCCAGAATCAATTTGCCAGATGTCGCCTGCTCTAATATTGAAAAATTACCATTTCCTGCCGTCCTTTGTTCGCTTCAAAGGAAAATACATACAAAACAGATATATTACGCATACGCAGTGTGGCTTTTTCACATCCATCTCCATTAGCCCATACAAACTTCGCCACTAGCTGCGATGTCTGGCTTGTCTTTTGGTGCCTTTTACCTTCACTTTAAGAAATTAAAATTAAGAAGTAACTCAAACTTTAAAGATATTTAAGAAAGGTTATCAGATAAAAATAAAAATAGAGTTAACTGGAAAAAGACAGGTCTTCATTAAAGCTAAAGATCATACTTTATTACCCATTATAAATAGACTTTTTAGTGTATTCTTTTGATAAATACCTTATCTAATAATTTTTTTATATTTCTCTCAGTGTACACACACACCCCACTAACTCCTTGCTTCTTAAAACTGTTTGCTGTTAAATTCAATTTCAATGCTCGTTTGTTTCCATGCGTTTCCACGCTGCAAGGACTTCATGTGCTGTTTCTTTGCTTTATTTCTTGCGGTGGGGCAGCCGGCAAAGTTTTGTGTAAGTGGCCGCTGTTCTAGCAACCGCCAAATAACCACGCAGCAACCACCCATCCAGTAGCAGGCACTCCCACTCCCACACCCACTCCGACCGATCTCTCTTACCAACGATTGTCGGGAATCCGCCAAGTTGTTTTTGGTTCTTGGCCGCTTGGCTGGTCGTGCATGAGAATGCAGCAAACGGCTTTTTTATTGTTGGCCATTTTGGCCATAGCAACGCCAATTTTGAAAGAGCCGAAATGGCCGCATCGAGCCAACCAGAAAAGCAGTAGCAACTGTTGCGGTTTTCGCTTTCATATATGAGACTTTTTAGTGCTCCCACTTCAAATTGCCCGCTTAAATGGGACCAGCGATTACCAGCAGCAGCTTCAGCTTCAGTTTCAGCCAAAAAAGAAAAGCTAATTCTATTTTGCGGGCTGCATTAACGTTCAAAATGTTCGCTTATTTTATCATACTTTCTTTTTTTTTGTGGTTTTTGTAAATTTATACGAGCATTATACGATCTGCACTCGTTGCGTAGCAATCGCCCGACCCCTCCTTGCCCGGCAGCTTTGTGGCTGTCACATTTGGCAATTTCCATTATTTTATGTCCTGCGCCATCTCCTGCTCCTTGGCCTTTCTGCTCTGCCATCTTTATCGCGCATTCTTGAAGCCAAAGTAAATTTTATACGCCACTTTTCGCGGCTAAACAAAAATTAAATAAAATTTAGCGGTCTTCTTTGGCTTGCCCAAAAAGCCACGCCACCATTCACCCGTCCAAAGAGCCCCGACCTTCTAAATGCCCCCTCCCAGCATCCAATACCCAGGCATCCCTCTTAGTCCGGGAAATCGCTGGCCCTTCGCTGGTCTTGGTCTGGCTCTGTTTATGGTCTGTCTAACGATTCCCGTCCAAGTTGGCTGGCGTTGATTAGCCTCTGTGCTGAAGCCTGAATTAGAGCCAAAGACAAAAACGTGCCCCAAAAGCGAAACTTGGAGCCGATGGCACAACTGAAACAGTGCACAATGGGCCCAAACGCCTTTTTTTTTGGCATAAACTCCAGTTTTAAAGATACTGGGCTCAAATTTTGTATATATGTTGAACTATTTTTGTCGAATTTCGAATTTTATTGTTTTGGAAATTTGACCACGCCTATGCCCGCCGCCTACATTAAGAGTTGGCTATACTGAATTTTTACTTAATTTTTACATAAACTTAAGTTTTCTAAAAGAACTAAAACTTTTATTAAATTTGGTTCTATTATTTTAATATTTAATTTAAACCTCTAACAACGTCGTCTTTCCGGTGGCTCTCCCCGAAACTTCGAAGAGAGCTGCATGGAGAACTAATAAACACTTGCAACATCTATTGTTTTTTCGAAAACGAGCAAAACGAGCAAGAAGACCAATTAAATTTGAATTCCTATATTTTTATAAGTAACTTCACCTGGTTAGTTGCTTGCGCCGATATGCGCTGAAAAGTAATACTCCACAAAACACAACTACTTTGTTACACATTGCTGCTAAATAGACACTTACAAAACATTTGCAACACAGATACAAAAAAAAAAAAAAATTGATTGTTCATACCTTGATCTTTGTTTTCCATATTTAATCTAATATTTTTACTCAATTTAAGCCAATTGAAACATTAAAGTTGCCCTAAGTTGCCGCCAATTTGAGTTTCGGGTTGAATAAATCGCTGGTTAAATGACCGCGTAATTAACATGGTTGCATAAAGCAAAAATTATATATTTATATTTATTTGGGATGTCTATTAATTAAAATTTGTTCTTTCAAAATAGTTCATTTTTGCTTTTCACTGGACCGTGCAGTGGAGGAATATTCGAAATTTTTGGAAGCAATTAGGGTATATTATTATAAAAATCTTTAAGCATTTATTTTGTAAGCCCTGTTGTCCAAAGAGAGGTTTTAAATTTCAAGCAAAGTATAATTAAGCTATAGATGGTAACATAATAGACAAAATCCCAGTTTTTTTTTGGCAACAAAAATATAAGCCCTTGGGAGTTGAGATCCCATTTTCTACCACTGTTCCGGCGTTCTCCGGCGGCTTTATTTCCACTGTCAGAGACGTAACCACATGGTGACGACTGTGACGTCCTGACGCACGGACACTGACGGCTGGTCTCATCAGGGAGCAAGGTCTGGGGGAGGCGAACCTTGCGAGGCAGACGCTAAGGTGGAGGGGAAGTGGCGGCGCAAAACATGCAAATGAGGCTGTCCCGTAGTTGGTTTTCTGCTTGGACGCTTCGCTGGCTTCGCTGCTTAGCCGCTCCCCTCACTCCCCTGGCCCTCAGCCGGAATGCCAGGAGGATTCAGACTTCAGTCTTCCGGCCAGCCCCATCGTTCTTGTCATTGTCGTTTTTATGGACGCAGTTGTTAATAGAAAATGAGCTACACGCGGCTACCCAGCCAGTCAGCCAGCCAGCCAGCCAGCCAGCTAGCCACTCTCCGCCATCTTGGCCAAATCATAAAGGCCCGAGCCCCCGAAATCCGAAATGGAAAAAAGAGCCGGGCAGAGCGCAAAAAAACCAAATGTTTTTATTGATGTAATTTGCATAAATTTACACTTGCCGCGCAATCTGTCAAAATATTTCACCCCCATGCCCGGACCAGTTGTGTCCTGTGCCACTTGAAATCACCTCGGAATTTAGGACCCCCTTTTTAATCGTCACTTGAAAAGCTTTTGTGGCCATGGCCATCATTAAAATGGACTTAATTAAAAGCACAATGCAGCAGGCAGCCAGCAAATTGGAGCACATTGCGTATACGCAGCGTTTGCCAAATGCGCTTAATTACGTCATTAGCAAAGTCAATAGAATTAGTTCGCCATTGCCATTGTTGTAGTTTCCACGCATGCCCAACAAAAAACTACAAAAGACTGCAGGTTGCACATTACAGCTGATATTAGAGAGAAACAAAAAAGGACTATTTTCCTGACGTTTAATATTGTACTTAAATCAAAATTAAATTGTTTAAGCACCGCTGCAGCTGCAGCTGGAACTGAAACTGCAGCAACGAAATCAACAAAAACATCACGGATGTAAAGTCGTTGGCATCAGGGCTGCAGCTGCAACCGCTGCAGACCACCCTTCTGCCTCTGGCCACCCTTTGCACTCTTTTCCGACCTCCATTCGGACCAGTTTTCCCGTTTTGCAGCCACCAACTGACAATAACAATAGAAACTGAAGTGGCAAAACAATAACTGGCGCGTCGCGTCGGGATTTTCCGGGCATCAACGAGACCGCACACACACACACACTGTCACCACACAAATACCCACAAACACACACCAGAGGCATGCTAAAATATGATGCCAACTTATGGGAAAGTCTGGTCTACAGCGAAGGTGGTTTTAAAAATTGTTGCATACTTTTAAGGGAGAAAAAGGACATTAGCTAGTAGAGGTTTATTTGTTGAAGCTATTAATTTTTGTATTTATTAGCTTCATAGAGAATAATTATTTTCTGTTATTAATAGATAATTTATAAACTTTTTAAGCCCACCTCTCTGCCCCCAGGTCTTTTGTCTATATAGGCGCACATTACCATTTCCATTTTGCATTCCCATTCCATTTGGTACTATTTTTTGGTCCTTTTTTTGCCGGTATCCCCCCTTTTTCATTTTCATCTTCTTTGGGGCTTTGTTTTTTCTGTTTTTGGGGCTTTTCCCGCAGACCTCTTGACAAACTGCAGACATGGCCAATGTGCAATTCGCATCGACATCCGCAGCAGCCTCCGCATTCGCATCCACATCCGCGACCACCGCATCCACATCCGCGTCCGCATCGGTGTCTGCACCGTGGACGGCCGCAACTTTCGGACGACCCAACACCGTGGAATTCCTTCAAAGCAATTTCAAATGCTTTGCACCTTGTGCATTCTGCCGCCGCAGTGTTGCGAAACCCAATTGCATTTAAATTGCTCGCTAATCAAAAACCCCGCCGCACCGTGTGTCTTGTCATTTGCATTTTTCGGCCCATAGTACGGATACAGATGGCGACGATGAGGACGATAATGCTGGCCGGCGATTTCATTTCGTTCCATTCCAGACCATTGTCGGAAGCCTTTGCATTGTCCTTTGGATGGTTCTGGTTCTGGGTCTGCACAGGGTCCTGGGACTTTGGGCAGGAGTCGAGAGCCTCGACGTTGTCTGGCCGCAAATCGATGCGCAAATTTTTACAGCGCGTTGCGGTTAGTAGTCGCCGCCTTTGCTGGGGTTTGTCAACTGCAATGTTCTATTTAATTGGGGTATATAAGCTGCAATAAATAATTGGCAAATAAAATATATACAATTTAATACAGTTTTAATATTAATAATATTAATAATAACATTTTCAGAACTATACAACAAAATATTCAAAATAGAAACTCAAATAAAAGTCCTTTCTTTTAGCTTTTTAAGAATTAATTAATGAAGAATTTCCAGACAGCCAAGACTGTTATTTAGGAATTTAATGTATTTTATTAGTTTTTTACCCCAAAACTGTTTTTTGAGGGTGTTGAAGTTTTCGTTTTGTGGGTTATTTCTACTTTGTTTCTTTTTCTTGATTTTTAATAAAAAATTTTGCTCTCAGACCGGGATTGTGGACTCGTTTGTGCTGCCGGTTTCGGCTGCTACTGCTGCTTGGCCATTCATTTTTAATTTTTATTAAAATATTTATGCAAATATTGAACATATGCCGGATTCGGTGGCCCCGGCCATGCTGAACATGCCCTGCTGTGGCCGTCCGCCCGCCCATCGGCTTTAATATTGAAATTTCATCTGGTGTGCAAAAATCAAAAGCTATTTAATTAGTTGAAAGTGTGATACTGCCCATCTCCACCTCTGTTGGGGGCACTGACGGGCGGCTGGTTTTCGGGGGTGGTGGCAGCCTCCATCGACACTTGACTGTTAATTAATGCATGAGGTTCGCTCCACCAAGCCAGACGACAGTCGATCCCAGTTGTCCGGCTGTCCCTCCGACAGCTTCTGCTTCTTTCCAAAGCACTGAAAAAAATTGACAAAATCGATGCCTTTTTAGAAGATAATTAGTTGCACTCTTTGGCAAAAAATGAATGTTTTGTAATACATTTTAATTAGAAAATTGGTTGATATGTGCCTCTTAACTCGATGAAGCTAAAAAAGTCATCTAAAAATTGAATTAAATTATCTAATTAACAGCACTTCTAAAATGTAATCAATTAATTTAAATAAATTAAAATAAGCGCTGCTTTATAATTTGTTTTGAATTTTTTTCGGAGTGGACTGCCACTGCTGCATGCGCAATTAATTTCATATAAGTTTATTGTCGCCTCTCAACCCTGCACCCCTGCACCCGCCCCCCAGCCCTTTAACCCTCCACTCAGCCCCCACACCTCGTCAAATGCAATTGCGGGCAACACAGGAAGATTTAAAGGCGGGGGGCGGAGCTCAGGGGTGGTAACAAATGGACTTAATTACGTGCGCGGAAATCAAGCATTTTCTACAAATTTACGCTCTGCCACGCCCATGACCGGTGGCCAGCCCAGCCATTCCACATCCGCCCCGTTGGCTGCGGTTTACAATTCTCTTTTCTCGCCATCACCATTTCGGTTTGTTTGTATTTCAAATTAATCATACGCCCTGTTCCACGCAGCTGACGAACGTTAAACGCTGCAAAAATAAATCTGATCGGTTCTGGAATTGAAATTCGTAAAGTCTCTAGTAGAAATTATAATCCTTAATATCAGATATTTTAATTCATCTTTCTTTCTTTTGTAATATTTTTTTTATTTTATATCTCACATTAAATTTTTGTATAATTTTTGTTCAGAGACCAGTCCTGACTCTGATTCTGCACCTCACTTGACCCGCCATAGAGGCCTCGTTCTGCCCTTCACGAGTGTGTAAAGTTGTAAATGATCCAGACAACTGCCAATTTGCGCATCAATTGTTGAATAAAACATGATAATCATAATAAACCAGGCCGGAGAAGGGAGGCAGCGTACAAATAAAAAAATATACACGCATATACATATAAAATAAATAAATTGCGAGAAAAATAAAAATAGTAGACTATGACCACTGGTCTGGTCCCGAGTCCAGTCATCATGCATAAATGAAATGCGAATCAAAGCGATACCCAATTGAAATGGTCAATGACCAAAGCCAATCTAGGATGTGGCTGGTGGCGAGGCGGTGTCCTCTGCAGGGCTGTGTCCTGTGCAAATAAATAAATTTAATTGAAGGCAATTATCGACGTGAAGATAAAATTAAAGCACGGTTTTCTGGCTGAAGGAGTGGGAAGATTTAAAGTTTGTCAGATTTAGTTTAAAAAATGCCGCAAGTCCTTCAAAAATATCTCTCAACATTTTATGCTCAATAAACACTTTCTTTTATTGGTTTCGCTGGCTTACATTTCAATAAACCACAAATAAAATTGACGCGGAACTCATTTTGATAAATAGCCAACACAGATACAAACCCATACATGTGCGGGCCAAATGGCCGTATCCCTTACTATAAACATCCACCCAAGACCTCACATGCCCCTCTCAACTCTCACCCACCCACTCTGCATCTATAATTTGAAAAGCAAACTCATAAATATTCAAAAAAAAAAAAAGGCGGCACCGTCCATCGTCGCATTATTGTTGTGAGTGTGTTTGCGTGTGTCTGTGTGCTAGTGTGAGAGTATGGGTGGGGGAATGAGTCTATGTGTGTTTTATAGGATTCGCCCACTACAAGCACGGACATTGGAGGCGGGGAAGGCAGCCACGCCCAACCAAAAATGAGATTTTCTTTTTAATATAACCAGAAGATGCCAAAAAAAGAAGCAAAGGAGAAAGGGAGGAGAAAGTGGAGCGAGCCAGAGAGATGATGGGATTCATTGTCAGTGTGGGTGTGTGTTGGTGGCCGCGTGTGTGTATGGGTGAGTGAGTGTTTATGTGTGTGCCTGGCTTTTTGAAAAGTCCAAACCATAAAATTGAATAAACCGCATTGAAGCACATTATTTTTTATTAACTGCAGGGTAACCCTCCGAACGAAGGACAAGGGGATCCTGGAGGTCCTGGAGAGTGCTAAACCAAAATCCCGAGCAGGTTGTCCTTACGGTCATCGCCTTTGCCCTTCCAGCTACCAAGCGATCCAGGGAGTCCTGTACTTCGTCATGTCCTGTGCTTTTGACCGACGTTTGTCAAATAGTCTTTTGCAATTTACACACTCGAAAACTTTTGTGCGACAGAGGGTTACGCTGAGGGATTCCCATTTGGGGTTACTGTTGGAGATGACACAATCACTAGTTTTCCAGAAAAATTTTTGAGAAGGTAGAAGGGTTTAAGAATAATTAGCATCGAATATGATTCTATAAACCTTCTATAAATTTATGTTTAAGAGAATTAAAGATTTTCATAAAGTTGGTGTTTCTGTAACACAGGTATCAGGTTCTGTGTCTCCCAAAATTCCATCACTGTGCCGTCTCTTCGTTGCGGTGCCCATTTTTGTGGATATATCAGCATTGGGTGCAGCGTTTGTTGGTTATGGCCCCATTGTCTGTTTGTGTGTGTGTGTGGCCGTGTGTCCTTCTGTGCCTTTGTGTGTGTGCACTTGCCTTTCAAGCACCTTATTTATAAGCACTTTTAATGGAGTTGGCTTACACAGGACGTACGACTATGAGTATGAGTATGAGTTTGAGTAAGAGCATGGGTATGCCAAGCCAAGCCAAGGCTGGTATCTGTCTCTTTTTTTCCCAATCAAGCCATCTCTTTCTAGCCGACTGTCTCTGTCTCTTGGCCTGCGTCTGTGTGTGCGCTTCAAAATCTGATTACGATTTTTATATGACACTTTGATATGATTTATTTGGTCATTCAGCTTTTCAAAGGCAGGCCTCCAAGCCGACCGGCTTGCCTTTAACCCCACAGTGGCCACGGCTCGCCGAAAGGGTGTCAATGGCTTTTGAAATATCTGCAGAGCATTTCATTTTTGTTTTCCTCCCCCCGCCCCTTCCCACTTTGGCCGAAAAAAAAGGAAAAAAATAGAAAGAAATAATAAAAGGGATCCAGACTGAAGGACCAGCTTCCTACTTGTGCTTATGGCCGGATAATGTGAGGCTTCAGCCAAGTTATTTGCAACTGCTTGTTGTTGTTGTTGCTGCTGTTATTGTCGGTGAAAGGAGAGTTGGCGGGGCAAGGAGGGGGGTAGGTGGACCTCCTGTAATTGATGACCTTCGCGATACGTTGTCGTCATCCGTAGATCCTTTTTTTATTTTGGCTCTTGCCTCAGGCTCCTTTTCGGTTGTTGGTTGTTATTTTTATGGCAGGGCACTAAAAATTTCTTTTTTAAATTGAATTTAATGAAAGGCGTGATCCAACCATAAAGAAGGGAGGAGCAAAAGAGACGGCAATAGCTAGAGTGAGAGGAAGCTGGGCACACGGGCGCGCCATATTCAAATGGCATTTTCAAATAAATAGGGTCTAGCTGGCCAAGGGATTCCCTTAATCGCTTTTCACAAACAGTCGCCTATAAATAGGGAAAATAAATTCATTTTTACGATTTTTGTGCTTCTTATTGTGCAGTTATTGAAATAAACTTACTTGAAACGATCAAAAAAATATGCTGGGGTTTATAACAAAAATTTACAGCCTAAAAATTGCAATGTATGGGTAGTAAGTAGTTCCTATTTCGATTTTTTAATAATATTAATAAGAGTTATTAGTTTTCTTTTCTACAAATTATCGAACCGAAATTTTAGGAAATGCCCTTTGGGAATATTCGACCCTACTCACAACCTCATTGCAATAAATTCTATTGTGTGTAGGAACAACAAAAAGTAAATAAATATAAATAAAAAGCAAGAAAAAAATAAATCGCTCGATGCAAAGTCCAAGTGCTTATCCTGGCCATTTTTATGGGCCCGTTTCAAACTTTGTTTGCCACCGCTATATATATTTTTATTGCATAAAAAGATTTGCTCTCTTTGCCGTCTCGTACTCTTCCCTGCATCGTTATAATAATTATTGCAGGTATTAAGTCAAGTAGCCGCAAAGAGCTCTCGTAACCCCTGGCTAACCCAATCCGCTGCCCTTTGAAACGTGGCTCCCTCCATCCATGGGCCATTTTTTTCCGTTTGTGGTCTTTTTTCGTTGCCTTTTTTCCATGGCTTTGCATAACAATAATTTTTGTCTTGCTATCTCTTTCTCTCTGCTACAGTGAAGCTTCAATAACACCAACTAACATATTTTCACAAAACACTCCCACAAATTTTATTAATAAAATTATACTGTTCTAATTTACATATTATTAAATTTAACAAAATAATTATACATATTTAATTTTTTCCAAAATTGTCTATAATTTTTTAAATTTTCATTCGAATTTAAATTATAGAATTTTAGGTGGTTAAATTTTAGAAAGTTTTGAGTAGTTAAGCAAGGGTTTTTACAATATATAGTATATATATATGTATATAGTATGAATTTTTTAGAAACCACAACGATTTTTGCGCAACGTGGTTTTTTGTGGCTCACGTTTATTTCTAAAGGATGGGATTTAAAACAAAACTAAAATGTGTTTAATTAATTTTTTGTTGTATAATTCGAGGGATTTAGGTTTTTGTTACTAGAAAAATAAAAATATAAAATTTATCGCTACTCTCTGGCATCTGGCTGGTACTGGATATTAAAGATTCAGAGTTTAAATACAGGTAGTCGTTGTTAACCCAATGGATGGAGCAATTTATAAATACATACGTTTTCTGGTTTTTTTTGGGAACATTGGATTATATTCATAATTTTTTTTTAATTATTAATAATTTTGCAGTTACGATTAGCACCGAAGCAAGGAAAGTTGTTAATTCTATTATTTTTTTTAACCTGCTTCACGTGTTTCGGACAGTCGGACTGCAAAACACAAGCCGGAATTGCGGCATCAATAATATAGCCAGGTTTGCAGACACAAGGAGCACCGCAGTCCCTAAAACAAAACATGGGGTCGAATTCGCAAGTTTTTGGGCAAGAGGTTGGACACTCCTGGGCAGTTCCATTGGCAGTACAGTCGAAATTTTCAATCGACATAGTACGGAGCACCATAGCCAGGATGACGCAGAATCCCAGTTTGTACATCGTTACAGATCAAGATTAGCAAGGTTATTAAATGACAGGCCGATATTGCCGCATAACTTATTTAAATAATTTAGAGAAACAACGAACTAATTAAATTTGTTCCGGATGGTTTTTTAAGAGCATTTTCATTAATGCAATTTTAGCCGGTCTCCTTCGCTCAGCACTCATTTTGTGATGAATATTATTCAGATTCAGAGTATGTGACTTTACAACGTATGATTTTTTATGGAATCGGCAACAAGTCCCAAATAATGGAGAACGTAACAATTGTATTAGTTTTCTTGTTTTTTTAAGAATAAATTACTTTCATATAACTTATATAAAGGTTTAACTTTATTAGTTGTTAATAATTCTTTAGGAATGACTAGTCCCAAGCAGGGAAAATTTGTAATTCATTCACGTACTGCTTATATTTGGTGTTTCGGACAGTCTGATTTCAGCACACAAGTCCCATGATCTTTACTAAAAGCGTATCCAAAGAAGCAGGCACAAGCTGGAGAGCCACAGTAATGAGGACACGGGCTATTTAGGTTATCGCAAAATAGCTGACAATGATTTCCACAAGGACTGATTGTTTGGTTGGCAGGACAGCTGAAATTCGATGTCGAATCGTTGCAGACCACCATAGCCAGGAGGACAAAGAATCTCAGTTTATACATCGTTATAGATCAGGTTTAGCTACCAAATGACAGGTTAATATCGCCGCAGAATTTATTTTAACAATTTTAATGGAACTCACCGCTTATTTAACTAATTTGTTTCGGATTTTTTTTTATTTATTACTTTATGTAATAACATTTTTTTTGTCCACTTCCGTATTGTCATTCTGTGCCCAGTGTAATTTAGTCATATACAGCATGTATTTAGTGATTTCGACAGTCTGATTCCAACACACAAGCCCCATAATCAAAATTAAATCATATCCATACTTCCAGGTACAAGCTGTAGGACCACACATCGCAATACACCCGCCATTAGGTTTTCGCAAGTTGGCTGCCAATGATATCCACAATTATCGAAAGTTTTGTTGCCAGGTATGTTAACATTTCTTTTCGATTCAGCGCGGAGCGCTATAGCAAGTAGGACGAAAAATCCCAGCTTAAACTTTGTTTTAGACCCAGTTTAATAAGCCAAAAGACAGGCTAATAATGACGCTGATATTGTTTGAATATGCATTTTTAACGATATTAAACGCGGCTTTAATTAATTAAATTTCGGGTTATTTTTTTGGGGGCTCTCTTTGAAACAATTTTAGGTCTTCTTCGCTCCGAAATCATTATGTGGCCATGTGACACGCAGGCACAAACGCAGTCTCCGATACAAAAACAAAAAAGCAGATACAGATACGGATTCACACAAATGCAGACAAATATCTTGCAATGTTGGCGGCTGCCGACTGTCATTTGTTTACTTGTGTAAACTTTAATTAAATTCCAAAACGACGACACCAACGAAGGCAACAACTGATGGCAGCCGCAGCTGCTGCTCGAGCTGTACCCCTTTGAACCCTCCATATCCTGAAAAGCTCCTTTCCATGTGCTACTGCAATTCAGTCTTCCAATTGCCATAATTATGAACATTGGACTGCCAACGGAGTTTCCACATGGAATCCAGTCTCAGGATCTCAGCAAGCTCGGCAAATGCAGGGACTCCGAATGCCGGAAGCCAAAGCCATTGAGGCAACATCTGCCACTGTCGGCAAAACAGGGCCGAAAGTATTAGAACAATTGTCGATGGCAATGCATGCAAATTGTCCACTTCACTGGAGGATGGGAGTCATGTGAAAATTGCTTGCAATTATTCTGGAATAAATCGAAGCGATTTGAAGAACTTATTTGCTGAAGCTAATATTATCCAAACCTTTTAAAAATTTTCCCCTCTATGTATACTTATTCTACTACTAACAGCGTAAAGGAAGTATAATTTTAGCAGAATGTGGAAATTTGAACTCAATCAGGGGGCTTCCACGTATCTGAAAGTTTGCGGAGGTCATTGTGTCTACCTTATTGAAGAAGGGCTACCTCATTGATGCCAGTATTCTAGACCGTTTGTAGCGATCTGACTGCCCTAAAGATGGAGCAGGTCGAAGGTGTCTCTCAAGTGAAAGAATTCAGTTGTTTTGGCTTAAATATATGCAATTAAGCCTCGATTCCATATCACTTAGAAGCCTCAAAAAATCTCAGCTGTGACCGCATAAAATCCTTTTCTGTAACCCCTTAATGTGTTTCTTTTTTGTAAATCTGCTGCGTTAATAAAGTGCTGGACAAAGGACAAAAAGTTTGCTTCCTGGCTAGACATAATTTTGAAGCTCTTGCCCATTTTTTCCTCCAACCCCCCTTCCACACCATTTTCTGATAACGAGAGTGGGCAGAAAATCCACAGGCAGCGTTGGTTGCAGCCCTAAAAAACATTGTCCAGCCCAACCAAAATGTAATTTGTCCTTTGCCACAGAAAGAAATGGAAAATGCTATAGCGGGAGAGGGATAGAACGATTGAAGAAGAAAGAGATGGGCAGGTAAGGGAAAACTTGTTAGCCTGTGTTGTCCACCAACATCGTCCTGCGCCTGGAGGTCATTTTTGTGCATAGTTCATTACGATTGAACTGGCACAAAGGTCCATTCTCCACAAACATGTGAGCTGCAGATACACAAGATGGACAGAAAGAGATAGGGATAGATAGAAGAGAGAGAAAGCAAATATAAAGATGAGTCTATACAATGGAAACTTTTTAGTTTATATACTTTTATTCTGGTTTCTTTCTGCTTTTTGGGAAATAAAAACCCATAATGTTGAGGTCTTTCATTCAAACATTTCTAAAATATTTTTAAAATGTTTAATGTTTAAAAGATAATATCATAAAATTAAAAAATAAATTATAAATGTTAAAAAAACTGAATAAAAATTGTACTACATAAACCATTTTCATATCCAAGCCATATATCCTTTCCCCATCTCCAGACGACAGTGGACGGCACTTTGTTGCTAGTTTCGACCGCCGGTTTAATGTCATAAAGTTGCTTCTTCGCCCAGTCACGCCTCTTTTTTCCCCGCCCTCCAATCCAATACTTACCGGCCCCTGTCAACCTGATTAGTTTGTTTGCCGGATGGGTGGGTGGTCCAGCAGTGGCTCCTGTTGCTCCTGTATTGTCCATTGTGTCCGGTGACTTTTCTTTTGGGCCATAAACTTTAAACTTGGAAATGCTGGCTAAGGTCGACTACAACTGCTCCCGATGCTGATTTCACTTCCTGCCAGCCTGGCACAATGCCCCATCTCTATTCACTTCTATGTTGTGGGGTTCCCCGTCTGCTGTTGCGACCATTTTGACCGTTAAATGTTGACATTTGTGCATTTCATTGTGTGTGACCTTTTGGGCGCACCAAAGAAACAACAACAGCTGTAGAAAGAAGGAACACTGAAAATAACTAATTTTAAAAATAGTCAATATTTTATAAAGAATAAATATGTGAGTAGAATTTTTTTCTCAGTGCCTCTGGCCCAGCTGCAGGTCAAGAAGCAGAAGGCGACGAGCAGCAAGAGAACAATGTGAAGCACAAGTCTGGAAAGGATGCGAGTGGGTGGGAGATTGCAGGACCTTAGAGGTTAGACGGTGGGAGAATGGTGGGGTCATCAGGATGCTT
The DNA here is from genome assembly GCA_018153035.1 of Drosophila pseudoananassae pseudoananassae. NCBI lineage: Eukaryota > Metazoa > Arthropoda > Insecta > Diptera > Drosophilidae > Drosophila > Drosophila pseudoananassae. Next base: position 3,861,635 of record JAECXR010000069.1, read on the forward strand.
CTTCCCCACTATTGTCGTCGCTTGTCTACTCATAAACTAAATGTAAATTCCTCCCCTCCGCGTGCCAACGTGCCACCACTTTTATTGCAGTGTTTCGCTGTCACTACCGAGCAGTTACCGCCCCCTAACCCTCTGGTGCCCCCAAAAGCCCTGCTCCATGCTCCAAGCTCCATGTGTGGTTGTTCGCATTGTCCTGGTTGTTCCTATAGTTGTTGTTTTTGTTGTCAACAGGCTGCAGTGCAGCAGTGGAAACAACAGGAAAAGCTCACTCCTTTGACTTCATTGTCTGTCCGACTGTCTGGCTGTCTGTCCTTCAGTCTTTCTGGCTCGGATGCAGTGGCCATGATATTTGAATTTATAAATCTATAAAACTCTAGGGGGTGGGGAGCAACGAGGGTGGCAATATGGGGCAGGATGTGTGAGTGGGTGTAGGGGACTGAATTAGGAGGAAATGAGAATACGTTTTGTTCAAATGGAACTGGTTGAAAGCGAGGACACCCCCGGGAACAGTTAAACACTTAAAGCAGAACAAAAGGACTCAATCAGTCAGCCAGATTCAAACTGGCTAAATTATAGGTAAATTAAATTATTATTACTCAATATATATTTAATTTCTATGGGTGTTTTTTAAGCATAAGCTTCAATAGTTGTTATAGTTTATTTTGCATTAGGTTGCTCACATTTTTAATAAGCTTCAAAAAACGGAAGAATGTTTCACATTTCCGAGACCTAATTTTCAAATTACGATCCATAGACCTTCCTACGTTTGACAGAACGTAAGTAGCAATTAAGATAAAATAAAAAGCGATGTCAAACGTATTTTAACGTTTTAAAATTAAAATATAAAGTATGAAGTAAAGTAATATATATACATATATATAATATTATTATGAGTTTTTTTTTGAACTCTTGAGACAAAATCCGTTTAGCAAAACAAACTTTTTGTAGGAATAGTAGAGACATGTTTAATATTTCTGTGGCTGACTAATTAGCCCTTTATGTCAAAATATCACTCCTTGCCATATTGGATATCGCCCTCGTATCCTTCCATTCATTAGGTCCTGTTGTCATAGATAGTTATCTGGCACCCAGGGATTTCTGCAGTCATTGTCGTCCACCAACTACTTTACAGCTGTCGGATTACGAAAGGGGGACAGAGACCTTCTTCCTGGGAGAGTAAGGAGTAAGGACTTTGACACCCCCACAAAAGTCTCTGTGGCCACAACCCTTGAACCTTGTCTATTCACTTTCTAATGGGCTACGTTGACATTTTTAGACTGCTGCAAATATATATATGTGCTTGTTTATGTGAGCTCGGTGCATATGTTGCAAGTTCTAAGCTCTTTCCTTGCCCTTCCCCTTAGTCCCATGGCCCTTACCCGTTCTGAATTGTCATCATGCAATTGTGGAAACGGCAGAAGTGGAGTCCTTCAGCCCCCTTGCCGCACTTGTATGCATAAAAATCCGCAACGACAACTTGTTACATATTTCTTTCTGCAAAACAGATATGCCACCACCCGTGCACTTGAAGAAATTACTAAATTTAAGAGCAAACTTTGAAAATAATTTTTAGTTGGGTGCAGTTTATTTGGCTTTTGTTTACTTATCCCAAAAGTCAAGAAGGGTTTAGTATCAAATACATTTCTTCAAGTGCAACAATAACCCCTTTGCCACCTCTGAACTGCATTTGCCGTATCATTTGCATTGTCGTGTCCATTTTGAGGCTTAGCATACGTCGCGTATAAATTGCATAATTTATGAGAATTATGCCGCATAACATTGTGCTCGTCAGTGGGTCTTCCTTGAGCCCCCCCCTTGCTGTGTCATTCCATCAATTGTCCTCTCTGTTGTTTAGCCTTTGGGGTGCAATGAACTTGCAAAGTGGCCTTGTCCAGGACATTGGCATGCCTTTGGTCCCCCAACCACGTCCTTTTGTCACCGACACTTAATTGTGACAATTGTCAAAACACTTCCTGGATCCACCGCCCACACTTCTGCCCCAAATCCAATTAGTTGACCCGGCTCGATTCGCTTTAGAGTCCGTGACACAATCACTCACTCACCCGCTTGCCCGCTCAATAATTCAGCAAGGATTGGAAAAAGGACGAGAGGTGGCAACAAGCTCACTTCCACCTTTTTGCGAGTCATTTGGTAAGCAAAACGATTCGTGTTGTTTCAATCAATGATGCCAATCAAAATGAGAACGATTTTTATGCCACAGAGCTTTCTAACCAGTGACGAGGAAACTGGGCGTGCGAGAAATGAGAAGCTGTTAGGGTAACTAAGCTTATTTTCAAAAAATGAAAATAAATAAAGGAATCACTACGAAAGAGTTTGTGTAAAAAATATTATTAAAAATATTTAGTAGAAGTAGATTATATTTAGTAGAAGTAGACATTATATTTAATATATATTTCTTAGCTCCGCATACAACCATGAATCTTAAATCTCTTGCTTGCACTACCTAGGGTTCTCGAAAGATCAACTTGTATGATTTATATGCAATTTTATGGCAAATGTTCGGTGTATCCTGGTTTTGACTAAATCACATTTACGTTGGCTTGGTTGGAGTTGTGGGTTTTGCAGACGGAGCCAGTCATTAAGCTAACAACGCTGCGTATGCGTAATAAATAATTGAAATTTCCGCCCAGAGCCAAAGGTTAACCAGTGGGTAAGAAAGAGTGGGCCATTAAAAGAGAAAGAGAAGCAAGAAAATTGTGAGAAAGAGTTGTGTGCTTAGCTTTTGGGCAAGCGAGCGCACCAAAGCGAAAATGAAAATAATTTTCATTGCACTGGAGGCTGAGGCCGGGGGAGGCTGCTTGGGGAGAGGCAAGCTTGGAGTAATGAACACACTTTTCGCATTTAAGCTAGCTGCTTGCAACACGCTAATGGGACAACAGCAGCAACAACACCAGCAACAGCAGCAGAAAAAGCAACTACAAGACAGCAACAGTTGCTGTATTCCAACTTGCTCTTCTCACATTTTTAATTCCTTGGCACATTTGTGTAACGTGACATGAAATCCATTTGATGTCGCCGTCATCTTTCTCCTCCTCCCTCCCTCTCTCCCCCGCTCTATAGCTCTCCCTTTCTATCTCTATATAGCTATCCCCTTCATTCTGGTCCTGCACTTGTTAACAAACAAACACGCTTTTCTACTTTTTATTGCTAATTTTTATTTTATTCTTTTTTAACATTTTTTTTTTGTATCTTTCGCGCTGCAGCAAAAGAGGGGGAAAGGGCATGGGAAAAGCTAGCTAGGGGCGGAGGAAGGTACAGCGGGAAAACAGCAAAGCATTTTAACGCGATAACTCCCCTGGCAGTTGAGCTCATAAATTTATAAATGAGCCAGCGACTGTAAAATGCGAAACGAGCCGCGACGACACTGAAATTTGTCGGTCCGAGGGGGGCTCGGAAAAGTCAGCGGAAAATTCGAGGCGGCCAGGGGGTAACTGGGAGATTGCCTTGAAAAGCACTCATCATTTTTTCCGAATTTTTTTTTTTTTTCATTTACGTTCATTTTGACAGAAATTGGAGATGAGTGAAGGGTATCCAGGCTATGTCCTGCTGTTTGTTTAGGACCTAGACTATATACACAAATTTGCAGAAAACTTTTCGGATTGCAATTGCTTGATAAGGATATTAAAAAGCTTTTAAATGGTCGAATTTACAATTATCAAGGACCTAATTGTTGCGTTAGTTAAGTGTTAGCTTAAACTTGGACATACTCTCGAAAGTATTATTGTGGGAAATATTTTTTGAAGGCGTCCCTTTGGAAAATGAATTATTAAGCAAACTATTTTCTAGAGTATTTGCCTGTTTACTTTTCCTAAATTTCAATCTCTCTCTTGTTGCTTTTGCTTTTATTTATTTGTATAACTTTTGTCATTCATAATTATTTGGTCTGTTTGTTTGTTTGTCTTGTTGTTGGTGCTGTGCTGTTGCTTTCGGTGGTCCCTGACATCGAAACATCGGAAACGGAAACAAATGAAGTATCAGACAGGGAATGTGTTTGCTTTACGAAAATTGACTGAATGACTGACTGAGTGCTAAAAAGCATTCGGGATACTTTTAATATTTCATTTCAAAACTCATGAATTTGTATTTCAGTCGAGCGTCGCCGCCATCAAAGAGGGATAGCGAACCATTTTCTGTAGGGGAACATTTTAAATATGCATTCACGCTTTTATGAGCCCCCCAAAGCAGATGGAGGGGATGAAATTATTGAGGGGGAAACACAAGCACTCCCCAGTCAATTTTTGTCCATTTTGGCATACTACCATTTGTTTATGATTTTCTATGCCATGATTAAATTAAAATTTCTTTATTGGTTTCGATATGGTGCTGCGCTTGGCTGGTTTTTCTTTGTACTTCTCTGGTTTTTGGGCCTCGGCCACCATCCCGGCCGAATGCCCGGCCCGGGCAATGCAATTAGCAAAGTTTAATGTCGAAATATTGCCATGAAGCCAATAAAATTGAGAGTGCGGTCAAGCGGCATGATTGGATTTCCACAAGGTTAGCAAAGGCAATAGTATTGTAGTTAACATTTTTCCAAGCATATACTTCCAAGCGGTTGTGTTTTAAATTTATGGATAACCGCAACTGAAAGCTGTTTGCCAATTTATTAAGCGATTCAAGTCTTTTCACATATTTTATATAATCGATTTATTTAGCTTAAGTGGATTTCATTAGTAACAACTATTCGTCAGAACTTTGGCCACAAGCCCAGAAAAGTATGCTACCAATTATCATACTTGGTAAAAATTACTCATACGACATGTTGGTCATGTCAATGTCAGCCTCTGCTGCTACTATTTTGAAGAAAATTACTCATACAACATTTACCACATGTGACACTTGTTTTAAAAAAAAATTTTGCTTTGAAGCTAATATAATCTTTGTTGGCTAACCAAGTATGTGGAAAAAATCACAACATTAGGCAAGGACAAAGCTTAGATCATGGAAAACACAAAATGTCTAGACAAATTTAACTTAATAGTAAGGGCACTTAACCCAAGCTAACCCCTATTTATTTTGACCCCAAACGTTGTCTGAATAATTGCCATTTTGACATTTATAAACATATTTTAAATAAACTTCAATCAATGGTCCCAGACGCATACCGACACAACTTAGCCCAAAGCAATGCAAATGATAGACTCGCAAAAAAGCAGAGAAAGTAAAACAAAGCCACAGCCAAGCAAAGATGAGAAAACAAAGAGGGGAAATCAGTGAACAAAAAAACGTAGGACACGACGGGGCTTATGTGGGTTGGCTGGGATATGCCTTAAAAGTCAATTTGCCGCAGGCACTGCTAACAAAACATGAAGCGCGACGGCCAACAGACAATGCATATAAAAAAGGTGCCGAATTTTCACACACCTCCACACCCAAACACACACATATTCATCGAATTTCCATACACAAAAAACAAAATATTAGAGTGGGGGGTTCGAAAAATTTCACGCAGCTTAAAAACCGCACTCACGCACAAAATATTTTTATTTACCTTTTGCTGGAGAGGCGACGGTCTGTTGGCTGGGCAAACAATAAACCACCCGATTCTCCAGTTACCACCCTGCAGAATTACCCTACCCTTACTCCCCTTGCCTTTTAAATTCTTCAGGAATCCAGCACTAAAAGCGCCTTATTTACGACGTTTACATGCAATATTTACATGAAATCTCTTACAATAACTGTTATGCTTGGCAATGAACCCCATACCCCCACTTAACGCCAACTCCATTCTGGACCCTCACAAAAGGCATCCACACTCAATTGTTATTGCGGAGCTTGGCTCGACTTTGGTTTGCTTTCCATCATCACGCAGCGCCCCCATCTCCTTTATTAATTTGTCAAAAAAGGTGAAAAAAACTTGAAATACAATCAGGGATGCGCGAAATTGATCACCTCAATGGCTCATTGTCTAGGGAGATGAATTAAGCAATGTGGAGAGGATGGTAAACAAAAAGGGCACATTAAAGGATAAATATAATTTTGTATAATTCTTTGGGCATTGAAAACCAAAGCCTGTCTATTTTTAAAACGCTTCTTTGACAAAAAAATGCCACTTCTGATTTAGAGACACTCGAAATCAATCTGTCGTCATCCCTGAAAAAATGTATGGCTTTTGCTAAAAAGGCTCCGGTTCCGGCGGGTCGGCATATAATATTTTAGCATTACAACTGATTTTTCAACACGTAGCCGCCTAGTAGGCAACGCCTCGGATCTCCTGGAAAAAAAAGCAAAATATTGCCGTCGTCGTCGAGCCGCATTCATATGCAAATACATAAAAGGCGTAACCAGAAAAGAGTGCCCAAAGGGGGGTGGGATGGTTTGGGGTGGGTGGTGTTCGAAATAAGTAAAAGAAGAATAAAGCGTATCCGCAAAAAGCGCGTTGCGCAAATAGCGCGCTTCCTGAAATAATAATTCAAATACTGTGATAAAAATCGACTATAAACTCACATGCTGTGCGAGTCTTTTTTTCGATGGTGGAGTGGAGAGGGGCCATGAAAATCCTCCCAACCATCCAAATACCCACCCACCCATGTATGCAATGCGAGCGCCCCTCTTTACACTCGCCACTCGGCGCCTGTGTCCCGGAGTTTGGTGCGTACGTGCGCATATTTCATTCCCTAACGACCCCTTTTAACTGAGAAAATGTGTTTTCGTTACTTTTAGCATCTTTATCAAATAATAATATTACGCCGCACGAACCCAAACGTCGTCGAGGAGACCGCCAGTCCCCAATTTCCACCATCCCACCTATTTTTGGGAACCCCTCCTGCTTTCAATACCGCCGAAAAAATATTTTTTTGTTCTTATTCTCCTTGCATTCCCTGCCATTTTGCACTTGGAGGTGGAGTGCTGAATGGAAAAAAGTATTATTGAAGAAATTGGAGGAAACGTGAGGTATTTCAATAGAATTATTGATGCTCTTGGAAGTTTTTAACAAATTTGAATTATTTTTAAGATATGCCTAGTGATAATATATGATTTATAAATCTTTTTAAAAGTATAGGGTATATTTTTTATTATCTTTTTCATTTTATAAATATTGGGTATTGATTATTATTTTGAAGAAACTTCATAAATAATTATTTATAAATTATTTAGCTTTGAGAAAAGTGTATGTGACAGCCATGATTATTCTGATTTCTGCCAAAGGCTGGATAAAATATATTGAAGCAAAGTTTACTGGGATGGATAGTGCTAAAGTATGGGCTTGGATTCGACTCTTTTTTGTGCTTTTTTTAACCATTTTTTTCAGGGAAACACAAGGCATTGCTTTTATTTTTCTTCGGACATTTTTGTTTTTACTTGATTCCTCCTTTTTGTGCTCAATTGAAAAATTTGCATGCCAAGAATTATGCAAAGCGTGGGCCGAGCGGGGTAAAGGTCAACCAAAAACAAACGAAAAGAAAAGGTTGCGCTTTTCTTTACCTTGAACAAAAAAAATAAGCAAAAGGAAAAAGTGCGCCTGAAAGTGTGTGTCTGGCTCTGAAGAAATTTTTTCCCTTTTGGCCAGTTTCTTGTTTGGCGAAAAACAAGCAGCAATTGAAACAATCGAAGATCATTTTGGTTTTTATTTCATTTCCTTGCCCTTCGCATTGGTTGTCTTCGATTGGGTTTGTTTTCGTTTCGACTGCAACCATTATTCTTGGCGGTAATTGAACAACGTGGCACTCTGTTTCGGGGGCGTAAATAAATGTTGCAAAAAAAAATATACACAGAATGAAAATTGGTTAGAACAAATGTCCCTTTTTTGAAGCCACTCCTTTGCCACACGAACGCCCACCAATTGAAGGAAGATACAGCTTCATTTTCCTTGATGACATTACCCGAATTTGTATCTGTATATTGGCCAGTATCTGTGTCTTTGTGTGTGGAGGCTGTTGATTCGGATATTTTGAATATGATTATTTGCCGCCATTCTTTTCCCTTGGGCCTTGATTAGTTTTTTCTCTGGCCAAATAGTGACCACAAAATGTTGATTGAAGGCTTAGAGCTTACATATTTCATTGACCCAAAAACGTTAAAGTACTTAAAATGAAATTCAGTGAAAATGTAAGCTCTCATGGGAGCCCGAACCCAAATTATAACACACGTTCACATGCATAATTAAAGCGTACATGGCCTAAAAAACAGGCTGCAAAAAAATCCATTTGTAAATGTGTACGAAAGGTCAATGTTCCCTCAAAATAACATTTTATGCTTTCCAATTTATGGGAATTTCAATATTTTAACATAGACCTTGGGGACTGAGCTCCTCATTCCCGGTAATTAGTATCATTTCGATTTCAGAGGGTCCTTCAAAGTTCACAAAGTTCAATTTCAATCGTCTTCGCATCCATATTGATTTCGAGTCAACGGTTTTCCCCTGAAAATCAACCCTCCCTCTCGAAATTTTAGACATTTTGGACTCGCGGCAATGTTCGACACGTGTTCGAAGCACACTTTTCTGCCTCACTGTCAGTCTTTGTTTCTCAGCCCCGTCTGGGCGGCCTCGTATATAAAACACGTACTTGAAACATTTATATCGACAATGTTCTAAGACGGCAATCGGGCATCGGGAATCTGGAGGGACTCTCTCCAATGGCAACCCACGCAAATTTGCCATAGATTTTTTTTGATGTGGTTAATTAGACTTTGAAAACAACAAAGTGGAAGCACATTCCGTGGAGATGAAGAACAAATTGTACAATTGCTGTCTGCACAGCGGGCCGAGAGAGATCTGTAACTGAATATTTTATGCTTCAAGGGGATTTGACAATAAGGCTAAAGAAGGCAAGAGTTTTAGTCGAAATGGAAGTGCTCTTTAGTTGCGTTTTATATATTAGAAAATAAATAAAAGTTAATAGAACTTTTTGCAAATGACATTCGAATTAATCTTAAGTCGCAACTTCTTAAAATGTACCTAAAAATATATGTAACTAAAATCCTAACAAAGAATAAACTAATATTAATTTTCATATTTTAATTTTAATAACTTAAATTTCCAACTCTATAACATATCCATAAAACTCCTCTTCTTGAAGAGTAAGAAGCAACATGGTAGTTGGCAAATAAAAGTTTTCATTGTTTTTCCCGTAACTGGCTTTGAGGCGATCTTACCACTGCCACGCCCCCTTTGGACCCTTTAGCTATCATCCCTTGCTGGGTTGCGCACCATTTAGCAAAGTGAGTCACGTTCAAGACTGCAAATCGTCGTTGGCCCTACGGCAGTCAGCCAAAAAAAAGAGGGCCAACACCTACACCGATACGATTTCATCACCACTACTTTGACTGCCACACTCTGCTACACGGTTTCGGTTATTGCAGGCGTTGTAATTTTTACAGCTTGTCACTTGTTGTTGAGTCGACTCCTCCACTGGCTCATTGTATTGCCTTGTTGTGTTTTTCAGCCCCACAGCCACCCTAAAGCCCACTCCACTTGCCCCTGTCATTGCCATTCAGTCAATTTTTGGTTACTAGGCCCCCGAGACGTCTTTAATTGAGACCGGTTGCTCCTGCTTCTGTTCCTGGTGAAGGATACCCTATAAGAGGGTATGATAACTTTTCTATAAATAGATATTCCTGATAAAGATTAATCTCTTAACTTTTCTTTTTGTATTTTTGGAAATACTCAGACCGGATTAGTTTAGTGTTCTAACTTAAATACATCACTAGAATATTCTGAATTCGGTGCTACCCAAAGTTCTCTGTTGTTTTTGTTAACTTTGGGTTTATGGCCATCATCCCCAACCCATTTCTTACTCCTCCACTCCCCCCTGAGCCAGACAATAAAACTGAAGAGCAGAAACCTTTGACGTCAATAAAAAAAACGAACATTAAAACAAGATCGTGGGCGGGGCTTTTAAAGTCATTGCAGTCACGCATTTTAAATAGATTTCCGCCAGCGATGGAATCCCAAAAGAAAACCCGGTAGCCCAAAATTGAGGGAATCAATTTGTAATAGTTGGCATATCTCCAAACCGCATTGCCCGGGGCCACAACATCTTAAGGCCGTACCCTTGTCATTTCGGTTTTCATTTTTATGTCATATTATAGATTTTTGCCAGCGCACATCCTTATGATGCCCTCGCATGTGTTCCGAGTTCATTTTTCATTCTTAGCATGGCTTACTTTCCGGAAATGTTGTCGAAATGAGCTGATTTGCCAGAACATTCGTTTCAACTTCTGCTAGCTGTGCTGATTTCAGATTTTTGATTAAAGGTTGTTCAGGTTCAAGGATGTACTGGAAAAACACAACACTTATAGACCCAACATTTATAAAATTTGTAATATTATTAATTTTTATGTTGTATAAAATGAGATATTAAAAATTATTTTTTAATCTCATAAACCAATTTTCTTTAATTAATACAAATTCATCCCAATATTGTAATGCCACCACATCCCATTGATTTACTACCATATTAACCCATCTCCTGACCAACTTTCTCTGGACATACATAGCTCTCTGGCTTCGAATCTCTTCTGGCAAATAAATACAATTATACATTTAATGAGGATGAAAGTTTTGGGTTACATAATCCAATATGTAGTACGGGCAGGTAAAGTGCATACTGATGTGTAACACTTAACGGTAACGATAAACATATTTAATTGTTCAATTACGGCAATTGCAATCCAATAATGAGATTGCGAATCACATGCTGTGAGAGTTCATTTGGTAAAGCCAATATGCATAGGGTATGTGATTCACATTCCTGGCCGTTTTCTATATAAATTTGATACGAAAAGTTATGCGATATGGTAGTTGTGCTTCTAAAGATCGTTTGTAACATAAACTTAAATAGAATTTTTATGGCTTGAAAATTTCCTCCTCCAGTCGTTCCAAACCAAAAATTTTCACAATTTCTTCTTATTGCTTTGGGAAGATAAATTCAAAATTTCTTCATTGAATATTCGATCCCCAGCGTACAACCAAAACCAATACAACTCGAATGCTCCGCCGGCTGCGGTTGTTGCCCCTGCCGATGCACCACCACTCCCTTGTAGCCAGTTAGAATGTCTGATATTGCCAGTTGTTACCAATTTGGCAGTTTTAGAGCCAGTTGATTTAGAGTTTTAGGTTATCAACTCATTTAAAAATACTAAAAATTTGTCTCTAATTCCTGAACTTTAAACACTTTTAAAGATTTTTTTATTTTCTAAAAAGTTTTAAAGATATTTTCTTTCTTATTTATTTGCTACAATTTCCGTCAACACTGACTCTAAAAACACACAGATTGTTCAGCCTAACCTTGCCCCATGTTGCATGCCACGTCTAGTTTTTGTGTGGGTCCCAAAAGGAAACTAAATTCGTGGATTGTTGCGCTCTTTGGCGTTCTGTATGGGGTTAGCCTTCTACTGACATCCTCGGTTTCTCCAATTCTCTGCCCTTTCTCTCTGTAGCGACATTACCAACGAAAAAAAAATATAATGTAAAGCGGATGGTTTGTATGAGAATTGTCGTCCCAGTCTCCCGTCATGGCTATCTCTTTCACAGTCTCGGTATCCATCCTTTTCACTCTCCCGGTCTTTTTTGTGGCGGCTGTTGTGCCATTTTTATTTGCCGGTTCGCCAGGACTGCCATTACTTAAACAGTGCGCTGAAAAATCAAAGCAGCAAGATATCAATATTTTATGATCTACGCTTCCTGTTGCTAGACGACAAGGATTTCCCAGTCATGCTGTGGTCCCTGATATCCTGTACAGTTTTCGGGATAGCGAAGATTTTAGACTATTCCAAAAAGGCAACCTTTAAAGTATTAAGTTTAAAAATAAGAAAATAACTATCAAGTAGTTTTTTCTCAAAAACATTATCCATCCTTCAGATTTGAGCCCCAAGTGCACGATATCCTTTAGCTCACAGCATCCTAATTTTATTTTGAACAAAATGCACTTGTAGCAATAGTTTTCTATATATGTTTTGTATATATATATTATTATCCCGGGCTTGGTGTTGGGCCCCCGACCTCTTGGGGTTTTAGTTCAGTGATTTTAGGCAGCGACTTCCTGGGTCCTCTTTCACTCGGTAGCTGCAAAAAATTACATTTCCTTCAACTCGAAAAGTTTTTGGGCTCAGGGCTTGAGAGTAACAGCCAAAAAGCAGCAACGCCAACAGCAATAGCAACAAGGACAACACAGGAAAAGGATGTGTTCGGTTCTGCGTTGTGGTTATGTTGCTGGTGGTCTGGTCTGTTCTGTTGCCTGCTTGTGCGCATTTCCAAATCATTTATCATAATTTTGTGGCATTGAGTGTGGCCCCCTTAGCCATCCAGCCATCTAGCCATCTAGCAACCTAGCAGCCTCCCCTTTTCTGGTATCAGGAATCTAAATCGTTGATAAAAACGTTGAACCGGGCCTAATTTATGTGTATATTGGTATTAGTTGGCTCGTGCGCCTGTTTCTGGGTGTCGGTGTGGATATGTGTGTTTGTGCGAGTGTCAGGCGTATTATTAATTTCTAATTTGCATAACCTACAAAAGCTTTGAACTTTAAACTACCCACTCCAGTGGAATCCTTCACATCTGTAAGCAGGCCAGAGTAAGAGCAAGTCTATTATGCAAAAGTTTTTCCCAACAAAAGTTCCTTTTATAATTTTCTCCCTTACTCTATATATATATATTTTTTTTATGTTTTTTTGAAGCTGTCAGAGCAATAAATCGACTGGAATGAGAAAGTAGGGGCGACGGGGAGGAGCCGGTGGGAATGGGAACGATGATGGGTTAGCTGCCCATAAAGGGAAGCCAAAGTTTCGGGCAAGAGTGCGTGAGAGCTTTTTAATGGTTGCACAGGATCAATTTTAATTATATTTCTGTGCTATGTGCCTGGGCATTCAAAACTCAAAACTTTCCGGTTACTGCTGTTTGGGGAACTTTGACTTTACGTCTATAACAATAAAACTGGAGGTGCAAATGGGATTGCAGGCGAGATGCCTCTGTTTAATTCAAAGAACTATATTCAACATGGTATAAATTAAGCTAGACCTTAACTAGTTTCTTTTAGAAATATCCTCACATTCTTGCAGAAATGTTTCCTTTATCCTCCTAATCGCATCCACACATCCAGCATTTAAATTTTCTTCATTTGATCAACTCTAAATAACCAAAATCAATTTCCAGACATCTTTTGTGTTTCGCAATCGACTAAAATCACAATGGCAATAAAAACCATCTCCGGATTAAATTTGGCGCAGCTTCACCAGAAATAACACCACAACCAAAAAATAAATATGAACATGAATAGCATATGTTTGAAAGTGTGTATACATAAGTATATTGTCGCATATGAAACAGCGATTGAAACTTTTTGTCCGCATTGAAGTTGGAGTTTTGACAAAATTTTGCTTGTCTGCAGTTGCTGTTGCTGCTGCTGCTGCTGCCAATTTGGCCCAATCGATTTTGTGACTAATTCAGAAAATTTTAATTGTGCATGCATTGGCAATGAATAAATAATATGCATATATATGGCTGCACAGCTACCAGTCTTGCTGCTGCAGTTATTATTATTTTGCAGTGCTTGGTCGGTGCGTAGTTCATTTCAGCAACAGCATAAACTATCAAGTTTTATGGGTGTGCTCCACACGTTAACGCCCAAAATATGCAAGGAAGTTGCTTTTAATTCCAGTAAATAGTTTACCAAGGAGCTGCCGCCGCCACCGCCACCACCCAGACAGTACCCGGCCAGACCGTAACCAGACCAGAAGACGTTGGCCAAAGTTTTTGGCAAAGAGCATAAATTTCTACGCTTGGACAACACGCAATGAATCGCTCTAAGAATACTCTTCATGCCTCTGTCTTCCTTCCAAAACCTTTTCCTTAACTTTTTTCTGCCTTTCTGCACATAATCAAGTTTCAATTTCCAGTTGTTGCTCGGAAAAATTTTTGCAGAAACTATGCAGAAGCCTGAAAAAGGGAAATAAAGGAAAAGGGCCAAGACTGACCAACAGTTGTCAACTGTAGTGGCTGCCTGGATTTTTCTTTTTTTGGCCAGCAAGAGGCCGATACGTAATTACACTGATCTGCAGGATACCTCTACCCATTAGCCTATCGACGCTGCAGTTCAACTCACTTTTAATTTATTTAAAAGACCAATTTATTAAAACATGTTAAGCCAGCAAGCTCAATCAACCAGAGAAATAAGAACTTCTAATCCACATTAAATTAATTCCTAACTTACAACCCATAAATCCATGCAGCTTAGTGTTATCCTTCTAAGATGCACTTCTTCCTTTTTTTCTTCAAATCTTTCCCTTCCGCATTTTTCATCAAGCCCACTACTCCTCCCAATCTTTCCCAGATTTTTACCAGCAATTTAGCAAACGTCTTTTGGATTAAATTAAAAAATATAAAAAAGAAATCATAAGGAAACAACTGTACAAATCAGTTGCACAGCAAAAAGACGCAAAACTTTCAACCCGCCTTGGATTTTTGGTTGAGTTTCCCTTCTTTATTATTATTATTATTTTTTTTTGGTGAACCATTTAGGACCTTTTCCTACTTTCTGCACTGATATTTTTTAATGTTTCCTCTTATATTTTGCGTTGCTCGTTTTCTGTTTTTGGCCACCAAAAGACGTTGCTTCCACCAAGGATTTCATTTAATTTGCTGGCCCCGAGCCCCCATCCCACCGCCTGCCACACTTTTCCAAAGACTTGGGGCCTCTTTGGGGCCACAGACCCGACTCTAAAGTTCATTTCTACGCTCATTACACTTTTGCTTACGAAAATTGTTTTTCAAGCCGCACCACGAGGAGATAGAGAGAGATAAAAAAAATACAGAGGAAAAGATGAAGGAAGTTGGGAGCGGGTTAAGCGACTTTTCCTTTTGGGGAGGCTTCCAGCTAAGCTATATGGTTGACTAATTCATTTAATTCAAGAGTTTTAATAAAGTTTGTGCCCGAGCACATTTCTCTGACCCACGTTTCCCCCGCTCCTGCTGCCTCGCTTCGTCTTTGCCAGAAACCCAAAATCCGGGCCAGACCTCGGGCCATTCCCCCTGACCCTTGTCCGACACCCACTTGGTCACTTTATTAAGCGCATAGCTAGAAATTTTTGCGCTCTTTTCGGGGTCGAGGCTTCCCATTTTTAGATACACCCGAAATCCTTTTTGCGTTGATATAATCAGAAGTGTTGCGACTGCTTACAGAGAGGAAAATTGTATAAAATATTTGAAAGAAAAAATAGTTGTTTTAATAAAGTAAACATTTGATAAAGTAGTGTTAAAAAAACTCCAGTCTTTTGAAAATAATCTTCAAGCTTTAAGTAATAGCTGAAAGATTTTTTTGAAGGTACCATCAAGCACCTTGTAGTTTAATATAAATTTTCTAAAAATGTAGTTCCCAGTCAGGTTGTATACCTCAGCTTCGTCTACTGTTCGGACTCTTCCCAACATGTGCAATAACTCATTTTTGTGCGACTCGTTGGGGGGAGCCTTTCAAAACTGCCTTGATTTGCTTTGTGGCGTGAAAACCTTTTTTTTCGCCTTCTTTCTTTCGGTTTTTGGCCCTCGCTTGTATATGCAAATTTGTTTGCTCTACTCTGTAATTTATTTTAAAAAATTTGTTAGGCTTATCTGGTTCTGGTTCTTCTCGAGACCGACCTCTTCATCCACCTCATCACCAACTTTTGGTTTCCCTTTGCACTTGAAAGTTTCACTCCAAATTTTCGTTTTTTTTTCATTTTTTGTCTGGCGGTCATGAAATTTTGCTTGAGTTGCCAGAAATTTGCATTTTTATTGTAGTTTTCATAATTGGCAAAAGTTCTTTTCGGTCTTGGCTCGCTTTCTCTAAATTATATGAAAAACTAATAAGTGATGAGGATCCTTTTTTTCATTTTCGATTCACAAAACTTGCAAAATTCAATAAATGAAGAGCGAATTGCCAAAGGGAAGGATGCTCTAATGAGGGGGAAGTCGATTACCAAAAGGAAAAGAAAGTTGTACTTTTTATGGCTTTAAGACTGGCTTGAGCTACAAGAAATTTTGGAACAAAACTTCCATTAAATTTTAAACTCAGCAGTTTGAAAGAGTGAAAGTAATTCCATTCCTAGCTCATCTATCATAGTGAAGCCGCCAAAGGAAAGTGAACAAAAGTTTCCATCAAATTGAAATAATCCATCAATGTTCCACCGTGTTTTCTTAAAGCGAAGTCCGTCATTTTTAAAGCAAAAGTTGGGTATTCAGAATACCAAGAAAATAAAAGCCACTCGAGTCCATCAGAGGAAACCATTGCCTAGCTGCCCCAAGTCGACTCGAAATCTCCAAGTTATGTAACCACATCCTGCAGAAAGAACTTTTCCCATCTAATCGCATTGGACGGTCGCTATCTCGCCCCCGATTACAGATTTCCGAGTTGAAAGTAGTAAGTGCAACCGCAGCCCCGAGATGGAGTTGAAATTTCCAAGCTAGACCGAAAGGGGTGGCACAAAATGAATGAATCTTTAATAGGGTCCAAAGACCAAACGTCGTCGCGCCACAAATCTCGTATATAAACTGAGCCAAGTTGGGGGCAAACATTATGCATTCTTTGCTGCAAAAACCACATAAATCTGCCACGAACAACCCCTAGAAATTTGCGGGGCATAGAGCTGCGGCGTTTTCAATATGCGTTACACGTACGCATTAATAACTAATATATGCATATACAGTAACAGACTTGCAGGGAACATGTCTGACTTCCACATCTCATTGTTTGCCAGGCCGCCCTCTATATGGGTTTTATATACGTGTAAATCTAAAAACTGCTCATATCCGGAGTCTCACTTCCATACATACTTGTGTATGTACGTGAATATGTGAATGGTATTTGCAATTGCGCGGCACAAATATCATTACCAATGCCACTGCCACTGCCACTGCTCTTGCCACAGTCAAGACAAGCAATTTCATATCATCCAGTATATATCTGACAGATACTCTGAACAAGGCAAAGATTACGGCCTGGCCGAGAAGAGCCTTCCATTGTTCCCGTTTATATTAACTATTTTCCGGACTACGCCTATTGTCAGTGGGCTTACAAGTAATATTCAGGAGCAAAGTCTACCAGAGTGTTGACTAAATGTGATGGCTGAAGGCCGATTTTGTTGAATGGCAGTATAAGTCAGCAAGTCCAACCTCCAGGGTATAAGTATTAGGTTAGTATCTTTAAGATACAATGTTGTTTAATTATAATTACAGCGAGTACTGCATACTGCTTAGTTAGAACTACTTGTAATGACTTTTCTTTCTTAAAACTAAACTGGTAAATGCGTTGTTGAAACGACAACGAATTTGTTGGCAAGCATCAGCTTGGCCTGTCTTTATCCTGGCTGGTACTCTTCCTGATTTACCCCCACAGAAGGGCAGCCCCCTTTATATTTCGCCATTCGCCCCAAAAACCCCACCCATCATCAGTGGATGCCAGTTTTCCAAGTGCCAAGTTTAATCTGTTACCAGTTTCCTTTTGCTGGTTTGAGCCTCGTCCTGTTCCCGTAGTCCTTTCTCCCCCTCATCCACCGCTATCTCCCCGCCTCTACGCTTTCCTTTACATTGCCATGTCCGCTCTAACCGAAGTTCCGTTCGACGCCCCGCAGGCCGTGGAAAATGCCTCTCCGCTTACTATCTAACTGCAGAAGGGCTGACTGGGTCAATAGAGCGGTATGGCGGATGAGAATGAGACGGGGCTTTGGCGTTAGTAGGGGGTGGAGGGAGGGGCAGCTGCCATTGTTTGGCTGTTGCTATTTAAAGCGCATTTGCTGTTAATTTTGCCAGGCCGTTTGCGTTCGCAAAGCTTTCGACGCGCACATGCCCGGAAATCCGGTTTCCCACGCATGTGAGTACTGCGAGAAAATCTAGGTACTGCAAATACAATAGGGTTTTCGACGTCTTTGTAGAAAAATTTAAAACTGAACCGTTTTAAACATTTTTAGTCGAGGATAGCCCAGTTAGTTTGGGGCATACACGTCGTATACTTAATAAAATTGTAATAATGTTTACAATACTTTAAATAATTATAATCAAACAATCAAAAGGTATCATTTTTTGTCGGTCTTAAAAAGAAAACCTTTGGAAAATAAAACGAATTGCGGGAGACAGTGCTTGATATAAATTTTAATTTTGAGATCTTCCCATGAGATTCTCCCTTTTTGTTGCTACGGTTCTGTATAATATTTATATATAATAAGTGTTTATCTTGTTAACTAATATACATAGGTTTTTATAAATTTCCCTTAACCTCTTCTCCCATTTATCGCCCTGTGTATTTTTCTCACATATAGTAAGTATGTTAAACATTTGTGTTCCTTCATATGTAAATTTGTGTGTTCGCCGGCTGACTGCTTATTATGTATTTGACTGGCTGTGTCTGTGTTTAACTTGCTGCGTCTGGGGCATGGCGAGAACTTTAATTGAATAATTTTCAGCCATGAATATTTCTAATGGCCAAACAAATTTTTTTAAGCAAGCACTTGGCCAAACTGCAAGCCCCTCTCTGTCTGCATTTGTACGCTCTGTCTGTTTGCCCAACGTGTTCCCTGCTGTGGCCCGGCCACAGCTCTTCCCTTGACTATCTCACTCCCGTTCTGTTTACCTTTCGAGGTAGTTTTTGCAGCATTTTTAATTATATGCACACAAAAGGCCGCCACAAAAGCAATTCGCCACCTTTATTGATGGTCGGTTGTTGATTTTTCTGGCCACCCAGGATCTGAACCCGGATCGGGACCAAAACACAGATGCAGACCATCTGCAGGCCATAGTTTTTCTGGCTGTGTGCGGAAATTTCATCAACTTGTTCAAAAATTCAAATGTAAATAAATCTAGACGGACAGTGGGCTTTTATGGAAAGCCCCCAGTCCAGGGGCAGGTAGACCAGTCCAGGGCGGCTAGGGTCCAGAGTCTGGCCAAGTGTTTTGTTAGCATGCCACAGCAATTTTCAATCGCCTGGACAAAAGTTTGTTTGTTTGTTTGTTTGCTGGTTGGTTGGTCGGCTGTTCGAGCCGGTCCGATGATGCAGCTTTCTGCTCCTGGAATATTCGCTGCACTCAGCACAATTCACAAACCAAAACTGGAGGCGAATGCCAGGCCCCACCTTTTGAGCCAGCAAATTGGTACATTGTTGTCTCCCAAGGCTATGGAACAGTGGACCAGGAGTCCTCAGAAGAAAAGACCCGATCGGGAGAATAAAGGGCTTTATGACCTTTCTGCTATTGCGGGGCACTTAATTATTAATTTGCGTAGCTAAACAGTCATACCACGTAAACAATTAATAAATTTTATATAAAAGGTCTGTCCAGAATTCTCTAAAAATCGTATAATCTCTCCTGTTAATTGTCTAATCCCATTGTCCATCTTCTAGATGCCCCATTGCCATATCTAGGTAGGCAACAATTGCAACCTTGACTGCTGGTTGGGGGAAAATGGATAATGGATGATGGATAGAATGGGGTGGGGTTGCCTGGTTTGAGGGTCTCCAGAAGGAGAAGCTGCTCTATTGGTCAAGCCAAGTGGTTTTGGAGTGCTTTTGGCTGCTTGCAGGTCCTGTTGTTGTTATTATTGCCATAGGAGATAAGTGCCCGATAGGGCATGCACCAAATCACCTGGTCATGTCCACTCTGAGGTACTCTGTGCAGGTACACTATGAGAAAGAAAAGTGTTCTACAAAAGACTATTAATTGGTGTGGTTTATTCACTCGGATGTAAAGAGGAGGGAAGCTGAACTTCCTACGAACATTCTCCATACCTTTATTACTAAAAATATTTTGCAAAGACCACCCTTTATTTACAGTGCAATAGGAAAGTGCCTCTGTGCCGAGCACCGTACCTATAATTATTTGCTATAATCTAAAATTAAATGGGATTTGACAGTTGATGAATTGCAGAGTAGTTCGATTGGAAATGCACAGAGAACCGAAGTGCCGCCATTGCTGGAGGGTGGCTGTTCTAGTGGGTGGTAGCTGGCGAGTGGGCGGGCGACCTCGGTGCGCCCAGAACCACCCACAAATCCAGCTTACTTATGCACTGTTGGCAGTCAAAGAGTTTTAGCTGCTGAGGCTTCGAATGCCGCTGTTGCTTCAGGTACACTAATAATATCTTATCTAGTAAGTGGAGTGCCCAAATCAAATTGTGTTTCGGGGGAACAAGGATTTGGGCCTCTGTCGATTTTCATTAATTTTGATGATGGACAGAGCTCCCAGCTTTTTCCCAGAACACTCTTCTGTGTTCTGGCCGGCTTATGCATTATACAGGCTATTATAATTGAGTACAAATAGGAATGGGGTAAAATCAATTAGTCAAACGGAAAACTAAGACGAAGGAAATGGAAATTAATCACAGCTTGGGTCTTTGGAGAGGTCTAGCATGTTGCAGTTCCTCATTGACAAATGAAGTCTTCCATAAACAGGAGAGACTTTAAAGTTTCTGAAAAGCCAGCCACTTATCTTCTTGTGATTTACTTTAATGTCGTCTTTTGATGTTTCGTTGCCCTCAAGTTGAAACAATAACCAGCAGATTTTTGCATTTTTAATAAACGAATTCCCCATGCCACCAGTCTATACATTATTTGCACAATATTTCGCATTTGCTGCATTCAAAAGTAAACAAATTTCTGCCTTATTGTTCCTGCCTGCCTCCATGCTGGGCCCTCGGCCCACGTAATTAAACTTTGTTGCTTCAAAGTCCTGCTATGGTCGCTCAATTTGCGGCCAACAAAGGCGCAGTCCAAACATTTTTTGCCAGCAATTGAAATGTGCTACGCATTGTCCTGCTCCTGCTCCTGCGCCTGGCCCGACTCAGTCAGACTGGACTCTAACTGGCTGGCTGAATTGCAAAGCAGGACATGGTTCCACCAACGGCTCTATCCGGCATGTCCTGTCTGTAAACTGTTGTTATTTTAACGCAATTTTCAAGTGGAATGCAAATTGTTTAATGATTTCAATTGGAAAATTGCTGGCATACTTGACGAGAGGAAAGAGATGCTACCAAGAAACAGGAATTAATGGTTGGTTAATCAAGATTTAGTAGTACTCTAACTATAATGCTATTTTTTTCAAGGAGTTTTTAAATATTTTTGATACTATTTAAATAATTTGTACGTGTGTATTAATAGAATATGGTATAAAATAAGAAACAATAGTTCAAAAATGATGACTATACTTTAGCTTTAACAATAAAATTTCAAAAATACTATAAGAATTTTAAAGATGGTTTATTAACTGGTTAGAACTATCTTTTTAGTCAATATGCCCGTTTTCAAGAGTATTTAAAAAGCAAAAGCGAAGAATAATACAATAGACCAGTTCTCACGCCATCGGCTTAACCCTGTCCCCTACAATTGTACACTCGGAAATCAAATTTAGAAAGTATTTATATAAAGATAATACTTTTAAAGATAGTACATATTTTTTTGAAAGCTCCATATTTCAATTTTGATTTAAGACATTGAATTAATAAAATCTATTAATTATTAATTTAATAGTCTTATCTTTTGAACTACTTTTCTTAACGTGTAACTCCCCTCCAATCCCTCGAAGTCTCTCGCGCTTTGTGAGTGCATGCGTAGGCATATAAAATAGATGGTAGGGTACTGTATTGTGAGGGGGTGTAACAGTCAAAGGATGTGGCCGGATGGGGGTGTGGTGGTGATGCTACTCTTTGGCTGCATTTTTCGTATACCGAGTGTCTGATTAAATTAAGTTGATGAGACGGGCTCCACCCAGTGCCAAGCAATCTGTTTGAAGGACTTTTGTGTTATATTGATGCATTGTGTTCCTTTCTTTCTCCCCGCAGCAGTTACTCAAACACTCGACTACTTCACTCGATTCGTTCATTTAGTCCGTTTTCATTTCGGCTGCTTTTGGTCCTTGTCCTGGTCCTGCTTTCTGCTCCTGCTCTTGATTCCGATCCAGATCCAGATTCAGCTTCGGCTTCTGTTTTTGTTTGCCTTTCACGTTGAACGAACGAATGAACGCTTCCACTTGAGCCTCTGCTGAATTTGTTTATCATTATTGGCATTAAAAGGATTCGAAATTGTTTATTGTCTAGCCAGGAGTTGGGAGTCTGACTTTGTCCTGGCTGCCAGTCATTTTAGTCACTTAGTCAGTCGCCCCATCGCAGACAGTCTGTCTTGGCTACGTGCCTCCAAGTGCAGTTTATTTGGACCTTTGTTTCAACTAGCCTTCCATATTGTCGCTGGTTTGTGGTACAGACACATTCCCCAAGGGACAGTGGCTCAAAGATCATTGGAAATGTGTCCAATTAATTGATGGATGTTGACTGTGAACTTCAGTGAACTCACATGATATGAATTAACTCTTAGGTCTAATCATCTGAATGACTAGAAGTCATAGATAATCTAAGCTTAAGAACCAAAGACATTTCTAAGTGAGGATTACTTACTTTTAAATATTTCAAGACTTTTAATTTATTTTAAGCCTTGCCCCACAGCTTATCCTTAAAATTGTACCCATTGTTTTCCTCGCATTTCCGGTCCTCGGCAAGTATCCTTCTCCCATTTTTATTTGTGAGTCAACATGCTATTTGTAATTAATTGTTTTTGCCTGATAGAGCTTGCCATGGTCCGTCTCCCCAGTACAGTCTTCACTCCATTCAATCAATCGAGCCCTTTCGGTCTACTTCCCTTCTGAACCGGCTGCAGTGCAATGTACGATTTATTGAGAAATCAATTGTTTAACAACAGGCAATGGAAACCACAAGAGTTCTTTGCAAACAAACTTCTCGCCTCGAGCCGTTGCACATCCTTTTTCGTCCTTCCATCCCCAGATTCTTTACGTCTTTCCAACTTCCGTTTGTTGATTCTTCGGGGGATTTTCGGGTGGTGGATGGAGTAGCGGTGTCGGATCATTGTATGGGCATTTAATTAAATCGATGACAAAATTACGCCAATTAAAGGCGTCGTGTTCAAATTGGTCTAGCCGGCATAACGTATACGCCACGTTGTTGCTCTGTCTTGTCAAATTGTAGGTAAAAGTTATCAAAAAAGTTTCTCTTCCACTCACTTCCCTGTCTGGCCGGGACTTTCTGACATTGAAACCCATCAATTCGTGTCAATTAATTTGCCTGAGACGACACAGCCACGCCCAGTCTCTGCTCCTCAAGTTTTGGGTGGCAATGGTGCATGGGGAGAAAATGATTCACATTGAAGAGTTCTATACATTTTTAATTTCAATTAAAATGGCTTCTGATTCAGACTGTGGTTTGTTTTTAATGGTAAGAAATGAAATCAATATTTTATTGTTTACAATTTTTAAATATGTATGTATGTTAAATTCTTTCGTAGAAAAAAACATTTCTTTTGGGATTTCTTGTCTCTAGAGACTTGTATATTCTTCTAAAATATTTCTCCGCGTGTAAGCCTGCAGCTGTGATGCCAAAAATGTCCCATCCTATATATAGTTGGTACCCTAATATAATTAAAAACTTTTGCCAGGTGTTGCAAATTTCTCAACTGCTCTTCGGCAGGGAGTTTTGTCCTGACTTCCGCCTTCAGAGAATAAGGAAGAAATAGAGAAAAAGACTGAGATCTCTCGGGGCTCGTCCTTGCGTTTTGGTCTGTTTTGCTTGTTACCTTTTTTTGAAGGACTCTAGATTTCTCCATCTCTTCCTCACTTTTCCGCCTGAAAGTTCATAAAGTTTTGCGATGAAGGACTTTAAATTGTGAACTGTTGGTGGATGAGTGAGGGAACATCGAGGGCGAGATGGACGCTAATGCTTTGGCTTTTCTGCTTTGGAGAGTTGTGTCTCTAAAACAAATTTTCTGTGTACCTTGTGTGCCAGCATGTGTGCCTATCAGTGCCTGCTCCTTGGTCCTTGTTTACTCTCTTACTATAGAGAATTGGCACACTGAAAAAAATGATATAGGCTTATATTGATACATTTTTCTTAAGATTTAAAATCATTACAAAATAACAACCTGTTTTGGGGCTTTGTAGCACTATTCTCTTCTTTTGAATTAGCTAGATTTTTGTCAGTGTCGAAATGATGAAAACGATGCTGGTGATGGAACAATGAGAGACCCGTTCTACGCATTATGTTAGTTTGATATGTGTCTTTCGATTGTTTGCCTTGAACTCGACGATTGGAGTTTGCCTCGCATACACACATCCCGATATTGTTCGTCGAGGTTGTTGACCACACAAACGTCCAGCCGCATGATTGTCGGGCCCATGTCTATATATTAAATATTGATCCTGGCTGAGTAAATTGGTATACCACGGACCTATTGTCTGGCCGCAATTTTTGAAAGAAATTGCTTATGGGTGCGGAGTCCTGAGAGACTTCTCGGAAATGCGACAATTGCGGCATGGATAGACTTTAAAAAAGTTAACCTCTAAGTTATTCTAATTTTCTGTTCAAAGATATTTCCAATTATATGTTTATGTTTAATGAACAACTTTTTTAGCTAAACTTTTCCATAAAATCTTGTAAGTTTGGGCTTCACGAAATTACCAAAAACTGCAGCTAAACTTTGTGACTTTCCCAACAAGTTTCCATATTGGTTCTAATGCTCCTGCTTGTATTTTTTTATGCCCCCCAACAAAATATTTGCGGCCTGTGTAGATGGGGCCTTAAAACTCATTTTGCAATTTAGGCTCCGAGACCTAGCTTTCCGAAACCGAGCCTGCTGCATTTTGCTGCTTGCTGCCATGCTGCCTTGCTGCATGGTGTGTGCTGTGTTCTATGTGCTGTGTGCTTTGTGCTTAGCCATGTGGCCAGTAAATTCATAAACTGTGATTCCTCCGACAGTTGCGAGGCAGGCGAGTCGAGCTTGCCGGCACGAAAATCTTTACCACAAAAGCCCCCGAGTGTGTCAGCGGCAAAACAAGTGAAGAAAGCGGAGAAAGGAGGTTGCGGAGGGGCTAAGGAGGCAAAAGATAGCTGAATGGGTAGAAGAGCGAGAGAAAATTTGAATTGACCGCCTTGTTGTTGTTACTTATCCTTAGCCGCTGCTGCAACCATTTTCCCGCATCCCCACAACGCTTCTTCCATCATTTTGGGGTCTTTCGGGTTAGTTCTGAAAGTGCAGTAAAAACTTGCGGTGGCATAAAGACCTGGGACCTCCACCTCGCACATACTACCCATTCCCCATTTGCTATATAAAGCACTTGAAAAAATAAATGTTAATTTTTTAACTACTTAATGATAAATTATATTTAATAACCGGAATCACATGAATCCTCAATGCTTTTAGGACTTCAAGGTGTATCTTTCAGTGCCTTTCTATAGAAAGTATCGGATATCTTATAGCTTAGAAATTTAATAGTAATTACGTTAGATATTTACCCATTTTTACGGGCAGTGTCCTCTTCCTGGCTGACACAAAAGACAAACTTTTGTGAACTGCAATGGAAAAGTTGCCGTCCAAGATGCGGAGCCTGGGGAACGCATGTGCAGCCTGTTTTCTGCGGCTGCGGCTTGAATTTGAAATTTTGCAGTTTGTTTTTAGCTCCACGGCGTCCTTGGGAAAAATGTTCAAGATTGGTCGCAGGATGGGGGTGGGGGTGAAGATACAAAAAGCATAGATCACATTTGCCTCTTTTGCGGGTCGCGAGGCTGGGCGAAAGATGTAAACTTTTTGTCAATGCGGTTCACAGCAATGTGGCACTAAAAGTGCCGTCCAAGGACAACAAGCGGCAAGAGCAATAGCACCACCAACAAAAACAGAAACTCGAGCGGAACAAAAAAAACATCATAAAATGTTTGCCAGCTGAAACATTGGTCTTGTTGTTGCCGCTGCTTTGCCAACATGTTGAGCCTAAATCGTTAAAGTTTTTCACAAATGCACTTGCGGCAGATCTGGCCCAAAATCCTCGACACTCCTCCCCCCCCCTCCCACTCGCCATTCCTCCATCACCACGCTTTCCAGCGCGAAATTACATGAAACTTTTGCCTTGTATCCAAAAAAGCCGCTGCCTATACTTGCTTTTTGTTGTTGTTGCCAATGTTACTGTTGCGGTGTTGCTGCTGTACTGTTGATGTTGCTGCTGCTGCTGCTGCTACTGATGTTGCTGTTGCGTTGTTGCCGTTGCGCTGCGTTGGTTGCTGCTGGGTGTCGGCTATGGGTACTTCAAAAAATTTTAATTTAAACTTGCGCCATTTTGAAGGCTTTAAGTGGTTGCCAGCTCGTTGACAGTTGCTCCTGACAGAGCGGACAGCCAGCAAAGGCTGTCAGTCCTGCGAGTCCTGTCTGTCGCTCTGTCGCCTGTCCTTTACCGCCGCAGCTTGTTATTAGTGCTGTCTCTTTCTCATGGCCATCTTCCACCGCCACCCACTTGCCCCGGCAACCTTGTAGCTTGGTAGTTTTTGTTGTTGGTAGTTGCAGTTGCTGTTGCCGCCGTTGCTGTTGCGTTTTTATATTGCTAGAACGCGTACACAGGAGCACAATTTTACGCCAGGGCTTTCCGAGGGAAGATACAAGAATTATAATGGAAATATTTTATTCGTCTCATTTCTCAAATAATATTTTCCTGGCAACCCTCTCAACTAGTAGCCTATTGCTGGGCCAGGGTTGACTATTCAGTCATCATCGTCATCATGCCACCGCTCCGCTGGCCTCCCTTGGCCTCTAACCCCAGTTGCCCCACCGAACTCATCAGCCACCACCCACTTTGCCCTGCCCCTTTTTGCTGTTGCACATTTTTAGCCAGCCTGCAGTCATGGAAAAGCTTTGAATATTTATGCAACAGCAGCAACCAGACGAAAGGACCTGCCTTCCCCATAACCCAAAATCCACACCCTCTCCCAAAAAACACCACCCACTTTTGGGGGCGGGATGGGAGGCCTTTTGCAACAGTTGCTCTTCACTTGTAGCTCTGACACATTTTCAAAAAAGTAGGGTCATCATCGGGCTGGCTGACATTTGCTTAAAACTTGCCATGTTGAAGAGGTTCGCGGTGGCAGAGTGGTGGTGGGTGGTGCTAGTGGATGGGTGTCAGGGCGGTGGGTTTGTTCAAGAAAAGTTTGCTGCTTTTTTACGCCAACACGCGTAAGTGCCCTAATTTTTTTATGTCGGTGGCAAAATGTCCTGTTTCACAGTCCCCCTGATCTGCCCGTTTCCCCAGTTTTAGATTGTGGCCTTTTGTCTGCCCGCCTTGTGCGACTTTGTGCCAGTTTGAAATACCCTAGAAATTATGGTAAGAAAGTTTTCATTTCAGGGAGTTTTTCCTACTGTTGTTAGCTTTGAATAGAGAAGTTACTTAAAGACTACAGTTTTATACCAGATTATCATAGTTTAAGGTGAAAAATATACATTGCTAACTTTAAAATTTGATCAACAAGTTTTATTTTAAAAGGATTCAAGATTGGTAAAAGATCTTGAGATTAGATCAAATAATCCCTGAGTATATAACTTACCTGGTCTTGTAAGAAATTATTTTAATTTTAATTTACTACAATCTTATTTAAATATCTCCTTCAAAAAGAGCAAGACCTAGCAATTCTAGCAAGACCTCTCTTCAGGATTGCCATGACGTTAATATTGTTCGATTGTTCAGAGGCGGCGTCATCGTCGTCGTCCTTTCACAGGACCTTTTGCTGGTTCCGTCGGTTGCGTCGGTTGCCCGCCCGGTGCGGTGATCTTTTTAATGAGTTGCGTTTTGTGGCATGGCGAAAGTTCTTCTTGCCGCCTTTTGCCGTGAAATGAGGTCGCTCCAATGAAAGCCAAATAAAAAAAAATGGAAAACGGAAAAAAACAGGAGAAAAGCTTTTGTGTTCCCTCAGAGTTTTCCATTCCTATTTTTTTTTTTGCCCTGCTCTGAGCTGTTTTGCTGTTCAAAATACTTATTTGAAGAGAACGCTCATCGCGAATCCGAATTCTGGGGGATTGGCCTTGGTAACTTAAGTGGATTCGCTTGTTAGGCGTTTGCTGGCTGCTGGCTTTTTTGGTGAAGTGCCAGTAACCAACTGGGTTGGTTAAGGATTTGCTAGATGGCCGAATATAATGGACTAAATTGGCATAAATTCCTCTAGCCAACTGGATGTGTTTTCACCAATGTCAAGATGATGAAAATTGGTCCTCGGTAATCGTGCTTGAAGCTTAAGAAAGTTTTTATCTGGGGAGGTTCTAATATATATCTTTCAATTCGTTTAGGAATTTTAATGGCTTCTGCATTTTATTCAGAACAACACAACAACCCATCAACAGAGTGCTATTGAAGCAATTGTGAGATTAGTTCTTTATGCTTTACAATTAGTCGGAGCTCTGGACAATCGCTTAGATGTGCCCGACCAAAAACATATTACTTCTGGGATTGTCCCAGTCAATCTTCTCTGTGGTTGAATAAACCAAAAACACATATATCCTCCTTATTCCTTGTTTTTCCGTATCTAGACTATTTACGAGACTTTTCGGTTGCAATCCAACGGAGCGAACGAAAGAAAAATGCTCTCTAGCCATGACCCATGACCCCAGGCATCGACCGCTGGTCCATGTCCCATAACTCCCCGTTTAATTATGAGTTGGTTTTTGAGTTCATTATGAACCCAAAGCTGAGGCCCCTACCCGATCCACTCTCCTTGCAGTTGTCAGCTTTTGTTGGGGGGTCTGCATCAAGCTCATGAACATTTTTGCACGTGAATGGAACAAGAACGAATAAAGTGCACGCCAAAAGCTGCACAATTTACATTTCTTACATTTGCAGTTGGTGCTGCACTCAGTGCCCCCCAAGCACCCCATGCACCCCAGCCATGCCCATCGCTTCCCAGCGCCTTTTTGCCATGCCACGCCAGGCCACCCGCCCAATTCCCATTTCCCTTGCCGGGCTGTCAACGCGGTTTTTACGCTGCTGTCACAATACACACACAAAAAGACAAACACGGAGGAGGAACAAGAAAAGAGGGCTATCTGGTTGATAACGAGGAATGGTATACTCTTCCAAGATACTCCTTAGAATAGTCGAATTGTTGGGAATTTTATTGTAGTTGGTTGGGTAGAAAATACTCTTAAGGGACACCCTTTTAAAAGTCGAAAAAAATTATAGAAAGAAAAACAAATTATAGTCTTTAAATAAAATAAATCCTTTTTTTTTAATGCTATATTTAAAAACAAAATCTCCTTTAAAAAGACAAGAAAAATTGTGGTAAAAAATTAGACTTTTTACTTAAAGCAACTCTAAAATTTAAAGGACCTGCTGGCAGGATATTAAGGAGAGTACATAGAGGGATACAGACTGAAAAGTTACTCGACGATGTGACGTGACGTCAGAGGTGGAATGACGTACACTTGAGGGATTTGTGTGAAACAATGTTTTTAAACCAAATTAAAATACGCAACGAGCACTTTACCCGTCATTGCTTGCATTTGTTTGCCGTCTTCAGCTGTCCTTCTGATTCCTCCATCCTCCACACCTCTATCCCTGTAACCCGAAAGCTAACTTTTCTACGAGTGTCCTGCGCGACTTTTGAAGGACTCGCCTTATCCTCTCGCCCGAGTTCAGCCTGTCAGAGGTTTGCAGGCACCACCACCATCCACCGCCTCAGCGTAGTCCCCTCCACAAGCTTTAAGTTTTATTAATTTAATTAAACTACTTACAAAGTTGTATCCCCAGCCATCCACGGCTGTCCAGCTCTGTTCCCTAGCTGACAACCGAACAAAACCGGGGAGATGTTCATGCAAATATGTATAGTTGGTAGAACACCGACCTGGTAGTTGGCATTCTGCGCCAGTAGCCTCTAAGCCAAGAATGGAGCCGAGCTGAACAGGGCTGAATTGTTCTGAGCTGAGTCTTGCCATGCGCTGTTTAGCACCTAACTCGCCTTGGCCAAAGAGCTACAACACTTTGTTGTGGTTGCCTCTTGCTGGAGATGGGCCAATCTTAGAGTTTTCTAAGCAATCTAAGGAGTTCTAGATTCTGTCAAGGGAAATCTATACCATATTTACATTATTATTTCTTTTAATGTTAAAAAAAGGGTTATAAAAAAACACTATATGATTATCAGCACCTATCCCGTCCCTTCTTTTCTCTCAATTCTCAAATACCAGTAACAATAATTAAAAATTTTAAATCTCCCCTCGTTTTATATTCCTTTTGGCCTCCTGTCGACCTTCTTTCGCTGCGTGTACCTTGGCTACGTACATTTGATTATTTAGCATTTAGTTGCCCCCCGAAACCCATTCGTATGCCCATTTCCACCTGTTTTTGCATATATTTTCCATTTCTATGAGAGTGAGCCAAACATGATTTCAGTTTTCAGTTCCCGCTTTCCAGTACTTACGCTCGAATAAATTTTAATAGACATTTGGAGTCATAGTTGGGCGACTGCTTCTTATTCCTTACCCCTTATTATACCTCTTAGTGGATAAACTAATAGGGGTATATTGTCTTGATCTAAGTTATGCCGGTTTAAAAGAATACATTTATTAAGATGAGGATTGTTATTTATTTTTTATTAATATAAAAAAATAACATAATTATTTTTATAAAAGCCTTTTCAGGTTCGGATATCTTTCAGTCGCAACTTCTTTTCAGAGATTTCTTTTCTGCTTTGTTTATGTGTATGTGCTGACTTGTGTGTTTGGACTTGGACCGTGTGTATTTGCATATAAATTATACGTAGCCGTTGACTTTATGGCCTCCCCCGGAATGCCTCAAGCAGCTGGATGCAAGAGCTGGAGCAGAAGCTGGGTCCGGAGAGCGTCTGTCTGGCATTTCTGGCCCTCTTCTGGGACGTCTGGGTCCGTCTGTGCCGTCTGTCCAGGGGCATATGCTGTTTGTCCATTTCATATCCTGTGGCCATGTTATGTAAATTATTTCAATAGGCCTTAATATGTGCCGAAAAATTATTTAGCCCTGCCCGAGTGATTGTGCAGAATGAACAACAAGAATTAATTATTTAACAAACATAGAAAAAGCATGGCTGTCGGGTCAAAGTGACTAAAACAAGGCTAAATTATAATAAATCTGAAAGAAGGAGTCATCGATGTCAAAGGCAGAGACAGAAAATCCATTAGACTGTTTTTCCAAGCCAACAAAAATCACAGACGCCAAGCAGCAGGCGGTCCAAGCCGGACAGTTTAATGATACAATTTGAAAAATATGATTCCAAGGGCCATGCTTTGCAATCGAAGACCAAACACTCTACATTCTGTTTCTTTTAGGTTTAATTGTATACTTTCCTCTCTAAATTGCACTTACTTTAATTGAAACTTTGCAAATATTTGGAATAATCTGTGGGTGCGTTTACCAAAAATCGATTCCAATAGAACCCAGTTGTTCCTAATTATTCTCTGGAAACCATTAGTGAATATGTTATTCCAATTAGGCCAACCAATGCCTAGAATATGGCTTTGGGAGTTGTTTGTTAATTAACCGAAATTAAAGTAACCGTCCCTACCACCAGACGCTTAAGAATAGATTGCCAAAAGGACTTCTGTGGGTTTTCCAAGCATTGAAAACAGTTTCCTTGAACCGCCTTTTCCTCAGAGTGGGAAGAGCATCACAAAGTGGACATTTCCGTTGACATTGAATTAGAAGGATCGAGTGGCTGGACAGAAAAAGGGGTTTACACTAATAAACTAGCAGGAAAACAAGCTTAAAGTGTTTTATGATTGCCCACCCATGCGAGAGGTCGAGATGTCGCGGCGTTGGCAATGTTGGCCCACTTCGCCTCCCTTTTTGTCACTCCCCTTTTGGCCGAGAATGTCCTGCTGCTAACCGCAAAAAGCAATCTACACGTGTTTTCAAAATTAATTGTTATGATGGCTTTTGTTGACGCCGTTTTTTTCCAACAGCTCAACCGTTGACTGGATATTACACGGCTAGAAAGAAAGGTTATTATTCCTTTTATATTATTTACAATTTTTAATATGTTTTCTGAACAATGAATCAAAAAACTTCACGTACCTTAAAAGTAAAATTTATCTACTAGTGTGTTAGTATTTTTTTCCAGTGCATATACATTTGTGCAGAGGACAACCCGGGTACCTTTTGAATATTTGATGAGGGCGTTACGAAAGCACAAACACCGGCAATTTTATTTTGCTGTTGTAGTGGCTACCGCTCCAGCTCCTGCTACTGCTGCTTTGCTGCTGTTTTTTTAACGCCTAAAATTATGCAGCATTAAACAAAGCCTCTCGTCCAAAGATGGCGCATGAAAGAGACAGAATGGCGGCGACAGAGCGAGGGGAGCGAGAGGAGCGCTGTTAACCCCGGCGACATTTGTGCCCGCCATTTTTCACCTTATTAAAAGCTGCGCTGACCGCAAAAACCGTGGCCAGCCTGTTTGACAATTGTAAACAATTTGCTGAATAGAGAACCGCGGTTGTGGGCGTCCTGGGTGTGAAGGGGCGTGGCATATGCACATTTTTATCCAGAGAAAGAAGCAGTTGGCCAAACCGCAAGAGGTCCAAAGTGCCCCGGGGGTGCAAGCATATATAAATATTCTGTAATTAAGTTTTGGTTTCAGATCTTTATCCTTTAGTGTTAGGCATGGTGGAAATTGGTTATGGTGTCTAAATAAAAAATGTATTCATCTTTTTGGTATTAAACTTTTAGAGTAAAGCTTGTAAATTGAACTTTTCCTGTTAAATTTCTATGAAAAAAATTTGTTTACTCACCAATCAATTAGTGTTTATTGCCTCAAGCTAAAGTTACCAGACAATAGTTTGGACCAACAGTTTTCAAACCGATTTGTTAACCCTTTTTCGAGTGGAGTTTTCAACAATGTCCTCCAGAGTGTTAAACTAGGCTTATGCAAACCTCGTTTTAATTTCGCATGGCGGTTCGGTTTGCAAACCGCAGTCCATGGCCAGTGTGAGAAGGTTCAGTGGATGTTGATTTTTCCAACCCACAACCCTATCCCTCCCCATCGGTTGACCGCCTACGAAATGCCGTCAAACGCTTGGCTGCGTCTCAACTTTGATTTTTTGGCGGCTGTGGAAATTTTTAAATTGGTAACGCAGCCTCTCCCCCAAAAGCCCTCCCATCCACCATTCATTCTTCCTCACTCTTATGCGGTCAATGCCGTTTAGACGTTCGGTCAGCCAACTCAGTTAGAATTTCCAGAGAGGATTGGGGATTTTGGGGGGCTATGGGCCTGTGGTTTGTTTGGTTTTTGTGGGATGGCAGCTGTTGATTTTTCGGGGCCAATGCGTTATAATTTTCTACAGCCAGTACATATATATTTGTTGTTTTCCTATATGGTTGCATAGTTTAAATTTAAAATGTGTCTACACATATCGGTGGGCCTGCGAAAAAGGGATAGTAAACTGGCCAACAATCAGGGGGAAATACCAATAAATTAACAATGGCCCATGGCCCGTGTAGCCCTGCTTGTGTCGCCTGCATTTATTGGCTCGTAAATTAGCATGCAAGTCAAATAAATTAATTCTTTTTTGCAATATTTGCATAAACAATTTTGCATAATATGCCCAATAGTAGTCGAAACAGCAGTAGCCAAACACGCAAAATATATAGACAAAATGCAAAAATTGCGAGGGACAGGTGATGAGTTTAATAAAGGATTACTTGGTTATAAAATTTGAGAAATTATTAGACTTAAATACAAGTAAAAATTCTGGGATTTGTGTAAGAGTTAAGATATTTATTTATTAATGGGTTAGAAAATTGCAAAAACGAACCAAATAAAAATAATATAAGATATTCTGTGGGAAATCTTCGCCAAAAAAATTCTTTAAGAATGGGAAATTCTCGACCTTGTCTGATCTAATATTTTTTTCCTTCCAATTCAAATTGAATTTCCTTTGATTTTTTCGATCTCCCATAACCATGTTAACTTTGAAAACCCACCTCTTAAAAAGTGCACTGTTTGCTGGCTTCCTGTATGTTTACCTTACCTTTTGCCTAGATGCATGACTAGACATTCTGCCGGCGCGTCGGCCAGGACGATAGACGATAGGCCCGCAGATAGGAGACAGATAGTGGCCTATGCATAAACAACAGCAAGGACATCAACAAAAGGACTCGCCACATGGCTGGGCAATTGACCAAAGGCAAGTGAATCCCCTTTAAGTCCACAGCCTCTGCAACAGTATCAGTCTGCTGCCTGTGTCTGGCTTTTGCATTTGGCATATTTTAATATGTAAATGTAATTTCTCCAATGAGCTGACTTCATGGCGAGGCCCAGGTCGTCTGCACTTGTCCTCCCTCCGATGCTATGTCTGCGGCTAATCAAAGACAAAAAGACGCATCACAGATGCGAATAAGGAAATGGTGATGGCATCTGTACAGTGGTCGAGAGCTCTCCAGGGACATTCTTGATTCTAAAATTAATTGAAAGCCAAGGTGGACTTGAAAGAAATCAATAATGTTGAAGGACAACAGAAGAATATGTTCTGGAATCATTTAAACATTAATTATATCATCATCAAGCACTTTAATTATTTATATAAATTTTATAAGGAATAACAAGTTGTTTATAATATATTTTATTATATGCTTATATCTATTTCCTTAAAAATTTCCAAGAAGTGCCACTGTACATGGCCCCGGAATATATGTATAGTAACCATTATTTGCACCGGAGACTGGATGGCTTGTGCAACAATTAATATTGTTGTGCCCTTTTACCCACGTCATCGGAATCATCATCAGGATCGTCGGCAGCGTCAACACATCGACTAACCGCATTACGCATACGCCGCGTATGTCGCGCGGTGTCGTTTAATAAAAAATGCAAAGGCTAATGTCTGCACCGCAAATTGATGTGAGCCAAATGTGCACATAAACGACGCTAGATGGCGTACTTTACGCGTGCAAATTGTCGGCCCGAAAGAGACGGAATAAAGCGATAGAAAGAGTCCGCAAACAGGGGGAGAGACACAAGCAACGACCCGCACAAACAAACAGCAAAGCAACAAAAAATACACAGCAGCACAAACTGTACGCAAAGGCACATACTCGGATTAAATTTACGGCAATTTCACTTCAGTGCTCTGTTGACGGAAATAGACGCCTTGTTTTTCCATGTAGAGTACTACTCGGAATTTTGGGCGTATGAAAAAACAAGGAAGGTACAAACGGAAAACGCTTTTGAAGCGTGAATACCCTTTTCGCATTTATTATAAAATCAACATTAATATTAATCTTTTTGATGAATATTTAAAAAACTGATTGAAAAATGCTCGTTGCCAGCTTTTGATTGAGATTTGATCCTCGATTGATGTTCTGAGATCGTTCTGAGATCCAGAAATCGTTTAAGGTACTCCGCTTGATAATCGGATGAGAATTGGGGAAGATATAGCCTTCACTGTGGGCCCTATAGGGGAAAACCGCATTTTCAAGGGATCCCACCACGAAAAATGGACAAAAAATGTAAAAAATATTTTGTCTCAGGATTTTAATGCAGAATGGTGGAGAATCGATCCACAAATCGTTTAAGCTACTCCTCTTGAGAATCGGATGAGAATTGGGGAAGACATTGCCATCACTGTGGGCCCTATAGGGGAAAACTCCATTTTCAAGGGATCCCACCACGAAAAATGGACAAAAAATGTAAAAAATATTTTGTCCCAGGATTTTGATGCAGAATGGTGGAGAATCGATCCACAAATCGTTTAAGCTACTCCTCTTGAGAATCGGATGAGAATTGGGGAAGATATAGCCATCACTGTGGGCCCTATAGGGGAAAACCGCATTTTCAAGGGATCCCATCAAGAAAAATGGACAAAAAATCTAAAAAATATTTTGTCTCAGGATTTTGATGCGGAATGGTGGAGAATCGATCTAGAAATCGTTTTAGGTACTCCGCTTGAGAATCGGATGAGAATTGGGGAAGATATAGCCATCCCTGTGGGCCCTATAGGGGAAAACCGCATTTTCAAGGGATCCCATAACGAAAAATGGACAAAAAATATAAAAAATATTTTGTCTCAGGATTTTGATGCAGAATGGTGGAGAATCGATCCACAAATCGTTTAAGCTACTTTTCTTGAGAATCGGATGAGAATTGGGGGAGATATAGCCATCCCTGTGGGCCCGATAGGCGAAAACTCCATTTTCAAGGGATCCCATCACAAAAAATGGACAAAAAATCGAAAAAATATTTTGTCTCAGGATTTTGATGCAGAATGGTGGAGAATCGATCCACAAATCGTTTAAGCTACTCCTCTTGAGAATCGGATGAGAATTGGGGAAGATATAGCCATCACTGTGGGCCCTATAGGGGAAAACCCATTTTCAAGGGATCCCATCACTAAAAATGGACAAAAATGTAAAAATATTTTGTCTCAGGATTTTGATGCAGAATGATGGCAAATCGACCCAGAAATCGTTTAAGGTATTCCCTTTGGGTATTGGATGAGAATTGGGGGAGATATAGCCATCCCTGTGGACCTTGTAGGGGAAACCGCATTTTCAAGGGATCCCATCACGAAAAATGAACGAAATGTAAAAATATTTTGTCTCAGGATTTTGATGCAGAATGGTGGAAAATTGACCCAGAAATCGTTTAAGGTACTCCGCTTGAGTATCGGATGAGAATTGGGGAAGACATAGCCATCACTGTGGGCCCTATAGGGGAAAACCCCATTTTCAAGGGATCCCATCACAAAAAATGGACAAAAAATATAACAAATATTTTGTCTCAGGATTTTGATGCAGAATGGTGGAGAATCGATCCACAAATCGTTTAAGCTACTTTTCTTGAGAATCGGATGAGAATTGGGGGAGATATAGCCATCCCTGTGGGCCCGATAGGCGAAAACTCCATTTTCAAGGGATCCCATCACAAAAAATGGACAAAAAATCGAAAAAATATTTTGTCTCAGGATTTTGATGCAGAATGGTGGAGAATCGATCCACAAATCGTTTAAGCTACTCCTCTTGAGAATCGGATGAGAATTGGGGAAGATATAGCCATCACTGTGGGCCCTATAGGGGAAAACTCCATTTTCAAGGGATCCCATCACTAAAAATGGACAAAAAATGTAAAAAATATTTTGTCTCAGGATTTTGATGCAGAATGATGGCAAATCGACCCAGAAATCGTTTAAGGTACTCCGCTTGAGTATCGGATGAGAATTGGGGGAGATATAGCCATCCCTGTGGACCTTGTAGGGGAAAACCGCATTTTCAAGGGATCCCATCACGAAAAATGAACAGAAAATGTAAAAAATATTTTGTCTCAGGATTTTGATGCAGAATGGTGGAAAATCGACCCAGAAATCGTTTAAGGTACTCCGCTTGAGAATCGGATGAGAATTGGGGAAGATATAGCCATCACTGTGGGCCCTATAGGGGAAAACTCCATTTTCAAGGGATCCCATCACAAAAAATGGACAAAAAATCTAAAAAATATTTTGTCTCAGGATTTTGATGCAGAATGGTGGAGAATCGATCCACAAATCGTTTAAGGTACTCCGCTTGAGAATCGGATGAGAATTGGGGAAGATATAGCCATCACTGTGGGCCCTATAGGGGAAAACTCCATTTTCAAGGGAGTTCAATTTCACTAAAAATGGACAAAAAATTTAAAAAATATTTTGTCTCAGGATTTTTATGCAGAATGATGGCAAATCGACCCAGAAATCGTTTAAGGTACTCCGCTTGAGTATCGGATTAGAATTGGGGAAGATATAGCCATCCCTGTGGACCCTATAGGGGAAAACCCCATTTTCAAGGGATCCCATCACGAAAAATGGACAAAAAATATAACAAATATTTTGTCTCAGGATTTTGATGCAGAATGGTGGAGAATCGATCCACAAATCGTTTAAGCTACTTTTTTGAGAATCGGATGAGAATTGGGGAGATATAGCCATCCCTGTGGGCCGATAGGCGAAAACTCCATTTTCAAGGGATCCCATCACAAAAAATGGACAAAAAATCGAAAAAATATTTTGTCTCAGGATTTTGATGCAGAATGGTGGAGAATCGATCCACAAATCGTTTAAGCTACTCCTCTTGAGAATCGGAGGAGAATTGGGGAAGATATAGCCATCACTGTGGGCCCTATAGGGGAAAACTCTATTTTCAAGGGATCCCATCACTAAAAATGGACAAAAAATGTAAAAAATATTTTGTCTCAGGATTTTGATGCAGAATGATGGCAAATCGACCCAGAAATCGTTTAAGGTACTCCGCTTGAGTATCGGATGTGGGGGAGATATAGCCATCCCTGTGGACCTTGTAGGGGATCCACAAATCGTTTAAGGTACTCCGCTTGAGAATCGGATGAGAATTGGGGGAGATATAGCTCACTGTGGGCCTATAGGGGAAAACTCCATTTTTCACTAAAAATGGACAAAAATTTAAAAATATTTTGTCTCAGGATTTTTAGCAGAATGATGGCAAATCGACCCAAAATCGTTTAAGGTACTCCTTGATATCGGATAGAATTGGGGGAGATATAGCCATCCCTGTGGACCCTATAGGGAAAAACCCCATTTTCAAGGGATCCCATCACGAAAAATGGACAAAAAATCAAAAAAATATTTTGTCTCAGGATTTGGATGCAGAATGGTGGCAAATCGACCCAGAAATCGTTTAAGGTACTCCGCTTGAGAATCGGATGAGAATTGGGGAAGATATAGCCATCACTGTGGGCCCTATGGGAGGAAAAGGTTAGTATTGGGGAACATAAAGCCATCACTGTGGTCCGTATAGGGGACTATATCCTATAGTTGCCATATAACTGAACTATCGGATATGACCCTTCTTGTTTTGTTTTTTAAGATAGAATGTGGGAAGTTCCTATATGATCAAACATATATAGCACTATCGGAAGAAGTAGTTGGTATTTGTTTAAAGTGCTAAATTTAGTATTTTTGAAGATAGAAGCTTGGAAGATTTTAATGGCACTTGCTAATGTGTTGACAAAAATAATTTCTACAATGATCAAACGCATACAGAAAATTCTTTTTTTTTTAATTCTTCGGCTATTTATAAGTTTGTTACCTGTGGCCTACCGTTCACAGTGATATTTCTGAATTAGAATGTTATGCACATACATACATACATATGTCCAACAGTTCCCGAAGAGAAAACAAACCTTAACCTTATTCCAATTTTAAAATTTTGTTGGTTTAAATATTTATGTATATCTTTAAAGACTATTTCGTTTTAAACATTTTTGAAGTCAACCATTCTCTTTTTTTGGTGAATTTCGCACTATTTTTATCTTCAGCTTTGCCTTTAACTGCATTGTGAGCTTTTTGTTTAGTGATTTGTTTACCCCGACCCAAACATGAGAAAAAAAAACAAAAAAATTGGAACCGAAATACGATGCCAAAGGCTGCGACCCTCACACCCTTCGGAAAATCTGCCCCCTCCGCCGGCAACTTCTCACATCAAAGCGGAATCTCTGGGAGGCTTTATATAAAAGCTGTGCGGCAGACAGGCCATCAATACAAAATGGCATAGAGTTGAGTGGGCGTTAACAATATGCCACACCCCCTCTCTGGACCCTCTGACGGCCCCTGAGGAATGGGCGGAGGGGCAAACATCGGCGAAGGGCGGGGCATTCATTGTTGGCTGCCTTATAAATGCTGCGTATGTTTTGGTTTTTTGGCTGAACGACTCAACTCGTTTGCAATTTCTCTGCTGTCGTCCTATCAGTCGGAGACCCTTCATTTGTACACGGATAAAAAAATTCTGTTGATGTTTTGTGTTAATATATAAATTGATCAAAGATTTTAGTTGATAAATGCTAACGATTTTTTGAATCATATACCAATCATATTGATTAAAGCAAAGAATAAAAAAAATTCTTTACCAATTCGTGAGTTTTCTATCGACTTATATATGTATAGTATTATAAAAAGCCGATCATAACTTATTTGGCATTATAATTAT
The DNA here is from genome assembly GCA_018153035.1 of Drosophila pseudoananassae pseudoananassae. Classification (NCBI taxonomy): domain Eukaryota; kingdom Metazoa; phylum Arthropoda; class Insecta; order Diptera; family Drosophilidae; genus Drosophila; species Drosophila pseudoananassae. The sequence goes on from JAECXR010000069.1 coordinate 3,901,361, forward strand.
TAATGAGCATCCCTAATTTTTTACAGTGTCCTCATGTTTTGCTCCTTCTGATCCCGGGGTCCTGCTAAAGTGTCTGCGAATATGACGCGTCACTCTGGGATCACACCAATTTGTTAAAAAACGGGACAGCCCAGAGGGTGGGCGGGGGATTTAACCAGGGGGCGATGGCGAGGTGATGGCTTGGCAGGGGGCTTCGGGGTAGGCCCGCTCGTTGGTTCATTCACTCAAAATGTCATCAGCGTTGAGACGACAGATTGCAGTCATTTTGCCAGCATTTTTTCTGGCTTCGTTTTTGTTATCATCTGGTTTGGTTTGTTTGTATATTGTGTATGTGAAATGGGTTGAATGGAGAGGGGAGATTGAAGTGCTTAGAGAAGGGTACACATGGGTCTGAATAATAAATAATATTTAAAAAAGATTGAAAAAAAATTTAACAAAATCTTTGTTTTAAGATACAAAGAAGTTAAGTTCTTTAAAACTTCTTTAATTTAATCTCAAATAAACCAAAACTATACCCATCTATACCTTTGCTTTAAAAACCATGAGCCTCGTACTAAATATACCACAAATGTCGAAAAAAGGAACAGCATCCTGCTATCCCATTTGAAAATCTCTTTTTGGATTTGTAGCTCATCTGGACTTCTGCCTAACCGAATCAATTATCTTCATTCTCCTCCGGTCGCAGCCTGTTGGCCATGCCAGTGGCATTATAGCAGCTCCATCAAAGCCACTCACCCCATGCTTTATTGCTTACCACTAGGATGGCCGCCTCTATCATTGCCGGCCCCATCTTTTTAGTCTTTTAGTGTTCTGGTGTGGTGCTGTCAGTCAGGGAGGATGCGTCACTCATCCGGCTGACAGTGTCGAGAGTGGAGAATTAGATTTAAATTCGAAATCAGTTTAAAGGCACTGCCAAGTGTGCGAGTGGAGTCGTCCCAGCGACTTTATAAATTCCTTTTATCCCTAGCACTATGTCTCGAATATGGGAATATCAAAACATCGTTATCGTCAATGGGCCAGAGTAGGAAAAAAAGGGCAGAGAGAGAACTATACCGTACCGAGCTCAACTCGACTGCAGTGAACTATACTGAGCCGAGCTGTGGAAATGCAATTCATTTTTCGCGCCATACCTGCACATAAACCATTCATATTCATAAAATTGCATAATCTCGAAGAGTCATAATAATCAAAAACATATTTGCGGCATGCCCCCATCCATAGTCTACTTCTTCTTTTAAGCCATAAAACTTCAACTTTGGCTTGGCATGGCTTGAATGTGCACAGGAAAAAAAATTACACATTCACAAAATAAATTTAATTTAATTAAAGAAAAACTTACATATAAAATAAAATGAATTAATTCAAAGCTATTTCATAATTTAAAACTCCTAATATACTATCTTATTGCTGAAATGATAAATAATCAAAACGACCCCAAGGCGCTAATTTTTTCTAGTGCAGCCAGCGAATAATGATGCAGTGGAAGGATGGGTTTGAATGGGTTTTATTTTTTGATACAGCGGGGTGGCCAGGGGGGAAGCTGCAACAGAAATCGGCAACGGCAATGGCAATGGCGCCCAAGTAGGCGGAAATAAACGTGGAGGCGAGCGAAAGAACCAAGTTGTATGATTTTATTTATGCCACTAGGTAGCAGGGAGGTGGAAAAAACAGGACGAAGTGGCTGAAGGGCAGATTCTTCTCCTATTTCGCATCCTTGCCGACTTGGTGTAGCTGGCTGTGCTGGCTCGTAAAGTTTAGTTGAACCCAGAAGCCGTAAAAGGCGTTGGCAGTGGCACACTCAGCAGTCATCATAAAACTATAAATTTCATATTTGCCACACACAAACACATAGAAGCACACTCCCTGCCACAGGAAGATGAAAATGCAGAGGATGAGGAAGCTGGGGGGCGTAAAGGGATAGGGAACGGCATGTTATCATTAATGGTCGGCAGAACTATGATCATGATGATGATGACGTTGGCTTTGGTAATGTTTATGGTGACGCCTGGGAGTTTTTGGGCAAGGTTTGAAACAGCCTCCAGTCAGGCACTGAGAGAATTTATTGTTTAAGGGAAAGCATCCTGTCTTTGGGGGGAAATTAACGTAATATAAACACCTTTTCCAGGAGCTTTAAACTACTGATAGATTGGTATTTTAATTTTTTTTTTTTTTTTTTTGAGATTATTTATTAAATTTGGTTTATTCCCGAACATTAAATTTAAAGTATTTATTACTAAAAGTACTGAACAAAAGTACTGAAGCAACTATTAACCCGTCAAATAAAAGCCAATGATTTTTCATAAAAAGTATAGCATACTTTTTGCCGCTTTAGACAAATTTTGAACGCTGGACCAAAAGATTTAACTTAATATTATTATATTTTAAACCATAGAAGTTCTTTTTTAAATTTTACAATGAATTTTTTAAAACATTCATAAAATATAGTTTTTTATATTGACAAAAAATAACTCATCCGCCCAGTGTGCCTACTCTGAGGCCCTACCTGCCGCTAAGTGTTTTGCAAGTATATATATTATATATGTATCCCGGTGCGGGCCTGGGCCAGAGCTTGTGTGCTTTGTTATGTAGAGCATGCAATCATTTTATGACTCTGAGTCGAGCCGCAGAAATGTCAGGGGCAGTCCGCTAACCATCCAAAGTGTTCCGCCCCCACCGGGCTCATCCCCACGCTGTGGCGACTACCCTCATCGCCTCCGCTCCGCCGCCATCCCCTGTGACTTCTGACCCCTGATCCCTCTTAGCTGGTGCCAAGTGTTGCCACAAATTTAATAAACTAGAGACGTGCGTTTGAGCTTTGGTTTTCATTTTGCTTTTGGTCAGAGGTTGAGCACTGCCTTTACTTAAATAGTTTAGCAACTAGATCAAAGTTTTGTTTTCAGCTTTTTACTGTTTCGGTCTCTGTTTTTGTATTCTCGTTTAATTTTTGATTTGGTTTGTGGGTCACAGGGGAAAGTTTTAACTTGGTTTGCAGCGAGCATGTAATTTATTTAAGCATGTTTCGACATAAAGGGAATGAAAAATGTAAGGTGAGCAGTAGCTGGGGGGGAAAAAATGTATGTTTTTTATAAAATCAAATCAATTCTTTTTTTACGGCACAAAAAAATACGTATTATTGTTGCAAACTTTGTGTTAAGTGAGGCAGAAATTGTAATTAAACAGAACATGTAGTTTTTAATATCATCTGCTTGTAAATACTATCCCAGTGAGTCCATCAACTTTATTCCCAATCAAAAAGCTCATTACCAATTCAGAAAGCAATGCTCCCATTGCCAAACATTCGATGACTTCATTTCACCAATTAGATGGCATATCTGTAAAAGTTAACTGGGCGAGTTATAGCCGAGTTCGAATCGTCTCAAATGATGTGCCATTTCTGCAGCATTGCATTAGTTAAAGTTCGTCCATATAGCAACAATCAGCAGCAAAGTGGTGCGATGGAGAAAGGGCTCACAATTGGGAAAGGGAGGGGCACGATTGCGGTTATTGCTGCACGAAAATTTGTAAACGAAACGGAAACAGCTCGTAACGATTTCAATGAAGAGATGACATGGACATGTCGACCAACTAGGACATCGTCGATGCCTTTGCTCCTTTACTGATGCTGATGGCGATGGCTATGACGCTGGTGATGGCGTGGCGATGGTGGCAATGGCTATGGTGATGATGATGTCCTGGCAAAAGGCGAGGTGCCTAAAAGGGGTGGTCCATAGATCTGGCATTTTGGCTACATTTCAGGTATTATTAGGAAAAAGATTATTATTAATCAATATTATATCTTATAATTAAAAAATCAACCAACAAAACTAACCTATAAATCACGATTGCTCCTTGAACTCACTGGTTATTTGTGCTATGTGTTCATATGGCCATTTATTATTTATTGATTTAGCCATATAGTACATACATTCTTCTCCCATATTGCGACACCACTGACGCTGGAGTTTCGGGACCAAGGAGAGTGTTCCGCCAGGCTCCGATGATGACTGCCAAATCAGACAAATGTACGCAAAAACCGCACCGAAAACTTTTCGCCAATGCACAAGTGATGGAGCCAAAGGAGAACGAGAAGGCCTCTGCGGGATAGAAAGAGAGAGAGAGAGAGACGGAGAAGGCTGGTTGGAAAATGGGGAATCACCTCGGGGCATTTGCTCTGCTGCATTGCAACTCAACTCGACGGAAGGCAAAACTTGAAAGTGCTGCCCCTGACCCTGTTCGGTCCTTTGGAATCCTTTTGCCCGGCTGGCTGTTTTGTTTCGTCCGGAACTCGAGTTGGTAGATGGGTATTTGAGGTGGTGGGCCACGATTGATGTGCAATAATTATCCAAAGTTGATTTGTTTGTTTGCACCAGACCAACAAAGCGTAAAAGCCAAGCATACCAATCGAAGAGTCAGCCCCAAACGAAGGTCCTGCCTCTCGATTGGTCTTGGTCCTTCAAAATGCGGTAATGCTGTAAATGAGTATTATTATGGCCCTTGACTCCTTCGTTCTCTCGATTCTGCTGCTGCTGTTGCTGGGCCAAGTTTTTGGCGAGATTCTTCAATGTTGCTCTTTCCTTATAGTTTTTGGCGTAGTTTTCGATGTGGCTCTGCTAGATGATAACGATGACGATGATGATGATGGGATATATGTATAGGGATAAGGACTCTGCTAGTCCTGCTGCTCAATAAGATAAGTGCGCTGTTTAGTTTTAAAGCCACAAGCAGAAAAGTTTCTCAATGCGAACAATTTTCAAAGGGAAAGCGTCAGGGCTGGGGTAAGGGTAAGGGTAAGGGTATTTATGGGTATTTAGGATTTGGCAAAATGTAAAGAGCTCGATTGGTTATTCTGTAAAGTCGGCAAAGTTTTCTTGGCAATTTAATTGAATGGTTATTAAGTGGAATTTTGATGATCGATGAAGCTCTTGTGTCAGTAATTGTATTAATTGAAGTACTTGCTACGAAAAGTTGGATGCCAGGAAGTCTTTTAAATTACTTTTCTATAATTAAAATTCCGTTCAAAACAGTGCAGTGTAACTCTCAGTATATTTGGATTTTTCTATTGGTTGTCCTATCTAGGGTCTGCTCGCTATTGAGAAATTAGTACCTTAACTTTTCCCTTGACGCCCCCAACAAATAAATGGTGGCATTTATTTGAATTGCTCAAACGAGTTTTGCTCTCCATATCCCTGGCACTAATAAAACGAAATGAAAGGAGCAAATAAAAAAATAAAAGAACACACAACTTTTAGTTAAACTTGCTAACCTCATACAAGCCAACTCGCTCCAGTCCCCGGCCCCTGTTACTTGCTTGGTTGCTTTTACTGTTGATTTACTTTTAGCCTATTGCTTTGGCGTTTAGGTTTTTAGTTCTACTTGTATGTTCCATTTGTGACCGGAAATACGGAGAAGTACAGGTTGGTGGGTGGAAAAAACCCGGGGGATGGTTTCGGAAAGGATAACACCACTCGAACGCAATCAAAATACTTTGGCTATACAATTTATTGGCGCAAAAACAAGTTCAATTTCAAATGAAATTCGCTTTTTGGTAAAAGGGAGTCAGGGCCACTAACACACATGTAGGCAAGATAAACACGTGCACTTGGAATAATAATTGTTAATAGCTTATATTAGAAAAGTTAAAAAACCAAAAGACATTAAAAAACACTCCAATGTTCAGAGATAATAATTCTATTTAAAACAATAAATATATTTAATAATCTTAGACATTATTTTGCCGTGTAATCTCGTGTATGAGACAGTCGGGATTCAAATAAATATCAACAAGGAACTCGGAGACTCCATCCATAGTTGCACCTTTGTGTATGCCCAGTCCGGATTGTGTTTTCTAATATAGAAAATAGTTGAGAAATATTTTGCCAAGTAGCCGAAGAGAAAGATAGGGAGCAGTGAAAAGAGAGGCATTTGGCAAGACAAACAATCAGTTAAGAGCTTTACGAAAGACGATACATTGCCAGCATGCATGGTCGTAGTTGGCGGTAGTTGGACGTTGGGGGTAGTGTGGTACAACAGAGACAGATGTAGATAGTCTGCACTCTTTTTATTGAACTTACATAACATTTTTGGGCAAAATGTGTGGGAAAGGAAATTACGGGGCAGCAGGAAGTGGCACTGTGTACTGTGATTTCCGTTCAGCTGCCTTGCCTAGTCTGTGTAATAAATATACACAAGAGTGCTTAAGATCAAATCAATTGATAAAGAGCGTAATAAACTTGTATCCAACTATTTACATAAAATTTCTCTCTAATAATATTATGGGAAAAACCTGAAGAGGATTCCAGAAAGTTGAGAGAATGGGCCGACTGGGGGAAGCGGCGAAGGGGAAACGGAAGCACTTGAAGCTCTTTGCTTTTCATGTCTCGCATATTTGGGTTAAAATGTATTAGTTTTTCTAGCCATGCCCACCTCCGGCCCGCCCTTCCCCCTGCCTTCTTGTCTATCACATATTTTCTTATCAGAAAATGCTATTTATTTTCATCCTTTTTGATGTTGCAAAATATTGAAGACTATTGCACACACAAAGTGAGGAAACAATGTCGATCTGGATGGCAGCCATAAATTGTGTGCTTATGTAAGACTGCCTTTTAAAAATGAGGTAATATTGGTTTAACTCCTCGTAACGAACCGACGTTTAATTTAAATTGGGAAATCAAATGCAATTTATGGCCCAGCTTAAAGTTCAATTGTTACTCTAAAAATAAATGGCATTTAAAATCAGGGTTTACAATCGGACACCCATTAAATAAAATTTAAATAAAAGTGTTTGGTAAAAAAAGTACTTTCAAGACACTTTTAGGCTCTTTGAGCATTAAGCCTACAAAGTATCCTAAAAAATATCTAAAATCACTTTGTTTGGCGGGTGGTTTCATTTTTCAAAACCGGCTAGACATACTTTTCGATACTTTGCATATCTTGGAGCTGAAATCTCTGCATAAACAACTCCACAAACATAGATGTGTACTCGTACTCTATAACTCATGCGGATGGTTATTCTAAGCAATATCTCATGTACATTTGCTCGATGTCAACTGCAAAATTTATGCACATGTACTATATGGACTTTGTGTGTATGTGTGCTCGTGTGCTACTCTTTCGGTATCCTTTGGGTATCCTTTTTTGTAGTCCCGTTTCTTGTTGTATTTGTTACTGTTGCGGCTGTCGCTTTATCAAGCCAGCCAAAGTCGCTTAACTCTCTAGGACTATCGTTGGAAAAAATTGTACAAAAATTTTTATTGGATTTCGCGTGTCGCATCGGCAACGTTTTACAGTTAGTTTCTGGTTTAGTTTTGCCGTTCGTGATGTTGTTGTACGTCTCCTATTTTTTTTTGTTCGGTTTGAGGTTTGTTGGCCTTGTGCCAATGGCTTTTTCAATTATACTAATGACATTCAAAAAGAATTTGTAGAAATGCCAGAATGTAACTGGAAAAGGAGAAAAAAAGGGACCATGGCGGCCATTTTGGTGTATCACACATGCATGTGGCAACTCTAGACCAGCTTTGGCCATCCTCTTTCCTGGGCAAATAAAAACAATTTGCGCCAAATTAAACTTATGAGGCATAAAGATATTTTTGGCTGCTGCCTGTTAATGCCACAAGCACAGTCACAAGCGCACAAACAAATTCCCGACAATACGAGATGAAGATGAGAATCAGAGCATACCAAGCCATGTGGCCATGAAGTGAAGGCACAAAAAAAGACAACAACTCTAGGTATGTGTGTGTATGATTGTGTTTGTATGTATTTGGCAAGTGATAAATCTAGGCAGGACTTTCTTGAAACCCACCCAAAACATTTGGGGCTTCCCTAGGTACAGTTGCGAGCAAAATAATATGTAATAGGGTTATATTATTTCAAAATATAATGTAACCGTTTTGCCTGAGAAGTATTTAAATTCATCCTTTAATAAAAAAATAATCAAAATTCTCATTAAAAAGTCCTTATTAATATATTTTACAATATACACTTTTAATGAAATGTAAACATTTGTAAATGAATGCCCTGTGACTTTAATTTTTATTTTATAATTGTTAATAATTGTTTATACTATTTCGGCCTCAACTGTTTATACACATGCATGCGACAAGGCATCACATAGGACACAACAACAAGGAACGCCAAAAGACCAAAGTCGACGCTAAGAAAGGATATTAAAGATTAAATGATATAAGCGGCAAGTTGACGTTGAAACAACTCGAGGGTGTTGGGGCTGGAGAAAAGTTACCCCGCACGCGGAAAACTTAACCGAAACTCCCCCGCCCATCGGAGTGAAATCTGAGCGCCATAGATAAAACACATGATGCGTTATATGTATGTGTGTGACATTGAAAAGGATAACCAAAACAACAACAACAGGCACAGGACAGGGACTACATAGGACCCGCAACCCCACAATTTCCGTCAGCAACCGAACCATCTTCCTATTCAGCCCCCCATCTCAGCTGTGGCCTCAATTCTGTGCTGTGAGGATTTTGTTTTTTTGTTTTGCCGCTGCTGTGTCTAATTAACCGCGTGCGTGGCGCATCATAAATCGTTTCAACCATGCACAAGGCCATTAAAATTCATATCAAACCAGATACCCAAAGAGAGGAATGTTCTTGTATTCGGTTCGCAAATTTTCCAGTGGCATTCTATTGAAAGTGCTTTCAAGTTGTTTGAGAAAGGAGGTCGTTGTTGAACAGATACTGAACATTAAGGGAACTTTTTTTCAAAAAAGAGTTAATGTAAAAAGGAATTTTTGAAAATATTTAATCTTTAGTTTAAAATATGGTGTATTTGTTTAGCACTTTTATATATATCCAAACCCCTTTGGCGAAATTGATTTCGGGAACATCTTTGCTTTAGAAAGTCATCTACATTTTATGGCCACATATTTAAATATCATATAACCGACACTTGGCCATAAACAACCTTGGACGCATATTAATTATTAAACTCAAGTTGAAATTATTCCCCTCGGATTCATTTTTTTCCCACCGCCATGGGGTCCGAAACTTTAATCATTTGGTAGACCAGAAACTACAGTATAAAACTTCGCTCAGCACCTTACCCCATGTGAGTGCTTATAATTATAATTTCCACTTATTATTTTTTGTTTTTTGTTCTTCTTTTTGTTCATATTAATTCAAAGTACTAAAGCTGTTTTCGACATTTTTGCGACAATTAAATTACTTTTCTGGGCCAGACATTCGCTGCATGAGTATTGAGCTCAAACATATGTACATGTATTCCTATATACATGGCATATAGTTGCTTATGCTGGGCATGTTTATAATTTCATAATTTACCAAAAGTTTTGTGCGTCGCGCCACAGCAGCCACATGTCCTGCTGTGAGTGCGTGTGGGGGCGCTTTGGGGTTAAGCCCGGAGTTGGGCTGAAGTGGTCCAGCTTATGCACTACAAATTTGTGAGAAAAGTCTGCCACATTGGGAATAATTCATAAACGAATTCTGCCGGATAAGTATGCTGTTGACATATTAAATTTTCAAAAAAGTCATAGAAGAGGATCCTAACCAATAATCCTGAAATCTGTCAACTCAATACTCTAGGCCATTATTATTTACGTGTAATTCAACCCTTTGATTGAATTGCAATATCAGTAAAAAAATATTTCATGAATTCGAAGACCACTCCATACTCCGATTCAAATATCGCATTACAGCAGGAAGCCTTGTCGTAAGCTTCACCTCTTCCAATAATCCCAATCGGCTTATATCCCTAATCAGCTCTATTTTTTGTCCTCTGCCATTTTTGTAGCGCACCCGGGAGTGCGGAATACCCTTCCACTTCACATCCATCGCTCATCAACATAATTAGAAGCTGTCGCTTGTAGTTGAAAGTAATTTTGCAACTGTTGTTCGCCGCCACCCTTGTCCTGGTGCGCACTCTGCCCATTTTACCTACTCTGCCTTGTCGGTACTACCTACTCTGTGGACCGCCCAGGAGCGAGTGGATCACCCGCTGAGCCACGAAGGGAGTGGAGGCAATATGTTGATCGCAATCAACCCCGGAATAAAGGATGGGCGAGTGTGGAAAACCAAAAGTGTTTATACATGATTTTTGGCAAGAGGGCCAACCCCATTGATAATATTCCATTAGGGAGGCTTCAGCACACCGGCTCCGCCCCACTTTCTCTCTCCTATATCCTCATCCCCTTCCTTGTAATTGTTGCTGAAAACTAAATTGCAGACTGTCAATTACAGTTGCCGCCTTCAACTGGAACAAGGACTTAATTGCCGAGCAAAGGACTCTGTTCGCCAAAGAAAATAGAAAATAGAAAAGAAATAGAAAAGAAGAGAGAAAAGAAATTATTAATCAATGGCTGGTTACAGAATTGCGACGACGGATTCAGACATATAAATTATAGGGAAGGGATTTTTTGAGGTATTCTGAATATTTTTCTAGAAGGTAGATCCTTACAACGCAGATATTTATGTTGGAAATTATTAACGAGGTGTCTAATGTGGTATTCACTCCTTTTATGCTTTGTATTTTCATTTCATTTCAAAAACGACAAATTCAGACATTTTAGGGAAGAGATTAAGAATGTAATTCCTCTTAAGCATGTATGTATGTATATATTTAATAGTATGTATGTAATGACTTTATTTTACCTGTGTATTTTTATTTTTGATTTAATAAACCTTTCACAATCCTCATATGACGTTTCTCATCTTTATTTAATTATTATTCAAATCCATTTTATTGATTGCCCAATGCCAATCTCCATAATCCATCCTCGTTATTTGTTTGCCAATTAAAATTTTTCTGGCCTAATCCCTTGCTGAATTCCTAATGCAGAAATCCCTTTAATTTGGCGGAAGCTATGACAAGTCAAGTCATTATCATTCCGCCAGCTAGAGTGGGTGGCCCAGGACTTCTCGGCCCCCTCTTCATTTGTCTGTGTCTGCATTGGTGTGCGTTGGTGTTCCCTCTGTTACGCATGTGTGTGTGTCAGTGGCGTGTTGACGCAGTAATTACCAGATGATGGATTGTTGCGTTGCGTTTAAATTTAATTTCTCTGACATTTGGCGCCTTGGCACTCGCTTCACCAGCCCAGAATGGATGCGAGAAGTGCGTGTTTCTCGGCCCTGTCCAAAGAACTGTGAAATTATCTACATAAGTATATATATTCTATTCCATATATGAGTAGAAGTTTGTGTGTGTGGGTATGTCAGGAAGCGGAAGTTAAGTAATGTGTCAGTCAAGTCAGCCAGTTGGCATTGATGCAATGGGCGTGGAAAATTTATATGCTGACTGACATTGGTGGCAGATAATTTGGGTTACGTTCGGTCTATTCTAATGCCGCCTCGTCGAGTTAATGATAATGTGCAGGAAAGGAGCCAGGCGGGGCGGGGGTGCTAATAGGTACGGTCTAGCTAAGATAATGGTAATTTCGAGCGCGTTACTCTTATTACCTTGTATGATTACGCCCTTGCTTCAGGAGATACCCACACGCATATCCAGAAATTGTCAATCATTAAAAAAGGAATATAAAATTTTAAAGTGAACCGACTTGAGGACTTAACCGACTGAACCGACTTTTTATAAAATATTAAAGCCATCTTCTTGGGCTGCAAGACATAATCCTGCCATCCCTATCGTATAAGCGTTAAAATTCTTGAGAACTCTAAAGTGCCTCCCCCATAATCCGATGGGGTTCCTTTGGACTCGACAAAAAATCCAAAACGTGAATGAAAATTTCCATAAACCCAACGTCATAATTACTATGACATTTTTTCCATAACGACTTCTTCCTTGGAAAGAAACCGATAAGACCCACTGGACGGCTCAGGGGGGTGGCCAATTTAGGGGGGACTTGGGTGGGGGCCAGATATGCGTGTCGCAAGTTCATAGGCGCCTTATTACACACTTTAATTTAATAAAAAGCTTGTAAATGCCTGCACACATGCTCCACCAGGAACAGAGAACGCTACGCCTTTTTATTACATAATGAGAACGAGACTTGGCTACACTTGCCGCCCCTCAAAAATGCTGACCCCCGACCCCTTGTTAGACTGCTCATTGTATATTCAACTAGCAACGTTCCACTTCCTGTGTCGAATGCGTGGTAAGTGCGTGAGTTTACTGCTGGCCGTGCACTGGAAACAATTCTAGAAACTCTAATGAAAAGTTTCATTCGTTTAGACTCTAAAGAAAGTATTTTCTCATAAAGTTTATACTATTTTGTTATACTAAAATATATACATTAATATAACGAAGGCCAATTTTTATTCAAGTGTAGGGGGGACCTGATGTTTGGGTTTGGTTTGCGTTGGAATCGGAGTTTGTGTTGAGCTCGGTGCACCTGCAAGGCCTGTGCCACCAGAGCTCCCCCAGACCCTCTCGGCGGATTTGACGTGTCGGACATTACAAATTATGCCCGGGAGCACCTTGGGCGACCATCGTGCGGATTGGCTGTGGAAACCCGGGGACAGACCACCATCAATGTCCAGACAATGACGAGCGCCGACGTCCCTGACATCTGAGGAGGGTTCAATTCGGGGATACCGACCGACACCGACCAGGTACAAAAAAGGAAAACCGAAATCGAAAATGAAAATGAAAACGAAACCAAAACATCGGGTCTATCTCTAAGGAATATCTATCTATATGTATGTTATTTAATTTGTTCCGCTTTACAACTTTCAGAGCTCCTCGCTGAAAGATCCTTGCGTGAATAATTTATTGTTTTCATTCGGCCAGTATCTCTCATGTGGTTTTCGAATTGTTTCCAAAAAGGTGTTATAACGATTCATTCCTTGTGTGAAATCTTAAATTGCAGTCTTCGGTTAATTGAATTCATTGTTGCGTGAGCTATTTCTTAAATTCCTTCAAAGGGTCTTTTGTCTAACAGAATTTATAGAGCAATGCGGGCGGTCGCGACTATTAAAAAAAATATAAAAAAGTGCGTGCAGTGCATTTCGAAGGGAAAGGCATGAGTATTTAGTTATGCACAGCTGGTAGATGGGAAATATATTGCGTTTTATGGCAGAAATGATCGTTAATTTGTAGTAACTAAAACAGTCTACTGGGTGGCCAAAAAAAGAGGAAATGGAATTTTGGCCAGTAAAGAAGATACAGGAAATAATAGTTGACTTGCCATCAGATATATTCTTCGTAGGAGTTCCATGGAATCATTATATATTTGACTTTAAATTCACGACCAAAATCTAGCCTGCACAAAGAGGATTAATTTGAATCTAAGCCCTTTGTATCTCAAAGGACTCTACTTTTCTTTCCTTAAACTTTTGACCGTGTTTAGTCTGCTTATCGGTGAAAATTTCGTTGAGCCTTCACGCCAGATTGAGTTCTGAGTCGAGTGTCAGAAAAGCAAGCAAAGTTGACGAATATTAGGCGGAAATCTTTTATAGTCTCCCCGCAAAAAATGTTATTGTTAACAGCTTAATGGAGCATTCCATCATCTGGGGGGACTTGAGGGTGTAATGCTGGCGAGGCGACACAACAGGGAACAGCAATAATAAAGATTATACACGGGCAATAATTACTAGAAAATTGTTGTACAGCAAATCTCTGGCAAAACAGATGTCCCTTGTTCTCTGTGGAAAGGCAAGGGTGGCGTTTTAGGGGGCTCTGAAAATTCTTAACCAATACACATAACTCTAGGTAACTCTTTAAGAATATAATTGTATTTAGTATTATTAGAAGTAAAGCAGAAATATTTCTTGCAAGTCTATCAAAAGAAGAACCCCCTAGCCTACGCCTTTGTAGCAACTTTCTCGAATGTCCTTCTTGGCGTACATCCTGCCTTTAATCCACCCACCCAACCAGCCCACCCACCAACGCTCCCAACAGCCCAGTGGGGCTCGAGGTTTCGCGGTTCGTTTGGCCTCAGCTACTGCTACTCCAACGTAATATGCACCTAATCCTTTCTACAAAATCATAATCGCATAGTACGTAATCAGAGCGATGCCAGCAAGGACACTGTTGTTGTTCTGCGAGGGTCTAAAGTCTCCAGTCTCGAGTCTCGGGTCCTGCATCCTGCCAACAGCTAACTGGCAACATTCATTCAGTTTTAATGCCAGTTTCATAACTCGTGCGCTCACTGGGCCATGAGAGAAGAGTTGAGAGAAGAGCCCAGCAATTAACGCGAGTCCTTCGACTTGCCGCCGCAATATCCCAGCATCATTATCCTTTTGGCCTCTCGCTGCCAGCAGTGGGTTAAGGGTACACTCACACACAAGCAGAAGCACAAGCACACTGCCATACGCACACAAGTACCGGTCCGTACACATCCAGTCACTCATACTCGTATATATTTATGGGACACCCAACGGTATAAAACCCAAGACAACAATTAATCAAGAACTCAAATTTCAACTCTTTGCTGAGGGGTAATCCAAAACCCTACCGAAGGTTGCCTTCCATTCGGCCCCTTTCTTCGCGATTCCCTCACCTAATCAAGCCTACAATAGGGAGGAAAAAATTATAAATTGATATAAATTTTTAAAAAATGAATTGCCGCCCCTTTAACCGCACAACCCTCGAGCTCCTCCCAGACCGTGTTTGTGACATTTGACAATAAATATATATAATTTTTTCTTCCCCGCCTTGTTTAAAATTATATGCAGCAGACAGTAACGGGGGCTGCTGTTCGCAATGATGATGGATGATCCGGAGTTCAGTTTTTCATTTCGGAAAATTCTCCGGGTTGAAAAACGATTTGATTTTGATGGGTTCCAGGCTCTGCTTTTTTTTCCCCTTCCGCCCAGCCTTGCTGCGGTTGCTTTGCATACAAGTTGGGAGAACTGAAATTAAAAAAAAATTAAATAAAAGCGAATTAAAAATTAATTAAATCAAATTGCTGTGGCGGCTTCTGCTTTGTTTGATCATGGGGGCTAAATGATTCATAAAATATATGACAGTTACTGGATTATTTTTTCCTTTTTTTTCTTCTATCCCATATTTATGAGGGTGATGGCTCAGATTGCTAATGACTTGAGGGGGGAGTGGACAGATTTAGGTCGAGAAGAGTTTTTCTTAAATGATTTGGAAGTAATTGGTTGACATCAGCGGTGATTGATCTTCGGGATGATATATCGAAAGTTTATTAAGGTTTTTTTGGATGGGCCTGAAATGGGGGCTCAAATATTTTGAATTTAAAGTTGAAGTTAAAGTTACTTGCACTTCTATCACTAAGCAGCTTAAGAGCGTATTTCTATTATTCCGAAATCCAATGTGCCAAGGCCACCCCATCTTACCCAATTATCTATTCACCTAGAGATACATCTGATAAGCCCGTCATGACAAATTCCCTTTTTTCACCTCTCCACCCCAAGAGCTAGCCAGAAAGTTCTTACAGTCCGAATAGAGAGCTTTTGAAATGCGTCAAATGCGCCGCTCGTTGTTCAATCCTAATCAGATTAGTTTCTTTGACCTACCCTAATCAAATTTCATGCAAATAACCTTTTCTAATCTATTTGTTAACCGACACAGAAGCAAACACTGACACGCACACAGGGACAACGGAGAGCTTAGTCAATGGCAGTCCTTCAATCAATCAGAATCCTTGCCAGAGTTCCTCAGCTGTCACACATTTCCATCTTCATCTGGTGCTGCGTCTCAGTTTTTTATATTTTTTGCATTCGTTGGTGTAAATCCAAGTCAATCCAAGGGGATAGAATGGCACACAAAACTACCCTTGAGGACTTCAAATTCCACCCCGATCCTGGCCCTTTGTGGAAATTAGACAAAAACTGCAAAAGATGCTGCGAATTTGTAATCCTTGAGGAATTTTTCACTTATCCCCCGGGGGGACAAGTTCTTTATGGGCGAAGCGACTACAGGGGGGCTTCTACCAAGCACAGGGGGTAGCCAAGTTACATATTTAAGTTTTACTTTCCGTTCCCTGCCTTTGGCTTTGGCTTTGCCTTCGCCTTGATTTACTTTACTCTACTTTGTTTGTTGTTTTATGATTATTATTTTTTTCGCATTTTCATGAGTTCAGTTTCCATTTATGCAACTATGCCTGCGACAGATAAGTTATTTGAGTTGTGCCAGGATGGCCATGGGGCGCAGGCAGGAAAGGCAGCAGAGCCAGCAGAGGCAGGAGTGAACGAATTTGTAAAATTCCAATTAAGAATCTTTGGTTTACTTTGTAAGTTGACTCTCAACTTATTTAGACACTACACAACGACACATGGAACACACCCACACACACATCTTTCTACTGGGGACGTAAAGTAATACCCAAAGCGAAAGAGAGAGTGGGAGAAAGCAGTGGTAGTGGGGGTAGTGGGCGAGTAAGTGGAGCTGGGAAATCCTAACACACACTTAAGCGAAACAAAGAGGACACACGACAACGGACAAGCAACAACAGAGAATAAATAAAAGCAAAACAAACTCAGAGGCTCACACACAAGAACAGTCGAGGGCAATATAATAGGAATATAAGCTTTGAACATATTTTTCGATAAAGAACACACTTTTCCTTAAAAATAGCCATCAAATCTTTTCAAAAACAATCCTCCTAAGTTGCCCATTGCTGTACACTTACACACACGCACTGTGAAATTCTAGAAGGGCGAGCGGCGGCGGCTCTCATGTCCTGCTCCACTCGTCCTTGCTCTAATGGACGAATAAATTGCTCGTGAATGAAATGAGAGTACGCTGGCCGCTCTGCTCCTTTCGCCAGCGCCCCCTGCCATCTTGCTTCCGCTCACATGTGGGCGTGGCAGGAGACGACAACGCACTCATACGCAAAGCAAAGCAAACAGACAAACAACAAACTGGCAAACAGACGGACAAACAAACAAACAGACAGACAGACAGACAAACGGCAAGCTGAAGCGAAACGGATGCCCGAGACACAAAACTAAAACCTTAAAACTAAAAGCGACAACATGCAAGTGGCTAAAGAAATTGCTCTCGAAAATCTTTTTTATTTTGTTTTGAGGGATCTGGGTTGGGGTCTCGGATCTGGGGTCTGGAATGGGGGCAATATTGGCGATAAAATAAAATACGAGACGCGGGCTAAGACGATGACAGCATCAAGACAAGGATACGGATACAGATACGGAAGGGTCAACCCCTTCATTGTCTAGAGTCCCTCCAGCCACAAATATTTATATTTTAGTTAATATATCCCAAGTCACAAAAGGGTTCTAATCGCTTCTAAATGGCATATGAAAAAGGTCCTTTCACAGGCGTGCGGCGAAATTAATGCATATAGTCGTGGTTAATTTAGTGAAATAAGGACTTGAGGTTATTTTGAGGTTGGTGGCTTAGGACTACAAGACTAGAAAAGGCATAACTATGTTTTATAGTCCTTTCTAAGAGAATTAGAAAGAAAGTAAATTAGTACCGGTGTATTGTTATTCTATGATTAATTTAATACATTTTAGTTCTACTTTAAAGAAAAATCTTTAAAGATTCTCGCGCGTTTGGCTCATCCTGGAGATAATTTGTCCCGTCATTTTTCCTGCAGTAGTTTTTCGCATTGTTCTTTCTGCAAATGCCAGACTTTGGCTCCGACTCCCAACTCGCAGTTGGCAATTGGCAACTCCCCGTCTCCTGGAGCCCGGAGTCTGTGCCCTTATCCCCATGTCCTGCACCCGGTCCCTGCTTCAGGACAACAAGAACAACCGATAGCAGCTAGGGACGACGACAGACACATGGCCAGCGAGTATGTAGGTCAGGCGAACGGAGAACGGTCGGGCTTTTATGAATTGCCAGCAGCTGACTTGACTTGATGGCAGCAGATTTTGGTTTTCATTTTGCAGCCAAAAGAGCCAAAGCCAAGACGACTAAAAATCAATAACTGTCCGCAAGGACACCCAAAGTTCGAGTGCTCCAGAGAGTGGGGGCTGGCGCTGATAAAACTGCGACAGAAAGATTTCAAATTAAGCGACAGGATGCGAAGGGCGGGAAAACAGAACAGAACAGGGGGAAGCCCCGAAACCGATATCGAAAACATAGAACGGAGAACAGAATACAGAAAACACACAAAACAGAAGACAACAAGTCGAGCAATAAAGCAATTAGCAACCGACAAGGGAGATAATACAACTAATTAAAAGTAAAAGTTATGCGTCAGCGAATGAGATTTTTATTGAGAGCACAAAAGGACCTTGTGCCAGTGGGCGTGGCAGCTGTTATATGGCTGTAGAGTCTGCCGCCTTCTGGGAGTATTAAAATGCGGTTAAACCCTCAACCTCAAACCCACCCACCTTTATCGCTATGTTTTGCTTTTGGCCTAAATTATGAGGTTATAATTCACAATTAAGCAAACGCAAGCATAAAACATAAGCACATGACATAATTATGCTCAGCTCTTTTGGATTTATATACTATATTATGCTACATTATAGTGTGCGAAGGCGAGCGAAGCCTTCTAACCAACTGGTTAGAACAGGCAGAAGACTCAGTGGACTTTTGTTTTTTGGCCATTCTGACCTCATCAGATAGCCAGGCCGGCAGGAGATTCAAATCAAATTAATGAATGACTTTTGCACCTTCGAGGAAAGGAGACAAGAGTGAACAAGGATATTTGAGTGGAATTTCGAACAAGAGCAGGATAATTAAGTAGGTGGTAGTTGGGTGATGATTCCACAAGCTAAAGAAAATATGCTTCATATAATATAAATACTGCAAATAATTTAAAGAAAATAATATTTAATTAAAGCTATTTTACACTTATTCTAACACCTCATATGTTGTAATTTTATAAAAAAAATACTTTAAACCACAATTTTCGGTATGCTTAAACTAAAATTTTATTCCAGACTGACCACAAAAATTCTGCCACAAGTTGGGGCCATGTTCAAGCTTAAATGAAGAGATTTTTGACATACAATTGTAATTATTTTAGTGCGGCTTGGCCCATACCACCCAGGGAGTATCTGTTTCGGAGACCCAGTTCTAGTTGGCTTAATTTTTGTCACACAAATAGTGGATTTAATTTAGTATTTCCATGCAGATAATATAAAAAGCTTTTAATTTAGGCAATTTATTAATGAGCTTTTGGCATAGAAAACACATTAATTTGTTCGCTATCCATTATTCGTTTTGTTTGTCCGTGTGTTATTATTTATTGCTAAAATGCATTAAAACTGAAGCCGAGAGTCGAGAGCGGAGGGCGGAGATTATTTATTTGGCTGCTGTTGGCTGCCATTAACTGACAAATTTTCACTAATTGCATTGCATTAATAAACTGGAGTAACACAAACACAAATAGCGCATAAAAATCAACTGCAAAAAATACATGTCCGTGGCCGTAAATTATGGCCGATGATGGGAAATGCTGTCTAATTGCTACTGAAACTGCACCGGCAACGGCAATAACAGTGGCATGGTGCACTGGCAGTGGCTAGCAGGATTCGAGGAATGCAGAAACAACAAATCAAAGGAATACCAATTCATCGACGACTGTCTGCGTATGCCATAAATATGCATTCAATGAAAGGCAAGGGGGACAGTCCCTCTTTACAGCCCTTTACAGCTCCTGCCCCCTTGGCAGGCATTATAATTTAAATGGACTTTGGAAAAAGCAATTATATTAAATTAAATTTCGTGTGTGTGTGTACTTTAATCCTGCACTGAGCTGCATGCATAGTTCATGTTATCCCATAGCGAGGATAACGCCAACCGGCCAGGCCAAAATGGGTGCGGTCAATAGCCTCCTGAGACCCCGTCCGTGGCCCACCATGTCCACCCCATGGCTGCGGCTCTTCTTTTTGTCCTCTTGTGTCCACTCCATGAAAAAGTGCGTGCCGACACCTCGACAGGTCAGGAAGGATAAACAGGAACAGGAGCTGCGTGCCTGGCGAAAGGAGAGGGACAAATGGGCGCAACGTTGCGTAATGCGTGTTGAAATACACTGACAGAAAATGGAGGTTCTCTTGCTTTCAAACTATTTACATATAATGTATGCCAATGAATATTTTATTCACTGTGCAGTTGTTTGTTTGTGGAGTGCCTTTCGTATGAATATGAATTGCTTGCGGTTGCATCAAGTGGCACGCGAAATGCACTCCAAATGCATTCAAACACACTCATTCCAGACACAAAGCGAGTCCCAGACATAAAGTTGACTTCATTTGGCCATTGAATCAGTAGGTTGTGAGTTTATTAATTTATGTATTTGTATCTGAAATATAGAGATTATAAATAAAATATAGGCTCTGATTCCCACCAAATAAGTAAACTTCAATATTAATTTCAATTTTTGAAATAAATTTGTTTATTATAGTTGTTGCTTGACTGCATATTGTTTTGTTTCTCATTTTCGACTTCATTGAGTCAATGTTTTTTGCTCTTATATTCACAAATCTGTTTTTTTTGCGATTATTTAAAATAAATTTCCTCTTACAAACTAAATAATGGGCCATGTTCATATCAAAACAAGAAGAGTTAAATGAAAAAAAATGTATTAGTTGAAATATTTTGCCAGCCGCTTTTTAATATTTCGTATTCATATTTATGTATACATAGAGTTGGTATTAATTTGCATAAATGGCATTTAGGAACGCAAAAATCTTATAAAGTATTTTATCCGTATTATGGGTGTATGGTTGCCTGTCAGTGGTCAGTTCTCGAGTCTAACATCGTTGCATTTGTGAGTGAGTGTGAATGGAGTGTGTTTGCAGAAATGAGTAAACGTGATTTCAAATGTTCAAACTTTAAATGGCAATATATTTTTGGTTTTTTTGTAGTTTCCTTGTGAATCCTATAAAATGGAGATTTAAAATTGGGCTTAATTGGTTTGAAGTGAAATTTTATTTTTAATGGCAATTTATTACCATTTGATGTTTTTGCTTATTTAAATTTAGCTAAAACTTTTGCGAGTAACTTGTTTACTTTTTTGTTTTATTTTTTGGGGGCGTTTGTAATGGTTCTGTACAAAGTGGTAAAAAATAAAATAAAAATATTTCCTTGCGTGTAATGCTTAGAGATGATTTATTAATAGTATCTCAATTTTTTTAGGCCTTTTTTTTTTTTTTAATAAATTCATCTGGGATGTATTTTTTTCTCCGATTCTGCCTTTTTGTATACATTTATTTAAGTATTTATATATGTACATTTCGCAGCCAGACATGCGAAAATATTATTTATTCATGTATATTTTGTTTGTTGTTTGCTTAATGAAAAAATATGGAAAATCATAATAATGCTCCCCTGCCAGGAACCCTCGCGATGCTTCCGTTGCTGCTGTATCTGCACTCTTTTCAATCAATACCCTACTGTTGTTCTTATTTGCTCTTTTGTTGTTTTAATGGCATGCCATTAAATAATTTCATTAAATGCTTTGTATGAGCAGCCAACAAGAATTCAACAAAAAGCCTGAAAATATGCTCAATTGATTGTTTATTCGGTTTTATTTTTGCGCTCCTGACGGTTTCTTTAACCAAGTAATCACAAACACAAAGTAATGCATTGAAAAAATGACCATCCAGTAGCTTTTTGCTTTTAAATTAAAATTTTAAGTCTTCAAAAATAATATTAAATGGTTTTTTAGAGTTTTGGGTGATAGTTATAAAATATTAACTTTGGCCATGCATAAGGAAATAATTTGTAAATATTTATTTTTAAATATAGACTGAACTTGACTTGAAAAAATTCCAATAGCCATGTAAATTATAATAGCTTTGCAAATCCGCCACAAAAAAACTACACCACACAGACAGTATTGGTTAAAAAACACATGAACATAAATAAATAAAAAGCAAAACCATTAAGCCCGAAACTGTATTTCGTTTTTTATTCATTACCCACGATCGGGTACCATTTGGAGGCTTAATTGTTATCAACGGCAGCTTCATGGTCGGCTCATCATTATCGCATTGCTCGGACCGAGGGGCTGAGAGGCTGGGAGGGGGCTATGATTTACTATAATTTTATTTTCAATTCGTTGAGTGTCAGCTATTAATATTATTATGTATACAATATAGTTCTCTGTGTATGCATATTTTCATCGCAGTTATTATTATGACTTTTTATTGTTTGCAGCATTTTCGCTCGGCCTGTGGGTGCGAATTTCACTTAAATGTGTTTTTTTTGCTGTTGGTGTTGGTGTTGGGCTTCTGCTCCTTTTGCATTTCTGTTTACCAATGGCATTGTTTGATGTTTATCGTACAATTTCCTTACATGCTAATTAATTTTCCTGGCTATCTGATGATGGCGGAGGGGGTGTGGAAAACGCTGTGGAAAGTTGAAAATGATTGGGGATTCTTTTTCTGTTTGTTTTATAATTTTTATTGTAATTTTTGTCGTATTTGTATATTTATTTTAATTCAACACTGTTGTCTTATACTTGTTGTAGTTATGTAATATTAAATAAATTAATTTTCTGGCATTATGTATTTATAATTATGTACAGGCCCTTACATTAAAACCGTTCATGTTATTCATCCATTTATACAATTTGTAAACTATTGAAATCTCATTAAGGATTAGCGTCTGCTTAGTGTGTTTCTGGGATCTATATACAAGGAATATTTTATTTAATCAACTAAAAGTATCAGTCTGTTCGAACCATCCCAAAAAGTATGCTATCTTCTGGCTACCGCTTCGATTAATTAGCTTTTAACTTTAGTTAAGGTTTAGAGTTTTCTTTTATCGTTTATAAATTCACTGGTTGCGCAGTCTGTCCCCTGCTTGGTTTTGTTTGTTTTTTTTTTTTTTTTGGTTTGGGCTTTAACCCCGTTACGCCCAGAGGTTCTTCTGCTGATCGTGATCCTCGTCCTCGTCGTCGTCGTCATTCAGGCTCAAGTTGGACTCGTAGTGCGTGAGCTCTGGCTGCCGGCTGTTGTTGCTACTGCTGCTCATGGTGACACTGCTCTGGGTGGCGCTCTCCAGGAGATTGGCCCCGCCCCCACCGCCGCCGCAGCTGCACAGGAGGTCCTCCTCGCCGTTGCAGGTGCAGGACTTTTTGCAGTTGTAGGATGCAGGGCCCCCGCCCGGAGGCACGAAGTTCGAGCTGAAGCTGGGCGGCAGGCCGGAGCCCTTCATCGGCAGCGACCGCTTGGCCGTGCCCCCGCCCAGGTTGATGCACTCGCAGTTGCCCCCGCTGCCCCGCAGCTGCTGCTTGGCGTAATCCACGCTATCGTAGGCCGGAGCAGCGCTGGGCAGGTAGCTGGGCACGGCGTACTCGTGCTGGCTCCGTCGATTCGACTGCCCGTGGTGGTTGTGGTGCTGGTGCTCCAGGGTCTTGGCCATCCCGGCCACACTCAGATCCCTCTGCTGCTTCTTCGACAGCTGGTTCATGGTGTTGAACTTGCAGGCAGCCGCTGCCGCCGAGGCCGAGGTGGGGATGGGCTTGTAGCCGCGTCCGGTGGTGCCCCCGCCTCCGCACTCGTTGATTGTGGCATAGTTGTTGCCGCCACACTCCGCATACCGAGCGGTGGGCAGAGGAATTACGGCTCCGTTGCCGGCCTGATACTCATGACTGGTGGCGTACATATTGACGGAGGGCGTGCGGGCGGAGAGGCAGCCGGAGACCACGCGCTTGTTGTTGTTGCTCCTGCCATTGGGCAGGGGCAGGGCCAGTCGCAGCTTCTGCCAGAACTTCTTGTCGTCCCACTCGATGCAAGTGCTGGTCCGCAAATAGTGGCGCATGTCCATGTCGATGTCCCTTTGGGGCAGATCTCCGTACAGGATGAACACCATGCGCTTCCTGCGCTTCACCAGCTCGTGGAGGGCACTCTTGTACTCGAAGCGACTCCACTCGTTGTAGAGGAAGTTCTTGGACAGGACCAGAACAAACTGCTTGGCACTCTCGGCGGCCTCAATCAGGGCGTCCGTGATGTAGGCATTAATGTTGACATCCCTGTAGTGCAAACACAGCCTGTAGCCAATGTCGTTCTCCAAGGTCTGCGCCAGAATCTGGTTCACGAAGTGCTCGTCCTGGAGGCTGTAGGCGAAGTAGGCGTCGTTGGGCCGCTCCTTGTCGAGCTGGTCCACGAATCGCGGCGACTTGTAGCAGAAGTTCATCAGGCAGCTCGTGGAGTGAGCCCACATCTTCAGCTCGTGGCGGTAGCAGAAGAGACCGAAAATGAGTCCAAAGAAGCCCACAAAGGCGCAAGTGGCCACCAGGAGCAGGGGCAACAGGCCCTCAATCTCGTTTGTGTGCATGTAGTGGGCCACTCCGTCCCTAAGGGTGCACTTGGTGCCGTTCTTCTCCCGCAGAACACTGGTGGCATTGTTGTAGATGCAGCTTACCCTAGCGGCGTCGATAATCTTCTCGGAGCTCTGAGCCAGATAATTCCGGAACCGCGCCAGGTAGCCGCACTCGCAGCTCCATTGGTTCTCGGCCAAGCTGATTTCCACCAAGTAGGGATTAGCACTCAGCTGCCAGACCTCAAAGTGCATCAGTCGGTTGCCGTCCAGGCGCAGGACCTCCAGCTTCCTCAGCATCTGAAAGCTGCCATTGGCAATGCTGGCGATTCGGTTGGATTGCAGATACAGCTCGCGGAGGTTCTCCAGGTTGTGGAACTCATTACCCTCCAGGGAGACGATGTGATTATCCTCCAGATGCAGGATCAACAGGCGTTTTAGGCCGCTGAAGGTGGTGTTGTAGATGTGGGCCACGTTTGAGTTGTTGGCGTACAAGACGGCCAGGTTCTTCCGGCCCAGGAACGAGTGCCCCGCCAGCTCCACGAAGTTGTTGCCATCGATGTACAGCTCAGTGGTGTCCATGGGCACTCGGCGCGGCATCTCGGAATAGCCTGCTCCGGAGCACTCGACGATGTTCGTGGACCAGGTCTGGTCGTGGAAGCACGTGCAGTTGGTGGGGCAGGTCATCTCGCAGTCGCAGGCATCGAACTCGCAGCAATGGCACACCGCAAAGCAATGGGTCTTGTACGTGCACAAGAAGTGCTTGGGCTCGGCCTCAATCAGGGGAATGTAGGCGCGCTCCCGGTTGTTCAGCAACTTGCAGTAGATGGTCTCCAGATCCATTATCCTGGGGTACTGCCGCGAAGTGATGTGGTTAATCTTCTGCAGCCAATCGATGTTGCAGTCGCACGTAAACGGATTCCCGCCGATGTAGAACTCCGGCAGGGCACGGTGCTCCCAGACGGGCAGTATTCTGAGCGACTTGATGTCCAGAGTGGTTATCTGGTTCGCGTAGAGATCCACCCTGGTCAGATTGGTCTTGTGCATAAAGGTGTCGGGGTCGACAGTGGTAATCAGGTTGTCGTTGAGGAACAGCAGCTCGATGGAGTTGGGAATGGATCCGGGTCCGATGCGCTGGATTTGATTGAAGCTCACGTCCAGAGTCTGCAGCCTCAGCTCGGCGTCCAGGCCGAAGCGATTCGACAGGATGCTCAAGCGGTTCTTGTGCAGGTCCAGCCATTGAAGAGTGGCCGGCACGTGACCGTAATCGAAGGACTCGAGCCGATTATCTGATATATTCAGCCACAGGAGTGATGGCATGTTGCTGAACAGCCCGTTGATGTCGTTCAGATCGTTGCCATCCAATCGGATGGCCTGGATGCTGGAGGTCATCTCGAAGGCCCCGGGCTCGACGACAGCAATCCGGTTCCTGGCCAGGTTCAGGATCTGTAGGCTGGGCAGGTCGCGGAACGTATGCATTGTTATGTTCTCGAGGTAGTTGCCAATCAGGCGCAGGCCGTAGAGGTTGCCCAGGCCCTTGAAGGCGTTCTCCTCCATCACGGTTATCATGTTTTCGCCCAGGTCCACGGTCCGCAGATGCCGCATGTTCCGCAGCGCCAGGGGAACCGTCTTCAGCTGATTGCCATTCAAGTTGAGGTCCTGCAGGGCACTGCAGTTCCGGAAAGCGTCCGGATGCACGCCAATCAGCGCATTATTGTCCAGCGACAGCAGCGAGAGCACATACAGTCCGTTCAGAGCGTACGCGTCCAGATACTTGAGCTTGTTGTGCGACAGCAGCAGGGTGTGCAGATTGTTCATCGGAGCGAAGGTATCGGCCGCAATGTTCCCCAGCTGGTTGTGGCGCAGGTTGAGAATCTGCAGGGTGTACAGGTCGCTGAAGATCTCCGGCTCCAGCTTGGTCAGCTTGTTGTGCGACAGGTTAAGCAGGACGAGGCGAATCAGGCCCACGAAGGTGTTCTTGTCGATCCAGGTGGAGGTAATCTGGTTCATCGACAGGTCCAGAGCCTGCAGCTGGTCCAGGTTCGAGAAGAGCTGCGGATTCAGGACGCTGATGGAGTTGTTCTGCAGATAGACCTCCTGGATGGTCTTGGACTGCTCCGAGAACAGCTCGGTGGGCAGGGCCACAATCTTGTTGGAGCTCAGATTGAGGATTTGCAGGTTCTTCAGGCCACTCAGGGCCTTGTCGGCAATCATGGAGATGCCGTTGTTGTTCACAGACAAGACTCGGAGACGGCGCAGAGTACCGAAGCCATTCGCTGGCAGCACCACGAAATCGTTGTGACTCACGTCGAGGTACTCCAGGTCCAGGGAACAGCTGCTGGCGGAGCTGCTGCCCTTTTTGGCCGACTCTGTGGTGGAAGTGGCTTCCGTGGAGCCCGCTGGCGGCTCCTTGCTGCGATCCCTGAATCCCAGCTCGTTGACATCCTGGAGACGGTTCTCACTCATGTTCAGGGCAGACAGCTCGGAGAGGGCGCAGAATATGTTGTCGGGCAGGGACCAGATATTATTCGAGCTCAGGTCCAGGCGCTCCAGCCTCCTGGTCACCGAAAAGGCATCGGCCTCAATCTCGAAGTTCAGTGCTGGCCACAGGATGTTGTGTGTTCGGAGAGTGAGATTCCTCAGCTGCTCGAGGCCGTCGAGGACTTGGCGCCCCAGGCGGCCCAGCTTGCAGTACTGAATGGACAGCTGCTGGAGCCGGGCCAAGTGGGCGAACGACTGGGCCTCCAGGCGGCTCTTGGCCATGATCTCGTCGTTGCAGAGGATGTGCAGGGCCACAGTGTGCTCTGCGGGAATCACGCTGAAGTTCGTGGTGTCGAACTCGCTGTTCACCGTCCTCAGGTTGCAGGTGAGGGCTATCTCCGGCTGGTCCAGGCCGGCCGCTGGCATGAAGTGACAGTCGTCGGGGGCGTCGTATAGCGAAGGGTCCGACCCGGGGCCCGTGGTGAGGGGACGCAGGGTGCGCGCCGGAGTCGCCGGGTGCATCAGCTGGCTGTTGGAGACACCAGCCTCACCCATAATGGCGTTCGAGTGCGATGGCTGCTGGTGCTTGCTGGACAAGGACTCTGTCGTGTGCGACGGATCCTGGGCCGCGACCAGAGCTCCGGGCAGGAGTACCAATAGGCACATGAAGCACATGTAGTAGATCATACTGGCGGCTTTAATTTATTTTCGGCTAAGGCGCCAGAAGAAGGTCGGGCGGGGAGTAGTTGCGGGGGAGATTGGGAGAAACGAAAAGAAAATCAATTCCACTGGCCGACTAAAGAAAAGTCTGCGCACATATTTTCGGCTTCGGCTCCCACTTTTCTCAAGCCAGATTTTCTTTTAGTTAATTATGCTTCTTTTTTTATTTTTTGGTTGGATGGGGCTTTGGCGTGGCCCTACTCCAGTTGGCTTGGCTCTCTCCGCCTCTCGTTTTCTTCTCGTATTTTCGTTTTTTATTTTATTTTTACTTTACACCCGGCACATTTTGTAGCACTTCTGAGTGGTGTTATTCGAATTGATATTCAAATTTTATTCGGTTTTCGGTTTATTCGGAATTTGGTGTTTTGAACTACGCGACACGTTTCTGTGTAGGAACCTTCGATGAATCTTAATTTTGCTGCGGGCGCGAATTCTATTATCACTTTTGTGTTGTGCCCGAGATATTGGGTGAGGGTGCGTGTGAGTGTGTGTGTTTTTTTCATGGGTTGGGAATTCGAGCGGTGCAGCGTCGAGAATTCCGGTTCCGGTAATGTGGCGCGCACGATGGCTGACTTTCGACTGACTGTCGCAACGTGCGCAACTCTCACTTAAATACACGGGCTCGGCCGTCCATTCACGACAAGCCGAACTCCCAACCGAAGCGAGGCGGTCTGGAAAAACGAAGAGGCCACAAGGCGGCAGGATCTGCACAAAGGGAAATTCTCACGCACACACACTCACACCCGCTCGGAGAGAGGCCGTGAGAGAGCGCACGAAGCGAGAGCAGCATGACTAAAAGGAAATTCGCTCTGCCTCAGCGGATGCTGGAAAATGGTCTTCTTCTAATCGCATCAAACAGCTGGCGTTCTCCCGTCTTGTTGTTCTTCCTTACGTATATCCTTTTTATGTTTTTTTTTTGCCGCCACCGCCGCCGATTTGGAGATATCCCCGCACCTCCCGCTGCCACAGGACGACTCGGTCGCTGTCTCTGTTTTGATAATGAAAATATATGATGTGCATGGGCCAGCGCCAATCTTCATACAAATGTAATTTATTTTTATGCCATGTGGATGTGCCTGTTCCTGTGCGTGTGTTGTCTGTGTATGTGCCTGTGTGCGAGTGTGCGTGTGTCGGAGGTCCTTTTTTTCGGTGGCTCCTGTTCCAGGGGCCCATATAAAAATAATAATTCCTTACATTCCATTAAATTACTATAATAATTTTAATTAAACTGTTTTGTTTGCGCCTCATGTAGCAATTCCTGTGGCTTCATGACTTCTTTTTCGCAAAAAACTGTCCTTTTCATCAGGTTAATGGTAATGATTATGGGCCTCCATTATGGGGCCTTCTCGTATGGGGCTATGTGTGTGGATTTGTGAGGATTTCTTTGCTTTAAAATAATACAAGCTATGCAGGTTATAAAATTATAAAAAAAAGTGATAAAAAAGAGGATATTCTCCTTTAAAGAACCCTAGCTGATGTTATTATTTTGATATATTCAAGATGCTCCCTTGAGTAAATCAATCTTCCATCCACAAAAAGGGTTCCAGAGGTTAATTCATAATACAGATGTATTCCTTTGTTCCATATTTGGTTAACCTCTGGCTGGCATTGTTTTGATTGTTTAATATTTCTGTGTGTCTGAAGGCCAAAAAAATATTGATGGATCACCACAAGCACGATTGAATAGCTATTTCCACGGCACGGTAACCTTGATAAGTTCTTTTATGAGTAATTCCTAAGAAAAGCAGCTGCCCAGGACAGTCACTTTATCTGCGGGTAATTCGCCTTGGTTGGCTTGAAAGTTTTCCCATATCCATGGGTATGTGTATGGATATTTTCGTCGCCACCGAAAGCAAACACGAAAACATCTCTAGAAAATTGCGTCAGCCAACAGAGCACCCTCGGCGAGCTCCCATTTTGGTGCTGGGCTAATGATTTGCCTAATGTTTCTAACAATTATGTGGCTTGGCCACACAAAAGAATATATTATGTAAGTTATTAAAATTATATCACCAGCAGTGGCGGCCCCAGCACCATCACGAACAGCAGCCAAGTCTAATAAGCCTCATGCACTTGGAGAAAAAAAGAAAAACCCACAAGGTGGTAAGAAGTATAAGTTAAGGATGCAAAGTTTAAATGCTTATTAGTTTCAATAATGATACTACTTAGTAAAAATTTTACTATTACTATTATAAGTTATATTTTCTACAGTGTGCCCCTCATTTTCCTCACCTTAAGGCTTTTCCTGGCTCTTTCAAATGTAAATGGCGGCAAGGACGAGGTTTTTGTGGCTCGCTTCTCCTTTGTGTGATGCGATGGCACATGCAACCATGGAGGAATATTCCTTCTCTCCGGTCTTATTCTTTTTCGGTGGTTATCAATTTGGTGAACGCTTCTGGCTTTTGTCCGTGGTCCTCTGGTCGCAGCTCCTTTATTTATGTCCCCCATAACGGAGGCTCCTCTGCTCATTCTTGCGCCGTTTTTTCGTTCTTCGGCGTAACACGAATGACAAGATTTTCATCAACGTCATTAATATTAACTTTTGCAATAATTCTCGAGCTGTGGAAAATTATGAGAAATGACCCAGAAGATAAAGCCAGAGTTTGGGCAGAAGCTGGGCCAAATCGGAGTCCACTTTTCGACAAAGCCATAACTCTCAGTCTGGAGATTGGATTGGTTTGGGCCGGCTATAGGAGATGTCCTTGGGATGGTATTAGCCTGACGTCTGGACGGCTTTCAAGTCAATCTTAATTGTGGCTCTGCTCTGGACTTGGCCTAATGACAGCATTTCGGATTACTTTCACTCAAAGCCAAGGGGGAAGCGAGAAAAAAAGGTTGCATATTTTATGGCGCCCAAGCAGCTTTACGGGTGCACTGTCAGAAATCTTAACGCCTCTTATATTGTTTGCCATCGAATTCCCCCAATAATTAGATTTATTAGGTCTATAATTAAAATGTGGGAGATTAAATACATTTTATGATATTAAATCTAGAACCGCATGTTTGTTTAACAAAAAATATGGCCCATTTAAAAGCAATAATAATTATCATTTGTCTCTCAAAATAAAAAGGATTATAGGAATGGAATTTAATCCAAAAATTATCCCGAATGATACAATTTGGCATATTTAAATAACAATTTTCTGGACAAAAGCAAATGTTTATTTAGGCCTTTACCTTTCGGCAGGAATTGAAATATTTGAAGAGTTCCTCAAGAGTGATTGTGTTGCCATTTTATGCTTCTTGCACTTTGCACTTTCTCTCAATGTAAGAAGTGGTGATCTGGTGTGCGAGATGGAGGGGGATGGGCCCCCCTGTCCAGGACAAAAATCACAATTAAATGTAACAATTGCGTCTCTGGGGGCCGCAGGTCTCCGTAACAAGAGAGCCTCAGAGCCGGCTCTTTCCTGTCAGTTGCTTGTCCGATGCCAGCTTAAATTGCCCATACACGTCAGAGCCACCCCCTGAAGGACCTCCCACCCACACAATCCAGCCACGCTCCATACCCCCCAAACGGCCCACCGAAACATCCTTTTTGGCCAGCTTTGGCTCGTCCTCGTTTGTCGTTTCTCTTTCACTCTGTTTGCGTTTATTAATTGTTGCCTTTATTTTGGCCTCATTTTATTTGATTTGGTTTTCCTTCGAGCGGCTTTCCTTCGCCTTCCCTGGTCCAGGCCCCACTTTTTCCTGCTCCTTTTGTTTTCACTAGAAGCGGCTATAAAGCCAAACCTAATTGACTTATCTTGCCATGGGTTTGCTAATTTCTCGGCCATTGTGTCTCGAAGCTTCTGTTTCTGTTTCTGCCACTGGTTTCTTTGGGCCATAAAAATGCCCAGATAAGTCAGTCAGTCAGTGAGGCATTTCAGGCAGCTCAGACAGCCGGATAGGAATCTTCAGCGCACTAATTAGCAATTGACATGAATTGCTCATTAGCAGCAAACTAAAGCTAAAAATTTACCCAGGCTATCTGTCCAACTAGCTGGGGATCCGGGGATCTGTATCCAAAAGATACACAGGACCGCTCATCAGACAGGATAAAAAGTGCCAGTCATGGTGGGAGGTGGTGGTGATAAAGTAGATGCTGCTGGTCCCCTAATCTCTAGATACACTTGTACAAAAATATCTAATGGAATATAATGGAATTTGCTTGACACAAATCTAGTCCTGGCTGTCAACTGTTTTTATGCTTCATCCTTGTCTCTAAGTATCTAAAGGATCTGCTACAAAATAAAGCAGGTTCAAGGTCATCAGAACATTAAATCTCTAAGATTCTTTAAAGATTAACATTTAATATCATGACTAAATTAGTCACTACGACCCACATTTTAGTTACAGCCACAAAGCTGAAGTAAATAATAATTTATAAAAGGAAATTCCGCATCAAACCCAATTTTTATTGGAAAATATCTTTCCACATGCCGGTCCCTGGAGGAGGCTGCGGTTTCCCCTTCCTGCAGGCCAACCCCACACCCTCAGAATCGCCAGAAACCACCGAGAAGAAATATTGCAACAAATCTTGAATGTAGCCTGACCAAAGTCCATAATGACAGTTGTGCCCAAAGAAAATTGCACAAGCCAAGGACACAGACCGAAAAGGAAGCGTGGAGGAAAAAGCGGTAGCTGAAATTGCAGCAGTTGCTTTTGGCCAAGTAATTGCCCGGTCGACCTTCAAGACAGTCCACATCCAGTCCGCTTCAGTTCAGTTCAGCTCAGCTCAGCTCGGTTCAGTTAAGTTCCATAAAAGTCCTGGCCACAGTCTTGCGGGTTATGAGAAGGTGGCAGCCGGAAATCGAACATGTGGCCAACTGAAACGGAAGTCGGAGGGTGGCCCAATCTACCTTATATGGGTTGACATTTAATTTATATAGAGCGCCGTCTGGGTGGCTCACCTTGGGTGGGAAATGCCCCTGAGATGAGCCACCAATTTAGTTGTCAAAATACTCCAAAAAAGTAAACAATCAGTGAAATATCGAGCTGTTGGACACAAAAAAAAGAATATAATGCAATCCAACTGGGCTGGCTGACTTGGCATTTACCTACATGTTAGTGTTTCCTGCTTCCGCTCCAGCACAAGAAATACGGGAAAAAAAGGACAATGCACAAGGCTCATAAAGACATTCGGCCATCAGCAAACTGACAAACAAATTTTTTATTTCCGCAGACGGAAGAGAAAGGCCGAGCACAAGAAAGGACAAGATGAATTGCCAATGGCTGTAAAATGTCCTTTTAAAGCAAATAAAGAAGGACACTGGCAAACTGGACCACCACCACAACTAATCTTGAACATCCGCAAGTGTTTACCTTGGAGTCTCCATTCAATTCCTCAATCTGCTCAATCGTCTTCCCGATTGTGAGTTGTGTTGTGTGTGTGCATGACTATTGGATTTTGCATTGAGATCGGATGTGCGAGGTCGGAGGGCTGGGTGGACGGGGTGGGAATATAGAATTAGATAATATCTCCATCGACATGACAGTCCCCAGTGCCAGTGGCCAGTGGTTGTGTTCAGATGCCGAGCGATAACCCAACTTTCTGAAAAGGTTTCTGTTTCTGTCCTCTTCAATCTGAGATACAAGTGTGGAGAACTCGCCTCTGTTTACCCAACAAAGTGGCCAGGATTTGCAGTCTCAGAAAGGATACTGCCAAAGAAAAGGATACTAAGAAGATGTAGATGAGATGGTTAACTCTTGAGATGCCGCGAATTTGGATTAGCACTTTTAATTTTGTTTCAAAAAAGTTGTTGGTTTACCAGTGGGAAACACGTCCTCAAGAGGTAGGAAAAAAAGGTATAAGGATTAGTTAATTCCATAAGATCGGAAGCTATTGAAAAAATGATAAGGCAATGGGATGCTGAAAAGATCCTGAGAAGAGCTACCGAAGTTGGGTTTTCAAAGAATTGCAGTTAAAGAATTTTAATATTAAAGATTAAAGTTTCAAGGTCTCATTTAAAGCCTCTAAATATGGTTAAGCCATAAAGTATAATGCCTCCTTATAAGGCTATAAATAACTGTTAATTTGACACCGTGTATTTTTTTATACCCCCAGGAGTCCTTATAATCTCTCAATAACCATTGAAAGTGAAATTCTGCCTTTAAGAAAACGAAATATATATTTTTTATGAATTGAAAACTCTCACCTTTACTTTCCTCTATAATCTTCTCATTTCCGCTCTGCCTTCCCCAGAGATTTTTAAGTCTGACTTTTGGTCTGTGCCTGCTGTCAAAGCACTCCCCTCCCCCTTTGCCTGCATTTTTGGAACGGAACCCTCGTTATCCTGCAGTAGGATTCCAGCTCTTTGCATGCGACTCCACAAATCATCCAACAATTTTCGTTGTCGGGACAATTCTCGGGTAGCATTTCTTCATAACTAGAGACTACTCGAATTTCATAAATTTCGAGGACTCACACCCCTGGCTGGGACGGGACCAAATAAAGGACGAGCGGTTGTCGGGCCGAAGAGAAAGTGTCAATTTCCTAACGATTCAATCTAACTTTTGCTTGTTGGACAGTTGGGTTTTTTTTATGGCCGACTATAGTATAGTTGCCTGCACCTTTGGTTTTGATTTTTTTATACGCTCTATGGCGAAAATTGCGATCGAAACAAAAGGCTCTGGTGGCAGGAGGCGGTCGTGGTGCGAGGTATTACAGTGAAGTGGGCTGGGAAAACAATACGAAGGCATTTGGCATTGCGCCTAGCAATCAGTGTTGCCTTTGTCCTCAATCCTGGAGATTTCACACTGTTTAGCTTGACATTTAACTGTCAATCAAGACGGCACTCTGGCATTGTGGGGCTCCTTGCTGTCCTCTGTGTGAGTCCTTGCGACTGGCAATGTGCAGTTGTTTTCAACTACACGGTGGAAAAAAAATGAGAGGTTTTGGCGAAAAGATTTTCTTTTTAAAATAAATGTTTACAAATGGAAAGATAAAAGTTTTTAGAAATATTTTCAAAATCATTTTAAGAAATGAAAGTAAAATTTTAAATATTTCTCCAAGTGCATGTCCTGTCCAGCAGCCGTTAAGTGTGACTCGAATCGAGTCGTTTTAGTTGGATTGGTTGCGATTTGAATTCGTGCCTCGAAGGTATGACGACTACCATAATTCCATTAGGCGCAGCAGGCATCTGACTGGAGGAGCGCCACAGGACTTCACACCAAAAGACGAAAAACTCATTAAATCAATGCTGAGACAAAGGGGAACAGTTGGATATATTGGAAATACGAAAACTGTTTAGAAGCGTCGAAGAAAAACCCTCAAAAGTGAAGTCAGTCGAACAATGCACTGCATGGGATGCAAAGAGCGAGGAAAACTGTGGCAGTCCTTTCAATGTTTTTCCTAATTTTTTTTCCTCATCTGCAGTTGCCTGTGTGTGTGTGTTTCTGTTTGTGGGTGAATTTTTCCGAGAGAACAGCGACAGCTGTTGTTCGTGGTGAACTTTCTCGGTCACTTTGCAGACTTCAGAACTCACCACTCTCTCCACTTTTCTCTCGGCTCTCTCGCTTTTCCGCTCCCATTTTCCGCACTGGGTCACTTTGGGAAATTCTCTCCGCACACTCTCTCTCCGCTTTCTCGCTCGGGCCCTGCCTCACTTTCTTTCTCTCGCTGTGCGTGGGTGACACATTTTTAGGAACTCCAATTTGCGCCTGTTGTCTTTTTTTGATGTCTTTAAACTAAAATAAAATTTAATTAATTGCCAGCTAATCAATACGGGCGGGCTTTTAAAGAGTTCTCCGCTTAATTTCTTTTTGAGGACTCCTTTTAGGGCCGAAACCATAAATAAAAGTTGTCAGACTTTTGACACTTTTGTTTTGCTTTCAGTTTTTTGCTGCTTGGCTTTTCCATTTTCCTGGCTGCGTTTTTCTCTTCGCATTCCTCCTGACTTACTTTTCGCAGGACGATTTTTCGGTGTCAATGTCGGCGTTGTTGTTATCCTTTTATTTTCGCAGCCATCTTCCTCAGATTGCGCACATGTTTTCGAAATTCTTCCATATTTATTGGCAATTTCATCTGTTGCAAGTTTTTATTTTTCTATGGTTCTTTATTTTTATGTGGGAGCTATCTTAACGCCCTCGTCGAGTCATTAACGTGTTTTTTGGGTCTGGCTTTTATGAAGGGAGACACACTTTATGGGGATTCAATGTTATAGGCGACAGGGTGACATAAAACTAAAATTATTGAGGTAGGTTAATCAAGAGGAAATAAAAAATAAAATTAAAAGGCTGGCCTAGTGTTTACTATGAGAGTGAGTATGTTTCTAAAGGTGTAACTTTGTCTGCCCTACTAAGACCACATTGTTGGCTCTGGCTTTTTTGCTCAGCATCTTATAATTCCATCTGAATACATCATCTGCATGGCGAAGTATCTTAAGACTTCATGTCCCACCCTTCAGTATCTTTCGTCGAGTGTTCAGCTTTTTTTAGTGTTCCTTCCTCAATTTTTGACACACTTTCCAGGCGAGTTTCTGTTTTATGCTCGGTTGAACTGAATAGTTTGCCCAAGCCATAGCGCCAAAGTTGAAAGCCAGGCAGCAGTTTTGCAACCGCAAATATGCAGCAAGGATATGCCAGCTGGCGGTGGGTGGTGGGTGATGGGTGCTGGGTGGTGCGTGGCTCTAAGCGGTGAAAGTGGGAGTGACTTAACCTGAACATTAAAGTGCCTCTTGGCTGTTTTGTGGGTGAAGCAACTGACTTTGATTTCAGTCCCTCAAGGTGCGTGTGTCCCAATAATTTTCCCCTTCTGTATGCCCCCAAAAAACAATTGGGGGATTTTTGTCTGTCAGGGTTGCCAGGGGTGTGGGCGAAAGGGTTGTTGTCACTCGGCGCTCCTCTCTGTTCTGTCATGGAAACAATTGAAATGGCAACCGAACGATGGCATGCCGTCGACATTTTTCAGCCATAATCAAAGTGAATAAATAACATGAAAGAACTTTTTTTTGTCCACCTCCTCACTCGGTACTCCGCACTCGGTACTCGGTTAAAGGGAATATTCTCTCCTTTGCCGGAGCAGGCGACAGGGCAATTAGAAATCAAATTTTCCACGGAAGGCATGGGAATCCCGATGGTTGGGGGGACTCTGAGGGAAATTAATTAAAATATTCCGGAAAGGCAGAAAAAATTGTGGGAGGAGGGCCATAGAACAGGGCAATTAGATTTCATTTATTTCCCTCTACTTTTTATTTTTTTTATTTTTTTTTGCCCCTTCAACCACAACAAATGTTGGCATGGTCTAGGTTAAGTTGGGTTCGGGGAAGGAAGATGAAAATCCGTAGAAAAAAGGGAAAATGAAATTAAAAAGTCGGAGGGAAAGCTATCTGGACATTAATTGGGTAAAATGTTTTCATATTTATCCCTTATTATAATGGGGGTTCAAAGTGTAAATCGCTTATCTGGAAGGTTGTGAGACTTTGGCTTAAAAAAGTCCTTAAAAGGTATCATATTTCAAGGATAAGATTAACCAAAAATTAAATTGTATAATTTCTTAAATTTAAATCCTTTCTACAGAATTTAAACCATTCCATGAAAAAACACCATTAAAATCATGTCAATTGTAATTCGAGAGCAAAGCTTCGATGTGACCGTAGTTAAGCCTGTCTCTTTCCATTCTGATCTCCCATCTCTCTCACACTCTGCCCTGATTGTGACAGTTGAATTTTTCATTTTTTTTTAGCTTTTAGTTTTGATGTGCAGGGCGTTAAATTTGTCACAATGCTTTCGCTTGCTCTTTTATCCTTGTTGTCCTGCCTGTGCCTGCTCCTGTGCATATAGAAAATGTCATACAAATAAATTTTAATGCCCCACACAAGCATCCATCCACCCACACAGCCACACCAACACACATGCCTGCACTGTGAAAAATGTTGGGGCAGAGCTGGAAAAGTTTCAAGTGCAACGCAAAGCGCACACCTCAATTTTCCCGCCCATTTTTCCCGCCTGGGTGGGGGCCAAAAATGCCATAAATTAAATTTTATAAAAAACAATTACAGAGAAGCCGGGACACGCCTCTCGCACCCGCTTTTCCGCAGCAAACCTTGACAGGTCTACATGTGCCCAGGCTGTGGTTTACACTTGTAAGCATTTTCTGCCCGAGCATATTTCATGCAGAAGGACCTAAAATACAAAAAATAAAGAATGGGAAGTGGAAAATGTATATGAAATCCTGGGACTAGGAAGCCGCATTTGCAAGTGTGTAAATTTTATTATTTCTGTGGGGTAAGAGGGCCGACTTACCTTGCATTGCTTAAATTAGCATTGCCAAAAATATGTGGGGCAACAGGTCGCCGGCAGGAGCTGCCTTCCTCTGGCTGGGATGGGCTTTACTTTCCTTTTCGGTAAATTGGCCAAAAGGGCTGCTTGGTGGCTAGGTGGCTTGGTGGAGGACTGACTACCTCTCCTGACTGCCTCTTTCTCCTCCTTTCCATACATCATTTCCGCTTTTATGCTTCTTTATGTCCTTTTAATAGATGTCTCTGCATTGGAAGCAATTTATATTCCTTTTTTAGCCAAGGAATCTGCAAAGGAGTTGCGGCATCTGCAGGGGGAAAATGTAAGGTAGACTGGAAGTCCTTGCCTGGGTCCTGTCGGTGTCGTTATTTGCATTTTATGTATTCAAATTGTGACATTTACACACATGCAATCCCGCATACTTATACTCAGGAAGATTCAACAATACAGCAGTGGATGAATAAATAGTATAATTAATTTAAGGAGGTCCTTAAAGAGAAATCCAAGTTTAAAAATATATAATTAAATAATTCTTAATGTTTTGAAACAAATGTGTATAAGAAAAGGGTTTTTAAAATAGTTTTTATTAATCTGTCCACATCTGTGCTTATATATCCACAGAAACACTCATAGATATTCATTTGTATGTCAGGCGACTCCTCTCTTTTTCGCCAGGACCCCCTCTTCCTCCACTTCCACTCATCCTGCACGAATGAATCTAATTGCGCAAATGTGTGTTAAATTATATTTTTGCATACGCAGACAATCTGGGGGAAGGAGCCGGAAGGGTTGGAGGTACTGTGGCAGCTGGGCTCCAGCTCCCTTTGCCCGCTCCTTGGGCTGTGTCTGTAGTTGTTGCTTTGGTGGTGCCACCTAAATCTAACAGCCAGGTGTGTGTTTGCACATGTGACTTTCTCACTCTCACATCGCCCTGCCTCGCTCTGGCTCTTCCGCTCCTTGTAGATGCAGCACGAGGGTTGTCTGTGAAGTTTCAAGGGCTACCAGCATGGGTAAGTTTCCAAAAACAAAACAAAAAAATTGTTACACTTAATTATCAAATGAAATATCTTCAGGGAGCCCGCATGAAACTCTTGATGATTTCGGATTCCGATCAAGAACGTCTAATGAAGGCTGAGAAATGCTGGGGAAAGACAGCTGAAATAATCTAATAAAAGAAATAGTAACTAAACGAAAATAAATTTTTCAAAAAAAAGACTGTAAAATATGTAAAAATATAAATATTTATAATACCCCCAATTTCAAGGCCCTTGCTGTGCAACTTTTGAAATCCACCCAACACCACTCATCACCATAATTTGAGCTGTGTTTTCGAGGGGGTTGTAGCTGTTGTTGGGGAAATGGGTAGTGAAACGGTGGAAGGATATGGCATTCTTCGGCGGTATGTATGGGTGGTGGGCCATAATTGTCAGTAGCTTTTGTTGAATAATTGCTGCCATGCCAGATGCCAAAGCATCAGAGCAAAGCCAAGCCAGAAAACTGGGTATATGGCACATTTATGGCAATGCCAATGGCACTTTACCTGTATGGTGGTATAGATGCTCCACCGGCATCGCCAACGAAATTATTATCCTCATCATCATCGTTTTCTCCGGAAGCAAACAATGTAAAGAGCCATGGCCATGACTCTTATTTTGAGTTGGGGGCGAAATTTAATACATTTGGATTTAAAAGTCAAGACATGCGGCGTTGCCAGGGATTGGCCTTAGCTGAAAACAAAAGGGGGGCACTGGGTACTGCGTTCTGGAGGCTAGGAAGTGTGACCCAGGCACACAACAAATTGCGACCTACACGTTGTTTTCTACTTTACATAAATTACAAAAACTGAACCAACAGAACAACCAACCAACAACAAACTCATCGCAACACACCCACAAAGTCACCGTCCCTATCCCCACGCCGAACCAACAACGTGCAACATTTTTATCAATTAGTTTAATCTCCTGTTCCTTGGGGGATGAGTCCTCCCCATTTTCCTCGGAATCTTATCAAGCCAGAAAACAGTTGACAGAAGTTTTCTTTTCGCTCTCTAGTTTTTTTTTTGTTTCTTGGGGTATCTTGTGGAGCTGCCACCAGAAATCGTTAAAATTGATTTTGATTTCACAAAGAAACGAGGAAGATTTCCAATCTTGTGGCAGACACTGAGAACTTCAGACAGTGGCAAATCAGGCAAATTATATTAATTTCCCACATTGTCGGATCCCATTGGCATGACACGAAAAATATCCGTTTGAATTGGTTCTCGGATCGAACACACGCACAAAAAATTACGCACAAAATCGATTATTTTAAAGCCTGACTGGGGGAAAACTGGAAACCAGAAGGAAGATGTCCTCCCACTTTGCCTCGCTGGTGATGTTTGGGCAGAACTTTTGGCAAACGGCAGAGAAAACTGCCCAAACAAATGCCGGAGAAAAAAGAGATTACTTGAGTGGGGAAAAATGCAGAAACTCAAATTATAGGGCAGTCTAAACCGAAAAAATGGCATTTTATAGGTTTAAAAAAGGAAAAGAAAAAAGAATACTAATTTTAAAATAGTCAAATTAAATTTTTAAAATAAAACCATCATTCAAAAAAATGGCTTTTTAATTTATATTATCACTCTCTGGAATTTTCAAAAATTCAATAGGCTCAAAACTTTTTTTAAGAGTATCCTACCGAAAGCAGGAAAAAAAGAAAACAGCAAAAAGGCTGATGTCCTGCCAACGCATGGGTGTGCCGCACAGACACACAAAGGGAAAACAGACAGAGACTGAGTGGGGGACATATATATAGTTGAAAAAACACTAAAATGCTCTTATTCAAATGCAGATTATCCCTGGCCGCACCCACTCACACACAAACGCACACATCCTTGCTGGGAGGCTTAGGCCAAGGATTTACTTTCATTTGTGCAAGGAGTGCGTGCCTGTCTCGTACTTTCCGAAGCCCCTAGAATTAGACAAATGAAGTAGAATCTCCTATGCGGCAACGACACATTGAGACAAAATTTAAAGTGCACCCTGGCAAGCACAGGCAGCCCGGAAAGGACCCTTAAGTACCTCCTTGGCAGAGTGTTCACATAATTCGATTTATGTAGTGTAGTTGTCGGTCCCCCTTCGGTGTCCTTCAACGATACCGAACCTGAACAGAAATCTCAGTTTTTGGTCATTCCAAAAATGACCAGTTGTCAACTGTTGCCTTGATTTGGAGTCTTTAAGTGTCCTGTGATTTTGGGGCTTTCCCACAAAACCCTACAATCGTCCTGGGTCGAATGATGTTTTGCCAATTATCGATTTGACACATTTCTGAGCTGAAGGCCCCCCAACATTTTGACATCTGCATTTCAGTTTGCTGGGCCTTGGATATGGATGTGTATGTGGCTGTGGATGTTTATCTCAAAATGGTCAATGGCGAAACAATGGCAGAATTCAATTGGTTTCTGGATTATCAAATTTTGTAGGCCACAAAGCGTTGATGAAACCGAAAACCAAATACAAAATTTTGTCACTTGCCAGCTCGCCATTGACTGGTTCCGAAAGCTTTGAAATGTTTGACAAGTGCAAACCGATGTTTAACTAATGAGTTGAACATGATTGAATCAATTAAAGTGGTTTCAAATAGAGATAGATATTATCTATTAGATGAGCACCAAATATTTTTAGTAAACGAAATTAGAGTCCTGAATAAATTATTTTGCTGGGCTATAGGTATTACACTTTTAAATAGAATAACCATAGAATTATTTCGAGTGAAATATAAATTTTAACAAGGTTTCTCGAGTGCTGGTATTTAAAAAAATCTGGGAAAAATAAAACCAGAAGCCATGAAAAGATTTTAAATGGAACTACTTATTTGTATAGCAATTTTTTCTTACTAACCGATGTACTTCACTTTTTGTTCTACGATATTCTATTCAACTTTTTTGGGTCTCATATTTCTTGTTGTGTCAACAACATTTGGCCTGAATGGGAGAGGAGCTCTTAGGGTTCCCGCCCTTCTCCGAATAGGTCGTAAATCCTATTAGATCCTCTGCAACATGTGACTGACGGCCAGTAAGGAGTTTCAATGGATATAGCTGAAGCTGCAGCATAATCGGCTTAGGATCAATTTCCAACAATTGATGCTGTCAACGAGTCTGAAGGGGAAAGATCTGGACTGTATTACAGTCGCTGAGATCGATCTAGAACCTATGAAATTAAACCAATTTTCGAGTGGGATTTCATCTGGCAGCTATTCCGTTAAATATCAGAATGGTAAAGGTGATAAAAATCACATGTACTCCATGGATATATGTCTTGCATATCTTAAAAATTAAACATTTCATTTTATAATCTTGAAAAATTGTAAACCCATCAACTAACTAATAAAAAAGACCTTAAAAAGCAAAGAAATGCTAACCATAAGATTATTTCTACCATTAATTCTTATCATAGAAAATACAGTCTATCTCAAGATGATCTTCACACCTTTGCATTTTGTTTCATTAAAAACAACAGAAAACCATCTGGTAGCCTATCGGGAAGGTTCCACAAACAAGAAAAACCAAAACAAAACCGTCCTAAAAATGTACCATAACTAGATCGCCAGATCAAGCTGATCTCGTTTATCGGAAATGACTAAACATTTTTCATGTATCGATCTAACAAGTTCCTGCCCTGTAATTTTGGACCTGGGCGATCCCATAAAAAATCAGAGAACCCGATACCCAAGACACTATTTATCAATCGGGTTATATGGGGTTGAACTCAGATCAAACGAGATCATGAAAGATCCAAGGAGTCAGCTGACTGAGCGACTGACTTGACGACTCCCAGGAGATGACTTTGGAGAAATCGAAGCGAAGCGAATAGGAAACTCTTTGCCGGCTGTCGGGATCGGGTCGTTAGAGAAATCGTTAGAGACCGGCACAGGGCCATATGGCAGGGCCTGCCTGTTTTTAGGGACCCGCCTATGACTTCGGGTTATGCCATATGCTGCACTCTTTTTTCGGTAATTATCCTTTACACATACTCTCCTTTACGGACTACACTGTGAGAAATTTAACGAAAAAAGAAGACATCTTTAAGTAGAAATAAATTACTTTCAAATATTACATTACAGTTTTAAGGCATTTTTTATACCATTCTTTTCTACATATAGCCATTATATGTATAAGTATGTTAAAATTCTCTATATCAATTACAAATATTTCTCTCAGTGTGCACAGTTTTCTAAACCAAAATTAGTTTCAGTTTTTTCAGTTTTCGGGTCTTGTTGCACAGACCAAAGCGACTGCCGCAAAACTACACTGGTCGGGAGTTTGGTGTATCTCATGGATGCAACCGCAGCTAATGCGCTTATGTACGCTCAATAAGATGCTGACAGCCGTGTTTTTGGGGGCCGTCAAGGTGAAGGGCGTGCCCGAGAAGACCCACAGACTGCAGACTACAGACCATGTCTGGAAAAGGTTTTCCTTGTACTCACAAACTCATAAAACTTGCACCGGCTTGGCGGGCATTTTTCCCCATCCAATGTGTGTGTTTTTTTTCCAACGCTGGCTGTCTGGTTGCCTGGTTATATCTTTAGCATAATCTGCATATGTCTCCTAGTGCAGGCACTAAATCTAACGCCCTCGAATCTAGAGCACTTAGCGCCAGCTGCCGCCACATCGAGAGTTTCAAGGATGCTTGCGTTGTGTAGTTAGAGGAGTTCTTCCACCAAAGTCCCTTGTATTTTGATACTTTCGGTGTCATTTATCATGACCTTCGGCCGCTCTAAAAATAGTCGCTCTAGTTGGTCATGATGAAGAACCCCGGGTTCTTGGAGAGGGAATAAGTAAATAAGAAGGGCTATAGAGATAATGCGATCGGTGATGATGTACACGAAGTACTTGGGCTCTGTCAAAGTAATCAGCTAGCTGAAAGTTTGATGATCTTGAGGGAGGTCGGCGTTCCCTGACTCCATGCTGAGAATGATAAATATAAAGTATTATTTATTATTCAAAAAATAAATGCTCTCGCCAGAATGAAATAAAATGAGACATTTTTGAAGAGCGAGAAGAATGGATTCTTTTCTTCAAACATAATTATTTCACAAAAAGCATTTTAAAATATTTATTTTCCAACATCTGAAAATGATAAGGACCTACTTCCGCTATGAAATGTAAAAATGAGAGTTCCCTAATTTTCATGCTAATTTAAGCAAATTTTTTTCTTTGCCAACTCCCATCCTTTATCACTTTCTTTTCAGGAAGCTGCCTTGATTTAATTATTTTATTGAAATTTCAATTTTCGTATATCATTAGCATAGTTTTCCTCTTCTTCTCACGCTCCTCGTCTGTTTTTCTCTTTTTATTTGAAATTCAACGAATTAATTTTGTTGTTCTCGCAAACTCAAAAAACGGAAAAAAAAATCCAAAAGCGAAAAATCTGCGCACTTTTCCAATCGCCCGCTGACTTACTAACTTAACCAGAGAGCCTGGCTTCCTGCCACCTCTCCTTATTTTAGCAATCCCCCCAGTGACGCCCCTGGTTTCACCTCTTAGCCCTGCCCTGCCACTTGCCCTGACTTTTTGCGTACAAGTGAATTTTAATTTAAT
Organism: Drosophila pseudoananassae pseudoananassae; assembly: GCA_018153035.1. Classification (NCBI taxonomy): domain Eukaryota; kingdom Metazoa; phylum Arthropoda; class Insecta; order Diptera; family Drosophilidae; genus Drosophila; species Drosophila pseudoananassae. The sequence continues at coordinate 3,945,441 of JAECXR010000069.1, forward strand.
TTCCCTACAACTAGACGTTGAGCTAGACGTGAGCTGAGCGAACAAGCGTTCCTCCCACTGGGAGTCACCCATCCCCACCAATTTTCCTTAGGATCCTCTGTGAAAAAAACAGTCGTGGATAGGATAATAGTAACATTTTGCTGCTTAAATGGAGATAGGTGATTTTTATCCATTATGTTATAGTTCTAAGTGTAATAATACAAACTAATACCTTAAATGTAAGAGTATAATCTACAATATTTCTAAAACTTTCTTAATGCTTAACCCCCACTGTGGACAGGCCATAGACATAGCTCTGCTCTCCAGATCCTGGTGCTTTAATTGTGTATGGCATGACAGCGCACAAAATGGCGTCGAGAGTTGCACGTCATCAGGCGGGAATGCCACTCCTCCTCCGCCTCTCGTCCGCCCCCTTTAAGGCATGCCCCCATCACCACCTTCTACACTCCCTATTCTGTGTGCGATTTTCGTATTTAGTTAAACAAAATTAAAACGTGATTTGTTTTCTTGTTTTTCGCCTGGCACTTGCCCCCGAAACTCCCAGCCCTGCCAGGATGTTTGCACATTTTTGGCATTCCTCAAGTGAACTGCGACGAATGTTGTCTCAGGGCCGGCCTTCTTCATTAGGTTGCAGTATTTGGCGGCCTTAAAGCGTTTTAAATTCAATACGCGCCTTCTTCGGCCTGCCATCGCTTCAATAGAAAATTTATTGCATTTACAAGTCGATTTATTATGCAGGCACCGAGGGGGGTTGAGCTGGAAAATAGGGAAGCTGTTTCTCATCAAAACTGTCTTTTGGTTTTGGTTTTTTCCCCTCTATTTTTGTAGTTTTGTACTTCAGCTATGGCTGCCACTGCTGCTGTTGCTGCCATTTTCCAATCTGCACTTTCATTTGAAACGCTGCTGACAATTTCCATTTGGCGACTCCCAGCCAGCTGTCTCCCTCTGGGCGGCTAGTTCGCTCTCTTTCCCGCAGCGAACCGCAGCTGGTAACCAACTGACGTACAGATTTGATTTGAAATGTTCAAATTACCAACATTATAAAAGATGAACAGCTCTGGGACAGTCAACTAGCTAGGCCAGGGAGACCCCTACTGCTCCCAATTACCGCCCACTTTCCTTGCGTTCAGCGGTATTTATTGAGTGGGGAGTTCCTATAATTTTCCAGGGCATTTTTCAAAATATTGATAGGATTTTAAACATAAACATATATTTTCAAATTTTATAGATGAAAAAGTAATATAAAAAAAAAATATTGGAGCCATTATGTTCAAATCTATTATAATTAATTTATTTATTTTATTTCTTCAATAGCTTTGATACTTAAAACTAAGATGTTTATTTCCTCATTCACTATTACTGCCATTTTCCAACTCTATTAGACTCCCCACCTTTGTGGTTTTCGCCAAGCACCCTATTTCCCAGCTCCCAGCCCACCCAACCATCGCTCTGTATGTCAATCTATCTGCAGATATAGCCAGATATATATACATATATTTTATATATATGGTATTTTGTATAACCCGTCTGTGGGTGTGTGTTTTAAACGCATCAAATGCTTGCGTGTGATTAGTTTGCATACAACTTGACAGAGACAGAGTCAGAGACGGGCAGGAAGACAAGGAGCTCTACTGAAGCTGATGATGATGGTGGTTCGTATGGTGGAGGAAATGATGGTGGTATTGCTGCTGCTGGCGGTCTTGCAACTCCTGTCGAGTGGGTGGCTGCGATTTGGTTTTGGCCCTGTTGCCAAGGATGAAGAATCCCTTTGTTGACAAGTGCTGCATGGCATCATTCATTCGCGTTCTGTCATTTGGCGTTGCTTAATTTCGCGGTTTTAACGCGCTTTCAGTCCCCCATCATTCTACTCCCATCTCTGGGAGCTCCCCTCGGAGCTGAAAGTCCTCCGAGAACATCTCTCCTCGTAAACCACAACAAAATGAGCATTTTTGAGGTACGTAGCATTGTAGTATGGAACCTGATTTATTTTGGAACAAACAAATTCCTTGACTTCAAAATCGAATTTGGCTGAAATTGCACCGCATTGGCATAATTACCATGACACTTAGCATCAGTCATTCTGATTAGTATTGTCATAGGTTTGGTTAGTTTGCAGCTCGGTTAGTGAGCTAGTTAGTTAGCCTGGAAAAATGGGACAAATTGCCTGTAATTTTGAACTGGGCCAACTGCTAACTAACCATGGTCCAGAGCGATTGCCAATGGCAAACAACACTCAACGGTAGTGGGCTGCAACTAGTGTCGAAAAATTGCGGCTAATGAGCATTTGAAATACGCACATTTGTGACTATAACCCGGGCACTGTAGGCCCAAAGTTACCCTATTTTCCTACATACTGCCAAGCCCCCCACCCGACTGGCAACCGTTAACAGCTCCTGGCAACTTGTTAACAAGCTGGCACCCGCAACAAGCTCTCGGTACCAAAGGGGCTCGGAAAATCGGAGGAAAATCACAGGGAAATGGTGTAGGGTGGGGCGGGAGTCTAGAGGACTGGGCCAGGAGGCTACAGCTGCTGGCTGTGTGTTGACAATTAAGCCGGTTAATATGATTGCCACTTGATGTGCTGATGCTGAATGTTCGCTGCTGGCTGCCAACTGATGATGGCTCCTGATGAGGACGAGGATTGCGATTCTGGCATTATGTCCTTCCTACAATTTTGCCAACGAAATGAGCGAAAGCGTTAGGGCCCTAAAATACAAGCCAAAAACGATACCCTAAGTGGTGTTATAGTTTCCAGGGGACCATTTTGTAACAATTATAGAGGTTCTTAGAAAGAATTTAAATACTGGATATCCCTTACCAAGGAAAGGATAGTTCTAGCCAAAAGCTAAGTGTATATTTTATATACCCCTTTACAAAAAGTGCATTCAACTTTCGTGTTGTAACCAGGTATGATTTTGTGATAGATTCCTGCCCTCTCGCCTTTTACACCCACATTCTCTAATGCGAACTTTGCGCGCAATTTGTTGCCGCTGACAGCTGTGAGAAAGGGAGAATTTGTTCCTGTTTCTCGTTTCTCATTCCTCATTTCTCTTTCTCGCTGTTGTTATTGTTGTCCTGGGCTGCCTCTGTCTCTGTCCCTGCATTCAGGCCAGGATGTCAACGGCAAATGCAACTGCAACTGCTGACATTCCCATTGTCCTGGAGACCTGAAAAGATAGAGTCAGAGAGCGAGACAGGGGCGAGAGAGATGGCGATAATGGTGGGTGGATAGTGGGTGGGTGGGTCCATGAGTGTGTCACAAAATGCTAACGACATTTTGTTATTTACTTATTGCATTCATTTAGCTTGAAGATGCCCCCACCCACACTTTTCATTCGATGTCTCCTACAGGACACTTTAAAAAAAGGTTAACAATTTCGTAAATTCTATCTATAGAGCAAGAAGACTTCCAAAAATTATAATGTAAGTATTGATTAGTCTCTTATCTTGTTTTGAATTAAATTCCCATTTGACCCTGCTTTTGTCTCAGTGCAAACGTCTCTTGCACATTTTTAATCTGGCTGCCTTTTGTATTGCACTTAACTTGGCTTGCAGTCTTCGGTCGTTGCATTCTAAGGCTCTTCCCCCGCTCCACTGCACTCCTCTGAAGAATGGAGAACGCTTCAACCCAGCCCCTTAGAATTTAGCCAGGAACAATGGGTCTCACATAATGGGGCAAATTGAATTTGAATTGCTTGGTTGGCTTGGTTAACATTCTAAGCGCACTCACACACTTGGAAAGGGACAGATAGAGGGCAATGGAAAGAGACGGAGTCGGAGACGGGGCTATGGGACCAGGGACCAGCGACTGAACGTGTGCAGGCTGGCCACATTTCAGATTCTCAATAATGCTTATTGTCAGGGAATTGAATGCGAAAACAATGCCATGTCCCAGAGTCCTCTTCTCTTGTGTCCTGCCATTGTGCGTGGCTCGGTAAATATTATTCTTCTTTAAAAATTGTCCAATGCCCAAGGATACAAGCGACAATAAGACAAGAAAAGGGAGAATTCAAAAAAATATAAAAACGAAAATGTAGGAAAGGTTATGACAAGCACAAACCATTTCTACCAAACAAGATAAATGAGAAAAAATTAGAGGCACTGGCAGAGGATTGCTGGTAGAAATCAATTGAAGTCGAGTAGAAAATCAACAGCGTATTATTTTCCCTCGGCCATTCTCGAACCTTTTGTGCCTTGGGGCAAATGACAAAGGAGCAATTATGAGGAGCACCCTGGAATAGAGAAGTATAAGGAGCCTCGAGAGTCACGGCTAGGATTGGGACTCTTAATGGAAAAGCAGTGAAATTCAAGGAAAATGCTTAGAAATCAAGCCTGTGAACTGTGATGGAATTTCAAACAAAATCGTGATTAGCAATTGGCAAGGTGTCTCCGAGCAGTGAGGTATGTATGTATTTTTTATAAAGGTCCAGGTAAGTGCTTAAGGTTAAGGAAAATAAAAGATGGAATTCTGTTTTCTTGAGGGTGTGAGACCACACAATAGGTTCATCATCGATTGTAGTTAATGATTTTATAGTTCGAAACTCAATTTTCATTTAGAGTTCTTAGAAGAAACCAAAATAATACGAAAGCTTAAAAGAAAATGTTGAAAATGTTATCAAGGACTCATCTGATTAAAAAGAAGTATCTTCATTCATATTATAATTAAACAGAACCATCTGCCTAGTAACAATACATTTCTTAAAATTTTAAAATAAAAGAAAAAATTAATTTTCTTAAGAGTTCCACCTCTCCGAAGACAAGAAGACTCTACAATTGTCTTTGAGAAAATCTTCTCAGCAAAAAGGCAACCGGAAATCCCTTTTCTAGCCGCAAAATTAATCTTTCCTTATTAATCTCCTACGACTTGACCTCAAGACCGCAGGATACCTTTCCGATCCCATTAGAGAGTAATTCATTTTCCTCGGCCGTCCTACCTCCTCAATGGGTTAATCTCATCCAAATGCAATTGCCTGCTTAACATATGTATGGCCAGACCGCAAAGCCAGGATCCAGTGCCGTCCCAAAAACCTTGACAAGGACCATATCCGTTGCTGGCTGTCATGGCCGATTGAGCAAACAGCTAAACCGAAATGCTAATCCTTTTTCCAATTTTTTTTCCTGTTCTGTGCCTGCATTTGTGCAGCTGTTGCTACAAGAATTAGTTTTTTTTGTGTTGCTCGTTCGAAACGAACAAATCCACTGATCCACTTTGCGTACAGTAGCAAGCCGCCTCCGTTGTTTTGACAAAATGTTTTTGTCGAGTGCCATTGACTTTGGGTAGCGGTCCGGTGGTAGGTGCAACTGCCACTGCCACTGCCCCTGCCACTGTCACTGCCACTGCAGCACCCGCATTTTAACATTTTACCTGCCACCGTGCGGACAAATGATGATGACAACTTCCGCTTCTGGCTAAAACCCTCAACCCCATCCCGGCCTGCACATATTTTAATTTTCGAAACAATTCAGCAAAACAAAATACGAGAAAATCAAGGAGACACTGTGTGCCAGCCAGCTAGCCAGCCAGCACCAAAGTCGAACGGAATACGCTGAGAGTTGTCCGGCCAAGTTAAGAGGATTATGTCCTGCCGGAATGTGAATGTGGCTGCCAGTGTGTCGGTCTCGGTTTGAGGGGTTCCAGGGTTGTGGGGGTGGATGGTCGGAGGGAAATGGTAAAACTCGCAATTTTTATGAATATGGAAAAGCCGCTTTAGACAGCAGAGAAAATAATAACAAACTAACCGACTTCAAACAAAAACATGCCAGAGTAGAAAAAAATAGAGGAAACAAAGTCCAAGGAGTTGGAAAAGGGGAAAATGTTATTAGAGCTGAGCAATGATTACATAACCGAAAACCAATTTGAAAGGAGACTATACCAATTGAAAGTAAGACTGGTTTAGAGCTTAGTCACTTACACAAGAGAAGTTTGTGATGTAAGTATACTTTTCCAAAAGGATGCATTTCAAAACCAGTCAATGTATAAACCCTTTAATGTACCATGTTTGTCCTATCTGATGAGAAACACATGATTCAATATATCATTCTTAGGGAAACTTATTCCAACTTATGAATATTTACCAGAATATTGCCCTGCTCTCCTTGTCCCACTTTCTGGAATGCAATATCCAAAGTTGTCGTATTCCCCCTGCATTAATTAGTTTCGCTCGTTGCCAATTTGTCACAGAGTCCGATGTCAATGCTCTGGCGATATGAGGGCGAGATCTTGAACTCCACCGGCACCCGCACCCACTCCCACGACTGACTCCCATCGGGTGTCTTAAAGTCTTAGCAAGGGGGGGACTTTAAGTTTTGGCGCCCATAAATATGCCATAAAACTATTTGAACGCTCGAATAGATAAAGGGGGCGGACAGCCGGCGAGCAAGTGTAGCGAACAACCAAAACAACCACCAGACGACTGGGACTTCTGGGACTACTGAATAGTACTACCGACTGTCTTCTCCCGCCACTCTCCCTGCTGGCCCATAACAAAGTTAATAATAATAAAGCTGAGGCGGAGAAGTCAGGGGCACGCCCCAGACAGAGTCCCCGCCAAATACGATTACAATTTGTTACACTTACGCAGCACAAAAGTCGTCAGCCACCCCAGCCAGATACCCGGGAACAGTCCATCTCCTCCGAGGAGATGGGACGCCAAACAGTCGCCAGTTGTTTCGTCTTCGTCTTGTGGTTACACAAATCTCCAGACTGGCATCACAACCCAAAGCAGAACCATCAGCAGCAACCTGACCAAAGAAATGCCCAAACGAATGTCCGCATAAATCAGAGCATAGTTTGAATCGAGGGGGAAAAAGGGGGAAGCCCAAGGGGATGTTTCCCTCTAATCAAAATCAAAGTAAAGGGGGAAGGATACACTGAAAATAATTACAGTGTTAAGCAACGAAAAGCATATATATTTTTTCACGAATTTTTACAGGAAGATTATCAAACATGTTTCTCTTTAATAGTTTTTGTAGTTTGTAAATTTTTTAAAGTTTATATATTTTTTAATCACTACAATTTAAATATCTAAATATATTTCCAGTGTATAAATATTGTTGGGAAGTGGATTCACCAAGGAAAACTTGTAATATCCGAAAGGGGAAACACACTCCCTGAATGAGTAGCACACACACTCTCCTCAACGATCAGCCGATACCAATTAATTTATCAAAGTCAGTGCAGCCGAAGAAGAACAGTCTTCGAGACAAGGCCACTGGGAATTAAACGACAATGAACGATCCCCATTCATTGGGTTATTAATACAGCACACTCCGAAGAAGATCATTTGGGAATCGATTCCGGAAGCGGCTGCAGTTGCTCTCAACATTTCTTTTCTTTCCATTCTTCCCTTTCAGGTAAACACTCATTTGACTTTTATTAATTACAACTAGATTTTTATTTATAACCAACAAATTGTTCACAATTTATCAACTTGGCTTAGTGATGCATTCGTGTATATATACATTTATATAGATATGTCTTGTATAATTATCAAAACTTCAAAATCAGAGATGATCGCTATATTTGAGCTTCTGCCAGCCAGCCCTTTGGCGCTTCAGTTCTCTGTAGCTGTTGGGCAGTCCGTAGAAAAAGTATATAGAAAGTCCTGTGTACATAGAACCGATTAGCATACTTAAATGGAGGTATCTCAGGCATGCACTAGGTTTTGACATGTTTAATACCATTTAATTAAATACTTTTGCGACTAGTTTTTAGTTAGCTAAGCATGCACATTAATTAAGGGGGATTGTTGTTAAGAAAAAATTCTTTGAAATTGTAAAACATATATTGTGTTTGGCTTAAAAGAGAATTAATGCTTGGCCCATTAAAACCTCTTAAATTTATGGCATTCTATTAAAGCTTTACAGATGATGGATAATAATTTCAGATACATATGTGTTGAAAAATACTCCAAGCAAACCACATTTCAGTTTTGAAGCTACACACTTTTCAAGTATCTGGTTCCCTTTTTCGAGCAGTCCATTTGAATCTAATTCCTGTGAGGCCACCTTGTTCTGGCACACTTCTAATCAACCAACTCCCCCCATCCACCTGGTGCTTATAATCTAGAATTGCTTGGATTCCACACTGACTACTAACTACTAGAAACTAGTAACTACTGCTATGCTAGATATGTACAATTCAAACTACATTTGCATTCCGGGGCGCATGCAAGCCCAACTACTCTTAACTGGGGGAGAGAATGGCAACCTCTTTGGTTTCAAATGAGGGAAAATGATGGAGGCGGGGTGAGCACCCTCAGCTACCGCTTTCCGCTTCCATTTCTATATAAGTGGACTGCGGACGATGGCGACGCACCAGGTCCGGATGTTGTTGGGTTCGGTGCGAGGGACCACGCTGCAATATGGCCTCCAATTTCGCCCGGAATGGCAACGGCTCCAGCGACTCCGGTTCCGTTCTTGTCTCCGATTCCGGATTCGATTCCGGTGGCAAGAGGGCCGGGTTCCTGGCATCCACGATATGGTTTTGACTTTGCTGCTGATTCAAAGTGGGTCGCTGTTTGCGCAAACTAATGCTGTTGATGGTCTTGTACAGTACCGGATCGAATTTCGGTGGACGCGGTATGTTGTTGGCACTGGCAAGTGCATCTGCCACTGGGACAGATGGAGATTTCAGAGGGGCTTCTGTGGCGGATATTCCTGTGGCGACCCCATCACCATTGCCAGCCTCATTATGGCCGATTTTCAGTTCGCTGATGGCCTTGAGCATTAAGCGGCGTACATCGGTCTCGCTTTTCGATTGCTTCAGCTGCGGCCTTGCCTCTGGCAGGAGTTCGGGTTCCTCCTCCTCATCCTCCACCTTGTTTCCATTCCCATCCTTTACAGGCGTTTTCACCTTGTGGGCATTGGCATTCATAATGATGTGGCTTAAGCGGTCTTTAAACTTGGCCGAATGCAACGGATCCTCAATTTCCGAGACCTGGGATTTCAGTGACGTCTGGGATTCCAGGCGCTGCAGTGGTGGCTTAATTATGGGAGCGGTCTCAGGTTCTTTAATAGGTTCCATTCGCTCTGGGGCCTTTATATTCTTAGCCTCGTAGACCCTTTCGAGTTGCTCGTAGAACGCTTCACTGTTAAACATTTCCTCGAGCAATTTCTGGGCCACTTGCTTGCATTCCTCGTATTTGTTTGGCTGCAAGGAAGCCAGGCTCTTGCTTTCGTCATCGTCGCTGCTGCTGTGAACCGTGGCCACTATCACCGTTTCAATGACACTCGGATACATCTCGGAATCCAGGCTGAAGTGCCTCTCGAAAATCATCTGCTGTTGCTTCAGCTGCTCCAGTTCCAGCTGACTTTGTTGGGTTTCCACCGCGTCCAGGACATCGTCCAACATGGCAATCACCGACTGTTCGTCCTCCCGCGACGGAGACCCATTGTCGCCCAGGGTGGCTGTGGAATCTTCGCTCCTGGTATCCTCCACGTAGAACACCTTTCCATTGGCGTGCTTTACTTCGATTAAATCATCGCCGACATCGCTCAGATTTTGTATTTGGTCCACGCTGCTGCTCGGACTCTTCTTTAGTTGAGTTGCCAAGGTCAAAACACTCTCCTGGGACAAACAATTGTTGTCTTTATCCGAAATAACCTCCATTTTCTTCAGGACTTTGTAGTAAGTCACCCTCTCTGGGTTTCTTTTTTGGGGATTCTTACAATCGTACAGATACCAGCATGCAAGGAATATGGGTATACCTAGGTTAGTTAAAGTTAGTGCGAGATTACAACATGCATTAGTCTCTACCACATGCAATTTTATAACAAAAGAACTTACCAACAATCATCCATATACCGAAGCGTATCCACGTCCATGTATCCAGCTGCAGCATCAGGTAGATATTTATGAAAATACTGATGGCTGGAACGACCGGCACGAAGGGCACTCGGAAAAGTCGACTTCTAACCTCTCTGGGCTGCAGACAAATCAGCAGGATTACCAGAAAAATCAGGAAAATTAATATGACAAGGACAGCCAGGACCCAGGGCTCTTCGGAGGCGATGGAGTGATGTTCTTGCATAATAAGAACACCCAGACCCAGGGATAAAAGACCTGAAAAGTATTAGTAATAAGTCAAGATTTATATTTAGTTTATATAGTGAGCTGTTATTACAAAACACAGTAGACAGGACTCCCACAATCCTAGAGGAAATGGCGTTTGGCTCCCGAATTCCGTGAACATTAAAAAGCTGTTTGCACACAGAGCCGCAAGTAAATCTATCCGTCCGCGAAGTCAATGAGGTTGTCTCCGTAGGTTGACCCTCCTTCTGGCCCCGATTGTCCTCCGGCTCGCAATAGTCCATGTATCTCAGCAGCATTATAGATATGGCCACCACGCTGTAGGCCAAGAGGGTGCCAATGGAAAGAAGGCTTACCAATTGGGCCAAATCGAAGAGTCCTGCAATGGTGGCCGTGAAGAGAGCAGCCACAATGGACCCCGTGACTGGTACTCGAAATCGTGGACTCACTTTGCCCAGAAACCGGAATAGAAGACCGTCCTGGGCCATCGAATACATAACCCTTGGCAGGGGAAACAGGGCTCCAAAAAGACTGGCCATCAAACCCACCAGTCCACCCACCGTAACGATCCACATGGGCACCGTCCATCCCACATATTCGAAGGCGTAGGGAAGCGGTGCGTTGGCATCTTGCAGATAGTACGGCAGCATCAGGGTCAGTACAGTGGACACTCCAAAGTAGCACAGAAAGATGATTAGCAGGGAGAGCAGGATGGACTGCGGGATGTTCTTGCGCGGATTGCGAACCTCCTCCCCAGTGGTGGCGATGGCATCGAAGCCCACAAAGCCAAAGAAGCAGGTGGCGGCTCCTTGGAGAGTTCCCTCAAATCCAAAGGGGAAATAGCCACCCGCTCCGATGGTCACGTTAGCGAAGGTTGAGTTTTCCGCGAAGCTAGCTGGATCAACGGTCCAGTTGGCAAGGTCAGCTAGGAAAAGTGGGAGGGGCTTGGTTATATTAATTTTCAACTAAAACCAACACGCTTCTTACCTTTCAAAGCACCAGCTATGATAACAAATCCCAGAATAAATATATTGAGACAGGTCACAAAATTATTGGCCATTGTTGATGTTTCCACTCCAAAAGCAAGGGCCACTAAAAATAAGATATTATTTTTAAAAATTTTATGATTTAGATATTTAAAAAATCAATAACTTACCTCCAAACACAACAACCAAACCAAAGGCCAAAAAATCAAAGTAGCTGCCAAGAAAACTAACATTCATGGGGGCCACCTCAGCGAAAGTGGTCTTCAGGGTGTCATTCAGTAGGGAGTCCAGGTATAGGCTGATGCCCCTACAAACGCTGGCAGTTCCGATAACATATTCCAGTATGAGATTCCAGCCAATGACAAAGGCAGCAAATTCCCCGATACATACATAACTATAAACATAAGCAGATCCTGCTTTTGGAACTCGAGCTCCAAACTCTGCATAACAAATACCTAAAAACGGAAAATCAAAGATTAGTTCGCAGTATCCAATCAACAATGTAGCCACAGCTATTAAACTCACCCGCCAGCAGGGAGGCCAGGGCCGCAATGGCAAATGATATCATCACCGAGGGACCCGCTTGATCCTTGGCTATCTGTCCGGCCAGGACATAGACCCCAGCTCCGAGGGTCGAGCCAACGCCGAGGGCCGTAAGGTCCCAGAGACCCAGCACCCGATTGAGCTTCGTCTCCCCCTCGTTGCCATCGGCCTGGAGGTGCTTGCGTCGAGTGAGAACCTTCCACGGGGAGATTTGGCGAACCATCTCCTTCGTATCTCGCGTGCTGGGATGGTGGTGGGGTCAGTAAACCTTCGGAATTCTGGAAATGAGCAGAACCATATTCGCATAGACTTAGGTTGTGCCAAGATCATGCACAATGCACTTCGATCTACGTATTGTCCGGGTGTCTTATCTTGTGACGGAACCGCTCGATTATACAAAGCAAATAATTGAGCTCAAAATGTAATCGTAAATGGCCAGTCTATTGTGAGCTGCGAGTTTGAACTCGATTGCTCCACTTAGAATTGGGTATAGGTAATCTCTACATGGGGAGCGGTATATGGGAGAGTTTTTGGAAAGTCTGGGCTTTAATGGAAAAGTTTCTGAAGGCCTTCTTCAAGGTTACACATCTGAGCCCAATATTCTACCTAAATATCCTTCTTCCTTTAAGCATTTCATTATCTTAGGAAAGTCTTATTTTTTGGAATTTTATTAATCATCTTCTGTAGTATATCACTTTTCTGTTACCCATAAATTCATATATTTTCTACAGCCCCAACAGGTGACTAAGAAAATTATCCACACCCTTGCCCCAAAAGTTGAAAAATATAATTGTACACTCTTTGATAACAATCGGATGCTCAAGTTTTTGCCTATATGTAGTATCTTTTGCAAGTTTGTTTGCATTTCTATTATTATACCTTATAATTTTTCTCGCTCGTGTTGCTTAACAAAGATAATTAAGTGGGTCTAGGTAAGAGTCGGCTAGACTTGTCGAACGAAAACTTATGCTGTTTTTTATATAATTGACTCACCAACTTTCTGATTGTTTTTCTCGCTTCTGGGGCCTGTTTTCCCCTTTTTATGTAGCAGCTTATATTGTGCCAGTGCAGTCTGGGCAAATGTTTTCGATTCGCCTTTGTCTGATTCTTATTAATGAATTGTAAGTCTATTATTAATTCTCGTTCACACCAAACAATAAAAAACGGACAACAAACGTGTGACTGACATTCTTCGCGATCTGGGAGCGTCTGCGCTGCCGTTTCGCTGCCTTCTTCGCCGCCGGCTGCAGGTTGTCGCGTTACAGCCGCAAAATCGTCGGGTCCTCCTCCAAAGATAAGACCACCAGTCCAGGGAGCGGGATCCGCACCACCTCCACAGTCCGTCGACAGCGGCCGTGAGGCATTGGTGTACCGAACGGGTGCACTTTGAGAAATATTTGACTGAAAAAAATAAAGTGTTGGAATGAACTTTTTACTTTTTTAATAAAAGTTTAGTTTTGTAGAAATTCAACAGAAATATAAGATGCTTAGAATAGTTTCATGAATTTCTTCATTGGAAGACACTTCAAACATTCTTTAAATTGAAGTTGCTCTTTTTTTTTTCTTACTGATATTTTTTAGCCAGAAATAAAAATAACAAAAATTTAAATATATGAGAAATATTCAAAAATTTGATGGCAGATTCGCCTTATAAGATATCTTCCGAGGCGTATACGTAATATTACTTACGCAAGGTTTCCTTTTGAAAAGTTTCGACAATGTTTCTGAGAGCTTTTTTTTGAAATATTCAAAAAAGAAAAATTATATCCCTATTATCAACACAAATCTTGTTTATAAACAATTTAATTATTTTTTTAATTTAGATGTTATTAATTTAATTGATTAATGAATAATATCCAGTAGTAACCATAGTTTTCTTATCACTTCACGTTTTATATATTTTCAAACTGTTTTGCAATTTATTATAAATTTATTATTATATTAACCTTGTGATTCTCAAAAATGAAACACAATATTTTCTCTCAGTGCACACACGAAGCTGGAAACTGATAAGAGACGAAAGACGATGCCGATTCGGTTGGATTTCTTGAAGATAAGGCCCGGGCCGGCTAGCGGAGGGGGGTCGGCGGGATCAGTAGATGATCTGAGTTGTAATTAGAGCGACAACAAAAATAAAAAATTAGCAGGTGCTCGAGGGAGTGAATGGGAGGGAGGTAGACAGGGGGAGACTGGGAGGAAAGAGAAAGACGGAGGCTGAATCACACTGTGTGACGTCGCATTATTGGTAGTGGTGCTGCTGTGTTTTGATATTGCTTCTATTGTTGTTTTAGTTGGTGGGTTCCTACTTTCGGTTTTATGATCTTTGCGATATGGAAACAACAGATTTTTGTACACAAACACATACACTCTACCACTAACTCGGCAACTCCAAAATTCTGTTATTTATGTTTTCTCAGATAAGGACTATGTATGTTTGGGTTGTTGTGTTTTCACTTCATTTCCGATCTGCCGTATTTTGGCTTTAGATTTTAACGTAACATTTGGTTCACTCCCCCGCACCCGCGTCTTTCCCACTCGCACCCGTTGCGGCTGTCTCTGTTCGCTTGTTGACGGTTTCGGTGTATAACGTTAACTGAAAGTGTAAGATAATATTCTGGCCGCTATATACGAGCGAGAGAGCGGGAGCTGGCTGCTAAAAAAAATATATATAGCGGGGAATGCAACAATATCGTACTGGCGAACACAATTATAAATGCTCGTCTTCTTCATATTGTTTCTGTTTTTTATTTTGCCAGTTGTTGTTGCTGGTCTAGTTGTTGTTATTATTGTCGTTAGCTGTCGAGTGTCAATTTGTAGATTTTATGAAGTGGTTAAGTCGGTTGATAAGCTCCGATGCGCTCTACACGATGACTGGAGATGGAATTCGTATTGATTCTAAAAAATATTATATGCACATACATACATATCTAAGCTAAAAGCTCTCTTTCATTAGGAAATTAGCTTCTTAACGATTGCAATACATTTTTCTTTACCAATTCCCACTGTATGGAATTCTTTATCTTGCTGAAATCTACAATTACGTAAACTTTGTGGATTCAAGAAGGTGAATGAATGACTTTATTTCATAATTCCAGATATGATTCCCTGATACGCCAGATAAGCCGTTCAAACAAATCTGTTCCGATTGTTTTCGTAGCTCCAGCTATAGCTATAGCTCTTTTTTATCATTAGGAATTTCAGCGATTTTCATTTCCTAACCGCCGAGTTACCAATATTTTCTCTGGTCCACATTCGGTCGTTAACCATGAAAGAGCACAATTGTTAGCGGCTATTAAATTATCTATAAACTGATTACAAACGCTATTAAGCCAAACCCAAGTTTTATTTCTATGCGTCACGTGTTTGTTATTCATCCACTACTTCTAAAGTCTGCAGGTGTATCGCCAACTGTAAAGCTCATTTTTATCAGAAATATTAATAGTTATTAGAAGATAGAATAAATATTATTCTTAAAAAAGTTTAATTATTCTTTTTTTTATCCAATGTATTCCTTAGTATTCCGAGTGTTTGAAAAACTCATTAGCCGCCTATTTCCTGCCTGGAAAACTGCTGAATTGGCCAAAAGAGTGCTATCAACCCAATCAACAACAGCGAATAAATACTGATAAGATACTCAAAATGCTCGCCACACTTTTACTGCAGCAAGTGGGTTGAAAAATCACGGCATACCGCCTTATCCACACAGAATGTTTGCTGGGGTATTAAAATTTTACTGCACCTACTTGATGCCACCAGACTGGCGTCTATATACACACATCCGACATATATGTATTAAGGATCTAGAGGTGGAAGGATATGGAGCCGACTTTATCACATGTGGCAGTGGGTGAGAGCGTGTGGCAAATTGGCCTTTGTGCGCTGATGGTTGCCGGTTGGCCTGGCGGCAAATATAAATGATCTAATTTAAATAATTACGCCCACAAAATGTGACGCGCCTACCAAATTGCCTTCGTTTAATGCTCGAGTGAGAAAATTACCCCCAGGCCAAACCGAAGACTAGAACTAATTTCAAAGTTGGCTTTGCTTATGGCCTCACAAAGTGCTTCCTATTGCCAAACCGATTTACCAGCCAAGTATTATTAAAGTTTTCCAATTGATTGTCGAAAATGACTGTTTCGTATACCGCTGAGGTTGCAACTTGTCGTCGCTTCGGTTGCTTTTGGAAACTTTTGATCAGGTAAGGATATGGTTGAAGGAATTTTACTGCCAGCACTACATCCTTGCTATATTCAACAGATGGCGTGCAAGCATCTACAAGATTATTTGGGTGGATCTACTAACATTTTTGACTTGTTTCTACTTCATGGCCATCGTGTACCGTTTCGCTTTAAGAGAATGCGATAGAGTGTAAGTACTTGTGCAAGACTCGATGTATTTTGTATTAAATATACTCTATTCTAGAATTTTCGAGGACATTGTGATGTATTGTCATAGTTATGGCAACATGATTCCTCTCTCCTTCGTCCTAGGATTCTATGTTTCGATCATCGTGGAGCGCTGGTGGAGTCAGTATACTACTGTGCCCTGGCCTGATCCTTTGGCGGTGTATGTCAGTGCCTTGGTCCGGGGCCAGGACGAACATGGTCGCCTGATGAGACGCACAATTATGCGTTACATGTGCCTGGCCTTAACCATGGTTCTATCGATGATCTCGCCCGTGATCAAAAGGCGCTTTCCGACCTACGAACAGCTGATCGAAGTGGGTCTTCTGAATGTCAACGAGGCCAATATTATCAAGGCTATGGATGTCAAGTTTCCTAAACATCCAAAGTACTGGATGCCCATTATTTGGGCTAGCAGTATTGTGACGAGGGCTCGCAAGGAGGGACGTATTTGGGACGATTTCTCACTGAAATCTATGATTGACGAGCTCAATAAATTCCGATCCGGATGCAATATGCTTACTCACTATGATATGATATCGGTTCCGCTAGTTTACACGCAGGTATGCTAACTTCTTCATAAAATGTTGTTCATTAATCTTTTTGTGAATAACTGATTATTGAAACTTAATTCTTAGGAATCTTCCTAGAAATCAGATGATTATTGCGAAAGATACAGCCTTTGCTAGGAGCCATATAGTGTCTTTTTTTTACTAGAGATTTTACTAGATTTTTGGAGCTCCTAGAATTTTTGTTCATTTTTAATGGGATCCTCAAAAAATTTTAACAAAAAATCAACCAAATATCTAGTCCTTAGATTTTGATGCAGATTTATAGAGAATATTATAAATCAATTTTTATAATATTCCACTAAAGAATCAGATCTATTTTGCCAAAGATATAACCTTCGCTGTGTGCCAAATAGTGAATCCATGTCTTTTTGTGCATTAAATAGTGAAATCCTCCGTAAAATTAAAAAAATTTTTTTAAAAATTCTAAAAAATATAAAGTTGTACATATCTACATATAAAGTACATATCTCAAGTTGAAGCTTCACTTAACTTTTTTTAAAATTTTTTACATTTTCTTTAAATTATTTTATAGGTTGTTACCCTGGCTGTGTATACCTACTTTTTCGCCGCCATCTTTGGCCACCAGTGGATCGACAGAGAATCGACAACCGCAAACTATCAGAACATGGTCAATTACTACTTTCCAGTCTTTTCCACCCTGGAATTTTTCTTCTTTATGGGCTGGCTGAAGGTGGCCGAAACTCTGATTTGTCCCTTCGGCGATGACGACGACGACTTCGAGCTCAACTGGGTGATCGACCGAAATCTGCAAGTCAGTTACCTAATCGTGGATGAGATGCACAACGACCATCCGCAGCTGGTAAGGGATCAGTACTGGGACGAGGTGTTCCCCAATGAGCTGCCCTATCTGGTCGAGGCCGAGAGGGCGGAGCACCCGGAAGCGTCTACCGCAAGGTTACCCCTGGCCAAGCCCCATCCCCATCCTTCGACGACAGTCGCTAAGAGTGACGAAACCGACTGGACCGACTTTGATGCAGAAAACGAGGCCGACAACGAACTAAAGATCCGGTTCGCCCCACGCCAGTTCAAGTTCAGCAACAGCTCTATTTCGATTTCGGACAGCCTGGGTGGCGACACCATTGATATGCTAGACGAGGAGGGAGATGAAATCAGGAGCCAGTTCTCCAGCCAGGATGACTTTGAGCTCCTTAAGGTGGAGCGAGAGAAACAGCGCATGGACCGCCAGATTCAGCATGCCGCCCTCACCTTGGAGCTGATAAGAAGCGAACTTGGTTCAGATGGATCCGCCACTGAAGGCTCGGAGGCCTCAAAAAAACGGGGACAGGAGGTGCAGACCGATAAGAGCTACACCAGCCAAACCAAAAAGGAAAAGGATCAGAGAAAAGATCAGGAGGACAAAGAGTAAAATGTACTATTTTATAATAAAAACCAATGTCACATCTTAAAAATCAAGTTATGGCTATTATTTCTCCTTATCAGGTTTCTTTTCTGTGGCTGATGTCTTTTTGCCCATCCTGCTCTTGGCCCATGGCTTCGGCAGACGGGGGACGAAGGACAATGATCCTATAAGGAGCTACCCAGGAGGCGGGGCGTTTAGTGGGTTTTCCTAATCTCCCCAATTTTGCTCCTTCCATATGCTCCTTCCACTTTCGCAACTGGCCATAGTTATGCCAATTTGTATCCGATCAGAAAATAAAGTACCACTCAGTAATAACCGAAAACAAAAGGGAATTTCCTCATACAAAACATTGCCTAAATATCGTTTTTTAAATGTTCGAATTTTTTCCAAGGGTTTCATTTACAAAATTGTGGGTTTTTCTAATTTCCCATTTTTTCTCCTTCCGATGGCCTTAGCTCTGCCAATTTGTATCCGATCAGGAAATAAAGTAGCATTTAGGAACCAGCGAACCCAAAAGGGAATTTCCTTATTCAAAACATTGCTTAAATATAGATTTTTAATTTTTCGATTTTTTTTCCTAAAGGTACCCCCGCAAAATTGTGGGTTCTCCTAATTTCCCACTTTTTCTTCTTCCAAAAGCCATAGCCATGCCAATTTGTATCCGATCCGATCCGATTAGTAATCACAGAACCCAAATGAACCCTATATCGTTTTTAAATTTTTCGAATTTTTTCCTGGGGTTTCCCTTACAAAATGTGGGTTTTCCGAATTTCCCTACTTTTTCTCCTTCTGATGGCCTTAGCACTACCAATTTGTATCCGATCAGGAAATAAAGTACCATTTAGTAACCAGCGAACCCAATAGGGAATTTCCTCATTCAAAACATTGCCTAAATATCGTTTTTAAATTTTCGAATTTTTTTCAAGGGTTTCCCTTATATAATGTGGGTTTTCCCAATTTCCCTACTTTTGCTCCTTCCTATGGTCATAGCTCTGCCAATTTGTATCTAAACGGGAAAGAAAGTACCATTTAGTAATCAGCAAACCCAGAAGCAAATTTCCTCATTCAAAACATTGTTTAAATATCATTTTTAAATTTTTCAAATTTTTTCCAACAAAATTGTGGGTTTTCCCAGTTTCCCTACTTTTTTCCTTCCGATGGCCATTGCTCTGCCAATTTGTATCCGATCAGGAAATAAAGTACCATTTAGTAACCAGCGAACCCAAAGGGGAATTTCCTTATTCAAAACATTGCCTAGATATCGTTTTTAAATTTTCGAATTTTTTCCACGGGCTTCCCTTACAAAATGTGGGTTTTCCGAATTTCCCTACTTTTTCTCCTTCTGATGGCCATTAGCACTACCAATTTGTATCCGATCAGGAAATAAAGTACCATTTAGTAATCAACGAACCCAAAAGGGAATTACCTCATTCAAAGCATTGCTTAAATATCGTTTTCTAATTTTTCGAATTTTTTTCAAGGGCTTCCCTTACAAAATGTGGGTTTTCCCAATTTCCCTACTTTTGTTCCTTCCGATGGCCATTGCTCTGCCAATTTGTATCCGATCAGGAAATAAAGTACCATTTAGTAACCAGCGAACCCAAAGGGGAATTTCCTTATTCAAAACATTGCCTAGATATCGTTTTTAAATTTTCGAATTTTTTCCACGGGCTTCCCTTACAAAATGTGGGTTTTCCGAATTTCCCTACTTTTTCTCCTTCTGATGGCCTTAGCACTACCAATTTGTATCCGATCAGGAAATAAAGTACCATTTAGTAATCAACGAACCCAAAAGGGAATTACCTCATTCAAAGCATTGCTTAAATATCGTTTTTAAATTTTTCAAATTTTTTCCAAGGGTTTCCCTTACAAAATGTGGGTTTTCCCAATTTCCCTACTTTTTTTCCTTCCGATGGCCATAGCGCTGCCAATTTGTATCCAATCAGGAAATAAAGTAGCATTTAGTAACCAGCGAACCCAAAAGGGAATTTCCTTATTCAAAACATTGCCTAAATATCGTTTTTAAATTTTCTAATTTTTTCCAAGGGTTTCCCTTACAAAATGTGGGTTTTCCCAATTTCCCTACTTTTTTTCCTTCCGATCGCCTTAGCTCTGGCAATTTGTATCCGATCAGGAAATAAAGTACCATTTAGTAATCAGCGAACCCAAAAGGGAATTTCCTCATTCAAAATATTGCTTCAATATTGTTTTTAAATTTTTCGAATTTTTCCAAAGGGTACCCCCACGAAATTGTGGGTTTATCTAATTTCCCTACTCTTGCTTCTTCCCATGGCCATAGCTCTGTCAATTTGTATCCGATCAGGAAATAAAGTAGCATTTAGTACCCAGCGAACCCAAAAGGGAATTTCCTTATTCAAAACATTGCCTAAATATCGTTTTTAAATTTTTCAAATTTTTTCCAA
Source organism: Drosophila pseudoananassae pseudoananassae (assembly GCA_018153035.1). Lineage (NCBI taxonomy): Eukaryota > Metazoa > Arthropoda > Insecta > Diptera > Drosophilidae > Drosophila > Drosophila pseudoananassae. The sequence goes on from JAECXR010000069.1 coordinate 3,965,779, forward strand.
GGGTTTGCCTTACAAAATGTGAGTTTTTCCGATTGCCCTACTTTTGTTCCTTCCGATGGCCTTAGCTCTGCCAATTTGTATCCGATCAGGAAATAAAGTACCATTTAGTAATCAGCGAACCCAAAAGGGAATTTTCTCATTCAAAACATTGCTTCAATATTGTTTTTAAATTTTTCGAATTTATCCCAAAGGGTACCCCCACAAAATTGTGGGTTTATCTAATTTCCCTACTTTTGCATCTTCCGATGGCCATAGCTCTGTCAATTTGTATCCAATCTGGAAATAAAGTAGCATTTAGTAACCAGCGAACCCAAAAGGGAATTTCCTTATTCAAAACATTGCCTAAATATCGTTTTTAAATTTTTCAAATTTTTTCCAAGGGTTTGCCTTACAAAATGTGAGTTTTTCCGATTGCCCTACTTTTGCATCTTCCGATGGCCATAGCTCTGTCAATTTTTATCCGATCAGGAAATAAAGTAGCATTTAGTAACCAGCGAACCCAAAAGGGATCTTCCTTATTCAAAACATTGCCTAAATATCGCTATTAAATTTTCGAATTTTTTTCAAGGGCTTCCCTTACAAAATGTGGGTTTTCCCAATTTCCCTACTTTTTTTACTTCCGATGGCCTTAGCTCTGCCAATTTGTATCCGATCAGGAAATAAAGTACCATTTAGTAACCAGCAAACCCAAAAGGGAATTTCGTCATTCAAAACATTGTTTCAACATCGTTTTTAAATTTTTCGAATTTTTCCCAAAGGGTCCCCCCCAAAACTGTGGGTTTTTCTAATTTCCCTACTTTTGCTTCTTCCGATGGCCAAAGCGCTGCCAATTTGTATCCAATCAGGAAACAAAGTAGCATTTAGTAACCAGCGAACCCAAAAGGGAATTTCCTCCTTTAAAACATTGCCTAAATATCGTTATTAAATTTTCGAATTTTTTCCAAGGGCTTCCCTTACAAAATGTGGGTTTTCCCAATTTCCCTACTTTTTTTCCTTCCGATGGCCTTAGCTCTGCCAATTTGTATCCTATCAGGAAAAAAAAGTACCATTTAGTAATCAGCGAACCCAAAAGGGAATTTCCTCATTCAAAACATTGCTTCAATATTGTTTTTAAATTTTTCGAATTTTTCCAAAGGGTACCCCCACAAAATTGTGGGTTTTTCTAATTTCCCTACTTTTGCATCTTCCGATGGCCATAGCTCTGTCAATTTGTATCCAATCTGGAAATAAAGTAGCATTTAGTAACCAGCGAACCCAAAAGGGAATTTCCTTATTCAAAACATTGCCTAAATATCGTTTTTAAATTTTTCGAATTTTATTCAAGGGTTTCTTTTACAAAATGTGGGTTTTCCCAACTTCCCTACTTTTTTTACTTCCGATGGCATTAGCTCTGCCAATTTGTATCCGACCAGGAAAAAAAGTACCATTTAGTATTCAGCGAACTCAAAAGGGAATTTGCTCATTCAAAGCATTGCTTAAAAATCGTTTTTTAATTTTTCAAATTTTTTCCGAGGGTTTCCCTTACAAAATGTGGGTTTTTCCAATTTCCCTACTTTTGTTCCTTCCGATGGCCCTAGCTCTGCCAATTTGTATCCGATCAGAAAATAAAGTACCATTTAGTATTCAGCGAACCCAAAAGGGAATTTCCTCCTTCAAAACATTGTTTCAATATTGTTTTTAAATTTTTTTGAATTTTTTCCAAAGGGTACCCCCACAAAATTGTGGGTTTTTCTAATTTCCCTACTTTTGCTCCTTCCAATGGCCAAAGCTCTGCCAATTTGCATCCGATCAAGAAATAAAGTACCATTTAGTAATCAATGAACCCAATAGGGAATTTCCTCATTCAAAACATCCTCATTCAAAACGTTTTAATGTCGTTTTTAAATTTTTCGTTTTTTTTTCCACGGGAAAAACCTCCTTGCAAAATTGTGGGTTTTCCCGATTTCCCTACTTTTGCTCCTTCCGATGGCCATCACTATTTAGTACAAGTTGTCGAATAGCTGAAACTATCTAAATAATGTGGGGAAATAACAGGGAATTTCTAAGAAAAAATATAAAACACGGTGCAAAATGTAAAATGTCACAATAAATACAGGGAAATGAAAGATATACAGGAAATTTTTTAAGACGATAATTTCCCTGTATTTTACAACAACAAAAATTTCCCTTTATTTTACAACAACAACAAAAATTTGTGGGTTTTCCCAATTTCCCTACTTTTTTTCCTTCTGATGGCCTTAGCTCTGCCAATTTGAATCCGATCAGGAAATAAAATATCATTTAGTAATCATCGAACCAAAAAGGGAATTCCCTCAATCAAAACATTGCCTAAATATCGTTTTTAAATTTTTGTGGGTTTTCCCAATTTCCCTACTTTTTTTCCTTCCGATGGCCTTAGGTCTGCCAATTTGTATCCGATCAGGAAATAAAGTACCATTTGATAATCAGCGAACCCAAAATGGGAATTTCCTCATTCAAAACATTGCTTAAATATTGTTTTTAAATTTTTCGAATTTTTTTCCAAGGGTTTCCCTTACAAAATGTGGGTTTTTTCAGTTTCCCTACTTTTGTTCCTTCCGATGGCCTTAGCTCTGCCAATTTGTATCCGATCAGGAAATAAAGTAGTATTTAGTAACCAGCGAACCCAAAAGAGAATTTCCTCATTCGAAGCATTGCTTAAATATCGTTTTCTAATTTTTCGAGTTTTTTCCTAGAGATACCCTCGCAAAATTGTGGGTTCTCCCCATTTCCCTACTTTTGTTCCTTCCGATGGCCATTGCTCTGCCAATTTGTATCCGATCAGGAAATAAAGTAGTATTTAGTAACCAGCGAACCCAAAAGGGAATTTTCTCATTAAAAACATTGCCTAAATATCGTTTTTAAATTTTTAGAATTTTTTCCAAGGGTTTCCCTTACAAAATGTGGGTTGTCCTAATTTCCCACTATTTCTCCTTCCGATGGCCAAAGCTCTGCCAATTTGTATCCGAACTGGAAATAAAGTACAATTTATTAATCACTGAACCCGAAAGGGAATTTCCTCATTCAAAACATTGCTTAAATATTGTTTTTAAATTTTTCGAATTTTTTTTCCAAGGGTTTCCCTTACAAAATGTGGGTTTTCCCAATTTCCCTACTTTTTTTCCTTCCGATGGCCTTAGCTCGTCCAATTCGTATCCGATCAGAAAATAAAGTACCATTTAGTAATCAGCGAACCCGAAACGGAATTTCCTCATTTAAAACATTGCTTAAATATTGTTTTTAAATTTTTCGAATTTTTTTCCAAGGGTTTCCCTCACAAAATGGGGGTTTTCCCAATTTCCCTACTTTTTTTCCTTCCGATGGCCTTAGCTCTGCCAATTTGTATCCGATCAGGAAATAAAATATCAGTTAGTAATCATCGAACCAAAAAGGGAATTCCCTCATTCAAAATATTGCCTAAATATCGTTTTTGAATTTTTAGAATTTTTTTCAAAGTTTCCCTTACAAAATGTGGGTTTTCCCAATTTCCCTACTTTTTTTCCTTCCGATGGCCTTAGGTCTGCCAATTTGTACCATTTAGTAATCAGCGAACCCAAACGGGAATTTCCTTATTCAAAACATTGCCTAAATATCGTTTTTAAATTTTTCGAATTTTTTCCAAGGGTTTCCCTCACAAAATGGGGGTTTTCCCAATTTCCCTACTTTTTTCCCTTCCGATGGCCTTAGCTCTGCCAATTTGTATCCGATCAGGAAATAAAATACCATTTAGTAATCAGCGAACCCAAAAGGGAATTTCCTTATTCAAAACATTTCTTCAATATTGTTTTTAAACTTTTCGAATTTTTCCAAAGCGTACCCCCACAAAATTGTGGGTTTTTCTAATTTCCCTACTTTTGCTTCTTTCCATCGCCATAGCTCTGCCAATTTGTATCCGATAAGGAAATAAAGTACCATTTATTAATCAGCGAACCCAAAAGGGAATTTCCTTATTCAAAACATTGCCTAAATATCGTTTTTAAATTTTTCGAATTTTTTTCAAGGGTTTCCCTTACAAACTATGGGTTTTCCCAATTTCCCTACTTTTGTGCCTTCCGATGGCCATAGCTCTGCCAATTTGTATCCGATCAGGAAATAAAGTACCATTTAGTAATCAGCGAACCCCAAAGGGAATTTCCTCATTCAAAACATTTCTTCAATATTGTTTTTAAACTTTTCGAATTTTTCCAAAGGGTACCCCCACAAAATTGTGGGTTTATCTAATTTCCCTACTTTTGCTTCTTCCCATGGCCATAGCTCTGCCAATTTGTATCCGATCAGGAAAAAAAGTACCATTTAGTATTTAGCGAACCCAAAAGGGAATTTCCTCATTCAAAACATTGCCTAAATATCGTTTTTAAATTTTTCAAATATTTTTCAAGGGTTTCCCTTACAAAATGTGGGTTTTTTCCTAATTTCCTACTCTTTTTTTCTTTTCCGATGGCCTTAGCTCTGCCAATTTGTATCCGATCAGGAAATAAAGTACCATTTATATTAGGAACCCAAAAGGTTTTCCCTTTTAAAAAATAATGTTATAATTTTTCAAGCGAACCCAAAAGTGGGTTTTCCATTTCCATTCAAATCATTGCCTAAATATCGTTTTTAAATTTTTTAAATTTTTCAAATTTTTCAAGGGTTTCCCTTACAAAATGTGGGTCTTTCCAATTTCCCTACTTTTTTTCCTTCCGATGGCCTTAGCTCTGCCAATTTGTATCCGATCAGGAAATAAAGTACCATTTGATAATCAGCGAACCCAAAAGGGAATTTCCTCCTTCAAAACATTGCTTCAATATTATTTTTAAATTTTTCGAATTTTTTCCAAAGGGTACCCCCACAAAATTGTGGGTTTTTCTAATTTCCCTACTTTTGCTTCTTCCGATGGCCATAGCGCTGCCAATTTGTATCCAATCTGGAAATAAAGTAGCATTTAGTAACCAGCGAACCCAAAAGGGAATTTCCTTATTCAAAACATTGCCTAAATATCGTTTTTAAATTTTTCGAATTTTTTCCAAGGGCTTCCCTTACAAAATGTGGGTTTTCCCAATTTCCCTACTTTTTTTCCTTCCGATGGCCTTAGCTCTGTCAATTTTTATCCGATCAGGAAAAAAAGTACCATTTAGTATTCAGCGAACCCAAAAGGGAATTTCCTCATTCAAAACATTGCCTAAATATCGTTTTTAAATTTTTCAAATTTTTTCCAAGGGTTTCCCTTAAAAAATGTAGGTTTTTCCAATTTCCCTACTTTTTTCCTTCCGATGGCCTTAGCTCTGCCAATTTGTATCCGATCAGGAAAAAAAAGTACCATTTAGTATTCAGCGAACCCAAAAGGGAATTTCCCCATTCAAAACATTGCCTAAATATCGTTTTTAAATTTTTCAAACATTTTTCAAGGGTTTCCCTTACAAAATGTGGGTCTTTCCAATTTCCCTACTTTTTTTCCTTCCGATGGCCTTAGCTCTGCCAATTTGTATCCGATCAGGAAATAAAGTACCATTTAGTAATCAGCGAACCCAAAAGGAATTTCCTCTTCAAAACATTGCCTAAATATCGTTTTTAAATTTTTCAAATTTTTTCAAGGGTTTCAAATGTGGGTTTTCCAATTTCCTACTTTTTTTCTTCCCCAGGCCCTACCCCCCCCCTTTTTTTAAAAAAAAAAAAAAAAAAAAAAAAAAAAGATAATCAGCGAACCCAAAAGGGAATTTCCTCCTTCAAAACATTGCTTCAATATTGTTTTTAAATTTTTCGAATTTTTCCAAAGGGTACCCCCACAAAATGTGGGTTTTTCTAATTTCCCTACTTTTGCTTCTTCCGATGGCCATAGCGCTGCCAATTTGTATCCAATCTGGAAATAAAGTAGCATTTAGTAACCAGCGAACCCAAAAGGGAATTTCCTCATTCAAAACATTGCCTAAATATCGTTTTTAAATTTTTCAAATTTTTGTTTCCCTTACAAAATGTGGGTTTTTCCAATTTCCCTACTTTTCCAGGTTTAAAGGAAAAAAATTTTTTTTCTTTTTCCGTTCCAATTGGCTACTTTTTCCTTAGCTCTGCCAATTTGTATCCGATCAGGAAAAAAAGTACCATTTAGTATTCAGCGAACCCAAAGGGAAATCCCCCTTAAAAAAAATTTTAAAAAATATCGTTTTTAAATTTTTCAAATTTTTTCAAGGGTTTCCCTTACAAAATGTGGGTTTTTCCAATTTCCCTACTTTTTTTCCTTCCGATGGCCTTAGCTCTGCCAATTTGTATCCGATCAGGAAATAAAGTACCATTTTGTAATCAGCGAACCCAAAAGGGAATTTCCCCATTCAAATCATTGCCTAAATATCGTTTTTAAATTTTTCAAATATTTTTCAAGGGTTTCCCTTACAAAATGTGGGTCTTTCCAATTTCCCTACTTTTTTTCCTTCCGATGGCCTTAGCTCTGCCAATTTGTATCCGATCAGGAAATAAAGTACCATTTAGTAATCAGCGAACCCAAAAGGGAATTTCCTCCTTCAAAACATTGCTTCAATATTGTTTTTAAATTTTTCGAATTTTTTCCAAAGGGTACCCCCACAAAATGTGGGTTTTTCTAATTTCCCTACTTTTGCTTCTTCCGATGGCCATAGCGCTGCCAATTTGTATCCAATCTGGAAATAAAGTAGCATTTAGTAACCAGCGAACCCAAAGGGAATTTCCTTATTCAAAACATTGTTTTAATGTCTTTTTAAATTTTTTCTTCGTTTTTTCCACGGGAAAAACCCCCTTGCAAAACTGTGGGTTTTCCCGATTTCCCTACTTTTGCTCCTTCCGATGGCCATCACTATTTAGTACAAGTTGTCGAATAGCTGAAACTATCTAAATAATGTGGGGAAATAACAGGGAATTTCTAAGAAAAAATATAAAACACGGTGCAAAATGTAAAATGTCACAATAAATACAGGGAAATGAAAGATATACAAGAAATTTTTTAAGACGATATTACAACAAAAATTTCCCTGTATTTTACAACATCAAAAATTTCCCTTTATTTTACAACAACAACAAAAATTTCCCTGTATTTTCTCGTCGATAATATCATTTTTAAAAATTTCCCTGTATTTTACAACAACAACAACAAAAATTTCCCTGTATTTTACAACAACAACAAAAATTTCCCTGTATTTTCTCGTCGATAATATCATTATAAAAAATTTCCCTGTATTTTACAACAACAACAGGTAAATTTTTATTGTTGTTGTTGTAAAATACAGGGAAATTTTTGTTGTTGTTGTAAAATACTGGGAAATTTTTGTTGTTGTTGTTGTAAAATACAGGGAAATTTTAAAAAATGATATTATCGACGAGAAAATACAGGGAAATTTTTGTTGTTGTTGTAAAATACAGGGAAATTTTTTTTGTTGTTGTTGTAAAATACAGGGAAATTTTTGTTGTTGTTGTTGTAAAATACAGGGAAATTTTCAAAAATGATATTATCGACGAGAAAATACAGGGAAATTTTTGTTGTTGTTGTAAAATACAGGGAAATTTTTGTTGTTGTAAAATACAGGGAAATTTTTGTTGTAATATCGTCTTAAAAAATTTCTTGTATATCTTTCATTTCCCTGTATTTATTGTGACATTTTACATTTTGCACCGTGTTTTATATTTTTTCTTAGAAATTCCCTGTTATTTTCCCACATTATTTAGATAGTTTCAGCTATTCGACAACTTGTACTAAATAGTGATGGCCATCGGAAGGAGCAAAAGTAGGGAAATCGGGAAAACCCACAGTTTTGCAAGGGGGTTTTTCCCGTGGAAAAAAAAACGAAAAATTTAAAAACGACATTAAAACAATGTTTTGAATAAGGAAATTCCCTTTTGGGTTCGCTGGTTACTAAATGGTACTTTATTTCCTGATCGGATACAAATTGGCAGAGCTATGGCCATCGGAAGAAGCAAAAGTAGGGAGATTGGGAAAACCCACAATTTTGTAGGGGTACCCCTTGGAAAAAATTCGCAAAATTTAAAAACGATATTTAAACAATGTTTTGAATGAGGAAATTCCCTTTTGGGTTCGGTGATTACTAAATGGTACTTTATTTCCTGATCGGATACAAATTGGCAGAGCTATGGCCATCGGAAGGAGAAAAAGTAGGGAAATTGGGAAAACCCACAATTTTGTAGGGGTACCCCTTGGAAAAAATTCGAAAAATTTAAAAACGATATTTAAACAATGTTTTGAATGAGGAAATTCCCTTTTGGGTTCGGTGATTACTAAATGGTACTTTATTTCCTGATCGGATACAAATTGGCAGAGCTATGGCCATCGGAAGGAGCAAAAGTAGGGAAATTGGGAAAACCCACAATTTTGTAGGGGTACCCCTTGGAAAAAATTCGAAAAATTTAAAAACGATATTTAAACAATGTTTTGAATGAGGAAATTCCCTTTTGGGTTCGGTGATTACTAAATGGTACTTTATTTCCTGATCGGATACAAATTGGCAGAGCTATGGCCATCGGAAGGAGCAAAAGTAGGGAAATTGGGAAAACCCACAATTTTGTAGGGGTACCCCTTGGAAAAAATTCGAAAAATTTAAAAACGATATTTAAACAATGTTTTGAATGAGGAAATTCCCTTTTGGGTTCGGTGATTACTAAATGGTACTTTATTTCCTGATCGGATACAAATTGGCAGAGCTATGGCCATCGGAAGGAGCAAAAGTAGGGAAATTGGGAAAACCCACAATTTTGTAGGGGTACCCCTTGGAAAAAATTCGAAAAATTTAAAAACGATATTTAAACAATGTTTTGAATGAGGAAATTCCCTTTTGGGTTCGGTGATTACTAAATGGTACTTTATTTCCTGATCGGATACAAATTGGCAGAGCTATGGCCATCGGAAGGAGCAAAAGTAGGGAAATTGGGAAAACCCACAATTTTGTAGGGGTACCCCTTGGAAAAAATTCGAAAAATTTAAAAACGATATTTAAACAATGTTTTGAATGAGGAAATTCCCTTTTGGGTTCGGTGATTACTAAATGGTACTTTATTTCCTGATCGGATACAAATTGGCAGAGCTATGGCCATCGGAAGGAGCAAAAGTAGGGAAATTGGGAAAACCCACAATTTTGTAGGGGTACCCCTTGGAAAAAATTCGAAAAATTTAAAAACGATATTTAAACAATGTTTTGAATGAGGAAATTCCCTTTTGGGTTCGGTGATTACTAAATGGTACTTTATTTCCTGATCGGATACAAATTGGCAGAGCTATGGCCATCGGAAGGAAAAAAAGTAGGGAAATTGGGAAAACCCACAATTTTGTAGGGGTACCCCTTGGAAAAAATTCGAAAAATTTAAAAACGATATTTAAACAATGTTTTGAATGAGGAAATTCCCTTTTGGGTTCGGTGATTACTAAATGGTACTTTATTTCCTGATCGGATACAAATTGGCAGAGCTATGGCCATCGGAAGGAGCAAAAGTAGGGAAATTGGGAAAACCCACAATTTTGTAGGGGTACCCCTTGGAAAAAATTCGAAAAATTTAAAAACGATATTTAAACAATGTTTTGAATGAGGAAATTCCCTTTTGGGTTCGGTGATTACTAAATGGTACTTTATTTCCTGATCGGATACAAATTGGCAGAGCTATGGCCATCGGAAGGAGCAAAAGTAGGGAAATTGGGAAAACCCACAATTTTGTAGGGGTACCCCTTGGAAAAAATTCGAAAAATTTAAAAACGATATTTAAACAATGTTTTGAATGAGGAAATTCCCTTTTGGGTTCGGTGATTACTAAATGGTACTTTATTTCCTGATCGGATACAAATTGGCAGAGCTATGGCCATCGGAAGGAGCAAAAGTAGGGAAATTGGGAAAACCCACAATTTTGTAGGGGTACCCCTTGGAAAAAATTCGAAAAATTTAAAAACGATATTTAAACAATGTTTTGAATGAGGAAATTCCCTTTTGGGTTCGGTGATTACTAAATGGTACTTTATTTCCTGATCGGATACAAATTGGCAGAGCTATGGCCATCGGAAGGAGCAAAAGTAGGGAAATTGGGAAAACCCACAATTTTGTAGGGGTACCCCTTGGAAAAAATTCGAAAAATTTAAAAACGATATTTAAACAATGTTTTGAATGAGGAAATTCCCTTTTGGGTTCGGTGATTACTAAATGGTACTTTATTTCCTGATCGGATACAAATTGGCAGAGCTATGGCCATCGGAAGGAGCAAAAGTAGGGAAATTGGGAAAACCCACAATTTTGTAGGGGTACCCCTTGGAAAAAATTCGAAAAATTTAAAAACGATATTTAAACAATGTTTTGAATGAGGAAATTCCCTTTTGGGTTCGGTGATTACTAAATGGTACTTTATTTCCTGATCGGATACAAATTGGCAGAGCTATGGCCATCGGAAGGAGCAAAAGTAGGGAAATTGGGAAAACCCACAATTTTGTAGGGGTACCCCTTGGAAAAAATTCGAAAAATTTAAAAACGATATTTAAACAATGTTTTGAATGAGGAAATTCCCTTTTGGGTTCGGTGATTACTAAATGGTACTTTATTTCCTGATCGGATACAAATTGGCAGAGCTATGGCCATCGGAAGGAGCAAAAGTAGGGAAATTGGGAAAACCCACAATTTTGTAGGGGTACCCCTTGGAAAAAATTCGAAAAATTTAAAAACGATATTTAAACAATGTTTTGAATGAGGAAATTCCCTTTTGGGTTCGGTGATTACTAAATGGTACTTTATTTCCTGATCGGATACAAATTGGCAGAGCTATGGCCATCGGAAGGAGCAAAAGTAGGGAAATTGGGAAAACCCACAATTTTGTAGGGGTACCCCTTGGAAAAAATTCGAAAAATTTAAAAACGATATTTAAACAATGTTTTGAATGAGGAAATTCCCTTTTGGGTTCGGTGATTACTAAATGGTACTTTATTTCCTGATCGGATACAAATTGGCAGAGCTATGGCCATCGGAAGGAGCAAAAGTAGGGAAATTGGGAAAACCCACAATTTTGTAGGGGTACCCCTTGGAAAAAATTCGAAAAATTTAAAAACGATATTTAAACAATGTTTTGAATGAGGAAATTCCCTTTTGGGTTCGGTGATTACTAAATGGTACTTTATTTCCTGATCGGATACAAATTGGCAGAGCTATGGCCATCGGAAGGAGCAAAAGTAGGGAAATTGGGAAAACCCACAATTTTGTAGGGGTACCCCTTGGAAAAAATTCGAAAAATTTAAAAACGATATTTAAACAATGTTTTGAATGAGGAAATTCCCTTTTGGGTTCGGTGATTACTAAATGGTACTTTATTTCCTGATCGGATACAAATTGGCAGAGCTATGGCCATCGGAAGGAGCAAAAGTAGGGAAATTGGGAAAACCCACAATTTTGTAGGGGTACCCCTTGGAAAAAATTCGAAAAATTTAAAAACGATATTTAAACAATGTTTTGAATGAGGAAATTCCCTTTTGGGTTCGGTGATTACTAAATGGTACTTTATTTCCTGATCGGATACAAATTGGCAGAGCTATGGCCATCGGAAGGAGCAAAAGTAGGGAAATTGGGAAAACCCACAATTTTGTAGGGGTACCCCTTGGAAAAAATTCGAAAAATTTAAAAACGATATTTAAACAATGTTTTGAATGAGGAAATTCCCTTTTGGGTTCGGTGATTACTAAATGGTACTTTATTTCCTGATCGGATACAAATTGGCAGAGCTATGGCCATCGGAAGGAGCAAAAGTAGGGAAATTGGGAAAACCCACAATTTTGTAGGGGTACCCCTTGGAAAAAATTCGAAAAATTTAAAAACGATATTTAAACAATGTTTTGAATGAGGAAATTCCCTTTTGGGTTCGGTGATTACTAAATGGTACTTTATTTCCTGATCGGATACAAATTGGCAGAGCTATGGCCATCGGAAGGAGCAAAAGTAGGGAAATTGGGAAAACCCACAATTTTGTAGGGGTACCCCTTGGAAAAAATTCGAAAAATTTAAAAACGATATTTAAACAATGTTTTGAATGAGGAAATTCCCTTTTGGGTTCGGTGATTACTAAATGGTACTTTATTTCCTGATCGGATACAAATTGGCAGAGCTATGGCCATCGGAAGGAGCAAAAGTAGGGAAATTGGGAAAACCCACAATTTTGTAGGGGTACCCCTTGGAAAAAATTCGAAAAATTTAAAAACGATATTTAAACAATGTTTTGAATGAGGAAATTCCCTTTTGGGTTCGGTGATTACTAAATGGTACTTTATTTCCTGATCGGATACAAATTGGCAGAGCTATGGCCATCGGAAGGAGCAAAAGTAGGGAAATTGGGAAAACCCACAATTTTGTAGGGGTACCCCTTGGAAAAAATTCGAAAAATTTAAAAACGATATTTAAACAATGTTTTGAATGAGGAAATTCCCTTTTGGGTTCGGTGATTACTAAATGGTACTTTATTTCCTGATCGGATACAAATTGGCAGAGCTATGGCCATCGGAAGGAGCAAAAGTAGGGAAATTGGGAAAACCCACAATTTTGTAGGGGTACCCCTTGGAAAAAATTCGAAAAATTTAAAAACGATATTTAAACAATGTTTTGAATGAGGAAATTCCCTTTTGGGTTCGGTGATTACTAAATGGTACTTTATTTCCTGATCGGATACAAATTGGCAGAGCTATGGCCATCGGAAGGAGCAAAAGTAGGGAAATTGGGAAAACCCACAATTTTGTAGGGGTACCCCTTGGAAAAAATTCGAAAAATTTAAAAACGATATTTAAACAATGTTTTGAATGAGGAAATTCCCTTTTGGGTTCGGTGATTACTAAATGGTACTTTATTTCCTGATCGGATACAAATTGGCAGAGCTATGGCCATCGGAAGGAGCAAAAGTAGGGAAATTGGGAAAACCCACAATTTTGTAGGGGTACCCCTTGGAAAAAATTCGAAAAATTTAAAAACGATATTTAAACAATGTTTTGAATGAGGAAATTCCCTTTTGGGTTCGGTGATTACTAAATGGTACTTTATTTCCTGATCGGATACAAATTGGCAGAGCTATGGCCATCGGAAGGAGCAAAAGTAGGGAAATTGGGAAAACCCACAATTTTGTAGGGGTACCCCTTGGAAAAAATTCGAAAAATTTAAAAACGATATTTAAACAATGTTTTGAATGAGGAAATTCCCTTTTGGGTTCGGTGATTACTAAATGGTACTTTATTTCCTGATCGGATACAAATTGGCAGAGCTATGGCCATCGGAAGGAGCAAAAGTAGGGAAATTGGGAAAACCCACAATTTTGTAGGGGTACCCCTTGGAAAAAATTCGAAAAATTTAAAAACGATATTTAAACAATGTTTTGAATGAGGAAATTCCCTTTTGGGTTCGGTGATTACTAAATGGTACTTTATTTCCTGATCGGATACAAATTGGCAGAGCTATGGCCATCGGAAGGAGCAAAAGTAGGGAAATTGGGAAAACCCACAATTTTGTAGGGGTACCCCTTGGAAAAAATTCGAAAAATTTAAAAACGATATTTAAACAATGTTTTGAATGAGGAAATTCCCTTTTGGGTTCGGTGATTACTAAATGGTACTTTATTTCCTGATCGGATACAAATTGGCAGAGCTATGGCCATCGGAAGGAGCAAAAGTAGGGAAATTGGGAAAACCCACAATTTTGTAGGGGTACCCCTTGGAAAAAATTCGAAAAATTTAAAAACTGTATTTAAACAATGTTTTGAATGAGGAAATTCCACTTTGGGTTTGGTGATTACTAAATGGTACTTTATTTCCTGATCGGATACAAATTGGCAGAGATATGGCCTTTGGAAGGAGCAAAAGTAGGGAAATTGGGAAAACCCACAATTTTGTAGGGGTACCCCTTGGAAAAAATTCGAAAAATTTAAAAACGATATTTAAACAATGTTTTGAATGAGGAAATTCCCTTTTGGGTTCGGTGATTACTAAATGGTACTTTATTTCCTGATCGGATACAAATTGGCAGAGCTATGGCCATCGGAAGGAGCAAAAGTAGGGAAATTGGGAAAACCCACAATTTTGTAGGGGTACCCCTTGGAAAAAATTCGAAAAATTTAAAAACGATATTTAAACAATGTTTTGAATGAGGAAATTCCCTTTTGGGTTCGGTGATTACTAAATGGTACTTTATTTCCTGATCGGATACAAATTGGCAGAGCTATGGCCATCGGAAGGAGCAAAAGTAGGGAAATTGGGAAAACCCACAATTTTGTAGGGGTACCCCTTGGAAAAAATTCGAAAAATTTAAAAACGATATTTAAACAATGTTTTGAATGAGGAAATTCCCTTTTGGGTTCGGTGATTACTAAATGGTACTTTATTTCCTGATCGGATACAAATTGGCAGAGCTATGGCCATCGGAAGGAGCAAAAGTAGGGAAATTGGGAAAACCCACAATTTTGTAGGGGTACCCCTTGGAAAAAATTCGAAAAATTTAAAAACGATATTTAAACAATGTTTTGAATGAGGAAATTCCCTTTTGGGTTCGGTGATTACTAAATGGTACTTTATTTCCTGATCGGATACAAATTGGCAGAGCTATGGCCATCGGAAGGAGCAAAAGTAGGGAAATTGGGAAAACCCACAATTTTGTAGGGGTACCCCTTGGAAAAAATTCGAAAAATTTAAAAACGATATTTAAACAATGTTTTGAATGAGGAAATTCCCTTTTGGGTTCGGTGATTACTAAATGGTACTTTATTTCCTGATCGGATACAAATTGGCAGAGCTATGGCCATCGGAAGGAGCAAAAGTAGGGAAATTGGGAAAACCCACAATTTTGTAGGGGTACCCCTTGGAAAAAATTCGAAAAATTTAAAAACGATATTTAAACAATGTTTTGAATGAGGAAATTCCCTTTTGGGTTCGGTGATTACTAAATGGTACTTTATTTCCTGATCGGATACAAATTGGCAGAGCTATGGCCATCGGAAGGAGCAAAAGTAGGGAAATTGGGAAAACCCACAATTTTGTAGGGGTACCCCTTGGAAAAAATTCGAAAAATTTAAAAACGATATTTAAACAATGTTTTGAATGAGGAAATTCCCTTTTGGGTTCGGTGATTACTAAATGGTACTTTATTTCCTGATCGGATACAAATTGGCAGAGCTATGGCCATCGGAAGGAGCAAAAGTAGGGAAATTGGGAAAACCCACAATTTTGTAGGGGTACCCCTTGGAAAAAATTCGAAAAATTTAAAAACGATATTTAAACAATGTTTTGAATGAGGAAATTCCCTTTTGGGTTCGGTGATTACTAAATGGTACTTTATTTCCTGATCGGATACAAATTGGCAGAGCTATGGCCATCGGAAGGAGCAAAAGTAGGGAAATTGGGAAAACCCACAATTTTGTAGGGGTACCCCTTGGAAAAAATTCGAAAAATTTAAAAACGATATTTAAACAATGTTTTGAATGAGGAAATTCCCTTTTGGGTTCGGTGATTACTAAATGGTACTTTATTTCCTGATCGGATACAAATTGGCAGAGCTATGGCCATCGGAAGGAGCAAAAGTAGGGAAATTGGGAAAACCCACAATTTTGTAGGGGTACCCCTTGGAAAAAATTCGAAAAATTTAAAAACGATATTTAAACAATGTTTTGAATGAGGAAATTCCCTTTTGGGTTCGGTGATTACTAAATGGTACTTTATTTCCTGATCGGATACAAATTGGCAGAGCTATGGCCATCGGAAGGAGCAAAAGTAGGGAAATTGGGAAAACCCACAATTTTGTAGGGGTACCCCTTGGAAAAAATTCGAAAAATTTAAAAACGATATTTAAACAATGTTTTGAATGAGGAAATTCCCTTTTGGGTTCGGTGATTACTAAATGGTACTTTATTTCCTGATCGGATACAAATTGGCAGAGCTATGGCCATCGGAAGGAGCAAAAGTAGGGAAATTGGGAAAACCCACAATTTTGTAGGGGTACCCCTTGGAAAAAATTCGAAAAATTTAAAAACGATATTTAAACAATGTTTTGAATGAGGAAATTCCCTTTTGGGTTCGGTGATTACTAAATGGTACTTTATTTCCTGATCGGATACAAATTGGCAGAGCTATGGCCATCGGAAGGAGCAAAAGTAGGGAAATTGGGAAAACCCACAATTTTGTAGGGGTACCCCTTGGAAAAAATTCGAAAAATTTAAAAACGATATTTAAACAATGTTTTGAATGAGGAAATTCCCTTTTGGGTTCGGTGATTACTAAATGGTACTTTATTTCCTGATCGGATACAAATTGGCAGAGCTATGGCCATCGGAAGGAGCAAAAGTAGGGAAATTGGGAAAACCCACAATTTTGTAGGGGTACCCCTTGGAAAAAATTCGAAAAATTTAAAAACGATATTTAAACAATGTTTTGAATGAGGAAATTCCCTTTTGGGTTCGGTGATTACTAAATGGTACTTTATTTCCTGATCGGATACAAATTGGCAGAGCTATGGCCATCGGAAGGAGCAAAAGTAGGGAAATTGGGAAAACCCACAATTTTGTAGGGGTACCCCTTGGAAAAAATTCGAAAAATTTAAAAACGATATTTAAACAATGTTTTGAATGAGGAAATTCCCTTTTGGGTTCGGTGATTACTAAATGGTACTTTATTTCCTGATCGGATACAAATTGGCAGAGCTATGGCCATCGGAAGGAGCAAAAGTAGGGAAATTGGGAAAACCCACAATTTTGTAGGGGTACCCCTTGGAAAAAATTCGAAAAATTTAAAAACGATATTTAAACAATGTTTTGAATGAGGAAATTCCCTTTTGGGTTCGGTGATTACTAAATGGTACTTTATTTCCTGATCGGATACAAATTGGCAGAGCTATGGCCATCGGAAGGAGCAAAAGTAGGGAAATTGGGAAAACCCACAATTTTGTAGGGGTACCCCTTGGAAAAAATTCGAAAAATTTAAAAACGATATTTAAACAATGTTTTGAATGAGGAAATTCCCTTTTGGGTTCGGTGATTACTAAATGGTACTTTATTTCCTGATCGGATACAAATTGGCAGAGCTATGGCCATCGGAAGGAGCAAAAGTAGGGAAATTGGGAAAACCCACAATTTTGTAGGGGTACCCCTTGGAAAAAATTCGAAAAATTTAAAAACGATATTTAAACAATGTTTTGAATGAGGAAATTCCCTTTTGGGTTCGGTGATTACTAAATGGTACTTTATTTCCTGATCGGATACAAATTGGCAGAGCTATGGCCATCGGAAGGAGCAAAAGTAGGGAAATTGGGAAAACCCACAATTTTGTAGGGGTACCCCTTGGAAAAAATTCGAAAAATTTAAAAACGATATTTAAACAATGTTTTGAATGAGGAAATTCCCTTTTGGGTTCGGTGATTACTAAATGGTACTTTATTTCCTGATCGGATACAAATTGGCAGAGCTATGGCCATCGGAAGGAGCAAAAGTAGGGAAATTGGGAAAACCCACAATTTTGTAGGGGTACCCCTTGGAAAAAATTCGAAAAATTTAAAAACGATATTTAAACAATGTTTTGAATGAGGAAATTCCCTTTTGGGTTCGGTGATTACTAAATGGTACTTTATTTCCTGATCGGATACAAATTGGCAGAGCTATGGCCATCGGAAGGAGCAAAAGTAGGGAAATTGGGAAAACCCACAATTTTGTAGGGGTACCCCTTGGAAAAAATTCGAAAAATTTAAAAACGATATTTAAACAATGTTTTGAATGAGGAAATTCCCTTTGGGTTCGGTGATTACTAAATGGTACTTTATTTCCTGATCGGATACAAATTGGCAGAGCTATGGCCATCGGAAGGAGCAAAAGTAGGGAAATTGGGAAAACCCACAATTTTGTAGGGGTACCCCTTGGAAAAAATTCGAAAAATTTAAAAACGATATTTAAACAATGTTTTGAATGAGGAAATTCCCTTTTGGGTTCGGTGATTACTAAATGGTACTTTATTTCCTGATCGGATACAAATTGGCAGAGCTATGGCCATCGGAAGGAGCAAAAGTAGGGAAATTGGGAAAACCCACAATTTTGTAGGGGTACCCCTTGGAAAAAATTCGAAAAATTTAAAAACGATATTTAAACAATGTTTTGAATGAGGAAATTCCCTTTTGGGTTCGGTGATTACTAAATGGTACTTTATTTCCTGATCGGATACAAATTGGCAGAGCTATGGCCATCGGAAGGAGCAAAAGTAGGGAAATTGGGAAAACCCACAATTTTGTAGGGGTACCCCTTGGAAAAAATTCGAAAAATTTAAAAACGATATTTAAACAATGTTTTGAATGAGGAAATTCCCTTTTGGGTTCGGTGATTACTAAATGGTACTTTATTTCCTGATCGGATACAAATTGGCAGAGCTATGGCCATCGGAAGGAGCAAAAGTAGGGAAATTGGGAAAACCCACAATTTTGTAGGGGTACCCCTTGGAAAAAATTCGAAAAATTTAAAAACGATATTTAAACAATGTTTTGAATGAGGAAATTCCCTTTTGGGTTCGGTGATTACTAAATGGTACTTTATTTCCTGATCGGATACAAATTGGCAGAGCTATGGCCATCGGAAGGAGCAAAAGTAGGGAAATTGGGAAAACCCACAATTTTGTAGGGGTACCCCTTGGAAAAAATTCGAAAAATTTAAAAACGATATTTAAACAATGTTTTGAATGAGGAAATTCCCTTTTGGGTTCGGTGATTACTAAATGGTACTTTATTTCCTGATCGGATACAAATTGGCAGAGCTATGGCCATCGGAAGGAGCAAAAGTAGGGAAATTGGGAAAACCCACAATTTTGTAGGGGTACCCCTTGGAAAAAATTCGAAAAATTTAAAAACGATATTTAAACAATGTTTTGAATGAGGAAATTCCCTTTTGGGTTCGGTGATTACTAAATGGTACTTTATTTCCTGATCGGATACAAATTGGCAGAGCTATGGCCATCGGAAGGAGCAAAAGTAGGGAAATTGGGAAAACCCACAATTTTGTAGGGGTACCCCTTGGAAAAAATTCGAAAAATTTAAAAACGATATTTAAACAATGTTTTGAATGAGGAAATTCCCTTTTGGGTTCGGTGATTACTAAATGGTACTTTATTTCCTGATCGGATACAAATTGGCAGAGCTATGGCCATCGGAAGGAGCAAAAGTAGGGAAATTGGGAAAACCCACAATTTTGTAGGGGTACCCCTTGGAAAAAATTCGAAAAATTTAAAAACGATATTTAAACAATGTTTTGAATGAGGAAATTCCCTTTTGGGTTCGGTGATTACTAAATGGTACTTTATTTCCTGATCGGATACAAATTGGCAGAGCTATGGCCATCGGAAGGAGCAAAAGTAGGGAAATTGGGAAAACCCACAATTTTGTAGGGGTACCCCTTGGAAAAAATTCGAAAAATTTAAAAACGATATTTAAACAATGTTTTGAATGAGGAAATTCCCTTTTGGGTTCGGTGATTACTAAATGGTACTTTATTTCCTGATCGGATACAAATTGGCAGAGCTATGGCCATCGGAAGGAGCAAAAGTAGGGAAATTGGGAAAACCCACAATTTTGTAGGGGTACCCCTTGGAAAAAATTCGAAAAATTTAAAAACGATATTTAAACAATGTTTTGAATGAGGAAATTCCCTTTTGGGTTCGGTGATTACTAAATGGTACTTTATTTCCTGATCGGATACAAATTGGCAGAGCTATGGCCATCGGAAGGAGCAAAAGTAGGGAAATTGGGAAAACCCACAATTTTGTAGGGGTACCCCTTGGAAAAAATTCGAAAAATTTAAAAACGATATTTAAACAATGTTTTGAATGAGGAAATTCCCTTTTGGGTTCGGTGATTACTAAATGGTACTTTATTTCCTGATCGGATACAAATTGGCAGAGCTATGGCCATCGGAAGGAGCAAAAGTAGGGAAATTGGGAAAACCCACAATTTTGTAGGGGTACCCCCTTGGAAAAAATTCGAAAAATTTAAAAACGATATTTAAACAATGTTTTGAATGAGGAAATTCCCTTTTGGGTTCGGTGATTACTAAATGGTACTTTATTTCCTGATCGGATACAAATTGGCAGAGCTATGGCCATCGGAAGGAGCAAAAGTAGGGAAATTGGGAAAACCCACAATTTTGTAGGGGTACCCCTTGGAAAAAATTCGAAAAATTTAAAAACGATATTTAAACAATGTTTTGAATGAGGAAATTCCCTTTTGGGTTCGGTGATTACTAAATGGTACTTTATTTCCTGATCGGATACAAATTGGCAGAGCTATGGCCATCGGAAGGAGCAAAAGTAGGGAAATTGGGAAAACCCACAATTTTGTAGGGGTACCCCTTGGAAAAAATTCGAAAAATTTAAAAACGATATTTAAACAATGTTTTGAATGAGGAAATTCCCTTTTGGGTTCGGTGATTACTAAATGGTACTTTATTTCCTGATCGGATACAAATTGGCAGAGCTATGGCCATCGGAAGGAGCAAAAGTAGGGAAATTGGGAAAACCCACAATTTTGTAGGGGTACCCCTTGGAAAAAATTCGAAAAATTTAAAAACGATATTTAAACAATGTTTTGAATGAGGAAATTCCCTTTTGGGTTCGGTGATTACTAAATGGTACTTTATTTCCTGATCGGATACAAATTGGCAGAGCTATGGCCATCGGAAGGAGCAAAAGTAGGGAAATTGGGAAAACCCACAATTTTGTAGGGGTACCCCTTGGAAAAAATTCGAAAAATTTAAAAACGATATTTAAACAATGTTTTGAATGAGGAAATTCCCTTTTGGGTTCGGTGATTACTAAATGGTACTTTATTTCCTGATCGGATACAAATTGGCAGAGCTATGGCCATCGGAAGGAGCAAAAGTAGGGAAATTGGGAAAACCCACAATTTTGTAGGGGTACCCCTTGGAAAAAATTCGAAAAATTTAAAAACGATATTTAAACAATGTTTTGAATGAGGAAATTCCCTTTTGGGTTCGGTGATTACTAAATGGTACTTTATTTCCTGATCGGATACAAATTGGCAGAGCTATGGCCATCGGAAGGAGCAAAAGTAGGGAAATTGGGAAAACCCACAATTTTGTAGGGGTACCCCTTGGAAAAAATTCGAAAAATTTAAAAACGATATTTAAACAATGTTTTGAATGAGGAAATTCCCTTTTGGGTTCGGTGATTACTAAATGGTACTTTATTTCCTGATCGGATACAAATTGGCAGAGCTATGGCCATCGGAAGGAGCAAAAGTAGGGAAATTGGGAAAACCCACAATTTTGTAGGGGTACCCCTTGGAAAAAATTCGAAAAATTTAAAAACGATATTTAAACAATGTTTTGAATGAGGAAATTCCCTTTTGGGTTCGGTGATTACTAAATGGTACTTTATTTCCTGATCGGATACAAATTGGCAGAGCTATGGCCATCGGAAGGAGCAAAAGTAGGGAAATTGGGAAAACCCACAATTTTGTAGGGGTACCCCTTGGAAAAAATTCGAAAAATTTAAAAACGATATTTAAACAATGTTTTGAATGAGGAAATTCCCTTTTGGGTTCGGTGATTACTAAATGGTACTTTATTTCCTGATCGGATACAAATTGGCAGAGCTATGGCCATCGGAAGGAGCAAAAGTAGGGAAATTGGGAAAACCCACAATTTTGTAGGGGTACCCCTTGGAAAAAATTCGAAAAATTTAAAAACGATATTTAAACAATGTTTTGAATGAGGAAATTCCCTTTTGGGTTCGGTGATTACTAAATGGTACTTTATTTCCTGATCGGATACAAATTGGCAGAGCTATGGCCATCGGAAGGAGCAAAAGTAGGGAAATTGGGAAAACCCACAATTTTGTAGGGGTACCCCTTGGAAAAAATTCGAAAAATTTAAAAACGATATTTAAACAATGTTTTGAATGAGGAAATTCCCTTTTGGGTTCGGTGATTACTAAATGGTACTTTATTTCCTGATCGGATACAAATTGGCAGAGCTATGGCCATCGGAAGGAGCAAAAGTAGGGAAATTGGGAAAACCCACAATTTTGTAGGGGTACCCCTTGGAAAAAATTCGAAAAATTTAAAAACGATATTTAAACAATGTTTTGAATGAGGAAATTCCCTTTTGGGTTCGGTGATTACTAAATGGTACTTTATTTCCTGATCGGATACAAATTGGCAGAGCTATGGCCATCGGAAGGAGCAAAAGTAGGGAAATTGGGAAAACCCACAATTTTGTAGGGGTACCCCTTGGAAAAAATTCGAAAAATTTAAAAACGATATTTAAACAATGTTTTGAATGAGGAAATTCCCTTTTGGGTTCGGTGATTACTAAATGGTACTTTATTTCCTGATCGGATACAAATTGGCAGAGCTATGGCCATCGGAAGGAGCAAAAGTAGGGAAATTGGGAAAACCCACAATTTTGTAGGGGTACCCCTTGGAAAAAATTCGAAAAATTTAAAAACGATATTTAAACAATGTTTTGAATGAGGAAATTCCCTTTTGGGTTCGGTGATTACTAAATGGTACTTTATTTCCTGATCGGATACAAATTGGCAGAGCTATGGCCATCGGAAGGAGCAAAAGTAGGGAAATTGGGAAAACCCACAATTTTGTAGGGGTACCCCTTGGAAAAAATTCGAAAAATTTAAAAACGATATTTAAACAATGTTTTGAATGAGGAAATTCCCTTTTGGGTTCGGTGATTACTAAATGGTACTTTATTTCCTGATCGGATACAAATTGGCAGAGCTATGGCCATCGGAAGGAGCAAAAGTAGGGAAATTGGGAAAACCCACAATTTTGTAGGGGTACCCCTTGGAAAAAATTCGAAAAATTTAAAAACGATATTTAAACAATGTTTTGAATGAGGAAATTCCCTTTTGGGTTCGGTGATTACTAAATGGTACTTTATTTCCTGATCGGATACAAATTGGCAGAGCTATGGCCATCGGAAGGAGCAAAAGTAGGGAAATTGGGAAAACCCACAATTTTGTAGGGGTACCCCTTGGAAAAAATTCGAAAAATTTAAAAACGATATTTAAACAATGTTTTGAATGAGGAAATTCCCTTTTGGGTTCGGTGATTACTAAATGGTACTTTATTTCCTGATCGGATACAAATTGGCAGAGCTATGGCCATCGGAAGGAGCAAAAGTAGGGAAATTGGGAAAACCCACAATTTTGTAGGGGTACCCCTTGGAAAAAATTCGAAAAATTTAAAAACGATATTTAAACAATGTTTTGAATGAGGAAATTCCCTTTTGGGTTCGGTGATTACTAAATGGTACTTTATTTCCTGATCGGATACAAATTGGCAGAGCTATGGCCATCGGAAGGAGCAAAAGTAGGGAAATTGGGAAAACCCACAATTTTGTAGGGGTACCCCTTGGAAAAAATTCGAAAAATTTAAAAACGATATTTAAACAATGTTTTGAATGAGGAAATTCCCTTTTGGGTTCGGTGATTACTAAATGGTACTTTATTTCCTGATCGGATACAAATTGGCAGAGCTATGGCCATCGGAAGGAGCAAAAGTAGGGAAATTGGGAAAACCCACAATTTTGTAGGGGTACCCCTTGGAAAAAATTCGAAAAATTTAAAAACGATATTTAAACAATGTTTTGAATGAGGAAATTCCCTTTTGGGTTCGGTGATTACTAAATGGTACTTTATTTCCTGATCGGATACAAATTGGCAGAGCTATGGCCATCGGAAGGAGCAAAAGTAGGGAAATTGGGAAAACCCACAATTTTGTAGGGGTACCCCTTGGAAAAAATTCGAAAAATTTAAAAACGATATTTAAACAATGTTTTGAATGAGGAAATTCCCTTTTGGGTTCGGTGATTACTAAATGGTACTTTATTTCCTGATCGGATACAAATTGGCAGAGCTATGGCCATCGGAAGGAGCAAAAGTAGGGAAATTGGGAAAACCCACAATTTTGTAGGGGTACCCCTTGGAAAAAATTCGAAAAATTTAAAAACGATATTTAAACAATGTTTTGAATGAGGAAATTCCCTTTTGGGTTCGGTGATTACTAAATGGTACTTTATTTCCTGATCGGATACAAATTGGCAGAGCTATGGCCATCGGAAGGAGCAAAAGTAGGGAAATTGGGAAAACCCACAATTTTGTAGGGGTACCCCTTGGAAAAAATTCGAAAAATTTAAAAACGATATTTAAACAATGTTTTGAATGAGGAAATTCCCTTTTGGGTTCGGTGATTACTAAATGGTACTTTATTTCCTGATCGGATACAAATTGGCAGAGCTATGGCCATCGGAAGGAGCAAAAGTAGGGAAATTGGGAAAACCCACAATTTTGTAGGGGTACCCCTTTGAAAAAATTCGAAAAATTTAAAAACGATATTTAAACAATGTTTTGAATGAGGAAATTCCCTTTTGGGTTCGGTGATTACTAAATGGTACTTTATTTCCTGATCGGATACAAATTGGCAGAGCTATGGCCATCGGAAGGAGCAAAAGTAGGGAAATTGGGAAAACCCACAATTTTGTAGGGGTACCCCTTGGAAAAAATTCGAAAAATTTAAAAACGATATTTAAACAATGTTTTGAATGAGGAAATTCCCTTTTGGGTTCGGTGATTACTAAATGGTACTTTATTTCCTGATCGGATACAAATTGGCAGAGCTATGGCCATCGGAAGGAGCAAAAGTAGGGAAATTGGGAAAACCCACAATTTTGTAGGGGTACCCCTTGGAAAAAATTCGAAAAATTTTAAAAAACGATATTTAAACAATGTTTTGAATGAGGAAATTCCCTTTTGGGTTCGGTGATTACTAAATGGTACTTTATTTCCTGATCGGATACAAATTGGCAGAGCTATGGCCATCGGAAGGAGCAAAAGTAGGGAAATTGGGAAAACCCACAATTTTGTAGGGGTACCCCTTGAAAAAATTCGAAAAATTTAAAAACGATATTTAAACAATGTTTTGAATGAGGAAATTCCCTTTTGGGTTCGGTGATTACTAAATGGTACTTTATTTCCTGATCGGATACAAATTGGCAGAGCTATGGCCATCGGAAGGAGCAAAAGTAGGGAAATTGGGAAAACCCACAATTTTGTAGGGGTACCCCTTGGAAAAAATTCGAAAAATTTAAAAACGATATTTAAACAATGTTTTGAATGAGGAAATTCCCTTTTGGGTTCGGTGATTACTAAATGGTACTTTATTTCCTGATCGGATACAAATTGGCAGAGCTATGGCCATCGGAAGGAGCAAAAGTAGGGAAATTGGGAAAACCCACAATTTTGTAGGGGTACCCCTTGGAAAAAATTCGAAAAATTTAAAAACGATATTTAAACAATGTTTTGAATGAGGAAATTCCCTTTTGGGTTCGGTGATTACTAAATGGTACTTTATTTCCTGATCGGATACAAATTGGCAGAGCTATGGCCATCGGAAGGAGCAAAAGTAGGGAAATTGGGAAAACCCACAATTTTGTAGGGGTACCCCTTGGAAAAAATTCGAAAAATTTAAAAACGATATTTAAACAATGTTTTGAATGAGGAAATTCCCTTTTGGGTTCGGTGATTACTAAATGGTACTTTATTTCCTGATCGGATACAAATTGGCAGAGCTATGGCCATCGGAAGGAGCAAAAGTAGGGAAATTGGGAAAACCCACAATTTTGTAGGGGTACCCCTTGGAAAAAATTCGAAAAATTTAAAAACGATATTTAAACAATGTTTTGAATGAGGAAATTCCCTTTTGGGTTCGGTGATTACTAAATGGTACTTTATTTCCTGATCGGATACAAATTGGCAGAGCTATGGCCATCGGAAGGAGCAAAAGTAGGGAAATTGGGAAAACCCACAATTTTGTAGGGGTACCCCTTGGAAAAAATTCGAAAAATTTAAAAACGATATTTAAACAATGTTTTGAATGAGGAAATTCCCTTTTGGGTTCGGTGATTACTAAATGGTACTTTATTTCCTGATCGGATACAAATTGGCAGAGCTATGGCCATCGGAAGGAGCAAAAGTAGGGAAATTGGGAAAACCCACAATTTTGTAGGGGTACCCCTTGGAAAAAATTCGAAAAATTTAAAAACGATATTTAAACAATGTTTTGAATGAGGAAATTCCCTTTTGGGTTCGGTGATTACTAAATGGTACTTTATTTCCTGATCGGATACAAATTGGCAGAGCTATGGCCATCGGAAGGAGCAAAAGTAGGGAAATTGGGAAAACCCACAATTTTGTAGGGGTACCCCTTGGAAAAAATTCGAAAAATTTAAAAACGATATTTAAACAATGTTTTGAATGAGGAAATTCCCTTTTGGGTTCGGTGATTACTAAATGGTACTTTATTTCCTGATCGGATACAAATTGGCAGAGCTATGGCCATCGGAAGGAGCAAAAGTAGGGAAATTGGGAAAACCCACAATTTTGTAGGGGTACCCCTTGGAAAAAATTCGAAAAATTTAAAAACGATATTTAAACAATGTTTTGAATGAGGAAATTCCCTTTTGGGTTCGGTGATTACTAAATGGTACTTTATTTCCTGATCGGATACAAATTGGCAGAGCTATGGCCATCGGAAGGAGCAAAAGTAGGGAAATTGGGAAAACCCACAATTTTGTAGGGGTACCCCTTGGAAAAAATTCGAAAAATTTAAAAACGATATTTAAACAATGTTTTGAATGAGGAAATTCCCTTTTGGGTTCGGTGATTACTAAATGGTACTTTATTTCCTGATCGGATACAAATTGGCAGAGCTATGGCCATCGGAAGGAGCAAAAGTAGGGAAATTGGGAAAACCCACAATTTTGTAGGGGTACCCCTTGAAAAAAATTCGAAAAATTTAAAAACGATATTTAAACAATGTTTTGAATGAGGAAATTCCCTTTTGGGTTCGGTGATTACTAAATGGTACTTTATTTCCTGATCGGATACAAATTGGCAGAGCTATGGCCATCGGAAGGAGCAAAAGTAGGGAAATTGGGAAAACCCACAATTTTGTAGGGGTACCCCTTGGAAAAAATTCGAAAAATTTAAAAACGATATTTAAACAATGTTTTGAATGAGGAAATTCCCTTTTGGGTTCGGTGATTACTAAATGGTACTTTATTTCCTGATCGGATACAAATTGGCAGAGCTATGGCCATCGGAAGGAGCAAAAGTAGGGAAATTGGGAAAACCCACAATTTTGTAGGGGTACCCCTTGGAAAAAATTCGAAAAATTTAAAAACGATATTTAAACAATGTTTTGAATGAGGAAATTCCCTTTTGGGTTCGGTGATTACTAAATGGTACTTTATTTCCTGATCGGATACAAATTGGCAGAGCTATGGCCATCGGAAGGAGCAAAAGTAGGGAAATTGGGAAAACCCACAATTTTGTAGGGGTACCCCTTGGAAAAAATTCGAAAAATTTAAAAACGATATTTAAACAATGTTTTGAATGAGGAAATTCCCTTTTGGGTTCGGTGATTACTAAATGGTACTTTATTTCCTGATCGGATACAAATTGGCAGAGCTATGGCCATCGGAAGGAGCAAAAGTAGGGAAATTGGGAAAACCCACAATTTTGTAGGGGTACCCCTTGGAAAAAATTCGAAAAATTTAAAAACGATATTTAAACAATGTTTTGAATGAGGAAATTCCCTTTTGGGTTCGGTGATTACTAAATGGTACTTTATTTCCTGATCGGATACAAATTGGCAGAGCTATGGCCATCGGAAGGAGCAAAAGTAGGGAAATTGGGAAAACCCACAATTTTGTAGGGGTACCCCTTGGAAAAAATTCGAAAAATTTAAAAACGATATTTAAACAATGTTTTGAATGAGGAAATTCCCTTTTGGGTTCGGTGATTACTAAATGGTACTTTATTTCCTGATCGGATACAAATTGGCAGAGCTATGGCCATCGGAAGGAGCAAAAGTAGGGAAATTGGGAAAACCCACAATTTTGTAGGGGTACCCCTTGGAAAAAATTCGAAAAATTTAAAAACGATATTTAAACAATGTTTTGAATGAGGAAATTCCCTTTTGGGTTCGGTGATTACTAAATGGTACTTTATTTCCTGATCGGATACAAATTGGCAGAGCTATGGCCATCGGAAGGAGCAAAAGTAGGGAAATTGGGAAAACCCACAATTTTGTAGGGGTACCCCTTGGAAAAAATTCGAAAAATTTAAAAACGATATTTAAACAATGTTTTGAATGAGGAAATTCCCTTTTGGGTTCGGTGATTACTAAATGGTACTTTATTTCCTGATCGGATACAAATTGGCAGAGCTATGGCCATCGGAAGGAGCAAAAGTAGGGAAATTGGGAAAACCCACAATTTTGTAGGGGTACCCCTTGGAAAAAATTCGAAAAATTTAAAAACGATATTTAAACAATGTTTTGAATGAGGAAATTCCCTTTTGGGTTCGGTGATTACTAAATGGTACTTTATTTCCTGATCGGATACAAATTGGCAGAGCTATGGCCATCGGAAGGAGCAAAAGTAGGGAAATTGGGAAAACCCACAATTTTGTAGGGGTACCCCTTGGAAAAAATTCGAAAAATTTAAAAACGATATTTAAACAATGTTTTGAATGAGGAAATTCCCTTTTGGGTTCGGTGATTACTAAATGGTACTTTATTTCCTGATCGGATACAAATTGGCAGAGCTATGGCCATCGGAAGGAGCAAAAGTAGGGAAATTGGGAAAACCCACAATTTTGTAGGGGTACCCCTTGGAAAAAATTCGAAAAATTTAAAAACGATATTTAAACAATGTTTTGAATGAGGAAATTCCCTTTTGGGTTCGGTGATTACTAAATGGTACTTTATTTCCTGATCGGATACAAATTGGCAGAGCTATGGCCATCGGAAGGAGCAAAAGTAGGGAAATTGGGAAAACCCACAATTTTGTAGGGGTACCCCTTGAAAAAATTCGAAAAATTTAAAAACGATATTTAAACAATGTTTTGAATGAGGAAATTCCCTTTTGGGTTCGGTGATTACTAAATGGTACTTTATTTCCTGATCGGATACAAATTGGCAGAGCTATGGCCATCGGAAGGAGCAAAAGTAGGGAAATTGGGAAAACCCACAATTTTGTAGGGGTACCCCTTGGAAAAAATTCGAAAAATTTAAAAACGATATTTAAACAATGTTTTGAATGAGGAAATTCCCTTTTGGGTTCGGTGATTACTAAATGGTACTTTATTTCCTGATCGGATACAAATTGGCAGAGCTATGGCCATCGGAAGGAGCAAAAGTAGGGAAATTGGGAAAACCCACAATTTTGTAGGGGTACCCCTTGGAAAAAATTCGAAAAATTTAAAAACGATATTTAAACAATGTTTTGAATGAGGAAATTCCCTTTTGGGTTCGGTGATTACTAAATGGTACTTTATTTCCTGATCGGATACAAATTGGCAGAGCTATGGCCATCGGAAGGAGCAAAAGTAGGGAAATTGGGAAAACCCACAATTTTGTAGGGGTACCCCTTGGAAAAAATTCGAAAAATTTAAAAACGATATTTAAACAATGTTTTGAATGAGGAAATTCCCTTTTGGGTTCGGTGATTACTAAATGGTACTTTATTTCCTGATCGGATACAAATTGGCAGAGCTATGGCCATCGGAAGGAGCAAAAGTAGGGAAATTGGGAAAACCCACAATTTTGTAGGGGTACCCCTTGGAAAAAATTCGAAAAATTTAAAAACGATATTTAAACAATGTTTTGAATGAGGAAATTCCCTTTTGGGTTCGGTGATTACTAAATGGTACTTTATTTCCTGATCGGATACAAATTGGCAGAGCTATGGCCATCGGAAGGAGCAAAAGTAGGGAAATTGGGAAAACCCACAATTTTGTAGGGGTACCCCTTGGAAAAAATTCGAAAAATTTAAAAACGATATTTAAACAATGTTTTGAATGAGGAAATTCCCTTTTGGGTTCGGTGATTACTAAATGGTACTTTATTTCCTGATCGGATACAAATTGGCAGAGCTATGGCCATCGGAAGGAGCAAAAGTAGGGAAATTGGGAAAACCCACAATTTTGTAGGGGTACCCCTTGGAAAAAATTCGAAAAATTTAAAAACGATATTTAAACAATGTTTTGAATGAGGAAATTCCCTTTTGGGTTCGGTGATTACTAAATGGTACTTTATTTCCTGATCGGATACAAATTGGCAGAGCTATGGCCATCGGAAGGAGCAAAAGTAGGGAAATTGGGAAAACCCACAATTTTGTAGGGGTACCCCTTGGAAAAAATTCGAAAAATTTAAAAACGATATTTAAACAATGTTTTGAATGAGGAAATTCCCTTTTGGGTTCGGTGATTACTAAATGGTACTTTATTTCCTGATCGGATACAAATTGGCAGAGCTATGGCCATCGGAAGGAGCAAAAGTAGGGAAATTGGGAAAACCCACAATTTTGTAGGGGTACCCCTTGGAAAAAATTCGAAAAATTTAAAAACGATATTTAAACAATGTTTTGAATGAGGAAATTCCCTTTTGGGTTCGGTGATTACTAAATGGTACTTTATTTCCTGATCGGATACAAATTGGCAGAGCTATGGCCATCGGAAGGAGCAAAAGTAGGGAAATTGGGAAAACCCACAATTTTGTAGGGGTACCCCTTGGAAAAAATTCGAAAAATTTAAAAACGATATTTAAACAATGTTTTGAATGAGGAAATTCCCTTTTGGGTTCGGTGATTACTAAATGGTACTTTATTTCCTGATCGGATACAAATTGGCAGAGCTATGGCCATCGGAAGGAGCAAAAGTAGGGAAATTGGGAAAACCCACAATTTTGTAGGGGTACCCCTTGGAAAAAATTCGAAAAATTTAAAAACGATATTTAAACAATGTTTTGAATGAGGAAATTCCCTTTTGGGTTCGGTGATTACTAAATGGTACTTTATTTCCTGATCGGATACAAATTGGCAGAGCTATGGCCATCGGAAGGAGCAAAAGTAGGGAAATTGGGAAAACCCACAATTTTGTAGGGGTACCCCTTGGAAAAAATTCGAAAAATTTAAAAACGATATTTAAACAATGTTTTGAATGAGGAAATTCCCTTTTGGGTTCGGTGATTACTAAATGGTACTTTATTTCCTGATCGGATACAAATTGGCAGAGCTATGGCCATCGGAAGGAGCAAAAGTAGGGAAATTGGGAAAACCCACAATTTTGTAGGGGTACCCCTTGGAAAAAATTCGAAAAATTTAAAAACGATATTTAAACAATGTTTTGAATGAGGAAATTCCCTTTTGGGTTCGGTGATTACTAAATGGTACTTTATTTCCTGATCGGATACAAATTGGCAGAGCTATGGCCATCGGAAGGAGCAAAAGTAGGGAAATTGGGAAAACCCACAATTTTGTAGGGGTACCCCTTGGAAAAAATTCGAAAAATTTAAAAACGATATTTAAACAATGTTTTGAATGAGGAAATTCCCTTTTGGGTTCGGTGATTACTAAATGGTACTTTATTTCCTGATCGGATACAAATTGGCAGAGCTATGGCCATCGGAAGGAGCAAAAGTAGGGAAATTGGGAAAACCCACAATTTTGTAGGGGTACCCCTTGGAAAAAATTCGAAAAATTTAAAAACGATATTTAAACAATGTTTTGAATGAGGAAATTCCCTTTTGGGTTCGGTGATTACTAAATGGTACTTTATTTCCTGATCGGATACAAATTGGCAGAGCTATGGCCATCGGAAGGAGCAAAAGTAGGGAAATTGGGAAAACCCACAATTTTGTAGGGGTACCCCTTGAAAAAAATTCGAAAAATTTAAAAACGATATTTAAACAATGTTTTGAATGAGGAAATTCCCTTTTGGGTTCGGTGATTACTAAATGGTACTTTATTTCCTGATCGGATACAAATTGGCAGAGCTATGGCCATCGGAAGGAGCAAAAGTAGGGAAATTGGGAAAACCCACAATTTTGTAGGGGTACCCCTTGGAAAAAATTCGCAAAATTTAAAAACGATATTTAAGCAATGTTTTGAATGAGGAAATTCCCTTTTGGGTTCGGTGATTACTAAATGGTACTTTATTTCCTGATCGGATACAAATTGGCAGAGCTATGGCCATCGGAAGGAGCAAAAGTAGGGAAATTGGGAAAACCCACAATTTTGTAGGGGTACCCCTTGGAAAAAATTCGAAAAATTTAAAAACGATATTTAAACAATGTTTTGAATGAGGAAATTCCCTTTTGGGTTCGGTGATTACTAAATGGTACTTTATTTCCTGATCGGATACAAATTGGCAGAGCTATGGCCATCGGAAGGAGCAAAAGTAGGGAAATTGGGAAAACCCACAATTTTGTAGGGGTACCCCTTGGAAAAAATTCGAAAAATTTAAAAACGATATTTAAACAATGTTTTGAATAAGGAAATTCCCTTTTGGGTTCGGTGATTACTAAATGGTACTTTATTTCCTGATCGGATACAAATTGGCAGAGCTATGGCCATCGGAAGGAGCAAAAGTAGGGAAATTGGGAAAACCCACAATTTTGTAGGGGTACCCCTTGGAAAAAATTCGCAAAATTTAAAAACGATATTTAAGCAATGTTTTGAATGAGGAAATTCCCTTTTGGGTTCGGTGATTACTAAATGGTACTTTATTTCCTGATCGGATACAAATTGGCAGAGCTATGGCCATCGGAAGGAGCAAAAGTAGGGAAATTGGGAAAACCCACAATTTTGTAGGGGTACCCCTTGGAAAAAATTCGAAAAATTTAAAAACGATATTTAAACAATGTTTTGAATGAGGAAATTCCCTTTTGGGTTCGGTGATTACTAAATGGTACTTTATTTCCTGATCGGATACAAATTGGCAGAGCTATGGCCATCGGAAGGAGCAAAAGTAGGGAAATTGGGAAAACCCACAATTTTGTAGGGGTACCCCTTGGAAAAAATTCGAAAAATTTAAAAACGATATTTAAACAATGTTTTGAATGAGGAAATTCCCTTTTGGGTTCGGTGATTACTAAATGGTACTTTATTTCCTGATCGGATACAAATTGGCAGAGCTATGGCCATCGGAAGGAGCAAAAGTAGGGAAATTGGGAAAACCCACAATTTTGTAGGGGTACCCCTTGGAAAAAATTCGAAAAATTTAAAAACGATATTTAAACAATGTTTTGAATAAGGAAATTCCCTTTTGGGTTCGGTGATTACTAAATGGTACTTTATTTCCTGATCGGATACAAATTGGCAGAGCTATGGCCATCGGAAGGAGCAAAAGTAGGGAAATTGGGAAAACCCACAATTTTGTAGGGGTACCCCTTGAAAAAAATTCGAAAAATTTAAAAACGATATTTAAACAATGTTTTGAATGAGGAAATTCCCTTTTGGGT
The DNA here is from genome assembly GCA_018153035.1 of Drosophila pseudoananassae pseudoananassae. Classification (NCBI taxonomy): domain Eukaryota; kingdom Metazoa; phylum Arthropoda; class Insecta; order Diptera; family Drosophilidae; genus Drosophila; species Drosophila pseudoananassae. The sequence goes on from JAECXR010000069.1 coordinate 3,999,102, forward strand.
TCGGTGATTACTAAATGGTACTTTATTTCCTGATCGGATACAAATTGGCAGAGCTATGGCCATCGGAAGGAGCAAAAGTAGGGAAATTGGGAAAACCCACAATTTTGTAGGGGTACCCCTTGGAAAAAATTCGAAAAATTTAAAAACGATATTTAAACAATGTTTTGAATGAGGAAATTCCCTTTTGGGTTCGGTGATTACTAAATGGTACTTTATTTCCTGATCGGATACAAATTGGCAGAGCTATGGCCATCGGAAGGAGCAAAAGTAGGGAAATTGGGAAAACCCACAATTTTGTAAGGGAACCCCTTGGAAAAATTTAAAAACGATATTTAAACAATGTTTTGAATGAGGAAATTCCCTTTTGGGTTCGGTGATTACTAAATGGTACTTTATTTCCTGATCGGATACAAATTGGCAGAGCTATGGCCATCGGAAGGAGCAAAAGTAGGGAAATTGGGAAAACCCACAATTTTGTAAGGGGTACCCCTTGGAAAAAATTCGAAAAATTTAAAAACGATATTTAAACAATGTTTTGAATAAGGAAATTCCCTTTTGGGTTCGGTGATTACTAAATGGTACTTTATTTCCTGATCGGATACAAATTGGCAGAGCTATGGCCATCGGAAGGAGCAAAAGTAGGGAAATTGGGAAAACCCACAATTTTGTAGGGGTACCCCTTGGAAAAAATTCGCAAAATTTAAAAACGATATTTAAGCAATGTTTTGAATGAGGAAATTCCCTTTTGGGTTCGGTGATTACTAAATGGTACTTTATTTCCTGATCGGATACAAATTGGCAGAGCTATGGCCATCGGAAGGAGCAAAAGTAGGGAAATTGGGAAAACCCACAATTTTGTAGGGGTACCCCTTGGAAAAAATTCGAAAAATTTAAAAACGATATTTAAACAATGTTTTGAATGAGGAAATTCCCTTTTGGGTTCGGTGATTACTAAATGGTACTTTATTTCCTGATCGGATACAAATTGGCAGAGCTATGGCCATCGGAAGGAGCAAAAGTAGGGAAATTGGGAAAACCCACAATTTTGTAGGGGTACCCCTTGGAAAAAATTCGAAAAATTTAAAAACGATATTTAAACAATGTTTTGAATGAGGAAATTCCCTTTTGGGTTCGGTGATTACTAAGTGGTACTTTATTTCCTGATCGGATACAAATTGGCAGAGCTATGGCCATCGGAAGGAGCAAAAGTAGGGAAATTGGGAAAACCCACAATTTTGTAGGGGTACCCCTTGGAAAAAATTCGAAAAATTTAAAAACGATATTTAAACAATGTTTTGAATAAGGAAATTCCCTTTTGGGTTCGGTGATTACTAAATGGTACTTTATTTCCTGATCGGATACAAATTGGCAGAGCTATGGCCATCGGAAGGAGCAAAAGTAGGGAAATTGGGAAAACCCACAATTTTGTAGGGGTACCCCTTGGAAAAAATTCGCAAAATTTAAAAACGATATTTAAGCAATGTTTTGAATGAGGAAATTCCCTTTTGGGTTCGGTGATTACTAAATGGTACTTTATTTCCTGATCGGATACAAATTGGCAGAGCTATGGCCATCGGAAGGAGCAAAAGTAGGGAAATTGGGAAAACCCACAATTTCGTAGGGGTACCCCTTGGAAAAAATTCGAAGAATTTAAAAACGATATTTAAACAATGTTTTGAATAAGGAAATTCCCTTTTGGGTTCGGTGATTACTAAATGGTACTTTATTTCCTGATCGGATACAAATTGGCAGAGCTATGGCCATCGGAAGGAGCAAAAGTAGGGAAATTGGGAAAACCCACAATTTTGTAGGGGTACCCCTTGGAAAAAATTCGAAAAATTTAAAAACGATATTTAAGCAATGTTTTGAATAAGGAAATTCCCTTTTGGGTTCGGTGATTACTAAATGGTACTTTATTTCCTGATCGGATACAAATTGGCAGAGCTATGGCCATCGGAAGGAGCAAAAGTAGGGAGATTGGGAAAACCCACAATTTTGTAGGGGTACCCCTTGGAAAAAATTCGCAAAATTTAAAAACGATATTTAAGCAATGTTTTGAATGAGGAAATTCCCTTTTGGGTTCGGTGATTACTAAATGGTACTTTATTTCCTGATCGGATACAAATTGGCAGAGCTATGGCCATCGGAAGGAGCAAAAGTAGGGAAATTGGGAAAACCCACAATTTTGTAGGGGTACCCCTTGGAAAAAATTCGAAAAATTTAAAAACGATATTTAAGCAATGTTTTGAATGAGGAAATTCCCTTTTGGGTTCGGTGATTACTAAATGGTACTTTATTTCCTGATCGGATACAAATTGGCAGAGCTATGGCCATCGGAAGGAGCAAAAGTAGGGAAATTGGGAAAACCCACAATTTTGTAGGGGTACCCCTTGGAAAAAATTCGAAAAATTTAAAAACGATATTTAGGCAATGTTTTGAATAAGGAAATTCCCTTTTGGGTTCGGTGATTACTAAATGGTACTTTATTTCCTGATCGGATACAAATTGGCAGAGCTATGGCCATCGGAAGGAGCAAAAGTAGGGAAATTGGGAAAACCCACAATTTTGTAGGGGTACCCCTTGGAAAAAATTCGAAAAATTTAAAAACGATATTTAAGCAATGTTTTGAATGAGGAAATTCCCTTTTGGGTTCGGTGATTACTAAATGGTACTTTATTTCCTGATCGGATACAAATTGGCAGAGCTATGGCCATCGGAAGGAGCAAAAGTAGGGAAATTGGGAAAACCCACAATTTTGTAGGGGTACCCCTTGGAAAAAATTCGAAAAATTTAAAAACGATATTTAAGCAATGTTTTGAATGAGGAAATTCCCTTTTGGGTTCGGTGATTACTAAATGGTACTTTATTTCCTGATCGGATACAAATTGGCAGAGCTATGGCCATCGGAAGGAACAAAAGTAGGGAGATTGGGAAAACCCACAATTTTGTAGGGGTACCCCTTGGAAAAAATTCGCAAAATTTAAAAACGATATTTAAGCAATGTTTTGAATGAGGAAATTCCCTTTTGGGTTCGGTGATTACTAAATGGTACTTTATTTCCTGATCGGATACAAATTGGCAGAGCTATGGCCATCGGAAGGAACAAAAGTAGGGAAATTGGGAAAACCCACATGTTGTAAGGGAAACCCATGAATAAAATTCGAAAAATTTAAAAACGATATTTAGGCAATGTTTTGAACAAGGAAATTCCCGTTTGGGTTCGGTGATTACTAAATGGTACTTTATTTCCTGATCGGATACAAATTGGCAAAGCTAGGGCCATCGGAAGGAACAAAAGTAGGGAAATTGGGAAAACCCACAATTTTGTAAAGGGAAACCCTTGAAAAAAATTCGAAAAATTTAAAAACGATATTTAAGGCAATGTTTTGAATAAGGAAATTCCCTTTTGGGTTCGCTGATTACTAAATGGTACTTTATTTCCTGATCGGATACAAATTGGCAGAGCTAAGGCCATCGGAAAGAACAAAAGTAGGGAAATTGGGAAAACCCACAATTTTGTAGGGGTAACCCTTAAAAAAAATTCGAAAAATTTAAAAACGATATTTAGGCAATGTTTTGAATAAGGAAATTCCCTTTTGGGTTCGCTGATTACTAAATGGTACTTTATTTCCTGATCGGATACAAATTGGCAGAGCTAAGGCCATCGGAAGGAACAAAAGTAGGGAAATTGGGAAAACCCACAATTTTGTAAGGGAAACCCTTGAAAAAAATTCGAAAAATTTAAAAACGATATTTAAGGCAATGTTTTGAATAAGGAAATTCCCTTTTGGGTTCGCTGATTACTAAATGGTACTTTATTTCCTGATCGGATACAAATTGGCAGAGCTAAGGCCATCGGAAGGAACAAAAGTAGGGAAATTGGGTAAACCCACAATTTTGTAGGGGTAACCCTTGAAAAAAATTCGAAAAATTTAAAAACGATATTTAGGCAATGTTTTGAATAAGGAAATTCCCTTTTGGGTTCGCTGATTACTAAATGGTAATTTATTTCCTGATCGGATACAAATTGGCAGACCTAAGGCCATCGGAAGGAACAAAAGTAGGGAAATTAGGAAAACCCACATTTTGTAAGGGAAACCCTTGAAAAAAATTCGAAAAATTTAAAAACGATATTTAGGCAATGTTTTGAATAAGGAAATTCCCTTTTGGGTTCGCTGATTACTAAATGGTACTTTATTTCCTGATCGGATACAAATTGGCAGACCTAAGGCCATCGGAAGGAACAAAAGTAGGGAAATTGGGAAAACCCACAATTTTGTAAAGGGAAACCCTTGAAAAAAATTCGAAAAATTTAAAAACGATATTTAAGGCAATGTTTTGAATAAGGAAATTCCCTTTTGGGTTCGCTGATTACTAAATGGTACTTTATTTCCTGATCGGATACAAATTGGCAGAGCTAAGGCCATCGGAACGAACAAAAGTAGGGAAATTGGGAAAACCCACATTTTGTAGGGGAAACCCTTGAAAAAAATTCGAAAAATTTAAAAACGATATTTAGGCAATGTTTTGAATAAGGAAATTCCCTTTTGGGTTCGCTGATTACTAAATGGTACTTTATTTCCTGATCGGATACAAATTGGCAGAGCTAAGGCCATCGGAAGGAACAAAAGTAGGGAAATTGGGAAAACCCACTATTTTGTAAGGGAAACCCTTGAAAAAAATTCGAAAAATTTAAAAACGATATTTAGGCAATGTTTTGAATAAGGAAATTCCCTTTTGGGTTCGCTGATTACTAAATGGTACTTTATTTCCTGATCGGATACAAATTGGCAGACCTAAGGCCATCGGAAGGAACAAAAGTAGGGAAATTGGGAAAACCCACATTTTTGTAAGGGAAACCCTTGAAAAAATTCGAAAAATTTAAAAACGATATTTAAGGCAATGTTTTGAATAAGGAAATTCCCTTTTGGGTTCGCTGATTACTAAATGGTACTTTATTTCCTGATCGGATACAAATTGGCAGAGCTAAGGCCATCGGAAGGAACAAAAGTAGGGAAATTGGGAAAACCCACATTTTGTAAGGGAAACCCTTGGAAAAAATTCGAAAAATTTAAAAACGATATTTAGGCAATGTTTTGAATAAGGAAATTCCCTTTTGGGTTCGCTGATTACTAAATGGTACTTTATTTCCTGATCGGATACAAATTGGCAGAGCTAAGGCCATCGGAAGGAACAAAAGTAGGGAAATTGGGAAAACCCACATTTTGTAAGGGAAACCCTTGAAAAAAATTCGAAAAATTTAAAAACGATATTTAGGCAATGTTTTGAATGAGGAAATTCCCTTTTGGGTTCGCTGATTACTAAATGGTACTTTATTTCCTGATCGGATACAAATTGGCAGAGCTAAGGCCATCGGAAGGAACAAAAGTAGGGAAATTGGGAAAACCCACATTTTGTAAGGGAAACCCTTAAAAAAATTCGAAAAATTTAAAAACGATATTTAGGCAATGGTTTGAATAAGGAAATTCCCTTTTGGGTTCGCTGATTACTAAATGGTACTTTATTTCCTGATCGGATACAAATTGGCAGAGCTATGGCCATCGGAAGGCACAAAAGTAGGGAAATTGGGAAAACCCACATTTTGTAAGGGAAACCCTTGAAAAAAATTCGAAAAATTTAAAAACGATATTTAGGCAATGTTTTGAATAAGGAAATTCCCTTTTGGGTTCGCTGATTACTAAATGGTACTTTATTTCCTGATCGGATACAAATTGGCAGACCTAAGGCCATCGGAAGGAACAAAAGTAGGGAAATTGGGAAAACCCACATTTTGTAAGGGAAACCCTTGAAAAAATTCGAAAAATTTAAAAACGATATTTAGGCAATGTTTTGAATGAGGAAATTCCCTTTTGGGTTCGCTGATTACTAAATGGTACTTTATTTCCTGATCGGATACAAATTGGCAGAGCTAAGGCCATCGGAAGGAACAAAAGTAGGGAAATTGGGAAAACCCACATTTTGTAAGGGAACCCTTGAATAAAATTCGAAAAATTTAAAAACGATATTTAGGCAATGTTTTGAATAAGGAAATTCCCTTTTGGGTTCGCTGATTACTAAATGGTACTTTATTTCCTGATCGGATACAAATTGGCAGAGCTATAAGGCCATCGGAAGGAGCAAAAGTAGGGAAATTGGGAAAACCCATAAACTTTTTAAGGGGACCTTTTGAAAAATTCGAAAAATTTAAAAACGATATTTAGGTTAACAATGTTTTGAATAAGGAAATTCCCTTTTGGGTTCGCTGATTACTAAATGGTACTTTATTTCCTGATCGGATACAAATTGGCAGAGCTAAGGCCATCGGAAGGAACAAAAGTAGGGAAATTGGGAAAACCCACATTTTGTAAGGGAAACCCTTGAAAAAAATTCGAAAAATTTAAAAACGATATTTAGGCAATGTTTTGAATAAGGAAATTCCCGTTTGGGTTCGCTGATTACTAAATGGTACTTTATTTCCTGATCGGATACAAATTGGCAGACCTAAGGCCATCGGAAGGAACAAAAGTAGGGAAATTGGGAAAACCCACATTTTGTAAAAGAAACCCTTGAATAAAATTCGAAAAATTTAAAAACGATATTTAGGCAATGTTTTGAATAAGGAAATTCCCTTTTGGGTTCGCTGATTACTAAATGGTACTTTATTTCCTGATCGGATACAAATTGGCAGAGCTAAGGCCATCGGAAGGCACAAAAGTAGGAAAATTGGGAAAACCCATAGTTTGTAAGGGAAACCCTTGAAAAAAATTCGAAAAATTTAAAAACGATATTTAGGCAATGTTTTGAATAAGGAAATTCCCGTTTGGGTTCGCTGATTACTAAATGGTACTTTATTTCCTGATCGGATACAAATTGGCAGAGCTAAGGCCATCGGAAGGAACAAAAGTAGGGAAATTGGGAAAACCCACATTTTGTAAGGGAAACCCTTGAAAAAAATTCGAAAAATTTAAAAACGATATTTAGGCAATGTTTTGAATAAGGAAATTCCCTTTTGGGTTCGCTGATTACTAAATGGTACTTTATTTCCTGATCAGATACAGATTGGCAGAGCTAAGGCCATCGGAAGGAACAAAAGTAGGGAAATTGGGAAAACCCACATTTTGTAAGGGAAACCCTTGAAAAAAATTCGAAAAATTTAAAAACGATATTTAGGCAATGTTTTGAATAAGGAAATTCCCGTTTGGGTTCGCTGATTACTAAATGGTACTTTATTTCCTGATCGGATACAAATTGGCAGAGCTAAGGCCATCGGAAGGCACAAAAGTAGGGAAATTGGGAAAACCCATAGTTTGTAAGGCAAACCCTTGAAAAAAATTCGAAAAATTTAAAAACGATATTTAAGCAATGTTTTGAATAAGGAAATTCCCTTTTGGGTTCGCTGATTACTAAATGGTACTTTATTTCCTGATCGGATACAAATTGGCAGAGCTAAGGCCATCGGAAGGAACAAAAGTAGGGAAATTGGGAAAACCCACATTTTGTAAGGGAAACCCTTGAAAAAAATTCGAAAAATTTAAAAACGATATTTAGGCAATGTTTTGAATAAGGAAATTCCCTTTTGGGTTCGCTGATTACTAAATGGTACTTTATTTCCTGATCGGATACAAATTGGCAAAGCTAGGGCCATCGGAAGGCACAAAAGTAGGAAAATTGGGAAAACCCATAGTTTGTAAGGGAAACCCTTGAAAAAATTCGAAAAATTTAAAAACGATATTTAGGCAATGTTTTGAATAAGGAAATTCCCTTTTGGGTTCGCTGATTACTAAATGGTACTTTATTTCCTGATCGGATACAAATTGGCAGACCTAAGGCCATCGGAAGGAACAAAAGTAGGGAAATTGGGAAAACCCACATTTTGTAAGAGAAACCCTTGAATAAAATTCGAAAAATTTAAAAACGATATTTAGGCAATGTTTTGAATAAGGAAATTCCCTTTTGGGTTCGCTGATTACTAAATGGTACTTTATTTCCTGATCAGATACAGATTGGCAGAGCTAAGGCCATCGGAAGGCACAAAAGTAGGAAAATTGGGAAAACCCATAGTTTGTAAGGGAAACCTTTGAAAAAAATTCGAAAAATTTAAAAACGATATTTAGGCAATGTTTTGAATGAGGAAATTCCCTTTTGGGTGGTGATTATTAAATGGTACTTTATTTCCTGATCGGATACAAACTGGCAGAGCTATGGCCATCGGAAGGAGAAAAAGTGAGAATTTGGGAAAACCCACAATCTTGTGGGGGTACCCCTAGGAAAAAATTCGAAAAATTTAAAAACGATATCTAAGCAATGTTTTGAATGAGGAAATTCCCTTTTGGGTTCAGTGATTACTAAAGGTACTTTATTTTCTGATCGGATACAAATTGGCAGAGCTATAGCCATCGGAAGGAAAAAAACTGACAGATTAGGAAAATCCACAATTTTTCAAATTGGCAGAGCTTTTGCTCTCGGAAGAAGAAAAGTGGGAAATTGGGAAAACACCCAATTTTGTTGGGGAACCCCTTGAGAAAAATTCCAAAAATTTAAAAACGATATTTAAGCAATGTTTTGAATGAGGAAATTTCCTTTTGGGTGGTGATTATTAAATGGTACTTTATTTCCTGATCGGATACAAACTGGCAGAGCTATGGCCATCGGAAGGAGAAAAACTGGGAATTTAGGAAAACCCACAATCTTGTGTGGGTACCCCTTGGGAAAAATTCGAAAAATTTAAAAACGATTTTTAGGCCATGTTTTGAAAGAGGAAATTCCCTTTTGGGTTCGGTGATTACTAAATGGTACTTCATTTCCTGATCGGATACAAATTGGCAGAGCTATGGCCATCGGAAGAAACAAAAGTGGGGGAATTGGGAAAACCCACAATCTTGTGGGGGTACCCCTAGGAAAAAAATCAAAAAACTTAACACGATATCTGAGCGATGTTTTGAATGAGGAAATTCCCTTTCGGGTTCACTGAAAAAAAATTCCTGAAACGATATTTAAGCAATGTTTTGAAAGAGGATAGTCGCTTCAGGAGGATAAAGAGTAAAATGTACTATTTTATTATAAAAACCAAATTCTCATCTTATAAATCAAGTTATGGCTTTTATTTCTCGTCATCAGATTTCTTTTCTGTGGCTGAAGTCTTTTTGGATGGGGGTCCTTTTATGGTACCTTGGCTACCCTCGTTGTCCACTTGCTCTTGGCCCATGGCTTCGGCGGACGGGGGGCGAAGGACAGTGATCCTGTAAGGAGCTCCCGAGGAGGCGCGGCGTGTGGTTCCCTGTCGCATGTCCATGAAGCGATGGCGCAGGCGCTCCCTGCGCTCCCGACGACGTTGCTCCATCAGCTCATTGAAATCGACTACTAACCGGGAGGCTCATAAGATTAATATTATCCAATTACTTCAACTTACGTGTATTCTGAGAGTCTCTCTTTAAGCTCTGGTTCTCCTGTCCCGAAACAATAACATCCTCACTAAAGACCACCCGCGAGTGTCCAATGGTTAGGAAAAAAGAGTCTGTGAAGCTTCCACTGGTGGAAGGTCCTGGCACGAAGTTCGAGGTAAATCTCTTATGGCGACTACGGTTACTGCTTAGGTTACTGTGCTCGCTCGCAACTGACATGGTCGCGGCCGAACCCTTTGATTTTGCCTGAAGACAAAGAATAAATATATTGTATTATTTTAATTGCTTAAGGGCTTATCATTTACTTTTAGAGATTTTGATTCAGTTTCTATGTGAGCAGTCGAGGCTTCAGGAGGACTTGAACGCATTTTTGGCTCATTATAGGGCAGTTCATTTGGAAAAACTTCATCCCAATACTGATCCTTGACCAGCTCCGGATGCTCCTGATGCATTTCGTCGACCACAAAGTACGAAATTGTTAAATTCCGATCTATAATCCAATTAAGCTGAACGAAACAAAGCATGAATAAAATTGTCTATTTTTAATATTGATATTTTTTTCTTACCTCAAAATCATCATCATCCTCACCAAAGGGATTGATCAAAACCTCAGCCACTTTGAGCCAACCCATGTAGAAGAAAAACTGCAAAATGGTCAGGAAAGGAAACCACTTCACAACCGATTCCCCAACACGGGAGCGGTCGTTCTGTGTCCACTGTTGTCCCAGGATAGTGAAGAGGAAAAAGGAGTAGACTGCCAATGTCACAACCTGTGTGTAAACCACGGGCACACTGACCCAGTCGTAGTAGAGCAAGAAGCCGCAATATCCACGAAACTTGTTCAATTCATCAATTATGGTTTTTACGGCGTAGTCATCACGAATCTTGTTTTCACTTCTGGCCCTCATCACAATACTCGAGGCCCAGACGATGGGCATCCAGTGCTTCGGATACTTGGGAAAAGCTGCATCCATATTTTCAATAATGGTCCTTTCGTTTTCCAGCAAAAAGCCAGCTTCAATGAACTGGTCGTAGGTGGGGAAACGGCGCTTCACACGAGGTGAAATCATGCTGAAAACTAACACCTGACAGAGGCAAACGTATCTCAGGATGGTTCGTCGCATAGCCCTGGCCCGGTCGTCGTAGCCATGGAGGCTGGAGCTGACCAAGATGGCTATTGGATCTGGCCATGGGATGGTGGAGTACTGTTCCCACCAGCGAGTCATCACGATAGACACATAGAAGCCCAGCACGAAAGACAGCGGTATGAGACCCACATTTCGGGTGCAATACTCGGAAATATTCTCAAAAAGCCTATAAATTAAAAGAGATAATTAGGTGCAAAATAATTATTTACAAGATTAGCAAAATTTCAACTTACTTTTGGCCATTTTCGTTCATCAGAAAGCGATAGGCAACGGCAAAAAGGAAGTACAAGCTCATAAAAGCCAACAGATCGTGCCAAACAAGCTTGTAAATACTGCCACGCCATCTTGAAAGAATATATGGCTAATTAGATCTAAAACTAAAGTCCTGGTATTCATGGCTCTTACCTTAAAAGTAAACCCAAAAAGTTGCTAACAACACTCGAGGTGCTTACACTGGAGGTGTAGGTCACTGTCATGATTACACAATCCAAATGAACTAAATTCAATTTTCCACAAAAATGACTAAAAGCACTTGACAGCTAAAGCAATGAATCCTCAAATCATATGTTTACATTTAAGTATTTTATTTATTTCAAGGATAAGTTGTTGCCAAAAATTACAAAAAGCCCCAGGGAACCGTCATATGGTTTTGGCCAATTACATATCAAAAACCACGAGAGATTTGATTACAAAGGTGATGGCAGCAAGACATCGATGAGACTTGTGTTTTCATTTCACAACGTGTTTTCAGAATAATTTAATTTTTGTAAGGAAACCATTATACACATTGTTTTCTTTTTATACCCATTAAAAACCCGTATTAAAATTTCGTTTGGATTTATTTTTCATATTATTTTAAATGAAACTTAATAAAAAATCTCAAAAAAAGTAACCATCTCTTTTAAAATTTAATAAATTTTTATGAAATATTCTTTTGTATTTGTATTTTACTGCCTCATAAAAAGCATGAGTATCATTATGTCTGCAGATTTTTTTTATATTTTTTTACCCTTTGGAGGCCTCCTGCTGAGCCCTGAAATCGAATTCATTGCTTCCTGTGACAAAGATTGCCTTTGATGCGTTAAGACAATACGTACAGTTTTGTGAATCATTTATAAACCACAATACCCATGTGCCAGTGGCATGCGCCTGAAAAGTCCTGTCTGACATCAGCAAAACCACACGAGCTCCCCATAAAAAGGATATATCCAGAGGCGTCCATTGTGCTTTCCATTATCATAACCAAACATGGAAAATCTGACGCGATGCGTGTTATTATTTTTTACACTCGACAGCACTTCCTGTGCCATAAAAATCGCGACAAAAACGAAACGAAATTACATTGGCAGCGCCCGTGAAGGGAAAACTATCACAAAATTGTATTATATTTAATACTTTGATGGGCTATGGTTGCGGGACACAATAATTCCGATTCTGTTGGCCACTTAACTCATTTGGGGCATTATGGGGCCTCGGTTTTTGCTCCAGATCCATTTGCCTTTGTGCTTTTCAATAAACTTTTCAGTCTGTATAATTACACATCGATATGTTGGCATTAATGGGCCAACGAGTTAAATACTACCTCTTGTAGGGCTGCTCTGCTATTCTGTAGGAATTGCATTTAATTTTAAAGAAAATAGTTCCTCTTAGTGACTACCCATTAAGGTCTTTAAATAGAGGGGACTAATTGCACTGGCCACTATTAATTTGTTCGTTAGTGCAAAGGCCGTAGCCAATTCGAGAACCCCCCACATTCTCGGCTACAATTCAGGCAGATATGTGGCCATAAATATTTCATATTTGCACATCGCGTAGTTTGTGTTTTGTCGCCTGTGCTCCTGATTGATGGCGCGGTTGAGGATTTCCATGCGGATTTTTGTTCAGTTCAGTTCAGCTCGATGTTGCTGTTTTTGTATCTTTGTGACTGTTTCTGTTTCTGTGTTTCTACTGGGAGGGTCAGCACAAAAAGGGGTTAATTTAATTTCGCGCTCGAACGAATTTGTCCATAATTGGCAATTAGCATTGACCATTTCCACATACATACATATATATTCGCTTGGCGGAGCCATAGCAATCATCGCCGTTCTGGCCATCATCTCTCATGGTCAACTTACAACATGGCCAACTGGACTCAGCGTTTGCATTTCAGCATTTGCCCAATGGCGGTAAATATTTGCCTGATGATTGTTCCCCCACCTCGTCCTGCCTGCTTTTTTGTAACCATTTTTCAAACCAAAAAAAAAACACGATCGACAAAAAATGTCAGAGTCGTTGAGGCGTTGAAACAATAATCATCGAATCGCTTGCCCCGTACACGTTTATATATGTATGTATGATTGGTGGCAGCGCCTGATTGCAGCTGCTCTCCATCGTTAATTGCAACACAGTCATGCAAAATGCGTTTAATGCGAACTGTGTTTTTTTCGCAAATCCTGTTACGGGTTCCCCTGCGTTTTTCACACCATTTTTCAAAGTCAATTCCGGTTGATTTTTAATGCGACCTTAGGGAAGCCGCATTAGACGTATATTTTGTTCGATATCTGCCTTCCCTATAGCTTGATTAGGAATGATGAGGGTTGGGAGCCCAGGAAGGCCCGAAGGCATTCAACAAGCAGAAATTGATGCGAGTGACCCTCAGGTAGGGATGGGTTAAAAATCCGACTGCCCAGGGGGAAAATCTGTCTATGCCCCGAATATTTCGAGTAGTATTTTTTCAGAGTTAGCACTGATTTCCTAGAGGAGTGATTTACATTTTTGCAGAAAAGGATTCTAAAAAGGAGTTTCTTTCTTTATTGTGTTTTTTAATGTCTTGTATGCATAATAAAATTAATCCAATAAATCCCCAACAAAAAACTCTTTACTGCCCAAACTTTAAGACACCCTTTCCTAGGTCTTGTTCTTCAACTCCATCAGTCACTCTGAATCTTGATTTGAAATAAACACACCCAACTGCTTTAAAGATTAGATTGTTTCCGCAAAACAAAGACCATCTTAATCTTTAACCCAATCGAAACCAGGCCAGGAGCCCCGACAAGCAAAATATGCATTCGGACATCCTTGGACATTATCGTTTCTGGCCATCTTTGACTTTCCACTAAGCCAGGGCTAATACCAGTAATTTCACCCTTCCATCGCCTTTTGATACCTTTTTTTTCTTTTGGCTCAAAGGAAGGTCGTCAGTCCGATTTTGGTTGTTAGAAAGAGCTAATTATGTGACAGCCTATTAGCAACTCGATAAATATGTGCCCGGCGGAGGGGACCCTGCCGATGCCATTCATGGAAAGTTTGCTTTATGGGGCCGGATCCTCTCCGGGCATTCTATTCATTCATTAGATATGCGAACCTTGCTCCCGGCCTGATTATGACAAAGCACTTTTGCCCAATTGGGTAAATTAGGTGGAAACTGAAAACTAAATGAAACGGAACTCGGCACACGCCCACTTTTCCACTTTTTTATGGCCAACGTCGCTCTAATTTTTAACCCAACCAGTACCGGAAAAAAGAAGAAAAGGTCAGGGAAAGGGAAAGCAAGGGATAGGGAAAGAATAAAATACCGTTTTGACGTTTTACTTTTATTTTTTTTTTTAGATTTTTTTGTCGTTTTTTCTGCAACGGAACTCGGAAAACTCGGACCACGAACCGTAGCAATTATTTTGCATTAACGAAAGGGTTTAACATTTGCGTTTTAGCCGACATTTAACAACAACAAGCCGCACATTACGATGAAGCATTTGGGGTATTATGGGGTTAAGAAGAGTTCTAGGGGGCACAGGGGGTTCTTCCAAATTGGACAGTTGTCCTAAGGGGTTGTACTCCTTGTAATTCGTTACGTTTTGTACCCTAGGTAGAAGAGGTGTTTTGACAATGAGATGGGGGATATTATTTTTATTAAATTATTAAGGTCGACTTATAAAGAATATAATGTTTTTAGAACAATTTTTTGCTTGTTTATTTTTAAATAATTTTTATAAAAAATCATTGATACATAAAAGAAAATACTAAATACTATACTTTTTCATGATTTCCTTTGGAAATATTTAAAATTATTTTAGATAATACATTTTAATTACTTTACTAATCCAGGGTAATGAGTCAGTCGAATCCTAAGTCCATAACCTTTGGGAACATTTTTTGTGGCTGCTGCGACGACGACGATAAATTGTTGTAATTAATTTTTATTTAACTGTGAAAATGGAAATGCTCTTTTTTCGGCCATTTTCAAATTGGCTTAAAATGTAAATTATTATTGTGGCCAGAATCGTGCTACATCATGCCAACACGGAGCTTGGAGTTGCGGGAGGTGACTGGGCTTTGGGGGGCTGCTGAGGTGATTACCCCTCCAACGGGAGCGGCACTTTGTGATGTCTATTAATTAAGCTGCATGTGTGTGGGCGGAGCCTCCAGCTCACACCCCGGAGTTTCGCCTTTGTGGTTGTCAGTTTTGTTAAACCTGGAAAATGGGGGAAATGGAAAGAAAATTGGGCGGGTCGGGGGCGGTGTAGCCAGCTCCATGTTGTAAGTGATAATTACAAGTTGGCAAAACTTTTTACACAACCAGCGAGTGGCGGAATGGCGAAATGGCGGAGTGGTGGACCGGAGGAGACAGACAGCCTCGGCTTTTGCCAAAAACTAATTACAATTAAGCCGACGACGAGCGTTTGGGAACTCATTTTATTAGTTTATCAAGCATCTACTCAGAAGTTGAAAGTATTTTTCGGGAATTTATTAAAAAGAAAAGCAAAGACAAGAAATTGATGTACAAAACGCTTCTCTAATTCTCTCAAAAACTAAGAAAAAAGGAACTCATCCAACAAACTTTTACGCTCCGAATCCTTTCACTTAAGGCTCAGCTGATTCTCTCGCTGTCTCCCTCGATGTGCAATGTGGATAAAGTTTTGTCTAAGTATTACCAATAAAATTGATGGAGAAATAGTCCAGAACTATTTGGCTGTAGATAAAAACTTTTGGCCCAGCACACGCAGAGATATTAAGGGGGGAGAGCTTCGGGTTTCGGCTTGGGTTTTGTCGAGAAAGTCCCAAATGCTGCAGAAGAATACGAACAAGCTTAGCTTAATATTAAAATTTGGCATCTCCCCCGCTTATTTTCACCCCTTGGCCAAGTGAACTGAGAACAATTTTGGTGCCAAGCTAAAAAGTGCAGAAACTGGGGGAAAATCCCATTGTTATGAAACAGGACGAGTGCAACGGTAGAATACTTTTGCAAGTAAGTGTTGGGGTTACTTATTCAACAGCCACCCATCTCCCTGTCTTTTTCATTCCAATGTCCATGTCCCCCAATTTAGGGATCAAAACTCTTTGCCATTCAAGTTCTCAAGTAAAGACTTTGGCAGTTTTGGACTCTGAGGAAACAATAAATGGAATGTTTGGCAAAGCTTCAATGAATAAATGAATAAACCCGATTCAATGAATGAACGAGTCGGTACAGGACATTGAGTCAGGGTGCAGAATCTGCAGAATTCAGGAATTTATAAAGTTATTTACTAAAAGGGTTATTTAGAAATTATGAACCATAAGGAGGATAAAAACATAATAAATACTACGAAAATGTATTAAATCCTGCATTTGGAAGCTAAAACTTTCTCACATATTTATACTTTCTAAGTGCTGTAATATTATTTATTTATCCATAGACTTAGACTTTCGCCCATAAAAAAGGCCTCAAATTATAAAAGTCTGCGGCTAGAAGATACAAATTTTGTAGGCCAATTATTGACACATTTATCCAAAAGTAGACCCGGCCAAAATCATATAAAAACCAATCAAAGTTTTTCCTCGAACAGGTGTTTTGACTCCTATTTTCCTCGTACTTTCTCCATCATTCCCTTTTTTGGGCCATTGGAGCTGAAACACGCACAACTTCCAGCTACTTGTAATTAGCTTTTCTTGTTCGATTCGTTTGGCAGCAGCCAAAAAACGCTTGTCCCACCCTAAAATCTCCCCCATTCTGGTAGACCCCCCAGTACCGGGGACCCTGTCCTAAAAGTTTGCGTGCAAAAATGTTGCCTCTAACGCTGCGAAAGATTTAACTTTTTGATTGAGAAAACATCATTAACGCACGTAAAAGGTGAACTAACTATTTACGGTTCTGGGATAAGTCTGTCTATGTGTGGGGAGTATCTATGTATCTGTGTATCAGTGTGTAGGTTAAAAGTTTTCGCTTTTTCCGATGCTAAAAATCAAATAGGGGAAAACAGCGCGAAATGCGGAAAACGCTAGAAACGAGATGCGGGATGAGGCAGCAAAGTTTCTAATCACATTTACCGCAATTACTAACAAGGTTTTTTGTTAACTTGGCTCAGAGCAGGGGAATTAGAGGCTGGGAGATTGCCTCAAATATGTGTGTGCTACAAAGTAAATTAAATAATTTAATTAATTATGAAATTTGGGTTAGCAGAACGGAGCTGATGAAGCAGCGCCAATCAAGATGGCATTAAAGCTAATCTGATTTGGTTTGTCGGAAGACAAGAGAAGGAAATTCCACTCAAAATTTTCTAAGCAAAAGATGAAAGAAGCGTTAATAAATTAGTTAAGAATTTCCGGAGATGGCTGTTGAAAATAAAAGTTACTAGAATCGAAATGACAGAAATACACAACAGAGAGATAACCGCTAAAGAAATCATAACAATGTTTTAATTTGGGGTTGCTTACCAATTGAATATATTAAAAAACAGGAATTCAGAGACCCTATTTACTTTCGGCCACTTAAACATTTAAAAACCAGTTTCGAGCTTGGTTTTTTGTTATTTTAAATTTTTTTAGGCAACCCACACAATACCCAACCCCTAAACAAAACAGAAACCACTACCCTATCAAAATAGTGAAAAATTTGTGCATAATCAATTAAAGCCTATCGGGATGAGATGCTACCCCTAAAACCGAAAAACAGCAACCGACAGCAGTCTAAATCGAACTAATTCAACCCTAACAAATTGATAATGCATTATCTGGCCGGCGATCGAGGCACCCTTCCCTCGGATGCTCCATCAAAGTCAGCGACAATTTTACCTGGTAACTGCCAAATTATTTATATCGCACTTAAATTGGCAATGAATAGAAAATTAGGGTTTCGGGAAAAGGGGTGAACATCATGTCCTTGGCGACAGCTGCTCTCATCGCACCAAATAATGCTTCTTAGACTTGCACTCAGGCGTTAAGCCATTGATAGGAGCTCCTACCCCTCGCATAGGCACGGTTCCTTCCCATCCTAAGTAAATAACAATCAAGTAAAAAATAGGGGAAAAACAAGGCTACAGAAAACGATCTTAATCTTTAAACAATTAACGTTAGACTTTAATGATAGGGGCGGGATCTTGAGAGGAGCCTCAATGTTAGAAGGAAAAACGAGGATAATCCTGTAAAGGTATTTGCCGTTTCAGTTCTCAAGTGCTTATAGCCCAAACTTACTTGTATTTTTGCCAGATGTACTCTACTTTTCCCATACCTTATACCAGTTCATTTTCTCTTGAGTTTTTCGGGACATGCTTAACAATATTTCAAACTGCAAACTTTTTCGCATGCCCACACAATGAGGCCCCAAAATGTGAGCATGAAAGGCAAACCGAAATGTGAATGGGAAAATACGTTTTGGAAAAGAATTTAAGTTTGGAGCCACAATAAAAGCTGGAAGTCGGGAACAGGAGGTGTAGTACACTATTTCAGTTAGTTTTGAGTTTTGAGCTCCGAATAATTGCCTTGGGTATACATTTTTGGCATCAGAGGTTCTTGAATCTAATAGGGTGTATTCCTGTAAGCCATCATGTCTAGAAAGAATATCTTTAAGCCATCAAATCAAATACCAACTTGACCTTTCCAAAACAGATCACAAATTGATCATCCGCTTGCCAGACATCCCCTTGGGTTCATCTTCTCCTACGGTTCTTGGCGGAAAACTTACTCTAGTAAATTTCAACTTCGTTATGCTGTCATTTGTCCGGAGCCACCGACAAACCTGGAAATAAAATTCCCTCACACGAGTTTTTCGCATTTCCACAGGCGGCTGACAAAACACCCAAGCTCCTACATACGCACACTCCTTCGAAGGAGCAACAACATTTCATTCATTCATTCATTCACACACCCACACTCACATACACCCGGAGAAAAAATACCCTCAAAATGAAGCTTCATGAAGGCGGAAAAATAGGAAAGGGAGCAAGGAAAAAAAATTTGCTCGCTTCGTTTTCTGCTTGAATTACAAATTGCAACATCAAAAGTTTGACGTTCTTCGTTCGCTTTTCCCCCCCACTTATTTTTTTCTTTTGTTGTTGCTGCCACCCTGTTGCCGGTTTTGTTGTTGTTATTGTTGGTTAACAATACTTTCGGGCTTGGCTGCTGCTCCTTGGTTTTCTTAGCTTTGCCAGCTTTCTGGTGCTGGTGCCGGAGCTGGTGCCTTTCCTGAATGCCGAAAGGAAAGCAATTTTCCAGCAATATGTTGAACGTATTAGAATTTTGTTTACACTCGAAATGGAAAACATGTTGTGCAATGCACCTCCCGGTATTTTGAGTGGGCGGGCCAAGAAAGAGAAAGGTGATAGATATGGCGTCGGAGGGAGACAGGAAGCCTTCCACACACTAGATATCTGTCGCTCATTTGTTTACTTTGAAATCTAGTTGTCAGGCCTTTCGTGAGTGTGGAAATGGATTTTGAATTTCAGCATAAAATGCCTAAAACTATTCGGCCAACTAACCATCTTTGCCGTTTTTGCTTTGGCAGTGTTCAAGCCTTAAAACCCCCGCCACCGCCCATCGTTCATTTTAGCATAGATCGTATGCTAATTACTTTCGAGCAGAAGCAGCAGCTGTTGTAATAACTCAGCCATAAACTGCTCAATGTATACACTAAAATTATGCATAATTATTTCAAAGCGTTTTCATTAATTAGCTTCCGGAATAGCCACTACAAGGACCTGGCCAACGCGGAGTGGCTTTTTGGTGGAAATGTTCTGAGTTTCTGACTTAAGATTTCATAAATATATATATTTAAAATTATTTTATAAACATAAATTAATTTTCTTAACTGAATTTTAAAAACTATCATTCATAATAAAAAATAATATTTGAAAATTCGTGAAACTAAAATCCGGAAAACACTATTTTTCCTGCCAGCATAGTACTTGCTATGTAGGTCGCTAGATGGCGCCAGCCGCACATAGCAGCGCAGATTTCGACAATTTAACACCTTCATTATTAATTGAAGATAGACCAACTAGGTAAAGGTGCCTGGGGAAGAACGGGGCGGGACTCCAACTTGAAATTGGGTAAATTTTTATGCTGCTGCTAAAAAGTTTTTTGTTTTCTTTTTGGGGGTTTTGCCAGTGTTTTGCTGCGAGCTTCGCCCACAACTTTTGGAATATTAATGATGAGCGCAGCTTGACTTCTGCTTTTTGCTTTCACTGCTTCTGGCTTGCTGCTGCTTCTTTCTACTTTTATTTATACATAAAGCATTGTTAACTTTTTTTTTAGTTGGCCAAGCGAGCTAAATTGTTGTATCGTTTTACTTGCGGCTTATTAGTGTGCTCTGCCATGAAATTCCGAGCACTTGCCAAATTAAGAGATTGTCAGGAGGTTGGAATGATATAAACTAAATACAAAATAATTAAAGCCCAACAGGAGGAAAATTTCCTGAAAAATGTTCCTTTTTAAAGTACTGCTAGAAAAGTCAGCAAGTAGCTTTTCTATCACAAAGGTCATCCAAGTGAGCTAAAGCAGCAGACTTCAAGTTTCCTCGAGAACTTAATTGATTAAGTTTCTCTAATGATTGGATGCCTCATTTGCTGCTCAGTTGCTCGTTTAGTTAAGTTGAACTTGTTCATAGAGAGAAATTATTAACTAGACATTTATTTTATTAAAAATATATAAAATTACACTCTAATAGTAAAAGTTTATCAAATATTTATACCATTTAATGCGTCATAAGCATTTAATTCCCGGCAATCAATCAATAGTGAAAAGTTTGAGTCAATATTGCTGGATAAGGCCCTTCATTAAGCCTTTCCATACCCACATCTGCTATAAATTCCCTAATCTTGGTGCGTTGCATATTGTTAAGCTGGTGTTTGGGGTATTATTTGGCTATAATCTGGGAAGGACTTTCACTGGGCTTGCTCCGCTTCTCTCCCTCTCGCGCCGTCGAAGAAATTCCCCATCCTTGTGACTCTGCTCATTAGCGTTTCATAAATTTGATTAAGACAATCCCAAGGGGAATCCACTGTTGCTGTTTGCCTATTTGTTTGTCTGTGAAAGGGGCGGGTAGGTAGTTCAGTGACAACAACAAAGGCAAGTCACCCCCTCAATTTGGCAAATTAGCAGGCCCAGCCACCACCGAAATAATGCACATATTGCATCAAATACTGGTTCTTGGGGTTGATATGTATATCCATTTATATGCATATATATCATGAAAGTCTTTTACAATTTCGACGCGGCTTTAATTGGATTAATTTGCATTAATATTTATTAGAGGGAAATGCTGACGGGTCGTTCAAAGTGTCGACCCGCCGGCTATTTAAGCAGGAAAATCCAAGGAGCAAACCCATTTTCATATCGACTGGGGATGGCTGGGGGCCCCGTGGCTCTTCCTGTCGCACAAAAACATGGCCAAGAGCGGAACGTGGCTAAAATGTGCACTTGGAACTTGGAACTGTCAAAGCAAATATGTCAAACATGGCAGCGTTTGTCCTTGGCTGCTGCACCATTTTTTCTTCGCCGCTCCGCTCCGCTTCTATCTTCCTTTATTTGCTCTGCTCTCGAGCGATGTTTGCCCTCATATATGTATGAATGTCCTGGCTTCTGCTTCTGCTCCTGCTTCTTTTTCTTTTCCCATTGCCCCAACCCGATTCCTGGTTCTTGGCTCCTGGCTACTGTGCTCTGTGCTCTCTGCTCTGGATCCTGCTCCTGCCCCGGCTCCTCGGCTTCTACTTCTGCATTTGTTTGTTAGCAAACATGTATGTTGCCTTTGGCCAGTGCCGCAGGAAATGGGAATAGAAAAAAATGGAGAAAGATGTGCACTTGGAAAAAACTAAGGACCTACTATTATTAAACAATCCTGACAAGTTGGGTTCAGGGATGCCCTTTATATGGTGACCTTACAACATTCTTTCGAGTTGAATATTTAATGTATATTCCAGGTCGACTAGATTTTTCTCCAAGTGCCTTGAATGAGGTAGATAGTTTTGGAAAGAGGAAGCAATGGAGAAGAAGCGACCGAGAGCAGACAGGCGAGACACATCGCTTACTTCAATCATCTGGCACTTGGCGTTCACTTTTTTCCCCCAAATCCCTCTCCCCTGCTAAGCTCTCCTTTTCCTTTATGTCTACTAGTACTGCCCATTCCCCCCGCTGGCTACATCTACCGCCCCGCCGGCACCCCGCAACGCAAATCTATTTTACAATGCAAGAAAAAGTCCTTTTGCCTCGGTGAATCTTCTCCAGCTTCTTGTACTTCAACTGCGATGTCTCTGCTCCCCGGGAGCTTTGTGCCCATTTTATATTTTTTGGCAAACACTTCATACTTTTGGCAGTACCCAACCAGCACACCCTCCACCCGCCCAGTCCAGAATGCCACGCCCCCTCGCTGATGTATTTGATTTCGCAAAGTGCGCGCTGGAAATTTGATTTCGACTACTGCATCGGGACGAAGGATGTCTGCCATGTGCCATCCCGTACACACATATGCACTCACACACTCATATCCGTTGTCAGCTCGAATGGCAATCACAACCACGCCCCCTCCTTCAGCCCGCCCCCGCTCAGCTTTTCCTGGCCTTTGTCCTGCCGCTGATGCACATTGTCATATGTGCAGTGTCTGGAGACAGAAATGGTGGCAAATAGCTTTGATTCTGTGATTCGGGCACATCACATCTTAAGCTTCAATTATCAACGCTGCTTTATCGTATTTTGTCATGGCCAGTGGGCGGGGCAGGGTTACCGATTTGAAAGGGATTTTGGGTTTGATTTCAAGACACGATGGAAGGAGTAGAGGATATGGTAGACAGTTAAAGCTTCCATACAAGACTTGTTTAATATATAGTATTTTTAGATCCATTTAATTTATCCACTTGATTATTATGAATAGACCTTTATGACTATGACACTCGCGTCATGCCATCAGCAATTTCAGTTTCGAAATTCAACACTCTCAGCTTATTCCCTTGCCGCGAGTTATATCTTCAGAATTCTATTGCCACCCTTGGCCAAACACCCCTTTTTCTGGCTCGACTTGACACCTTGCCATGGAAAACAAAAGCCAAAATCCATTAACGTTTTGACGCCTGCTCCCAGGTTCCACTCCCCCCTCCAATGACTTTCCCCAGAATTTCCGCACGCACCGCTGTCGAGGCATCATAACTATAACTATAATGCTTATCACGCTCCACACTCCAACACGCTTAGGACTTTCTTTTCAGCTTTCCCTTCGCCCGCTCCAGCCGCTTTTCCATTTTCACGATCCAGCCAATGGGGCGAGAACAAATGACAAACTTTTCAGCGCTCTGGATTCGAATTTAACTCGTTAACAAACCATAAAGTGAAATTTATGTCGACTACGTGTGTGGGCCAAGGATATTCCGCTCCAGCTACCCCTTCTTGCCTCACAAAGGGAAGGATTTCGCCACCCCGACCGACAGGTTGGTTACTTTTTCAACTAGCTATCCATCTAACTATCTGTATCTCGGTTGTATCTCTGTCTACAGTGAGGATTAAATAAATTAAACGCTTTGCACAAGCCATAAATTTTATAGAAAGGAAAGGAGCATTGAAGTATGCTATGGATTTATGATTTAGCTTGGAAATCCTTGCAATGCATGGTTTTTAATATAATAGCGTATAATTTAAAGTAAAGGAAATTTAAGGAAATATATAAATAATATTTTATTTTAGGATCATCTTGTACTGTTAAACCTGTAACATTATTCACCTTTATTCCATCTATTTGCTCGGAGTTGTCATTAAACTTGGCTGCTGAATTTTCACTTTGAAGTTGTTTCTCTCAAGCGAAGGCGGAGGGGTTCTTAGAGGGTTAAACGGCAATCCAATGCCATGGAAAACGAAAGGATAAATCCCAGACAGGAAGGGGTAAAGGACAAAGCAGGAGGAGTAGAGGCAGAGCAGCCATCCCGTTCTTAGTCATTGTTCAAGTTGCATTTGATGCTTTGACTGCGTCACTGCACGTCCTATACGAATATATGAACTTATATAGTGTGTAGCCTGTGTATAACTGATATTTTACGTGCCACACACGCATGCCTCCTGCTCATCCTGCCCCGGCTCCTTGTTGTACGTGTTTGTGTGAATGTATGTGTAATGATTCGTTGTATGTTTTATGTCCTTGGGTAACATAAATTGAATTTCACAAAATTGTTGAAGCATAAAACCTGCTTCAAGTGAAATTTTAGCGTGTTCATTCTCGTATAAAATAATGTTTTTTTCTGTCTGTCATTCCAATCAAGACGAAGAAGAAGACAAAGCCATGGTGGATGGAGGTCCTGCTGGAAGGAAACCCCTTTCCAGAGCCGACAAAAAACTGCCGCGTCACAGGACATAACAACAACACGAACTGGAGCAACAAGATGAAGCTAATTTACAAGGCGTCCCATGGACAACATTTAAGTCATGTCAGTAGAAGTGGGAGGGGGAAGGCAGAAGGATCAGGGGAAGGGAAAAGGAAAGGGGATCCGGAAAATGCCAAACTTTCGGCCTTCTGTTGTGTCGGCCTCATGTGATGCACTTGTAAAAAAAAAAGTTAGTAGAAGCAAGGAAATATTGAATTTTGTGTAATACCAAGGAATGACTTATTTTTAACAAACAAAATAAATAACGATATTTTTTTATTTATTGTTCTAAGTCATTTTATATCTTTTCCAGTGCATATTCATCCATCAGGAGAACACACATCCTGTCGGCTGAGCCTCAAGCGGCAATCGTCGCTTCCACATCAGTGCTCCTTTTTTGAAGCGAAAAAGTCCAGCCAAAAAGAGAAAGTCAGGCAGTGAAAGGGCTATAAAGATCACCTTAAAAATATTATGACCCACCTAAAAAAATCAAACACATGTTCATCAACAAAACATTCATAATTCTAGCAGTTTTGAGTATATAGTCTGCCAATCATAGTTTTTATATATTTAAGAGTATTTCTTATTCCTCAGTTTCTAAGAACATCCTTCCTGGCCTTCCTTTCTGTTTGTTATTGAATTTTTTGTTTAGTCACTTTGTAAATGTTTTTTTTTGGCAATTAACCGAGAAATCGAGGATGGTGGAAGGCCACAGCGGATACGAAGGACACGTAATGAAGAGATTTATCATTTCATTGACTGCTAGTGACTAGAAGGTTTCCCATCTTACATATAGATTGCTCATTAGGAGCGTAACTCTATCCTTTCCCCCACAAAAAGGGAAAACGAATCCGAAGGCTTGATTTAATTTGTGCTTCGCTAAGCCTTCTCCCCCCTTTCCAGCTAATCCACTACATATGTAAACTGCCACGCCCATGCCCTTGCGAAACCGGGGAAGCTAACTTCATTTGGTGACGTCAGCTTTATAAGGACTTTAGCAAGGACGAAACTCAACTTGGGGTAGTCGAGAGTCGAGAGGGTTGAAGGAGTCTCAAGGAACTTCCCTTTGCCACTTGCCACAGCCATAAGAAGTGCATCTAATTGACACTTGAGGGTGCTGTACCCAGACAAGTGGTTCAGCCAGAAAGGAAAGGTTCCTTTCTTTCTGGCCCTCATTTGGGGAAACCCTTTTGTGCGAAATTTCCTCATATTGTAATTGCCATTTTGGGTGGCATTAAACGTTTGCCACACTCCACTCAGGCAGTTTATGGCAAACAATTTTCAGAAACGAAATGAGCGTAAAACAGCTGCCAAGACGACCCCAAAAAACACGAATATCCTTGTGATCCTTGTATATGGGAAATTACATGTCAAAGTGACCAAAAAGGGCTAAGAATCAGTGTTGGCCAGAAATATTTTAAGAAGCCATTTATGTTCTTAAGAGCATGTTTTTTGGCATTTTTTGGAAAAGGACATCTTAGAAAAAAAGCCAGAGTATCACTTCTGTCCAAAATTACAAGAAATGGGGCCCAGGGGCTTGGGCAGCTTCACACAAGCATAAAAAGGGGCAACAAATGAGGTGGATAATTTCATAAGCAAATGAGCAGATTACAAACCAACAAAATGGCATATTCCTTGGACCAAAGACCCTATCATATTTGTCCCGAAAGCCCACAAAACAACCCCCCAATCCCAACAACTATTCTCTCTAGCCATGACCCCAGAAACGAGAAACAAGGTCGGTCGGTGTTGTCAAACCAATAAATGTAAAATTTCCTTTAAGGACGTATCAAAAGGGATCATAAAATAAACCAATAAATATTGTAGTATGTAGAACTTCTTCCCAGTCTCAGCTCCTCATCTCTTTAAACGCATTTTGGTATTTTATTGTGCAGTTGTTGGCTCCTTGAGGCCTCGGCTTTGCCATTGTTGATGTTATTATTGTTTGGCCGCCATAAACTGGAGGAAAACATCGTCATACACACAGATGGACGGCCATATAATAGAAGAGACATAAAATAAATAAATTCATGCAAATGTCGGTGCGTAAACGGGTGGAGATATGAGCATTGTTTGCCTGAAAAGGTAAATATTCCAGGTCTTTATACGGTTTCAGCTTCAATAGAGTTCGAGCATAACCATTGCATATTAAACAGGTTAAAGTTCAAGCCCTAATCAATGAAGGATGAATTCATAAAATTCGTTCAATAACCTCAGGGGAGTGTGTGCAATTGAAATGCATTGATTTCTTGGCAGGTCGTGGTTGTAAATGGGATTTAAAAAAATAAGTAAAATGTGTGAAGAAATTATAGACTTCTGAAGCTTAAATGGAAGATTGCAGAGGAAAAAATTATAATCAATATTTTAATAAAATAAAACAAAAAACATAAGCCATACGCTTTAATACTTATATAAGTTTGGAAACAAGTTCATTTTCCAGGGGTTGATATTTAAAGTATAAATCTCCTTTTTTTCAATGCACACTTTCTCCCAGTTAAGAAGCAGGTGTTAATGATATGTTAAGAAGCATTTGGCTCATCCTGGCAGTCTTTATCGTGGAAAAGGATTCAGGTTTAATACTTTATTTCAGTGCCGCTCCTTATTTCCCCTATCCGTTTCTTGCAATAATTTTCAATTCCATTTTATATGCAATTGCTTACCCATCGTAATGACTTCCAAATTGTTTTCCACTTGTGCTCTGGCTTTTTAAATTTTACATGTCCTGTTTGTGGGCTTTTATGCCTTTGTTGCGGTGCCTGTCAAATGGCAATTTAACAGCTTTAACTGCCTTGTTGGCTTTTTGCCATGCACGTGCCTGGTTTGTGTTTTCTTTGTTTCGGGCTCTTTTCTTATCCCCCGCTGGATAATATAAACGGGGCAAATGAGAAAAAAATTCGATGCCATACATGTGCGTATAGGCTTGGCGAGGCTGCTTAGCATTCATTTGGTCAACTGCCCAGGCCCTACCCCTGCCAATGCTCTTCATGGCGCCCCCAAGCCCTGGCTTTTTCTCTTACCAAAATACGCTTTCTTATCGCCTGGCCATGCGACGCGTTTTAAGTAGCCGCCAATGCGTTAAATTGTGTTTTGTTATTATCAGGGACTCTGAGGGTCTCGCTCTAGCATTTTTTGTCTCACTTGCTCTGTCCATATGACACTTTTATTTTCTCTGGGCGGAGAGGGGAGTGGCCTTCGGGGATGGGTCACCAGGTGGGCACTGTGACAAAATTCTAGTCATAAGGGTTTCAGAAAGATACGCCTCTTTTCCCTCTTACTTTCATGTTAGTTTATTAAAATTTTTATTTTTTAAAAATAAGAACAATTTTTATATGGTATAAAAATGAATACATATTTTTAAATCTTAAAAATGAATAGCTCATAGAAGTATTCATTATTTATTTCTGTGTATTTATAGCCCATAAAAGGCGTTGAAAGCGTTTACACCTGCGCTTCCTGGGGTGGTGTCCTTTCGCTGCCTTCCTCCAGCGGCTGCTCCTACCTCCCGTTCCACCACCTCCCTCCTTCACTCATCCCTCTTATTTTTTTAATGTGTGTGAGTGTGCGTGTATTGTGCAATTTATTTTAACGGCTCACGCTTTTGGACCCTGAAAACCGCTTTTAATGCCCCAAACGCGTCGAGCTAATTTTGTGGCATTTTTATGCCACCCCCCAGGATATCGTCCTTTGAAGCCCCTCCCCGCCCTAAGAGATGTCCCAGCTGTGCGATCGTTTCTCATTTGTGTATAACCGAGTGTGGGGGTATGCTTTGTTCCTATATTTTTTGGTTTGTTGGACGTTATTACACGGTAATTAGATTATAAAATATCCCATAAAATATGCATGTGTCATGCATTGTGTCTTTTTATGGCACTAAAACATATGTAGCCGCATAAATTTTGCACTTCCCATTACCGGGAACAAGAAGCCCTAAGTGCGATTCTGTTTGGCTCCTTTCTGGCACTCGCTTTGGTCAATTTGCTGTCAGCGAAAGCGTTTAAAAGCCATGAAACGGCATCTAAAACACTGTGTGGGAGTTGGTGGCAGCTACCCGACAAATTTACAAATTAAGCAAATCAAAGGAGAGCCGTGCTGGATGGGGGAGTAAGTCGAGACTGGTCAGGCTGGGGTGGGGGGGAGCAGGTGGCAAGGTTAGGGGGCAGGGCATAAAGCAGTCAGCGCTAAAAGCGTGGCAAATGAATAAGTAATCAGGAAGCAGCGAGTCACTTTTTTGGTAAGAAATTACAGGGTATGTTTGTTTTGGGTATATATATTAATTTAACAACATTTGAAAAATTTTAGAAAACAATCTATTGGCCTTTTCTTATCATCTCATATTATGTAAAAAATATAAAAACCCTACAGGATATCAGATCGGTCTGGTTTTTATCAAATAATATTTAACATTCCTTTATGTCCGTCGGACCAAAAAAAACCTTTGATGTATTTGTCTGTCGGTGGGGAAGGTCCATCTGGTCCTGGTGCTGGTCCTGTCCCTGGTCCCTGCCTGGCTTTGGTTTCCCGTCTGGCTGGCTCATCTCGCCATTTGCCAAAAGGCGAACACCAGCGACAGCCCGGGCATAAGAACTCATATAATATGGTTATATTCATAAAATATGAACTCGCTGCTTGACTCCGGGTGACAACTACCAACTGCTCCGCACTCACGGAGCAGTCGCTGCCCTTGCTAACTAGCTTTGTATTTCAGTAACGTTTTGAAGCGTCTTGTGGCGCATAGTTGCGGGTAACAAAATGCTGGTTGCCATTTCGGGGTGGCCGGAAGTCTGGCGAGGTGGAGGCTGGCAGTCTGACGAAGGGGCGGGCGTAGTAGGAGCTGACAGCGGGTGGGTCAAAGGGGGCGGCAGCCACATAAGTGTTTGTGTGTGCGGCAAATTATATTTGTACATTAAATTTTCGCAGCCAAAGGCTCTTGCCACAGAACCATCCCATTCGCGGCAGTTGACTTTGTTCCAGCGCCCTCAGTGGCTTGTGAAAGTGGAAAGTGGCACTGGAGGTGGAGGTGGGCGGCCCTCGACTCCCACTCCTTGGCGTTGCCGCTGTTTGCCACAAAAATTCCTAAGAGCTCATTAATTATTGAGATACTATAAACAAGCCGGAGTCCCTTCTCTCGTCGCTGGAAACGAAGTCAAGCTCGTTTGCGGCTGCCTACAGCCCAGACACATTTGCAACGTGCCCGTTGCCCCACCACCACCCAATCCTGTGCCACTCTGCCCCAATCCTTGGACGTTCTCCGTCTTTGCAATGAAAGTGGACAGTTTTTATTTTAAATGCCCTTTCTCTGAAGGAGGAATTTCGGAATATTGTCTGGGAAAGAATATCACTAACTATGTATTTAATTAGCTTAATAGATTTTTTATTCTTGATTAGAAAATTAAAAAATACTTTTTAATTTTATAAGTGACGATTTTTATTAGTAACTTTTTTTTAATATTTTGTAGAATCCTGGAACTAGAAAATGGAAGAAAATGGTTTCCTTAGAATCTGATAATAAATCATAGCATACTTTTGGGGCTCAAATTACATCAATAAGGAGTGGAATTTGTTTTAGCGCGTTTTTCAACTTTATTAACCCTTTCCAAATAATTTTCTTGATTTTATAAAAAATAAAGAGTATTTGCAGCTTCGTTGGTCCTTGAATAGTTTCCGCTTCCCCGCTTGGAGAATCCTTAAGGCACTTGCTTTCATTTTATTCCCGACGCCGCTTTTACTTCATTTCGCTCACCACAACACACACTCGCATCCCAAACATTCTTGCACACACACACTTGCACACACGTGTGCCGCTCGCTTTATTCATAATTTATGCCAAAAGCACATTGGGCTCAACTCTCTCCACTGCCCCGTGCCACACTCCCTTCAGCCTGCCACATCTCGTATCCCAAGCGTTTCCCTTTCCTCTAACGAACACCGGAAATGCCACCATACATGTTGTGTGTGTGTGTGAGCGGGTGAGTGTGGGGGATTCCTTGGGGCATCCGCTGCGGATGGGGCTGCTAAAGGGGGTTGAGTCAGGGGCAGACGACAATGCGTGACAATAAGAGGCCACGACTGACACTTGAACTGCGCTCTTATTGTCATTTATTGTTGTTCTTGTACTGAGAAAAAAAAGTCGAAAAAATAGGTTAAATATTATAGTGTTGTAAGTTAGTTACTTATAGGGTTACTTAGAAACCTGAATGCCAGCCCACCTACTTGGCTCAATAGTTAAAGTACACGGCTACAACTGTGTGAAGTTCCATGGGGCACATGGGTTCGAAACCACACTGGAGTGTAATTAGTGTTTCTCATCGTTGCCTTCTGTACCGCCTCTCCTTACTCCCTCTCTGCTTCCGATAATCTGATGACTAAACACAAATTCCAAACAATGTAAACACATATAATAAAGCTAATAAAGAATTAAAAAAAAAAATTTTTGCATTCCTTATTTTTTAAACCTTATATAATTTTTTTGTGTGTTCAAGAACCCAACCCCAATTTGCACGCTTTTTCCATAACGGCGAATGCAGTTAGCCGCACCACCACCCCACCACTGGCACCACCCTGACACCTAACCTTTCCACTCACTTGCTTACCCCCCGGTGTTTGGGTTTTGGGGTGTGGTGTGCGGTGTGTGGCTCATAATTTTTTTCATCTTCCCCTTTCTTGAATGTCGCAAAGTGCTAAATTGCACACACCAAGCCCCCGGGCCCACACACATATGCTGCCCCCTGGGAGGTGCCGCACTGGGAGGGGTGTAGCATTAGTAATAATATTTGACCCATGCACTGCAATTAACGTCGCACACAAAATAGACAACAAACGAAATTAGGACACACACATACTGGCACACACACTTGGCCTGCAAGGATCCAAGGCTTCCAACTGTATAATTGTTATTGCGTGGGGTGAGGGGTTAAATGAGGGGGAGGAATGGCATATAACTTACACAGAATGTGGCTTAAACTATTTGATAACATTTTATTCATACGCATATGATGGGGCCCAGTCGCAGGACCAAGTCCTGGCATTTCGGATGGCAAAACTTTTACTGTTTATCTAGGGTAAGCGTAAGCAATTCCAGTTACAGGAAACTTTATGCGACTGGGGGAATTTGACACAAATTTGGAACTAGAATTGCAAATAAAACAAGTTTGATAGAAAAATGACTGGTCCAATTGCAACTAATTTAGATGTTGTTATTGTTTCATAGACACTAATGGATTGGAATAAATACCGAAGCCAACCAGTGAAAGTCGAAATGGCAATTAAGGGTCAAGTATATCCACAGAGTGATTCTTCCCTTAAGGTTTCCTCCAAAGGAATCTCTTCTCTTGATCTTTTGCAGAATGTTGACTACCGAATTACATTTTCTGAAATCCCGAAATCACATTTCTAATTCCTTTCTTTCACTTTCTCCTTTAGTCTTTGGTTTTTGTCTTGGCTCAGGTCTCAGAGTCCTGCAGCTCTGTTCTGAATGCAGGGTGTCGCCATTCAAATTGCCAATCGATTTCGTTTGCTTTTGTGCCTGCATTTTCCGACCTCAATGTCCGATACCGTAGCCGATCTAATTCCAATTCCAGCTCAGCTGCCCTGTCTCTTTCTTTACCGCCTAGGCCGTCTCGCTTTCTCCCTATATCCTGGCGTCCTGGGGGAGATACGCCCATTACGCTGTCTGTGTAATTTGAGTGCAAACACTTTTTTCAAGTCGAAATGTATGTGATTTGGTCTCTGTGCCGAAACTTGGTCTCACAAAAATTTTCTTTGATTTGTATGCCTGCCTGAATCGGACTCCCCCAGCCCTCCCTCTTCGGAGTCCGCTGGCTTTCTCTGCTTTCCCCTTGCAGTTTTGTGGGTCAATCGTGCCGGTTCTTTTCTTTTTTGCGTGTGTGCGTTTCTTTACACACACACACACTCGCTCACACGTCACCCTGGGAAAATGGGAAAAGAAGGAAAAAGGGGGCGCGATGGAAATGTGATTGTGACAGTGGGCGTGACTGTCAGCCACGCCTACCCACAGTTGTCATGCCAAATGCAGTGCAATCTCCTCCGTTTCCCATTTCCCTACCACAGTGGAGACTCCCACATGTGGGTTTTGGAAGATGTTTTAACTTAATACTAAAATTTAGACTCTATACTAATATTAAATTTTGTCTTCAGAGAATTATTTCTTTATACTTTATTTTAAATAAGAGTTTCTACTGTATTTCTACAGTACAGTGGGTTTTGGAAGATGTTTTAACTTAATACTAAAATTTAGACTCTATACTAATATTAAATTTTGTCTTCAGAGAATTATTTCTTTATACTTTATTTTAAATAAGAGTTTCTACTGTATTTCTACTTGGCCTGCTTGTGTTGCATGCAAACGTCTCGAACAATAAATTCACTTGCATTTTTCGAACTAAAAATTTGTGGCCTGACCGTCCGACTCCCCACTCCCCCGCCGCCTTTTTCTCAACCTTCCACCCCTACCCTACCCCCTACCCTGGCCAAACCCCACCCTTCACCTCAATTCCCTAAAACGCGCCTGTCGCCTACTGCCACCGCAGGACATAGTGCATATTTGATTTTATCTGTTAACTCTTTTAGCCACAAATCTACACAACTGCCCCAATGCAGCCAGAAATGCGTTTGTTGGTTTTGGTTTTAACCCGCCCAGATGCAAGACCCCCTGTTACCCGCTCCCCTAGTCCTGGATCCAAGGACTGCATGTGACAGCGTCGACCTAAGCCGGCTCGCTCGTTTCCGTTCCTGTTTTCTCATCCGATGATGCCAATGTCCAGCGAACGCTTTTGGCATAAATGCATGCATCCAATCCGTACCACCATCCATATTCTATATGTGCCCAGAACGAGCCACCCCAAAGCGCCCGTTCGCCCGACCTCCCACCCGGCGGTTGGCAATGGCAGTTGTGGCCACCCAATTTGTTTTATGACACACAGAGTGCAGCCTCTCATTGTTATACCCCAGAGAAGTGCCCAAGACCGATATGGGTCACTCTACAGGGGGGTATAATGGGTACGTGACGGGGTTTGAAATCCAGTCCTCGCAAGGGTTAGTAGTGTCTGCTCGTACTGCTCCAATTGGATAAGGAATTAATGCTCCTGCATAGGTGGAGTTCATAACGAGCATCCCGGAAGTCTGGCAGTTGCGATGTAAACAGAGGGATATCCTTGTAAAAAATTAATAAAGGTTGGTCCCCTTGGGGGCTCAAAGACAATCAATTCCAGACATTCATGTGCGTCTCTTGAGGTTTTTAAGATTAAAAATAAAGTTTATGGCATACTTTTAGGATGAGCCCTTAAATGTATAAAAATAGTCTCTTTATATGTATATATTTTCCATATATTTACTCAAGTGCTGTAGCTATTATTATTTAAACTCTCATATAAATTTCTAATCATTCTAAGCAGATAATTAATTTGCTTTATCTCTTAGTTATTTTTAGAATTAATTTCCTCTATTCTTTATTCAGTGTATTTAGCATTCGATCATTTTCATTTCCTCTCCATTGTTGTTTTTGCCATTGGATTTTTGCATGTGCGGGTCACATGGAAATTTATTGTTTATTGTGCAATGTGCAATTCATATTTTGTCATATTTTGTGGCCCAGCGTTGGCGGCCTTTGAGTTTGATTTTGATTTGTTTTTGCTGCATGAGTGCTGCTGATGTTGTTGCTTTTTTGGATCCATCCCGCATAAAATGTAGTCCATGTTCATCAGCAGTTGAGCGGAGTCAAATATGGCAGCGATTGTTTTTCGGGAATTTTCAATTTGCATAGCATGATTTGGCCAAAAGGATATAGGAAATTTCCGCTTTTGTCAAAATGCAATATTGAAATGTTTGAAACGGGAACTGAGTGGCGCTAAAAAGGACAAAATATGGTTCAAAATTCCAAACAAACAATGAAAACAGAGAGTTGTACACTTTAGCTAATTAATTCAAATTATAAAATAAAAAAAAATAAAATAAAAAAGTTGTTTTTACTTGGGCTCGTCCGGGATTTGAACCCGGGACCTCCCGCACCCTAAGCGGAAATCATACCCCTAGACCAACGAGCCAGTTGAGTCAACGGCGGCTAAAATGGAAATTCGAACTGGAAACTCGCTTATCAGTCTTCGAGTTACAACCACTTGGAGATTTCTTTTTTTAACTCTTCTGGCCCTGGTTGTTATGCGTTTTGGCTTATCGTGCATATTTTAACCGATTTCGATGGTAAACTAGTTTCGAAAGCCATAAAACTGCTCGCAACGAGCCAAATAAATTTAAAAACTGTTTTCGTTTGATTTTTATATTTATTTATATGTATACATATGCTATATATACAATAAAGTTGTGTATTCTGTGTGTATTTTTATACTCTGTTCCTTTTGAGTGCCCCATAAAATATAGTTCAACTGCATCAACTTTCAGTGGCCGTCATTGTTTGATTTTCAATATCAGAGCGCTTAAAACAAAGAGTAAGCACAACAACTGGAAAAGCGGAAGAAAAAACTAAAAATAAAAAGGTTATAAAATTGTTTTCCCCAAAGCGGCCTGCCCCCCTTTCTAGATGCTTTTGTACCAACTGGACACTGTCCGCTTTGTGTTGTCTTTTGTTTGCAATTTTCTTGCAAATATTTTAGACAAACAGTCGGGGAATGTTTTTTTCTCGAACCCGAGAAATAAAGTCAATGCAAAAGCAAAGAAAAATATAAACAAAACTGACCACTCACACACGCACTAGTACAAGTAGTCGTACACCCACTTGGCCCACACAATTTCACGTGCCCATCAACGATTTGTTTGCCTTTTCTTCCAGTCTATCATGTTACAAATTGTTCAAGTGCACCAGGATATTGGCAGGAGGAGGGCAAGACTTTGACTTGGCCACCTTGCTCCACTCGCCTTTGTCCACATGCCAGGTCAACACTTGCCTGAAGGATAATACTACGGAGCTAGATATATTTTAAAATCTAAGAAATTGAAAAAATAATTATTGCTAAGATTAAAGTTCTACAAGTTTGTGATAATATATATTTTTTATTATTTTTTTTAATGTTAAACTACCATTATTTTGACCTTAAGTGTTAGTACACCACCCACTGCCCACTCTCCACATACTTCTGTCTTTGAAATCATTCAAGTGAATGTATGTATGCTGGGGCTTTGTTCGGAGGAAAAAGGGGGAAACAAAAGTTTTCCAAAGACAAATAAAACTGTTAAGTGAACTCTTGAATATTTGTTGCTGGCCTCGTCAAACGAAGACGCTTGCTTAGCCGAGAAGTACAAGGCAATGGGGGTGGTCTTGGCCATAAGATATAAGGGACGAGTGGGGTAACTGCTGTCGAAGGGCTTGTAAATATCAAATTTGTAAATACATATACAAAATACGGGCATGTTTAGCATTTGCAAACAGTTGTGCGCTTCAATCGGTTGACCTTACCACCCTCCACCCACCCACCCCCTGCCTCCAAACGATTTTCCGCCCTTCTTACCATGTCATCCATCGGAAAATGCCGGTAGTTGCGTTCAATTGAAGCCTCTCCAGGACTCATCCGCTGGGATAAGAACCTAACAGGTGGAATTTGTCAAAGAAAAGGGTTGATCCGTCGATTGCTTACAGAAGTAAGGGAAGTGAAAAGGTAATAAAAGTATTCAGGGGGAAATGAAATATTAAATATATGTTTCACGATAAATATAAGGGACTCTGGTGATGGAAGCTTTTAAGCAATCTTGAAGTAAATATTTTTTAAAGTCACTTCCATAGAAACTAAATAAAGTAATAATGGTTTTTAGGTTTCAAAACAGCTTTTTTTAAACAAATTGTATATCCCCTGGCTTTTCGGAATTAATTCGATTATTTATATGGGCATAAAGCCCCACTCGAATCGTTGATACCTGAACATTTCCGCCGTAGTCTATAAATTCCCCAGCATCCTTTAGGTAGAAGTACCTACCTGCCCCCGGGCTTCCGTTCGTACTCCCAGGCCCTCTACGTTTGCGGAAATAAACTCTCCCTTGACCCATCTCCTTCCGCTCCGGGTCTCCTTTGTCCTTGTGCCCCTCCCCTCCCTCTCCCATTTGCCCACTTCCCTTTCCTTCCTCTCGGTTATTCTCCTACCTCTTCCGGTTGCTATGACAATGTCCGTATTTTCCGTTGAGTCAATATATTATACATTGTCGCTTCTGTATCTTGCTCGAATTGAAAGCGGGGGAACGGGGGCAGCCACTGGAGAAAAAGAAAGAGAAAGGGGGAGGAGAAAGTGGACCGCTTAGAGCTTTGTTAGCAGTTTTTCAAGTGAACAGTTTGGCCAAAAGAGGAGCGGAGAAGAGGAACGTACTGCGAGGGTAAAAGTGTACAAGTAGCACAAAATGTCAATGTAAATAAATAAATTTTGAAACGTATATCTTCCGATCTTCCAATTGCACTGAAAGAAATTTAATAAAAATAGTATTAAAAGGATATATAAAAACAAGCTCTATTTCTGTAGATTATTTATTAAAATTTAAAATATATTGAATTCATTTAAAAAATGTACGTATTTCTTCTTAAAGATAATTTTGTACCTTTTTCCTGTACATTACTTCCTATCTCTTTCGATATCTCTGACATTACATGCGTTGCGCTATTGTTGTTGTTTCTATTGCTATGTTTTGCATGTGTTGTCCCCCCATCCCACTGACATCCCCCATGTTACAGATAGCTACACATGTTCAGGTTGGCAAGCAAACACCAGCGCACACACACTGCGTATACGTAATGCCGTGCAATGGGGAAAATTGCTGCTGTTATTGTTGTTGGTCGGGTTTTTATATGTTATTGCTTGGGCTATTGGGAAAAGTCGTACATTTTGTCCGCGTGTGGGAGCTTTGCGATATCATTTCCTATGTTTTTTCATCTGTTCTCTTTTTTGTTTGTTTTGTTGTTGCTTTGTTTTATTGGTTAATTTTTGGTCATGAAATATGGAGCAATTGAGGGACTGAATGTTTTGCGTAGAGGAAGTCAATTAGACTGATGGCCGACTGCCAAGAGAGTTGACGCTTAAAGTTTCAAAACTGATATTGAATATTTTGTCTACAAATAAATAAGATAGAGAAGTTACAAACAAAATATTTAAAAAATAAGAATGAAAATTATAAAAAAAATAAATTTTTATTTTATAGAAATATTTATTTTTGTTTTTATAGTTTTCTTTTAGTTTAAAACGCGTTTCATTGTTTTGTTTCATTATTAAATCTTTCATACTGTTTTAGAAGCATTGTTCATATAGATCTTTCTTACTAGATAATCAAATGTACCTAAGCAAAGACACAAACCAATTTATAGGTACACCAATTGAATTTGTTCGTAGGTATATTTAAGAGTTTTAAAATCTTAGGATCCTAACTTTAACAATATAAGTAAAATATAAGGAACTTTTAATATGAGGGAAATTAATCATTATATATATTTATTTAAATAAAAATTAAATTAAACTACTTATTGTTTTCCATTATCTCCGAAAGCACCTAAAAGTATGCTTTAATATTTCTTTTGATTCTTGGAATCAAACTAACTTTCCTTTTAAAATTTTTGTTATTTGTATTTATTTGTTTCTATTCTTAAGGTATGGAAATAAAAGATAAAATCAAAATCTCTGAATTCTACTAGAAGACAAGCGTAAAATAGACCATAGGAGTTGTCATTTATGCTACTTCTCCTAAGCCTTTTGTAAGGAAACTTGTTAGTCTTTTCTCTTGGCTGATGGTTAATAATTTATAATTTCTTGACCATTTAATTCAAAATTGTTGTCTGCATCGATTATCATCAATGCAAAGTCCCCACCCCACCCCTGCGCCATTTAAGCATCTGCAATCGATCGATGATCGAGCATATTTTTTTTCCATTTTGTATATGTAATTCTCCTACGGCCTTGTCGGCGCAAACCACTTGTTATGAGCTACCGTTTTGCCGGCAAGTATTTACTTATCAGCCATTTGCAGCTGCCCGGAGTCGGCCTGGCGATCGCTCGTTAACGACCGACACACGCAGCAGAAATCATCAAATGTTTTTCTCAAAATTGATGCTATCATAGTGAAATGATAATTATCAAAAGACAAATGGTGCGCCGTTCTCCTTTCCATCTCAGCGGTAGTTCCGAGGCAGGATGGATAGAAAAACTTGGACTGTCTTCAGGGCCCGCATGAGGAAAAAATGTATGCCTATCACTGTAAAGAAAATCTGGGAAAATGACTAAGAAACTTAAAAAACTCAATGTTTATATTTAATAAATTGCAAGACTATCTGAAAAGTATTTAAAAATTTTTTAGGAATTCATATAACACATCATCATCCTTATTTTTAATGAAATTTTTTCTTGGTGCATAATCGAGTCAGGTACCCAGAGCACGGGCTTGCTGGAGAGGAATCCATCAACATGTGTACATATTTCAAATCCAATTTATGTACTTGCATAGCCGAAACGCAATTACTTCGCAGTTAACGCCCAGTCTCGGTACCAGTCTTCTCGTCTCCACAGTCTTCAGTCTCCACAACTGCAGTCACAGTCTTGGTCGTCGTCTTCGTTTGCGTTTGCGTCAGTTGCGTTGGAAATCTTCACTCGCCTCAAGTCCGAGCATAAAAATCAGCGCCCATGCAACAGCCAACAGCCAACAGGCAACATCCAAGAAACAGAAACAGAAAAATAACAACAACAAACTGGCCGTGAGTGCCGCCGGTTTGTGTTACCAACTCGTTGGCTTGTAAGCGATCCTGCGCCTATAAATTGCAACCAATACAGCAGAAGCCGCATCAGCCAGACCCGCGGCTGCTTGTTATACACCTGATATGTTGATGGGGTATATTGATTATATATATACCAGAAAAGTTGATCGTAAAGTTTTAACTCGACAGGGGAGTACGGGGCGTGACGAGGCGAGAGTAGAAAATGCACATTTGAGGGATTCCACATGGGCAGTGTAAATTAAAGTGAAAGAGAACAGATGCTGGTGGCACTGGCTAACGCGATAATTGGCTGGGCTCGAGTTTGATGGTTCCGGCCATGATATGAGGAGTCCTTTCTCAGGTGTCTTAAAGGTGAGCTGCCTCTCGAGCGATAAACATGAAAGGTGTTAGAATTCTTCTCGGTCCTACCTAGAGAAATAAAAACAGAGCTCTCAAAGATTACATTAATTTATTGGTTTATTCTTAGCATTTTTTATGAAGTTAAAAATCGAAAATTTTATGATCTAAAATCTTTAAAAGTTTACCTTTGAAGTTGTAATAATTTATTTTATAAAAGGAATCAGAAGGAATCAGTGTATATTTTTATTTATCCAAATTCGTAAAACAAAAACAATTTAGAGCTTAAACTTTACTTTTAAATCATTGTAATTGATAAAAGAACGGAACCAAACTTCTAGGGCATTAAATATTCGCCAGTCTGTGCCTCATTTGTTGGCTGCGTTGCATGCATATGTTGTTGCTCCTTCTCTCTCGCTCATGGTGGCCCTATTTCTTTCTGCTTTCTGCTGGCCAAGACTCGCAGTCATGCCAAGAAGTTAACAAGTTTGCGCCAAATGGGAGAAAGGCCGGCGATGAATACCGACAACGATGATGACGACGAAGACGAAGGCAGCAAAAATGCTGCAGTTGCTGCATGTTGCAAGTTGATGTTGTTGCTGTTGCTGCCGCTGCTGCGTTGCCTGTGTAAATTTTAATGGCTATGGCAGTTTCTGCATCCGCGCTTCACTGTCCTCCCTCAGTGGACCCTCTCCGGTTCCTCCGACCCGCCCCAGGAAATTTTCTAGCCAAGATCGTTGCGTAGGGCGCTGCAACTACTGCAGTTGCTGCTGCTGCTGCTGCTTCTTATGGCTCTGCCTCAGCTGGCGTCGCTGCGTAATTGTAGGCCGCTGTTTTAGCTTGTTGTCGATAATTAGCGCTTGTTACCGCCGCCGCGCCCCCAACCTCCGCCTCGCACCAGGCGCAGCTGAGCTCTCGGCCTGGTTATTATTTATTATGATCTTGTTGTTTTTCATCCTAGCTCATTGGCCATGACCATGACCATGCCCATGCGCGCTGGTTAAAAAGGAAACAGCTCCCCCGATCACTCACTCAGGCCCCCTCACTTTTTTCCTCATTTAGCCTGGCATTTTCCATAATTATTTGAGGTAAAAGGCTGCGTTTTGGACGGGACACATACCGTGTGGCACACTCCAAAAAAAAATAAGGAAATCGAATGTAAATTTTGGAGTGTCTTCGTGTTTGTATGAAAAGGTAATTTTCCGTGAAGGTAATTACACATTTATTTTGAAAAATGGGTGATCATTAAAAAGGATCTTAGAGGGCTTAGTCTAGAAATTGTCCAAAAAAGGAACAATAATTTCTGAAGTGAAGGTTAATGGTTATAAATGAAAAAATCATTAGCATTTCGAGGCTCATGTTGCGAGGTTCTACCCATAAACTCAAGATTTTTTTATAGTGAACATTCTAAATGATGGCCAGCAAATGTAATAATATAAATGAACATCAGCAGTTAGTTTTCAATCATGTTTTCTCTGTGTTTTCCTTAAAGCCTGCTGTCCATTCGCAGACTTTTTTTTTTGTTCTTCCTCATGCGAAAGGCTTTAGCAGAAAGTTTAGTTTTTTGTTGTAACTTTTTTATGCCCCGCAGTTGTTTGAGCATTGAGAGCCGTTAAGGATGCCGGTCGTTTACACCCAGCTATGGCTGCAATCGAAAGGAGGCCCCTACCCCTACCGCCACCCAACGGAGGCCAAATGCTCATGGGGTTGTGTATTATAGTAATTACAAAATGAAGGAGATGCGAGCCGAGAGGATCCATTAAATCTTGCCAACACGATCTTTTTCACTATGTGGCAAAAAAATCTTATCGAAATCAGATCGGATCTGATGAGATTGAAATCGCTTTTTCACCAGAGTTCCGAAGCGAAAAAAGAAATCCAAAGAATTATGACTTCAGTTGGTAAGAAAAGAAAAAAACTGTAAAATTTTTAAGCCTATTTAACCTCATTCCCACAGACTCGATATTCTCACAAAATTCTAATTAAATTTCATAAAACCTATGTGAATTGTCATTTCCTGCTAGGATGTGGGTGTTCCAGGCATTCTTTTCCTGAATTGCGTGTCAGGGAACAATCACAACAGATGCAGCCACATCCTTCCACTTTACTGAATTCAATTGCCAGTTCTGGCCAAGTGGGCCACAGTAGTTGACCATTTAGCATGTCAGCAGTGGCTCCTGGGCCACCTGGATTGTCATGAGAACGCAAAGAATAGTCAATAATATTCAAAGGAAATCCTAAGGCCATCATGCATTTGGTATCGTTGTGTGTGGACATGTGCGATTTAGTGGAACTATTTGTGAGGCGAGGTGAGTTGAGGCATTTATCCTCTTAGAAAGTAAAACGACCAATATTAAGACTCTCTCTGGATAAACAAGAGAAAGGCAGAAAGGGCATTGAAATCCTAAGGATAAAGAGTTCTTAAGCCGTAGCAACGATCGATCAAAATAAATCACAAATGTGTACAAAACACAAACACACTGGGCCATCACCGGAATGAAAGCCTTATTACAATTGCACAGACAATTTTCCAATTTTCCACACACTTTGTGTGTGTTTTGGGTAAACAAACGTTCCACATTTCTACTTTTCCTTTTTGCTTTTTTTGCGTAACAAAAGAGGAAAATGCAGTCCAAGAAAATTGCCTCCGCTCCAAAGGTACAAAGAGCAGCAGCTGTCAAGGCGAGAAGGTCGCATTAACCCAGTCCGGTCGGGTCGGGTCCGATCTGAATGTAAAGAAAAAAAAAAATATATATATATATAATCGAAAAGGACAACATCTGCCGCCTTGCTGTGACTTTGACTAGAACGGGGGACTCATTTCGAGACGCCTGGCAGGACTCCTTTTTTCCTTCGGCCTTTTTCCTCTTTTTTGCGGGCGAGACCCCATGGGACGTAAAGACGTTTGCGGGCCATTGTTAGACACGGCCAATTGCTTGGAAATTTGTGGTGTCCTTTAGGGCCAGGTAAAAATGTAAAAGGGACTTACATGCGTACGATGGCGAAGATCGATGGCGGAACAAAAAAAATTATAAACGTCGAGATTGTGTGGTCGCGGTCAACGTGGCCATATATCAATGGCCAGAACCTGCGGTTGACCCAAGCCAAAAACAGAAAACCGAAAACTGAAAACTGAAAACTCGGCTTGACACTAATCATAGATCAGGCGTAAAGGCGTTGATTTGTTGCCTTCAGGTAACTTTTCAACTTTTCGCCATTCCCGCTAACTCATTAGAGCTCCTCGCTGCGATGTTAGCAAGCGTTTTT
This sequence comes from Drosophila pseudoananassae pseudoananassae, assembly GCA_018153035.1. Taxonomy (NCBI): domain Eukaryota; kingdom Metazoa; phylum Arthropoda; class Insecta; order Diptera; family Drosophilidae; genus Drosophila; species Drosophila pseudoananassae. The sequence continues at coordinate 4,041,526 of JAECXR010000069.1, forward strand.
TCGCCACGAAAGAAAATCTTAATAAATTCATCAAAAATCAGCAGCAAGCATCTCACGATCCACCGAAGAAGGGGCATTGCTAGTCAGCCACTCGGTATGGCAGGCAAACTTGCAGTTGCAAGCTAAAAAAAAAAAACTACAAAAAATCAATGCCAGTTGATCGTCAAACAGAAAACTTACAAATATATTTAGCATTTTGTCGCTGCAGCTGGACACGTTTCTGATTCGGTTTTTTGGTTTTCGGCTGCCCGATTCTCCATTCTCGACTTACCTTCCATGGCACTGTTCTGGCTCCTCTGATTTCTGAACTCCAAAGCGGCCAGAAACGCTGGCCAAGTCAAGTTAGCCGGTTTCCTCCTCTCGTTTGTTTGGTGGCGGAGGCGTCTTTACACATTTGCATGCTCAAACAGCAATCGATCACAACAGCAACTCCAAAAGCAACAGCAACAGCCACGGCAACGGCAACGGCAACCAAGGGGCAACAGCAACACACACATATTGCCTGTTGAGCAGCAAACGCGATCAACCGTTCACCAGGTTTTCTACAGTAAAACCTTTAATTTGTTAATAAAAAAATAATCCAATTACCATATAAACAAGTGATTATATAGATGGCTTAAAGGAAAGTTTTAAAAAATTAATTAAAAGAATAAGATTCCAAACTTTAAAAGCTTGAAATATCCTTTCAAGCTTTGTTTCAAAATTTTAATACTTAATACTGTTTTACTCCTTGATTTCTTAAAATATTTAATAAATTTTACTTACCATTATATATATTAAAAAAATATTAAGGCAATAATTTTAATAACATTAACTTTAGTTTGTCATAAAAGATCTCACCACGAAAATGGTTATCTTTCCAAGAATATATCCTGCACATCAAAGAACTTAAGCTGGAGCCATACTTTTAATTTTAATTTATCCAAAAAAATTCGAACTTGCTCCTGTTTGAGTCTGTAAGCTTTTATCCAGTCCCCACTGTATCTGTTGAATGAGGAGCTGGTTATTTGCAAACTGGTTTAGTCTGCGTACACATGCAATGGATGATGGTGGCGACCCAGGCTGAGATTTTGTTTTGTAGTTTTCTTGTTGTTGTTTCTTAGCTGCTCAACCGATCGTTGTACGTACGTTTTTGGTAGTGTTGCATGCCACAGCAGCCAACCTCCCAACCCCCGTTTGCCACTATACCCGCACCCTCCCCCGCAGGAGCTGGCCAAGTGGAGGTTAAAAAAATTTGCAAAAATATTAACGAAACGTAGGCAGAGAGCCAACGGCGGCTGCTGTTCCTGTTGCAATTTAACACTTGGAAAAAGTATAAGGAAATATTTTTAAATTTAAGAAATTAAATAAAAAAAAATAAAATCTAAAGAGGTGAAAATCCTCAAAAATATCTAAGCTTAACTGAAGCTTCGTCAAGCAACTAATTTTAAAAGATTTAATTTTTCTCTGTGTTGCTCCTGCTGCAGATCTGAAGCTAAGGTTGAAAATCTGAATCTTGGTCGGATCCCTGGGCTGCTGCTCGCCTTTTTCCACTCACACACATGCAGGCTGCAATTATAGTGAAGCTGCAGCTTTATCTGCCTTTTTTTGTGTCGGTTTGCCGGGGCGGTTTGTTGAACTTTGACAGGAAGTCGAGAGGCCCAAAGAGACAGGCTCAACTCAAGTTGAAGAGACGCTTTTTCGGGATGGAGATTGGTCGGCCGGTTGGCATGGGGCATGGGCTGGAGGACAGCCTTTGTGGGATGGGATGCCTTTGTGTTTGGGTGAAGGTTGTGAGACATGCAGAGTGGCCACAAGACAGCAGACAGAAGACAATTGACAATGTGAAAACGATGTCGATTAAGTTGCTGCCGTTGCTGGCTGCCAGTCGAAAGCCCACAGTCCCAAGCCCAAAGCCGAAAGGTAAACTTAAGAGGTAAGAGGTAGATTTAAAGGTACTTGGTGCTGCCACAGGGAGACAGGGAAGATCCGTCCCAAAAAGGGACGACCGACGATCGTTAAGCTGATCGAAGTCGAGCCAAAGGCAGAGTTATGCGAAAATCGTCGACTGGCCTGGGGGAGGGGAAGTGTAAATTGTTTTAACAGCCTTGAAGGACGAGAGGTCTTCCGTCTCCAGTCCTCTGTTTTTCGATTTTCGGTTAAGTGTGAACAATGCCAGCGGAGGTCACCGAAAGTTGATTGAGGAAATGCCTCAAATTAGCAGGGGGTCGCCGGGGCCAGAACATCTCATAAGAACTTTATCAGGGAATTAAATTTAATTTTGAATTTATCTTAAAAAGTAAGTCATGCAAGTAAATTATCTGGTAGATTTTAAATCATTTAAACTGCATGTCAGAGGAAAAGACTTTAATGACTTGTTTCTGCCTTTAATATTGGATCTTTAATCACTCAAACGTTTAAGAAATCATTTTGAATAAATAAACCAAATTCAATAGCAAAGTATCCTTCAAAACCGATCAATGTCAATGATCAAGAGAGTCTTTAATGATCTTTAGATACTTGAAGATCTCATCCTTCAGCACCTTCAACCTTATCCTTTTCATCCTTTCTCGACCCTGCGAATCAATATCATATGCTTTTTCATGCTGACCACCATTATCCACTCGAATTAACAAACAAATACAATTTTTAGCTAAACACTTGAGTTGCTTCGATGCAAAGGAACCTATCCACTCATCGCCATCCGAATCATCGTCATTATCATCCTCGAATGCAGCTTACTTCGAGCCCCTTCTCATTCCTTCAATCACTCAATCAATCAGCAGCTGGCTAAACCAATTGTAATCAGCCAGAAGGAAACTTAAATCCAACTTATTGAATGGCAAAATGCATTAGGCGGATACCTGTTCCACACCATATCCCCCACGAAACCCCCGGCAACATACAAATCATTTTTCCCAGCCTTCTCCCCCAGCAGTTGGTTAAATAGCTCTCCCGAATCAGAGTCGGAGTCGGAATGGGAATCCAATAAAGCTGTCACATGTGACCAACTCTAAGCGGAGAAACCGAGTTGGATGAAAAGCAGCCCAGCTTTTGTGAGGCTCATTTTGTTGTGTTTTGGTGTGAAAATCGAAAAGAAACTTCACATGTACACGTTGGTTTATACTCCATTCCCTATACCCCCAACTCAGAGTCCCGTACCCCTATATCACACCAGACCCCCCCTCACTCAGCGTGGCACTTCCCAAAAAGTTTCGTGCAAATCTTGTTTGTCTGTATGCAGAACTTAACAAATTTCCATAACATTCACACCATACAATGAAAACCGAAGAGCCAACAGAAATCCCCAGCTTTGGGTGCGGATCTCAATGTCCAGTTTGCTTTTACATTCAGAGAAATAGTTGGTTGTAACTGGTCCCATACATGGTATAAGTTATTAGATGGAATTAATGTGTATTTTTTAGTGAAGTTTTCAATAAGGTAGTCTCAAATATACACTTTTTTTTAATTATACTATTTTTTTTAATAGATTTCTTGCCAATAATTAAAAATTAACAATATACATCACTATAATATTTTTGAGATAATATCCTAAACAAATTTATGAAAATTCTACAATATCACAACCAACTAACCTTCCAAAATATTTTATGAAAAATATACTTTTAAAAGTAGTTTTAAATTGAAAAAATCTCAAGCTATAATTGTAAATTTTTTTCAGTGACCTCCCTTATCCCACCCTCACCCCCTTGTCCTTTTCAAGCTTCGCTCTGTTTTATTTGCCACGTCATTTTTTTTCGGTTAACTTGCGGTTTATAGTCAGATGCCAGTATGCCAGACTGTCTTGGAGTTGTATAACTTTTTGATGATTTTTTCCAAGCATTTTTATAGTTGTTGTTATCGGTGTGCTGTTGTTGTTATTGTATCTGTAGCCATACTTTTTGCCCGTACTGTTGTTGTTTCGTTGATTTCTTGCTTAAGTAGACACCTAAATGTGAATAGCGCAACGAATCGTAGCAAGTATGCGCATCGCATCTGTCAGATATATATTTTTCTGCCTGCTTAGCGGCCCAAGTGTGTAGTTAGGATCGATGGACGGTTCGGGATCGTGAGTTGGATGGATGGGGGAGGGGGCTACGAGCCGAGGGGTGTAATGGGGAGGGAGGAGGCGGTCTACCTTGTTTTCACCTCAACTTGGGGCTAAGGCGGAATAGCGGTGAGGTGGCAGTACGACTGCCAATAATGCAATGGAGAGGCGTGATAATGCAGTTTAGTCACTGCTGCCTCAACAGGAGGATGGGGAGGGGGGCTGGAGTCTGCTGATGTAGAGGGAATGGCGGGGGCCGTGGGGGCCTTGAGTTGGGAGAGTAAGACGCTCTTCGACTGTCGTTAGTCAGCGCAAAGTTAAAAATTCACAAAAAAAATGAACATTAGACGAGGAGAAAATAAACACTCAGATAAAAGTTATAAGAGATTTTAATAGTTACGATTTTAGAAAATAAATGTGAATCAATAAATACTAAAAATTTAATACCCATGTACATACTTCTATAGATTTTATATAAGGAAGATCTTCACCTTTTTCCTTACTTCCTAACCAATTAACTAAAATTATCTGCCTCAGATGTCAAACTATTCTTTGGCTAAACATTGTACTTCCAACTGACTGAAAGACAGATTTTAAGCCTTGCCTCAAATCAATCAAAATCAATCGCTTCCTGGCCAAGTTATGGCCGTGGAGAGTAACTAAATAGGGCTGCTCTGGCCATTCCTGGTTAATGGGCCGACAGCTGGGGCCCGTCGTCTGACAGCTGTCCACTCCCCTTTTCCCGAACAATAGGACTTTTCTCGCGGTGCAATCGATAGTCGGCAATCAGCGCAGTCACAGCTACGTGGCCTCCGCCGTCTAACGGATTGAGTGACTGACTGCCGCCGCCTCAGCTGCACAATTTTTACCTCCAAAGGGGGCAGGATGAGGTAGGGGAAAAAGGGGTCTGATCTACGTGCAATATGCAGCACTTGGCACGATATTTTTCGCTGTTGGTTTTAAATCATTTAACTTGCCTAGGAGACGACCAAGACAACCAAGACGACGACGATGATGACGAGACGGCAAGCTCGAAACTCCCAGCTCAGAGCTCACAGCTCACAGCTCCTAACTCTGAATCCGAGGAAGGCGCAAGACACTTAAAACGTGATCGAAAAATGATGTTGCCCCAACCGCAAGCCAGCTCCCCAAACACCCCAGCATCCCATCACTTTACACAGCAAAAATGTGGACTAAAAATATTTTTTTAAAGTTGTATGCAAGTTTGAAGTGATATGATGGAATTCTAGAAGAAACCTATTACTCCCTGAATGCTATTACAATTGGTGTGCAATTTCTTAATATTTTTCCAAGTGCATCCCAGCCACTTCTGAAGCTTTTCTAACTTTGAGTCCGAGTCCTGAGTCCGCATCTGCATCTGAGCAATTCTGACAGTGCGGGGGAAATAAGGTCACGTGCAAAATATGTTCGTGGTGGTTTTGGCTTTGGTTTTGGGTTTTTCTTCTCCCCAGAGATGTTAATGATTTGCAGCTCTCGACTCCAGACACTGGACGGATGGCCGGTCGGTTGGTTGGTTGGTTGGTTGGTCGGTCGGTCAGCAATTTTGCATATTTCTCTCGCCCGGCAAGATAGTGGGTAATATGCTCGTTAATGTGCCCACTGCTCCCTCGACCGACCGGGTTCAAAAACCAGGAAGTGACTCAACAACAGAAACGGCAACAACAGTGAGGTGAAAAATATGAATTGGTTATTTATTGTTGAAGTGTTGCAGTGCAAAAAAAAAAATAATAATAACAACAACAATATGAGAGGAAAGGGGCCTAAACTTCAGCTTTGGGTATTTAGACTGTGATTTATTTTGCCCAACGCGGCGGGCGGTACGAGCAGTTCCAAACACCACCACCGCAAATTGTACTGGCGTGGTGCAGAAAACGGGGAAACCACATACCACATGATGCATTCCCCAACATCCAATCTGAAACCCCTCCACCTCCAACACCAAACACCAGGCCCCAAACTACAATAAGCCATAATTATCAAATGCCAAACTGATCAGATTCGAGGCCGAGTATTCTCGTCTCTTCTGGGAACCTTTATGTGCTGAGATGATGCTGAGCCAATTGCCAGTGTCAGGGGGATCATAATTCATTAAAATTAGAGAAGATTCGGATACGTATGGAATATTAATTGGGGGATTAAGAACGAGGAGATTTTTAAAAGGGCGGAACAAACTCAATTCAAATGTTTGAAACCGTAATTAACCGACTTTACCCAAACGGGAATTAAGTTATATGTTTCTCAATTATCCAATTAGTAATATAAGTGTAATTGTGGCCTTTAAATAAGTATATATATTTAAAATAAAAAAATACAATCACTTTTATTAGCTACTTTTCTTTTTAATTACATCCTTCCCAACTAATTTGAATTTGGAAAGTCTCCCAGACATTTCCACAATAAAAAATCTTATTTATGAATAAATTCCATCTGTGATAATTCTATAAAAGTTCCAAGAAATCTTGGATCCTTCATTAGGCGTATCTCCTAAGACGGATATCCCTATTTAGAGTACTCAGTACTAATGAGATTTGAAGACCCATCACTGCTGACCTCAAATCGCATTTAATATTTGAATAAATGTCCCGTTTCTCGAATCGTGTAACCTGGAAGTCCTATAGCGACCAGAAATCCGATTGTCCCAAAGATAATCTCCCAAGCTAATGCCTTCTCACGCCTCCTGTCTTCCCCTACGACTCGATCTGATCCCCTGGCCATCCTCCCATTTCTATATACATATATGTATGTATATATTCACTGTCACATACGGCCTAGACCCTTCTCAATCAATTTCGATTGGTAACATAACTGCAGGCAAACACAAATCGAATGAGCGAGCAAACATCTAAGGTGCTCCGGAGTCCATTTCCGTGGAGGGGTCCTCCGCCGGGGTCCGGGAGGTGGGGTTCCTGCTCCAAATGCTGATCGCTGTCCGAATCGATAAAATGCACCGCGATCCGTGCGGCACACATCAAATTAGTTATTAATTGAAGTGGAAAGTTCTCAGAATGTGTACGCTCAGCGGGCGGCCAACGCGCATGCGTCTTGGATCTTCTGGACTTGGTTTTGGTATTGGTAATGGTATTGGGATTGGGACTTGGACTTGGTAGTGGACTTGGGTTTTTAGGGGAGGAGGATACCCAACTACCAAACTACCATACCTGCTGGTTACTCGGGACCTTCGGTCTCGTTTGTTCGCTGCCTTGTTAACCATTTAACCTGTTTTTATTTACACTTAAAAAAAAGTGTTCCTTCTAGAACATTTCTGAATAGGTTTTAAGATCTTAAAAGGTTGTAGTTCATATAATCTAAGCATTATAGATAGTTGTTTAAATACTAACCATTGCTGACTAATTGAACTTACTTACCCACATCTAAGAACCTGAAAAGACACCTGACCTAACTCGAACTTATCCCAAATTGGGTCACCAAAATCATGTTTTCTTCAGTGTAACCTTCACCTCCTTTAGTGTCTTCTGAGTTTATTTTTCTTCTAACTCGAATCTCTCGGACTGTGTGCGCGCATTTAAATTTTCATTTATTATGGAAAATGCCAGGCACATTTCTAATTTGAGTCATGTGACCAAAAACAGTTTTGTCCTAGTTGTCGCCTGTGTGTGCCAATAGCTCCTGCAAGCCACAAAACGTTTTTGAACAATTGGTGAATGGCTGGCCATAAATCTTTTATTTCTTTGGGCCCCCTCTCGATTTGTTCGTACATTCAACGGGGATTCATGAGAAAGTATGTGGGGAGCAGTAGCCGCTGTCTGCGGATCTGCAGGTCTGTTTGTTTGCCTGTCATTAGAAAGACTCGAGTTGAGTCGCTTTGTGAAAAAAAAAATAAACGGAAAATAAAATAAAAAAGCAGAAAAAAAATTGAAAGAAAAGTAAAGATCCCAATTCCAATCCGAAGCTGAAGCCGAATCCAAAATCCGAGATGCTGAGATGAAGAGACACTAGACCGAAAGTCTACGCTCACTTGTGCTTCTTTAGATTGGACTCGAAACTCGGTTGAAGTGCACTTGTATGCCAAAACAAGCCACGTCACTTTGGCCACTCCAGTGTACCACCGTTCCACAGGTTAGCCAGCACCACCGCCTTACCACCGTTGCAGCATCAGCATCAGCACCACCGCACCACTCGAAGCCACTTCATGCAACACACATGCGGCGTCATCATCGGCGAATGGCCATCACATCAAATCGCAAGGAGATCGCAGTCACACTTGTAAAAATCATAGCTTTATTTTGTCTTTGATTTATAAAATTTCAAATATTTTAAAAGGGCCGGTGATTTTCTTAAAAGTTGGCAGAGCTAAGACCACTTAGGACGTTAAGCATCAAGTTAGAGAGAAAAGTGCAAATATTTCTTGCACATTTCTTTCACTTTCATAAAAACTATTACCCATATTAGTTAATTACCTTTTTTTCTTTCTGTGCACCTTCTTGGCCAGCTGAAAACAGTAACAACAAACGGACAGCTTTTGGCTTTCACTCGACATCTCGTTAAGTGTCTTGTAAATGGCATTGTTTTCGTTTTTCATTCAAAAATGTGTGTGCGTCTGCCAAGTCGGACAATGGCAATGTTTTTCAGTTTTCCATTTCTTTTTTTTTCAGTCTTGAAGACGCTTAACAAAGTGCTGGCCAACATTGCCCTAGACCGTCATCATATTTGTCATAAACTTCATAAATTTTCTAACCCATCGCCAGTTGTAGAAGAAAGAGCACTGCATCTCGATGCAACTCCTCGGGTATCAGGTGTTCCATCTGTGTGTGGATGCCATTGCATTAGCATTTGGATTTACATAATTATGTTTATCTATACGGCCCGATGCGGCCTACATATATCAGCAAGGGGCTTGCCCAATAGTTCATATCAAAATTTTATGCTAAATTACCATAAAACGGCTGTATTAAGATACAAGCGAAGATCACTTGGCCATTATCATATAAATGGTGCACAATATTGATCCACCTGGGATTTCACCCGAAGTATGTATTGCCCGAAATCTAATCCCCGATTTCAGAAATCTCGAAGCTGACAGAGAAGCGTGAAATCAAATGCAAAACTTTTTTTAAGTGATACCAAAAATTAAAAGCAAGCTGATAGCCCTATTTAAATTGTATGCGATATGGTTTTTATTTCTATTTTATAGAAATTTTCGAAAATGGAAAGGTGGAAATAAAATTCATTAAATGAATATAGATTGTATTGCGTCAGCTTGATGGGCTTTATTTTAAAAGGCCTACCAGAATTAATGGAGTCACTATATGTCTATATTCCTAGCGGTAGGTATAGCCTTGTCAATAGTTATCCGATTCTTGAGCGAAACACCTTAAACGATCCATAAATAGATTCTGCAAAAATCTGCATCCAAATCTAATAATATACAATTTTTTAAATATTTTGTGATCTTTTTCTGGATACTCCCATCAAAAATCAAGAAAAAGGCATGAAGCCACACCATACCAACAAAAGCAATATCTTCGCCAATAGTCATCCGATTCTAAAGCGGAATACCTTAAACGATTTGTAGAACGATTCTCTGCGTCAAAATTTAACCATATAATATTTAAAGATTTTTGGTAATATTTTCTGAAATTCAAGAAATTCCCTTAAAAATGCAAGAAAAATTAATGGAGAGTATCTCCATAGAAATCATGGAGGAATCTTAAACAATATTAATTCTTGAGCAATAAACAAAACCTTTTTTTTTAATAAAATATGAAATATTTTTTTTTATAAAGTATTTCTGAAACATCGCTGTAATTCACATGGGTTTGTAGAATCTTAAACAGTAAATAAAAGAACACAGACCTTTTTCGTATGGGAACGGAAACTGTGAAATCAAGTGCAAAACGATCGACAGATTGTGATTGATCCTGATCGATGGTTTGCCTAGGCACAGATCATTTATTGCCGAACTGACAGCTCCTGAAAGTTCATGACTCAAGGATCATCTATAATTTGCTTTCTAAAATGATTCTCAGCCTGTTAAAAAATTTCCCCTGTGATCGATGACAAGGAGCGGAGCGTCGATCGTCGGTCGTTGGTCGTGTGTTGTGCCATTCATTGAGGCATTTAATTGTCATGCGACAAAATGCAAAAATCTTACAAGTAACTGCAGCCGGTGATCTGCGGTTCAAAAGACCACAGACATGGCTTTGGAGTCCGCTCCCTTCTCTCCTATCCACTGATCTTGAACATGACCGTGATCGAGGATCGGCATCGGCATCGAAATCGCGATTTTGGTGATCGGTGATCGGTGGTGCCTTGGCCTCCTTCATGACTTCCACTTTAAATGAGCTCGCATGTTTCAGGCAGGCCCCCTTTTTCATTTTTTCCCTCTTAACTACTTTTTTTTGTCCAGCTTTAGTTTAACCCAGACTCTAATTCGAATTGCATTGACTTGTCCGCTGACTTTTCATACATTCAATTCAATTAAACAAATTTCTGGTCGGTGGCCCGCTCTCTTGCGCGCCAAACTTTTCTATTTCGGCCCCAAAAGCAAAAACTCAAAGATCTCCCCGCAACAGAAAACAGGGAAAAGCTAAAGGAAAAAAAGTATTGAAAAACAAACAAGCCAGCCAGCAGACAGAAAAGACCCAGCAACAAAGTGTTAAGACAAACGTGCAACGGTTTGGGGTCAGTACCATTCACTTTTGGCTCGTTTTAAACTGGAGTTAAGTGCTATTTGAGGTAAGAATTTCATTACGTACTCCGTACGTGTGCGCTTTGGATTTTGTTTGTGACTGTGTTTTGCGCCATCCCCACTTTTTTTGGGGGGACTGGGTGCGAGACTTTCGGGGACTTCCCATAAGTAACCCAGCTGAGAAATGCACACACTGAAAGAAAACCTATCAAAGAGGTCATATTTGTCATAAATCAATGTTTTGGTTGGAGGTTAGTTTTCAAAAATAATTAGTGTCTGAAAAATATCCAAATTCGTCTAAAATAACTAATAGCCCCAATTTTATTCAGATTTCTTTATAAGTATAGCTCTTAGACTTTTAAATTCCATTGAAGCCATAAAAAATCTTTTAAAGTTAAACCACTTTTTGCAACAGTGTTAAATGCAGAATGATTTTTGAAAGTAAAAATAATACAAAATAATAATACACATTTGAAAGTTTTACGCTACTGTCCTAAATCAAACACTTTATAGGAATTTGCTGTGATTTTAATGAGGTCTAGAACTGCTTATGTGAGATATTGTTAACAAATAGAGTAGAGTTTTCCTCAGTGACCGGTGGCAGAGATGCAACTTGGTCGGCGACTGCGACTTCGGCGACGACACGTTTGCATTTTGAAAAGTCACGACCCACTTAGCCAGCCATGAGTAACGTAACGGACGGCAAATGGCCAGCACCGAGCTTCCAGGCCCCCAAGTACTACTTTGGCCAAGTGTTTGTTTTTCTATAAACAAATCGAACCGAATCGAATGGATTCGGAATTGGACTTGGAATCGGAACGCGACGATCGCCTCTAACGAACCAACGCATTCTCACTCCCATTCTCAAAGCAAGACCCACACCAATTTCAATTCCAATCCCCAAGACAATCTGAGTCACCTGGCGAAGATGCGTTGATTAATTGCCCAACTGACATCACCTCTCGGTCGTCGGTGGAACCGCAAAAAGCTTTACATGTCTCCCAGGCCCTCAGACCTCGGATGTCGGCCCTCGGTCCCCGTCCCGGGCTAAAGTGAAATCTTCTTTCGGGTCGCGGAGAGCTTTATGTCTTATGTTTGTTCGTTTTCAACAAACATTTTTCTTAAGATCTCCGGAATCGCATCGCATAGCATAGCATCGCAATGGATTGGTATGGGATCGTGTGAAGAAGAAAGTGAAGTTCACAGGCATTCGACACAAAACCAAGAAATAAACCTTTTGGTAACAACAATAGCTGATAAAACAAATACATTTGTCGCCTCTTCTTCAGCGAGAAATGTAAAGATATTTCTTCAACTCTGCCACTCAGCCAATGGTTGTTATTCAAAACCGAACCTCAAACTGGGAGTCAGCGTCTGAGTTTGAGTTTGAGTCTGAGCCGTGATTTATTTGCTTGTCCCCGACAACATTGGCTGGGTTTAAACGATGCGGGAAATTCTAACAACAAAGCACAACAATTTGACGTTTAACCACAGACAAAGCCAGGGCTAAAGCCAAGTCCAAAGCCAAAGCCAAAATGCTCGTGACCGTTAGACAAATAATATTAAAAATCAGCCACGATGGTGGGGCCAACAAAATAAAAAAAAAGAAAGAAATAAAAAAAAAAACCGAAGAACTCCAATACGAAATTAGAGAAATAGAGACATTGTCGCCGCGGCACAACATCATCAACAGCTATTGAAAGACCCCGTAAGCCCCGAAACGCGATGTGGTACGTTCATTTACATAAACCAAAGCCAAAAGTAAAACCAAACCAAGCCAAGCTGAGCCATCTTGGCCAGCCGATGATGATGATGATGATGGGGCCCAAAAGAAATCCCATCAGCCAAGAAGACTGGGGTCTGGGAAGAGTCGGTGCCTAAAACGCATTTTTTCTCTGTCGCTGCTGCACGCACGCGCTCATAAATCAAAAGCCAACTTGTTTATAACTGAAAGCGATCAATTAAAACGTTAACGCAAAAAAAGCCGCAGCCGAGAATCAGAAATGAAAAAAAGGCCAACACATATACTATATATACAGATATATATATAAAATTCAGATGGGAAGATGAGAGCCCAAAGAGCGTTGATCGTTGATCGGTGATCGCGATGCTTGATCGTGCCGAATTTGAAAACTGGCCAACGGATCTCCATCTCTGTCTGAGCATTCCGCCGGCCCAATTCTCTTGGAAAATAAAAAACTTCAAAATTCGAAACAAAACAAACGAATCGAAGCGAGAGGGAGAAACATTTAAGTAAATTCCAGTTAAAAGTTAAAGCTGTTAACTGCATTTTGGTGTCAACATTATGGCTAAATGAATTGGGTTTTATGGTCAACATCGAAAGCTAATCAATTGTCCGGCCCGAATGAGTCAACACCGGAGTTGGACAATTAAATTTTTTTGGAGAGAAGCTGAATATGTCCGTTTTATGATAATTCAATGGAAGTATGACAAAGTTGCTTTAAAAAATGATCTTAAGATGCAGAGGTGTGATTAAATGGATATCTTAAGTAGGAAGATTTTTAGAGTAATTTAGACAAATATATTCAACCATTTTATTAAATGGCAACTTGTTATAGTCCACCAGACTTCCAATAGCGCTTTGAGTATAAAAACAGAAGCCTATATGTTCAGCCTATTTTATAAATAGTCCCTTTTTTAATTAAACTTTAATTTTATTGGCATGTGTATATTAAATATTTAAAGCGCATTGTTTACAAGTGCGATAAACACGTTCCAAAATTTTGCCATAATTATCTGGGCAATCTAACGGAATACTTTTGGCGAAACATTTAAAATGGGCTTCACCCAAAACAAAATCATACCTTATCGGTCATTACGGTCTTGACCATCTAACCGAACTGAAGATGGGTCTAACCAGAAGAGGAAAAAGGAGAACCTTCAAGGAGGATCTCTGCGCACGATCAGAAATTCCAGTTGCCCAATCGAGCGCTAAAACGTCGAGACACAAAAGCGCCTCCTGTTGCAGCTTTCTCTTTACCACCATTCGATGCTTATCATCCCAACTTGCAACACCCCAAACAATGTTGCCTTATCATCATCATGGCAGCCAATGGGGGTTTCTTTTTGCGGGGGGAATGGGAGATGGGGTTGGGTCGAAATCCGGGACTTGACAACACCCCTGCTAACTTGGAAGGCCGCCGAAAATTCCGGTCACTCATATCGCGAATTATCAATAATGTGCAATGCTACAGCTCATAAAATTCATCCGGCAGAAGAAATATTAAATATTTTATGGTGACTGAAGAGCGAACTGGGATCGAAACGGATCGGATGGGATCGGTTTTGGATCGGATCGGATCTCCTTTGCCTTGATCAGGTGCCGCCAAGGTAGATCCCCACCGAACACTTAGCAAAGCAAAGCTCGGACAACAGATGAGGCTGCTCCTGCAGCTGATTTTGAAACACTTGAAGAAATATTTATAAATTTTAATAATATACATTTTTTGAGTCTAAAAATATACATATAATATGAGGGGAGCTTCAGAGATTATTCCACATCTAAGGATAAAATGTTTTTTTATAAATGGTTTAAGCTGTTTTATAAAAAAAATATTTGTTTATTAATTTTTCCATGTGTCCTGCTGATGCTCACGGGCCATCTCCTGCCTCTTTTCGTTGACCAGGACGAAGACGATCCCGATGCGTGCGGCGCGATAAGCAGCCGATGCAAAACCATTAATTAGGAGCTGCAGATACCTGGTACCTGTGCCACTTCTGTGCCCCCTCGGACTCTCTCGCCCAATATTAAGGCTTTAATCGTGCATGAAAATACGTGAAACTTACGCGTCTTCTTCGCAAGATTCAGCGGAGACTGGGAGGCTCTGAGACTGAGACTGTGCCCCTGCCACACCGCAGCATCGTCAGAGATGCAACGTGATCGCGATAAGATAAACTGCATACAAATTTGCTTTTATGCGCAGTCGTCAGAGTTTGAGGACCTGCAACTTTGGGGCAAAGTGAAAATGATTATTATTTATGCAGGGTATCAAATATTCCCTCAACGCGTGTGTCAACAGTCCGGTGTCTGTCATTTATTTCAATGAAAACAATCAGCACTACTCCCCAGGTCCAGACTCCCAGACCCAGGCCCAGGTCCGGGCCCGTTCTTGTGGGCTCATTAATCGGCCGGCAATATGTCAATGTCTCGCATATATATGCGATATATCTTCAGCGACCTCCCCGCACTGCTAGTGGCTGGATGTTGTTATTTGGATGCGGTTGATGACGATGATGACGACAATGACAGGGTTGGTAGTTGGCTATAAACCTAAAACCCATTTTCCATTTGCCATTTCACAGTGGCATATCAGCGATTGCATCGCAAATTACCAAAGGTAACTGTAAAGTGATATTAAAAGAGGCCTTTGCTGATTAATTAATATTCTATTTTATGCGGAATAATGTTACAAAGTAGGTAGAAAAATTATGAGACTATTTCTAGAGATTTAAACTGATGGGGTTTCATGGACCTATGTACTTCGAGTTTAGAGCTCAAAAAACAAGTTTATAAAGAAAAATAATTGTTTTAAAATAAATTTATTGATAAATATTTTATATAATTAAACTACTCTTTCTTGATAATAGATTTACTAAGAAAACTACTAAAATATAGAAACTTTGCAACTAAAAAGAGTATATCCACGTAATGAATTCTCCTACCTAATTGCTCGATACCTCTCACTCTTCCTTTCTGTCTGCCACTATATCCACCTCCCTCGGTTGGTTGGCATCACCATGACTATATCTGGATATATATTTCCTCTCTCACCCTCGTAACCCCCCGGCGACTATCTTTTTGCATCTGCGTTGAAGCGCGAAAATTGCAAACCAATGTTGTTTTGACAATGTGCAATAATTTGTAGTCAATTTTATGTGTCTACCGTGGAATCGGTCGGTTCAGGTCCGCTTGTTTCCGTAACCTCTCCCCTCCGCCTCGATTCGATTCGATCCTATCCGATCCGATCCGTATCCCCCCGTCCTGCCCACATCCCTCTAAATTGAATCCCAAACACACAACACAACATCCCCCATCCCAGTGGTTACTTCACTGCCCACGGGGTAGACGGGCGGGCAATTTATGGCTGGTAAATTAGCAAGAAATGGAAATTAAGAAAAATGTTGCTTTTATTGCAAACAGTTGTAGTCGTCTTCCAATAAAAGCATATTTATTTATACGAGAGACCAGAGACCAGGGACCCGGAGCCGAGGGAGCATCCGGCGACTTTTACGACTCTCGATTCGTTTGGAGTCTAATGAGGCAAGTGGTGGGTGCAATGATTGGGTGGCTACCTAATTGACGGTTGCACATGCCACAAATATTTCTGCCACCGAATGTTGGTTGTCGAATGTGTTGATGCGGCCTCCTAATGAGATTGCTTCTCCGACTTCCCTTATTTCGTTTATTATTTTTACGTTTTTCTTCGATTTTTCCATTTTCTTACCTATTTTTTTTTTTTGGCCACACTTCCCTTTCGCTTTTAGCCTTTGATAGATGGCCAAAAAGTTCCGACTGAAGGCACTAAGCTTTAGCCAGGGCCAAGCACTTTGATTTGACTTTCAGACCCGCAAAAGGCGCACAAAAAATGCCAAAAGAAACGAGAGCGAATAAAAACTTCTAAACTGCAGTCAGGGAAATTTTTGATGTAGGTTTTCGGCCAAGAAGAAAGCCGGGCTATCGAGAAATGGGCATACAGGAGCGGTTCAAGCGGTCAAGGTATAGGTCACTACAAACGTATAGTATAAGTCTTATTCCATATTTTAATAAATCTATATTCTTTAGAATTTTTTAAAATAATGTTTAGACATAAAACAAAAAATTATAAAGTAAATACTATCTACTAGCTACCTCCCTTAAGTCCATATTCCCTCCCTGTTAAACAACCCCACCTGCAGTTCCATCTAAGACCAAACTTCGGCAAGGGCAATCTATAAATAAAAGGCATCTCTTTTGACACTAAACTGACTTGTAAACCGAAATATTTACGTCGACTTCTTTTTGCTGCGTATGCCAAATGACAGACGGAACCCCCCGTTCCAAGCCCATTCCCAAACCTGACAACCCCAACCCACCCCCGATCCCAGAAAAGAAACAAAAAATTGAAGCCCCGACCCCCAGAAGGCCTCTAAACTTTCCTTACCCGAAAGGAAACAACATGAACAAAAAAATTCAATTGAAAGTTTGCCTCTTGGATTGGCGGTGTCTGCACTCAACTCATCCGTTACTTTGTAACAAATCCCACAGGCAAAATTGATAAAATAAAGGAAAAGGCGGGAGAGATATATGTGAATGTCGAGATATATACATACATGTGAAAGGTATATATGTATATGGCCCAGAGAAAGTAAAAGCAAAGAAAAGTTTTTAATATTTGACGTGTTTTTTTGCAAAGTTTTCTAGGTTTTCGCCTTGAACCGTACCGAATCAAGAGATGAGGGAAAAGAAAATATTGAAAAGGGTTTAACTCGAGCTTGAACTTCTCCAATGGTTAGGCCACAGACATGTGTGTATCTACCAGATGCCCAGATACAATTTTTAGCCCCCATCCTCCTGCCACCCCAAATCTACAAAAAAAAAACTGCACATCAAAGACTATTGGAACTCCGTTGGCCTGCTAATGATTGATTGTAAAATTTGCTAATTTAAGCAATGTGAATTTATGTTTCGGCGGTGGGGGCCCCATCAATTTTATTGCTCATTTAATTGATCATAAAAATTATTCATTCATCGGGAGCCCACGACGAACTCGTTCTCCAGTCGGCGGAATCGATGGAATCGGCGAAATAAGCAAAATATTTCGCTGTGGGCTCATTGAGTCAAATAAAAGCAGCCACAGCAAGTATAAACACACGATAGCCAGCAATTTCAAAGATGAGATACGACTGCCATATAGATATATCTTTAAAATATGCATGGGAATATATCTTGGCATCTTTGCCAAGAAGGCGCTGGCGGAGGCTTTGTTGCTATCATTTTTTTTTTTTTTGTTCGTCTTTTAAATTAATTCAAATGGAGCAATCGTGGGATGCTGTTGGACTTTTAATCGATTAATGAATACGAGGGGGGCTTGAAAAGTCTATCAGTGGAATTTGGCCAAGTGAAATGCAAACGAACACATTTTTAGACCCCTTTTTCTCCACCCATTTGACATGGAATGATATACCTCTTAGTGTTTATCTTGCGATTTTTTTTCCAATTTTTTTGACCGTAATAGAACACCACCTCTGACATAAACAAAACCAGAACTCCAATCGCGGCATGGAAACAGAGGCTGCTGGCATTGGAATCTGCTTTTGGCGTGGATTCCGTATCCAAAAACCGTATCAAGTGTCAAGGCGAGATAGTTTATGGGTTATCGGAGGCAGACAAAAAATAATAATAATAATATCATTCGGGCCAGACTTGTGGATCTGTGGGCTGTGCGCTGTGGGAAAGTAAATAAAAAATCAAGTCTCTTTTTTGGATTATCAATTTTTTGTCATTTATATATTTTTGTGTTTAGCTTTTTCTTTTCTCTTTTTTGTTGACTATAAACTAGAAAACATAAAATTACAAAATAAAATACATATTCGTGTGTAGGTTACAATATTTACAACAAACGACAAGTAAATCATAATTAAATTTTATGCATGGTTATGCATATATAGTATAGTACACATGTAATCAGTCGATTTATGTTTTAAATTTGTTTGATTCGTGTTGCATAATTCGTGTTGGTTATATTCTTGCTTCGTTTTTGTGCATACAGTCCTTTTTCTTTTATATACAATAATTTTATTATTTTTATAGAATTAATATGGCTGTATTATAGGCGGGGTTGTGGATTCGATTCGGATTAGGTTTTGATTTATTAACTTACTAACTAGTCTAACTAATGAGGATAAGCTTACGGCTAAGTATAGGTTGCTTGGAAAATGGTATTCATCTTCATAAATTAGAAATTAATTCTAAAACAAAATATCACAATGATTAAACAAATTAACGTAGAATTAACATTTAGATTTTTAACTTATTTACAATTTAAACTTTAAGCCAAGTTAATCCATCTAGATAGTAGGTGTGTAGTGTGTTTTGTTAACTAGTTTTCTGGTTTCTTGCTTTTGGAATGCATTCTTAAATTGGCCCGGCAAGGCAGCAGAGTTGGAGATTGTCTGCGATAGAGATGGCTATAGGGGAATAGAAAGAGGCAGTGGCAAGGAGGGACAGAACAACCAGGTAGATTCTAATCGCCCAAGACCAAACTAATCTGTACAGCTCTGTGCCATGTTCCTGCTCCCTCCACACCGGCCTTGTCGATTGGCCAAAAACACAACTTTTCGGGGCCCGAAAACTGAAAACTCGCTGGCACGGGCACACGTGCTGATCTCTCTCCTACGCTTTTTCTTGAGACTTCTTGCGACTTTCTCGACTTGCCAATGAAGTTCTCTACGCTTTTCTTTATTATTTTCCTTCTGGCAGCACAAGGTCATCCGTGTAAGTTTCACTCTGGGAAATTCTTAATCTCTGACTAGCTGGGAGGGATGTAGAAAGAAAGAAAGAAAGCTAGGTTTTCTAATCAAATCTAGGCATAGCGTGCTTTGCTGCTACGATGTTCCTGGGCATTCTTGGCCTTTATCAGGGCTAAAATCCTAAAAACAATTGTTTACATTTTCCCACATCTTGGGCTCTCTCTGTTTCAGCCATATACCATTGATTAGCACATGTAATTGTGGCTCAAAGGGGCCAAAACAAAACAAAGAAAAAAACACAGAACCCGAAACCAATTTTAACCCGTCCAGCTGCTGCAACAACACACTGTCTGTAGACAGTCTGGGTCTATTTTTTTTTGGTGGGGGATTTTTGGTCTGTGTCCTCGTCTAACGTCTAAGGTCTGCTTTTTGTTACAATTTCTTTTGGCCAGACATGAGTTCTCTCTGTGATGTGTTTTGCGTTGCCTATTTTTCCTTTTTCCCAGTCCAAGTCCCAGTCTCGGTCACAGTCGCAGTCACAGATACATTTACAGCTGCAGATACAGATACAGATACACGGGTGTATCTTCTACACACGTCGAGCTTGTTATAGCAAAATGCAGCAGTTAAGATGAACTAACGACGGAACGTTGCAAAACAGGGAAAATGGTGAACCAAGAAAAACAAAAATACAAAATGTAGAAGGAAAAAAATATACAAGGAAGGAGGAAAAACAGGCAAGAAGAGAAATAGTTTTGGGCCTTTGTTGCTGACTGACTGGTTGTTGGTGTTGCTGTTTGGTGTGTGTGTTGCATGCAACATCAATTTTCTGAATCTAGCTGCGAGCCAGGAAACTGAAAATAGCTGGCCGTAAGAAAACAGAACAGGGCCAACAAACAACAATTGCCTGGCTCGCCAGCTATTTTACTGTTGTCTTTTGTTGTTGCCAAGTATCTTCTGGTTGTTGCCTGTTCTCTCCCCATTGGACTTCTTTTCTTTTTCGTATTTTAACAAGTAACTAGGCTTTTATCGCTAAACGCTTGCATTTGCATATTGAATGCAATTCCCCTCGTATTCTCAACAAACAAAAAAATTGGAGGAAGTTCAACTTGTTTTTTTTTTGGTGGAGGGGGAAAGAAAGCTAATAAGTTAAAAAAAAATAAATAAATATCGTCATCTCCAATATCCAACTCTCCTGACCTTGCCGTTAACCTATAACCCTTCTACTTATCTCGTAACCCCACTCACATGTGCAGATTTCTTGACGCCGGCGTGGGCTGCGTGGGTGGCGGTGGCAGGCTCTGTTGCTGGATTCCTCCCGCCAGGGGTATCATCTGGGGGGCAGGACCTCCCACCGACCCACCGCCCATGAGCAGGGCGGCCTGCTGCTGTTGTTGCTGTTGCTGTGTTGCATTAGCGCTCCGCAGTTGCTGCTGTTGGTGTTGCAACGACGGCTGGCGACGGAAGCTACCCGGTTGCTGAGGTGGCGGCGGCAGCATGAACTGCTGCTGATGATGGTGGTGCGGCGGGTGGGGCGGGGGCAGCGGCTGCTGGTGGATGTGATGGTGGTGGTGGTAGGCGGCATGGTTGATCGGCACATGGCAGCCCTGGCCGACGCCGACGCCGCCGGCATTCGATCGCTGGGACGAGGAGACATCCGGCAAGGCGAAGCGCAACTTCTGCCAGAATAGCTTATCGCCCCACTGCAGATACGTGTTGGTCTTCAGATACAGGCGCAGATCCGGATCCAGTTCCTTCTGAGGCACCTCCCCGAGCACAATCACAATCAGGCGACGGCGCCGATCCCTCAAGACCGACTGATGGGCGGACTTGAACTCGAAACGGCACCACTCGGACTTGATGAAGTTCTCGCTGACCACCATTATGGTTCTCCGGCTGCTGTCGATGGCCTGGACGATGGTTTCCGGCAGGTAGCCGCCCACGGGGAAGTCTCGCTGGTGCAGGCACAGCTTGTACCGGTGCTCGCCCATCTCCAGCATGGGAGCCAGCTCCTCGTTAACGAACAGCTCATCCTTGGAGGAGTAGGAGACAAAGGCGTCGAACAGCTTCTCGCGCTCGTTCTTATCCACGTCCTTGTGGGCATTGTAGAACAGCCTAACGCCGTACCTCGAGTGGCACCACACGCGCATCTCCTGGCGGAAAATGAACACCAACAGGGTGCAGATCATCACAAAAATGAAGCCTGTCAGTATGGCCACCAGAATGGGGATATAGTCCTGCTTGGGCGGTTGGTTCAGAATCATCTTGGTGGAGGTAGCATTGGAGGCATTGCCGCCACTGGCTGCCTGCTCCGCGTAGATGTAATTATTATCCAGACCCAGTGGCAGGGTCTGGCTGCACTGCACCACCGGCAGGGAGGTGGCTTCGGCTCCGGATCCGGGATACAGTGCCATCTGCTGGGTGTTGTTGCCACCAACAGTTTCGCACTTCATCTTCTGCCTGTCCGTGACATACTCGTGGCGGTTCATGAAGTCCTTCATCTTGTCGATGAACTCACAGTTGCAACTCCAGGGGTTTCCGGCCAGACGGAGCTCATTCAGGTAACTGGGCAGGAAGTTCCAAACGGCAAACGAGGTGATGGCATTGTGGTCCAATCGCAAGATCTTCAGGTGATACAGGTGCGTGAAGGTGAGAGTATCAATGGTGGCGATGGCATTGTGCTGGAGATACAGCTCCTGCAAGTTGTCCAGACCCTGGAACTCGTTGCCGTTGAGAGCCGTCAGCTGATTGCTTTGCAGCTGCAGGACCTCCAGCTCCAGAAGACCATAGAAGGTGCGATTGTGGAGGATCTCGATCCGCGAGTGATTCAAGTGCAGAACCTTCAAGCGCTTGCGTCCAATGAAAGCGTGACTTTGCAGCTCCCGGAAGTTGTTGCCGTCCAAGTAGAGCTGCGTGGCATCCATGGGAATGTGGGAGGGCAGGGCCTGGTCGTAGGTGGCCCGACTGCAGTCCACGACATTGGAGGTCCACGACTGATCGTGATAGCAGGAGCACCTATCGGGGCACTCCATTTTGCAGTCACAGGCCTGGAAGTCGCAGCAATGGCACAGGGCGAAGCAGTGCGAGGCATACTTGCAGAGGAAGTCGTCCGACTTGGCTTCGATCAGGGAGACATGCGACGATCCGCGGGCATAGGCCAGGCGGCAGTGAATCTGATCCAAGTCCATCAGCTGCGGCTGAGTCCGCGACTCCCGGTTCACCTTCTGCAGCCAATCGAGGTTGCAGTCGCACTCGTAGGCATTGTGGCCTATGTAGAACTCCGGGATCTCGCGATCCTCGGCAATGGGCGAGAGGCGCAGGGCATTGGGCTCCAGAGTGGTGAGACGATTCCTCACCAAGTCCACTCGCGTCAGGTTCGGCTTCTTGAAGAAGGTGTAGGGCTGGATGCTGGAGATTTGATTGTCGTTCAGGTAGAGAACCTCCACGCTGTTCGGTATCGAATTGGAGGTAATCTCCGTCAGCAGATTGTAGCTGGCATCGAAGGTGGTCAGGCTGAGTTCGTTTTCGATCTGGAAGTGATTGCCCAACTGGGTAATCCTATTGGCCCTCACATCCAGCCACTGGAGGCCGATGGGAATGTGCGAGTAGTCAAACTTCTCCAAGCGATTGCCGGAGATGTTCAGCCAAACCAGGTTGGGCAGTTCGGTGAAGAGCCCGTCGATGGATTTCAACTGATTGCCATCGAATCGAATGGCCTGCAGCTGGACATTCCGTTGCAAGGAGCCGGCTTCAATCGACTTCAGCTTGTTGCCGGACAGATTGAGGATCTGCAGAGAGCTCATGCGATCGAAGACTCCTCGCCGGATGTGCGTCAGGGGATTCTCCGTCATTCTCAGGCCGTAGAGATTCTCCAGTTGCGTCAGACTCGTGTTCTCGATCTGACTGATCATGTTCTCGCCCACATCGAGGGTTTTCAGCAGCGGCACATGGGCCAGGGCCTCAGGAATCGTCTGCAGCTTGTTGCCATTCAGATGAAGATCCTGGAGCTGGGTGCAATTGACCAAAGATCGCTGTTCCAGCCTTGAAATGCGATTGTTGTCCAAGGAGAGCACCAGCAGATTGTTCAAGCCCTGCAGAGTGCGCTGCTCGATGACCGAGATGCGATTGTGGGAGAGAATCAGGGTGTGCAGATTCGTGAGATCCGAAAAAATGCCCGCCGGCAGCTGGTCAATGTAGTTCTCCTCCAGTTTCAGGATCTGCAAGCTGGCCAGTGGTCGGAAGATGTGCGCCTCCAGGCGGCTGATTTTATTGTAGGAAAGATCCAGCATCATCAGCCTCTTCAGACCCACAAAAGTGGCCGCGTTGATCCACTGGGAGGTGAGCTCGTTGCTGGCCAGATCCAAGACCAGAAGCTCGGCAAGCTCGCCAAAGATTCCGGGAGCCAAGACGTTGATGGAGTTATTTCGCAAGTAGATCTCCTGCAACTGCTTGGTCTCGGCGAAGAGTTCCGGTGGCAGGGAAGTCAACCGGTTGGCCGATAGGTCCACCACTTTCAGGGAGAGAAGACCCTCAAAGGCACGATCGGCCAGGAAACTCATGCTATTCTTGGCCATGTTTAGGTTCGTTAATCGTCCCAAAGCCGACAACATGGCCGAGGGCAGGCTGACCATCTTGTTGGCGCTCAAGTCCAGACTTTGGAGCGTGGAGCCACAAACCCTGGCTTTCCGGGAACTCAGCGAGGCACTGAAGTAAAAGTTGCTGATGTCCTGGATTTTGTTGTAGGAGGCATTCAGGTGCTGGAGCGACTTCAGGGGGGCACACCATGCCATCGGGTATCAGCCAGATGTTGTTCAGACTGAGGTCCAAGCGCTCCAGCTGGCGGAACTCCACGAAGCTGTTGGAGGCCATCTCCAGCGACATCGTGGACCAATCGCCGTTGTGGGTGCGAATGGTCAGGTTCCGGAGCTCGTGCAGGCCGCGGAAAGAGCCATCGGTGAGGTTTCCCAGCTTGCAGTACTCAATGGTCAGGTCGCGCAGCTCCACCAGCGACCTGAAGCTGTCCGGACTGAGGCTGCTCTGGAAGAAGAGGGCATCGTTGCACTCCAGACGCAGGCGCACTGTGTTGTGCGGCTGGATGACACTGAAGTTGGTGTTCTCCAGCTCCGAGTTGATGGTTCTCAGGTGGCACACCAGGGTGATGTCGTGCTCCCCGCCGCCGGACCAGCGGCACTCGTCCGGAGCCTGGTAGAGGACCGTTTTGCTGAGGGCGGCCCCGAAAATGGGCATCACCCAGGTGGCGATCAATACGTACAACATATGACTGGTGGCCAGCATTTTGGCTTCCAATGGGTTTCGCGATCCGATTTCGGTTTGATTCGAACGGGGATCGGGGGTTATGTTTTGGTCTCTCAATCCTTAATTATTTCTTTCCCATTTTTAATTTGTTTTTGTGTATTATTTATTAGTATCTTTTTATATTTTATAGCGAAGCTTTGCACAATCGCCACTTTTCACAGAAACACCAAACATCAAAGATGCCAGAACTTAATCTAATACGATTTTCTTGTTTTTCTCGCTGGCTATTATACTTTCTTCTTTTCGATTTCTTTGCTTTTTGTAGCTTTATATCTTTATATCTTTTATTTTTTTTTTGATTTTTAGTTGTAGTTGTAGTTGTTTCGCGTTGACCGTAATCCAAGTGGGGGGTGCGATAGCGCGTTGCTTTGATAAATTTGTGCCACTTCGTGTTCTAAATTTTCTCGAGGCGATTTGGATTCTCTTTCTTTCTATCTTCACTTTTTTTTTGGTTTCGTGATCCGCAGAACGACAAACTCGCGTCCGCTCGGCTCGAAGTCAACTCAAAAACTGATCGCTCACATTTCTTTTCGGCCAGCAGCAAGTGCCGCCGAGAATCACTCAATCGGGGTGAGTATCTGAGTATCTGTATCTGAGTATCTGCATCTGAGTGTGCTCGGTAGTGAGCGAGCGAGCGCCTGAGTAGGTGAATAGTGAGTGGCTGAGCACCCATTGAGCACGCACACAGAACCGAACCCAAGGAACTAGAGCGATCATCAAAACGAGGGGTAAAATAAACAAAAGCCATGCAATGCAAACGCAAACGCAACGCAACGCACCGTCATAACCCACCGTGCACAGTGGGTTGAATAGCATTGAATTGTGCATGTGTTTGGGTTGGCAGGTAGCATTTGCATTT
This sequence comes from Drosophila pseudoananassae pseudoananassae, assembly GCA_018153035.1. Classification (NCBI taxonomy): domain Eukaryota; kingdom Metazoa; phylum Arthropoda; class Insecta; order Diptera; family Drosophilidae; genus Drosophila; species Drosophila pseudoananassae. The sequence goes on from JAECXR010000069.1 coordinate 4,066,867, forward strand.
CCCAAACGACAGATGTGGGACGCTGTGGGAAACGAGGAAGTAAGATCGCGGGAGATGGGCAGGTGATCTTGGCTTAAAAACATGTGGAAATCCGGCCGAAAAGATTTAAGGGCCAAAGATTTTAGCAAAAAGTAAAGCAATACATGATCAAAGATCTTTTAATTGGATAAGAACTGTTTTCCCATGGGAAGAAGGATTATCTAGCAAGTGCAAGCATTTAATCCTCAAAAATATGCTATACATTTTATTATGCCGCAAGGATTACAGGGCGGTCTTATTTTTGCAAAAATATCTCAAGATCTTACTCTGTTTCCATCATATTATGTAGTTTGAGGCATAAAATAAAATAAACAATGTGAATATCTATTGTTTCGAAGGAGCTTGAAAAGCTTATAACTCATACGCAGTGGTTACCTAAATAAAACAATTAATTTTTTTTTAAATTTAGTAATTTTGTAATAGAATGGTGTACTAATTAGTTAAAACAGAACTTTAAAATATTAAAACAATCTACTAGATATAAGTTTTTCCACAAAGATTTCAGGCCTATAACCCATACGCCATGTTGGCATAGCCTCAATCACTTTTATTTTTGAAACTTATGTAAATTGTTTGTTATTTAATTATGCAGCTATATTTTTGAAATAAATAAAAGAATGAAGAAAGAGAGAAAAAGTTGGAAATATTTTAGTTTAAAAGATAGAACATAGATAAAACTTTAAAGGTTATTACTCATACGCCATGTAGGTTAAGCTTAAACTAGGCATACCTTTTTAAATAAAATTAAATAAGAAAACCCCAAGCAGATGTTTTAGAATATTGTTTAGAATATCCTTTTGGGCTTGTAACTAATCGAATTGGTCAATTAGTTATGGGTATACAAAATATCTGCAATAAAGCCATTCAAACCTATTTTATGACTTCCGCCCGTATGTCCTTTAAATGCAAATCAAATTAGCCCACACCTCAAATATTTGCCCTTGAGAGCGGAACAAAGGAACCTCACCAGTTCCGCACCCACAGTTAGTACCTCGCTGTGTCCCAGGCCCACTGTGCGACGGCACCGTGGGCTTCAAATTCCGATTCCCTGCTGTCGGTTCCGCTGAGCGTCAAAGCCGAGCAAACAATTCCAATGAGACATTGACACTCGTCACACCGGTTAGACGAGTTTTCCTCTCCAACATCCCGGCCGAGTGTTCGAGTTTCCTCCGCAATTGAGTGACTTTTTCATATTCAGCGGAGAGCTGGAAAGAGCCGATCTCGGTTCGAGTTTGCTGAATTCAGCAGTTTGAATTGAGTGCCAAGTGGCTGATCTCCGGCTTTTCTTAGCCGCCGTTGCTTGCCTTGCAGACAGACGGCCACAAAAACCGAAAACGAGGCAAAAAAAAGAATATACAGCAACGGAGAATAATCATAAAAAATTATTGAAATCAATTGTTAATTCAGCCAATGTCAGTTTGATACAGGCACACACTCGCACACTCGTACTCTCCGTTCGAACACTCGCACCGACAAAAAATTGACTGATTTTTCTTGATTTATGAGAGCAACCGCAGCAGTTGGTGGGTATGGTTGTTGTTACGTTTTTGTAATTGTAATTGTTGCTGGATTTTGTTGCTTTTTATATATTTTTTTGGACCGGCTGGCAATCGAGATTTGTCGGGGAGATCTTGGGGCTTACTCATTATGGAGCTCGAATCCGAGCAGAGTCCGAATCTGAGTCGGAATCTGTTGTCTTTTTTTTCGCATGATCCGGCTGCCCATATGTTGTAACCGCACTTTCAAACTTTCCCAAAAAATAATAAATACTGATGGCTACTAAGTTATATAGAAAACGATGACAGCAGAGGGAAGAATAATAATAATTCTTAAAAAAAAAGATGGGCTTAATTTCTCAGAAACTTCCAAAATTATAAATTTGGTTATTTTAAAAATTCGTATTTAAAAATACGAATGAAACTATTTATAAGTCTGCCAAAAGCTTAAACTATCATAAATCTTAAAATAACATGAGTGACCTACAAATTAAACCGATTTCTTGTTGGCCTAGTCATCATACTTTATTATTATTTATATTTTTCGATTTTAATAAATATTTATATAGCTTTAATTAATATCCCCTCTGCAATTTCCAATTAAAATTTATAAAAATACAATGTCATACAACGTAAAACAACACTCGACATATAATCCATATAAAACATGATTTATAGCCGACATATGTTTTTGGGGTTAGTTACCGCAGAGTTGCAACTAATGGGCCAGCTCTTATATAAGTAATTGTTTACAAAATAAGCACTCAAACGGGCAAGAAGTGAAACCCGTACTGAAATGAGGCTAAACCCTTGATTTGCTGTGCTATTATTTCGATCGCAACTGTATATATGGAGTGCTCCGTGAGCGCGTTGTAGTTGTACCTGTCGACGCCCGTTGAGTCGACAGGTGCTGATTAACCAAACACATCCCAGGCGATGCGTATCAGTCAGCCAGTTAGCCAAGTTGTTTGGACGGGAATGGGATGGTATAGGATGGGATGGCATGGGATGGGACGAGATGAATCTCTCCTCCGGCCCGATATGGACTCCGTTCTCAGGAAAACCCACACCCAAGCCTCCGTCTGAGCAAACTGCAGGTAGCCTACAAATTGTGTTGAAAGTTGACCGTGCAAACATCGTCTTGGTCTTGCTTTTTGGCCTTACCTCGCCTTCGCCCTCGTCCCGTCCCGTCCCATCTCACCTCACCTCAGCTATCAGGTCAGGTAAACAGTTAAATGCTGCAGGAGCGATATCTTCGGCTAGGATTTTGTTACAATCCTCGCTCAATTGTTTGTTCCTGCCTGGTACCTTTCTTTCATTCTTTCCTCATTTCTTTCACTCGCTTTATGATTTTCTTTATCGGGCAGATCGATCGATCAGGCCAGTTGGTGTAAGCCAGGAAGTGCTTGGCTCTGAAAGAACAGACTCAGAGCCAGGGATTGCACAATATGTTACCAGAATTGTCAGATGACACTTGGAAGAAATTTGGGTCAATATTGTCTTAAACGATTTTATAGATACAGATTTTTGTTTATTTAAGTATTTATTTTAAGGATAAGGAGGACTATTTCAATATTTGTTTAATGACATTTGATATTTTTTTATCGAAACCAGAACAGGTTAGAAATTAAATAATAATAATATTTTAAAAACTGTTTACAAGGTGGCATATTTTTAAGAATTTTCTTACAACAGTAGGAGTAAATTTCTCTAGGTGCATACTATATCGTGGCACTCAAGGGATTTGTAATCCTATACAAGAGGCGGTCCTGCCGGCATTGATTTGATTTGATTAGATTAGTCGAGTGTATTGGCCCGGAGGTGCAGCTCGGTTCGGTTGGGTTCCCTATTTCCCTACGATGACTGATCGTTCTGGCTTCTCTTTCGTTTTCATTTGCGCAAAAATTTATTTTCTTTTGTAATCGTCTCGCTTGTCTCGGCTCTTGGGTTGCCAAAGACGTGCAATTCTCATATCTGTATCTCGTGGGTGCTGGGCGCTTGTGTCTCGTATATTGCTCATTGGGTCACAGTCACATGAGTCATGGAAATGATTCTTTTGTAGATACCAGTACTTTATTTTATTTTTTATTTTTGCGCCAGCTGCCTCTTGCGAAAATTTCATTTGTTATGTTGTCTTGTAATTGGAATTGCTTTTTTTTATTGTCCGAAGACAATGACCGCTTTGAGGGACGCCCCCGGCGTATGGTAAAAGGAAACCCTTGAGAGTAGCTGCCGAATGGAATAGTTAAGGATTAGGATATTGAATTCATCTGTTGGAATCGCTTGGGAAGATCTTTGGAGGATCCAGAGGAACTTCCTGTTTTTTTTTTGCCATGATTACCGGGGTTGTTTGCGGATCTGATTGAAGGGATTGCCGAATATTGAGGAACAGGTGGGTTACCTTGAGTAATTTTTGAGTAATATTAAGGTTAAGGGTAATGTTGAGTTCAGCTTGTTAGCCGTAAAAATCATGAATATTTTTCCCAAAATCCCACATTTCTCATTCCAAGCACTCATTTCGCTTGGTTCCCGCCACTTTTTAGGGGTGTTTCTGTTCCGCCCCGAGGGTAGTTTGCAATTAAATTCCCGGGCGATGACATGTCACGGCAATCGGCGATGGAATCCGTCAAGTGTCAGCGGCTGGAAAGAATGAGAGAAGTCTGAGAAGCCGGCACCGAAAGCTGGTACCGCTAACAAATCGCCATCTCGCCTTCTCTCTCTCTGTCATCGTGTTCCTGTCTTTATCGGGCACTGAATAAGTTGCCATTGTTCTTAATTATAACGCGTTGTCATGTGAGCTTGCCATTCATTCATTCATTCCCGCACTCAATTCACTCGACTTCACTCAGTCCATCCATCCATCCAACCAACCGTCCATCCATCTCAGCTGTTCTTTACGGCTTGACGCCTAATAAAAATTAATTTAATAATCTCCAGTGGTGTGTGTGAAAGAGACGGCTTTTGGGGGCGAGAAAGAGTGCGAACGATTGCGGGTGAGCAGTTAACGCTTATGTAAACAGAGCCACCGAGGATGTGTGGATATCGCCTCGTATCTGCTGTGCAAAACATATTAATTAGCATTTCCAATTTCGTATGCATATCTCTCGCAACTATCTCGTGATGCAACGTTGCACACCCAAACGCAGATACTGCCCCTTATTCTCGGTCCCTCTTCCACAATGAAGCCACATTCGCGACGGTCAGCACGGTTTTTGCCTCATCTTGACTTTTTTCTTCACTTTTCTGCAGCCACTAAAGAACTTTGGCATTGCGTCTGGGCGACTTAACGAGAGCGTAAAAGCGAAAACATCAAAATAAATAGCTCAAAAAATTAACAAGACAGCGTCAGCAGAGACGTCGACGTCAGCGTTTCGTTAGCGATACCCTGTAATCGAAGAGGGTTTGAGTGACCTTAACCCTTTTTATTCTAAATTAAAAAAATATATATTTTATTTCCTCTCAATTTTATTATATTTTTTCGAGACAAAGACAAAGCATGTTTAGTTGCGTATACGTAATTTTTTTATAAATTTATTTGAAAAATCTTTATATTTATAAATCCTTATCTTTATTTTCACTACCATTTCAATTTAAAATGTATATACCAATAAAAAAATTTAGTACTATTTTACAAAGATTAAAAACTTGCTCTTTTTGTATCAAAGTCAAACTAATGTTACGTATACGTAATATTTTTCAAAAATATTAAACTATATAGAAAATATTGATATTAAAAATTACATGAAACAAATAACATTAAGAAGATAAGGATGATTTGGATGATAATTAAGGATGATTGAACCCCTTAATGGTAAGTTTAAAAGTGGTTTATAGAGTATAAATTAGAAGTACGTATTATTAAAAGTTCTTAAGCAAAAAAATAAAAAAAACCCCTACTAATGAGCATCTAGAAGTCGGGTTCAAAAAAGGGTTCAGTCCGTTACTACTGTTGTTTTGGTCTGAACCTGAGTCTGGGTCTGATTCTGAGACTAAAACCGAGGCTGATTTTGTGACGGAGGCCGAGGACACACCGGAGACCGGTGATGGCAAAGGGAAAGGGAACCTGGCTGGGTCTTTTGGTCTTGAGTGAGCTGAACTGACTGACAGACAGCCGCCGCGTTGTGGCAACTAATCGAAACGCGTTGCAGCTGCCTCTAGTCCGCCGGTTTTTCGCAGTCAAAGTGGTTGCCCAAGTTGTTGCACAGTCACACAGATACTATCATACACACACACACACAAGCAATAAGAGGACGCACAACTCAAGAGCTTATAGATATTTTTAGGCGCGAGTGTTTACCTACAACGCTCTCCAAAAACTTGGCAGCACGACAGGCTCTAAAAAAATGAGAGGTCTGAGGGGAGTTCGACTTTTGCGTTCCGACTGGACGCACATCAAAAAGACCATAGACGACGTCAGACATGGACATGGACAAACAACAACAACAACACAAACACGCAACAACAGAAACAGCAACAGAAGCAGCAACATCAGAGACAGCAACAAACACACTGAGATCCAATTGTATTGTGCCCGAGGCCCGACGAATTGAAAGGATATGCTATTCTCTACCATGTACGCAATGCAAACGAGGATGGCAGTCGGTAGTCAGGGCAGAGCTCTATATAATTTGATGAACAAACAAGGGACAGGCAGACAACCTTGGACCGAGACATGCCCCGAACTCAACTCCCCAACTAATCATCTACATATAGACACTTGAAAAAAATACAATAGGTACTTGGGTCTATAAGAAACGATATTCCCACCCTTAAAATAATTTTTAAGAATCTTTAAGAAAAATTTCCCATAGTGTATGATATGCAAACTAGCCGTAAAGACTAGCCCTGCCTTTGGCCAACCCAGTTCATAATAATAATAAAAAAGAAACTACTTAAGTCCATCCAAATGGGCCTACAATTGACTCGATCTGACTGGCTGGCCCGGCCTGCTATGGGCTGGGCCCACAGACCAATTCAAATTAGCATAAGCAGACCAAAGTTGATTCATGCAATCCATTGGAATTAGTCAAATTATAACTCAACTGATTTTAATGGTGACTGGCAAATGACAGCCGTGCTGCCAGTTGGCGGGTTCTTAAAGTTCTCGCTCCGGTCCATATTTCTGCCGGCCATTCATAAGTTTTCGCCATTCGCGACCCGTGCCTCCAAAATGGTTAAAAGAAAAATGAAAAGGAAGTGGAAGAGCCGAACAATGGCAAGCATTTGGCTTCTGTTAGTGGAGGGACGGGAATTAGTTTCGGTTCGGCTATAAATAAAGCTCATTTTATTCAATTAGGTTGAATGGAAGTCGTAGTACTGTAGGTTGGCGAACTTCTTTCATGGTTAGAAGTCTCAGACTGATTTTGACTTATGGCTATAATCTCGTATCTATATTTTATGCTAAAATGTTAGACAATGCCCCAGTGATCTCATGGGCAATAAAGCCAATGATTCTTGACAAAATAGTGAGAGTAAAAATTAGTCATGGGAAGTATTAGATTATGGATTGATATACACATTCCTTTTCATCCTTAAGTATACAAACCATATATAAAACTATCTTTTAATTTATTAATGCCTAATGACTGACATTATTCCAAAGATACTCCCAATCGGACAACATTTAAATACAAATTTTAGCAGAAATTCCACATTATCTATTAAAAAGCATTTTCCCTCCAATGCAAACCCGTTTAAATTCCAAGCCAGTTTATCTTACCCCATAAACCTAGTTATCTTCCACCTACTTTCGGATAAGAGTCCCGAAAGCCCCAGTGATTGTGGTTTTATTAATACCCCAACCCGGTGTAGCTCTATATCTTCACTAATATGTCATCTATTTGCAACTAAATGCAATTAAAAACCAAGAAAGACAAAAGAGCGTCAAATCTATTGTGGAAGATAGGGATCGCCATAGAAAAATACCGAAGCAATCAGGTTGAATCACATTTTAAAGTCGATCTCAAAGACTACTTGATGAGTGGTCAAAGTGAATCGAGATGGAGATGGAGATCAGGCCTTGGATCGTCGGCAGATTAAATTACCATGTTCCGAGGGGAATGAAGAGTTTCTTTTTCTGTTCTTCTGTTGGTGGGTTGCTAATTAAAAGCGAGTAAAACTCAAACGAAATTAAATAAATTCCCCCATGGGCTGGAATGGAGTGGGAAGAAAAGGGTAATAATTTCACAGACATTTCACATAAATAACATCAATCGAGAGCGCAGGCGACTTCAACGAACTTCTTCTAGGAATTCGAATCTCTGGGCCCACAAAGCAAACGTTTTTCAGTTTCTCAGTTTTTTTTTTTCGTTTGAGGAGTGGAAACATCATTAACATGTCGTAGATACGCGATGAGATTTCGTTGTTCTTTTTTTTGTATTTTGGGTGTTGTAGGAGAAGAAGATTCTTTACCTTTATTTTGTTTTATATCTAACTGATTAACAATCGACATGCATTGTTGTTGGGTTGCTGCTGATGTTGCCGTTGTTGTTGCTCCTATCAGTCAGTCAAGGCGTTAAGGCCAAAATGTTGAGTGAGGTTGCCCCATAGACCCATAGCTCGTATATCTCGATCGCGTTCGATCGCCGTCATCATCATCAGTATATCTCTTCTCTGGTTCGTTTCGTGTGAAGCTGCATCAGTTGGAAATTTTATTCTGTTTTCTTCTCTTATTTTTTTTTGTTGTATTTTTTTGAGAGGCAACAGGTTAACACGCCAGGTTAAACTGACCCTAGAAGACCGCAAACTCTTGTTGCCTTGGCCCCGAACATTTTTGATTGCTTTTTTAATGTTTCCAATTTATACGAATCATTGTTGTTTTATAGTCCGCCACGAGAGTCCATAATTTAGCCAGAAGAGCATCAGCCGGCGAAAAGAAAGAACGAAGCCCGCAATAAAAACAAGACAACAAAAAAGAAGAAAAAAAAATTGTTTTAAGAAAAATTACAAAATAAATAGCAAGTTCTTCTCATCTCTCTGGCTCTTCGGCGATCTCCTTCAGATGTCATAAAGTCAAAATGCTTTTGTCGGCATCATTCCCATTGATTTCTGTTACGCACTGTGGCAATGTTTTTAATTAGACAGTTTTGATGTTTGCGTCAATTGTCAATTGGAATTGGTATCGGAATTGGTATTGCAATTGGAATCGGTAATGGAGGAAGCCACTAACCAGCAGCCAGCAACCAACGGCCAGGAGCCAAAAGCCAGAAGCCACAAGCCAGCCAGAGGATCCTTTTACAAGCCTCCGGCTTAGACGCCTGGACCAAAAAAGGCGACGGCGTTGTCGCCAACTTTGGCCAACAAATCTGTGTCAAGGCATGGGGCAACAAGCAACATGCAACATGCAGCAGGCGCAGGCAGCAGCGGGCAGCAGGCAGCCGCCAGTAAGCAGCATTCAGCCCGATGTTGAGCGGATGATCTGAAGCGCGACAAGTGATTGCCATCAGTTGTCAGGCCGCTATCGTTGATCACAATGTCAACAGCAACAGCAGCAACAGCAACTGCAACAACAGGCAGACAGTCAGACTGGCGACGGCATATTCCCGTGGGGAGCTGCATTTAAAAGGCATTTAAGCCACAAAATCTCAAGCAACAGTAGCTGCAGCTCCACCACCAACAATTACTGCAACAAGGGGAGATCATTTAGGGCTGCGAGTGCATCACAAGGAATAATTAAATACTCTACTTTAGTTTAAGCAGAACTAAATTGGTCAAAAGTAAAAACAAATTTTTAAAATTTACATACAAATTATAAATATTAAAGGTCAATATTAGACCCCCTACCTAAGCCATAAAAAACGCCTATTCAGTCATTAGCATTATCTAAAAAAAAAAAAATTCTCTAAAAATAGTATTTACAACAAAGGTCTCCCTATCTACATATTATAAAACAATAAAATATATGGCCAGGCTTTCCTTATGCTAATTGAAATGCCAGGGTTATTAATCCAGAGCCAAACCCAATTATAAAGTGACCGAGCTCGGAGGGGAAAGGGCTGAACAAACCACTATAAACAAAAAATGAGAACCACAATAAAGCCTGATGCCGCCAACTGGTGGACTTGGTGGCAACCACAGTGCCGCAGTAGCAGAAGCAATAGCAACAGCAGCTGGGAGCTGGGAGCTAACTTTCGTGACATGACAATTTCGATGACGATGATGATGAGCTGGGATAAACTGAGCTGAACTGTAGTGGAGTGGAGTGGAGTGCAGTTGAGCCAGGGAGCTTGGCCCGATCAAGATCAAGGGGGTGACCAACCTTGGTTTTGGCTTTATTGCACTGAAACAAATACAGCAAGCTATAAATACTAACTCATGCTCTCAGAACTATTTTTAAATTTTATCATTAAGTAGAATCCATTTATAATAATATCTGTATCATATTATTTGATTTAAGTAACTGAAACCAATGCTAATCACAATACCAAAATTTAATTTATTGTGTGGTTGCTGCTGTTTTGTCTGCAACATGATGATGTTGTCGGTTGACAGTGACGATGACGATGAGGCAGATGACTGAAGCTGAGACTGAGACTGGTACTGAAACTGAGGATTGGAGGTTGAGGTATGAGGACTGAGGGCTGAGACTGGGACGACACACCACGTTGACGATATGATAGACGCACTCATCACATCAGATCACATCACATCAGGCCGTGGACGTGCGCGTTGATTGTCACATCGTTCCATCGTTGAATCTTGGCTACCGAATTGGATGGATCGGCATGCGGGCACTGAAAATTGCAATTTGCCGTCATTTTGTAATGAGGGAGCGCCAACCGCCAACCGGCAACTGGTAACCGGCAAACCGACAACCCGGCAACCGACAACCCGACAGCCGACATCCTCGTCTTCGTCGTCGTTCAACAAAATTATGGCAAATTGTTTATGGGGTGTTTAAATGGCCCTGCAACGGCTCTGTTGTTGCTGGTGCTGCTGCTTATGCTTCATACTTTTGCTGTTGTGTGCCCCTGACTTTGAGACTATAATTTTATTTGTAAATAAATTCATGTAGAAAACCAACAGAGGTTAGGCCAAGGAAACGCCTAAGCAGCAAGTGAGAGATAACGAGAGGTGGTTCTAAAGTCATTAATCATTTTCTCCCTCAACTAGCCATCAGGCGAGCCAACAACATCGGGCATCCCTCGTGCGTGTGTGTATTTAACTAACTCATTATAAGGCAGGAATCCCTAACATGCAATTAAATAACGTGGGTCTAATCCTAATGAGACGACAGGCACTATGTCATGTACAAAAGTTTCTGCCGGTGCCGCTGCCTCTGCTGCGCCTGCAACTCGCCCCGTTTTCCATGCAACATTTGCGTTTGCGCAGGCGCGTTCGCTCCGACTCTGTTTTTCGAAAAGGGAGCCGAGCCTTCCTCCACGCATGAGTGAAAGCTGCGATTTGAAAGATCGTAAAGTGGAGAACATACATAGAAGAAATGAAAACTAGAACCACCGGCCAAAAACAAACACGTGTTCCGGGCCAATTGCATTGGGCATGAATTTTTCCAGCCAGCGAGAGATTGGTGCTGTCAGAGGCCTAAAGGAAAAATTAATCATATTTGATTCTGAGCTGGAGAAATATGTGGTTGAATTCTTGTGGGCTGTTCCGGGAAAGAGCAGTCTTTTGTGTATGGGCTGTGTTGTTGATCATTAGGGAAATCTACGTTAGATGGCAGACAGTCTGTTCTGATCTGACTGGAGGAAGTGAAGAATCGTGTTTCACCATCACCTTTCTTTTTCTCCGGAGGGGGAAGCTACAAGCTTAGTCAACGAATATTGATTCATAAAGATCAGTGGATCTTCGGTTGATTAATTAGTCACTTTTAACCAGAGGAAAATCTTGATAGATTGGCTGGGGCATAGCTTAATTGTTGTTGATATTGAGAAAATTACGGGAAATGCGATTAGAAGAATATATTAGAAAGATTCGTGTAGAATTGGAAAGAACTAATTCAAGGAGAGTCTATAAGAAACATTAATCATTGTCTTTATAACAAAGATACCACGTAACTACTATATTTCTAACCTTTTTCTCTAGGTATACTCTTTCTTCCCAGGACCTAAAACCTTACCAACTACTGATACCTTTCCTTTATCCCAAATATGGATAACAACCTACTAAGTAGCAAAAATATTTCTCTTACCTTTATGACACACACATAAAGTAATCCGACCAATATCCATACTAATCCCTTACTGATCACTTTGGTCGGGGATATCGGAAAGAAGACAAAACCCTTCCTGGCGACCTTGCTTTAACTGTTTGTTGACTTTGGCCCACCATTGACCGGCGGGATCTATTTTGCATGTTCTGCTTCCGTGTAAGGTCGTCGGGATCATTACAACACCCATTGTCATCCGGAGTAATTGGGCCAGCGTTAAAGTTGAAGGAGTAATCCCTGGCGATCCTGTAAGACACAACCCACGTCGAATTCTCGGATAACTAATGATCCGCGGGCGGAGCTACAACTACAGAGAATTTCTGTGGAAGTTCTTTTACGATCCGCAGCACCCAAGTGGGTTGGGAACCCTAATTGCCGGGAAAGGTAAAGGGATCGGCGAGGATGGGTCGTAAAAATTACAACCGCAGGATTTTCTCTGTCAGCGCAACCATTAATCCCGGTTCTTAGTTCTTTTTGGAGTTTCCAGTTTTGGTTCTGGTTCTGGTTTTCTGATACTGATTCGTTCCTTAACTGCTTGAAAACGCCCTTGTAAAGTGTTTCTTTTATTTCGGATTTTGTTTGGTGCCAGTGATGCAATGTTGGCCCTTTTCAAAAGGTTTCTTCCTAAAAAATCAGGTAGAAATATATTTTTCTATAAAAATTATTTTCTTCAAAATATATTTCCATTCATTTTGTTATCTATTTTTTTAAATTAAAATTATCCTGGCATCACTGTTACAAAAAATACAAGAATGATGCAGGTCGGCTATCGGAGTCTTCTGTCGGCGGTTAGGCTCTAATAATTGTGTTCATTATGAATTAATTTAATTTGAGATCGGTGAGGGGATCAGGGCTGGCCAGAAGTGAAAAGGTTTGCCCTCGAAAAGCCAATGGGGGGGCGCCACGGATTGTGTCAAAGATATGCGACGCATGCGGCGCAAAGTTCCGCCAAATGCACAGTTGGTAGTCGATTCGGATCGTTTCAGATCGGAGCATTTTTTTGTTTTTTTTTTTGGGTGCTCTTTGGGGTATTTGGAATTTTTATATATCACTTCATAACCCATTTTTTAAAGCGGGCTACAGGTTTCTGTGGCTTCTCCCCTTTGCTCTTTAATTTTGTGTGAATTTCATATTTCATTTTGTATTTCGTTGGTGTCTTGGTGCTTTTGAACGGAAAAAGGTCAAACACACGCAAAATTCGTTCACAATCTTTCGCTTTTGCCTGCCCGCAGACAATTTTAATGCTGATTTAAGGGGGGGATTACACTGGGTAGCCCGAAAGGGGGGAGCTCTGTGAAACAAGGCAAGAGTTTATCGCATCCCAGAAACTCTCAGGCAACGTTGCGTGTTTGGCCGGCTTTGACCCAAAATAAAGTTGGCATTTTGAGTGTTTTATTGCATGGACACAAGTTTCAAGCAATCAACAAAGCGACTGATCAAATGCAAGATCATCCAAATGGGACAGCCAACAGCCAAAGTGTATCCATGTTTCTGGTTCCACTCCATCCTCCATCCTCCGAGGGGCTGGAGTTCAGGGGGCTCTCAAGAAATATGTTTATAAACATGCACATTTGGCACGCGATCATCAATTTTTGGTTCGTAACTGCCTCATGCGTACTGTTTATATACACAACTTTTAGAGTCTGCATCTTCTGGCCTTTTTCCTGGCCCGGCTTACACTCCACAGTTGCAGTCGGGCTGGAAAAATTGTTTGGGTTAATATGTGATAGATAATGTTTATTGATATGTGAAAAATGGGGAGAAAGTCGAGAAGAATTCTTGGCTGGAAAGCAAGTTTCAATTTGCTTGGATCGAGAGATTAAACGATTAATAGAAAGGAAAAGGCAATGCCACGACCATGAAACTTATTCGAAAGGAAAGGCCTTTTTCCGATTAAATCTGACACTTGCTTACCAGCAGGTAGTGGTACCAATTTCAAGAGGAGGCTATCCACAGTTTAGTGGAAATAATTCACCTCTCCAAAACAAGTTCATTCAACTCGAAAAATCTTAATGCAATTAGAAAACAATAAGTCGGTTTCAAATTTGATTTCATGCATTAATTACAAAAATATATCTACCAACGCATCCTCCCAGGTCCACAGATCCCAGAAGAACAAAAGACTGGGAAGAAAAAAAAACTGAAAGAACAATTACAGTGTTTCTCATTCCAGAGATTGTTGATCAGTGTTGATTCCTTACCTTAATTGTTACACAATGATCAGGCTGAATCTCTCTGGCTCTGGCTGTGGCTGTGGGTCTCTTGCTGGTTACCCACCAATTATAAAGGCCGATTAGATAACCAGAAAGGCGACCCCCTGCCTCTGCCTGTGGCCCATCATCATGTTTTATTGTTTGCTCGAATCTCCAACTCCAACCTCCAACTCGGATCGGATCCCCAACGTTTGTGGCACTGTTTTTGGAGGTCCCCAGACGACAACCAAAATGTTCAACTCATTCGATGCCATTTAGAGCAACAATAGAGAGCACAAGCCTGGTAAAATGTAAACAGAAACACCGGCTTACGTATCGATACGAAAATGAGCAATAACCCAGGCTGGTGGAATAAAAAAACCAGAGGAAAGGGTAGCAACCAAAAAAAAAAACGCAGACAGCAGAAATTATACTGTGCTCCAATCGAGGGACCCAAGTAAAGTGGGATTGAGGCTCGAAGCGACCTTCTCTTTGGATAAAACAACAAGCATACCCAAATATGCGATCATTACTCATGCGCGATTTCACAATAAATCAACGAGACGTGTTCACAATAATTTTATTCAACTTATTTTCTTGTCGGTTGGTCTCCGGGCTGCCCTGACCAAGCCAGGCCAGGCCAGGCCGACCAGTACGGACCAATACGGGACTCCTCTGGCTCCACCGCTCCACCCAGTTCTGTGGTCTTGGCCGCCGCTCTTGTGTCGATTGTTATTATCCCGTATCTGTGTGAGGCAATCTGCGGGTGTATTGGTTTTGGCCAGGCCACCAAAAGGAGCGCAGGCTTTCATGTTGTTGTCGGCAACAATGAAACCGTTTTTCGTTACCAGCAATGCCCCGGCAATGTGTTTGCTAAATATGCAAAGCACCAGAACTCACCGGGGCAGCCAACCTGGTGGCAGTTGCAGCAAGTCGCGCTGTTGCCAGTTGCTAGTTGCAAGTTGCTGGTTCTGTGTCTGTTTCTTCATTTTTTTCTGCTGTTCCTGTTGCGGGTTAGCTATTATTACACCCAAAAAAAGGTCAATCAATCAAGGTCCTAGGTCAAGAATTTAATGAAACTTTACTTTAAAACAGGTTATCCTTAAAAAAGGCTTAGATGTTATAACCTATGTTTATTTAGGATTTATTTTGTTGTATCCTTAAAAACCCTTTTTAAAGACTCTTTTTTCTGAGTGCTTCACTAGCTTTCAGTGGCGTTGGCGTCGACTTCGTGATGTGACGCTTCCCACTCCATGGAGAGCAGGCTCCTTCGCATCGAGCGCCGCCGTCTTTGGGTGGAGTGCAACTATTTTCATGTCGCGGATCGTGATGAAGTTAGGTGCATGGGCCACGCAATCCCATCGAACTCCAATGCCAAATACTGGCATCCTGTGAGCCACCAAACCATCGAGCCACTGAGCCACCGATCATTTGCAAATTGTCTGCAGACACAAGAAGAGGAAGCCACACGATTTAATTGTTACGCACATTGACAGCACTTTCCGGGGGGGTAGCTGGGGCGGACCAGCGGCATTGTCTGGACCCGGGTTATGAGACCATTGAAAATGCCACCAAATGCTAAAAAGGTAAGCTCGATGGGTTCGCCATTAGCTGGTTAGTCAGAATTGGCCTTTTGCCTGGACTTCAATTCCAAGTAAGGATTGTTACTAGAAAAGAGCCTTAAAATCAAATGGCTAGTTTTTTTTATTATTCTGTAAAATATTTTCTAAGAATTGGTGATATCAGGGAACTTCTCACCCTCCAGTCGATATCTATGGTCGCGTGTCAAATTTTTAGAGCAAGAGCAGTTGTGTCAAAGAGGAGATAAGTGATCAACACGAAAAGATCTCTGAATGAAGTAATCATTTAAGCAGTATAGATAGATCAGCTCGGTGAGATCTTTAAATGAAATGATCTTGTCTCGATCACAACTCGAGTGTTTACAAAATAAAGACCATTGGCATTGATCGAGTGTGACAAAGTGACAAAAAGCAAGTGTGGCATTGTGGATGATTGGAAAATGATTGATCGATTGATATGAAAATACTACTGTTCAGCAAGAGAAACAATCAATGAAATAGATTTAATTATAAAGCAATTATAGCATCACGGAGACCAGCCTTATACCGCATGAATCATAAACCCAGAGTCGGGTAGGAAAATAAAGAAAAATTGAATAATCTCTGAGCGATTCGAAATATGCGGCACTTGTGTAGAGGGCATGAAAGCTTCGTCGTGTCGCATACTTTGCATTTCGAACATGTTTTATAAATAACGCTTCCCAGACCTTCCAAGCTTCAGCTCACATCCTCAGCCCCAGCCTCATCTTCATAGAGGAGCGAAAAAAAGAATAAAGTGCGACGATCTGGTCGTAGTTGCGGCTCAAGAACATGGATTTCGTTTTAAAAATCGTGTCTTGTTGGCTGCCTCGCTTCTGCCACAAAACAAAAGGGTAGCAAAAATATGCAACATAGTTCGTGCGGCAAAAAGGCGAAAAGTGGCAAGAGGATAGTGTGGCGGCCGGCTCTAGTGTTGATGCCTCAGAACGCAGATCAACTTTTTGGCGTCTCTCAAAGGAGGCAGCCATACCCCGAATTACCCCGCCAGTCCACTGTCTCGATGGTTCCTAGCTAATATGCATGCAATCAGCCATGCCAGGCAGTTCACGAAAATATGTTTGGCTTGTAAACGTTTGCCACGCAAAAACCAATAGATCAGGAATCCATGGCTGGTCTTGTTCCTCCCCGAAAAAAATGGGATACACTTCTAAGGAGGTTCTTAGGACTAACAGATACTCAGTAGCTATATTAGATGCCTTTTCCTTACAGAAATATATATATAGGATGTAGTTTTGAGGGAGGAATAAACCCAAAGCATACCCTTGGGAAAAGGAAGCATTCGACTAATATCCCATCCATGGCCAATCTGAGTTTCCATTCCCGTTTGACTTCTAGCTGTAGGATGACACATATTTTGCTTAACGAATGTCACACAGCATCGATGACTCTTCCTGGTGTTTGGTGTTTGGGGCACGTACAGCGATGATGTTGCAGTTGCTGGGTTGGTTGGGTTGGCTGGGTTGGCTGGGCTGGTTGCTGCTACTTTTGCTTCTGTTGTCAGAGGCCTCAACTGCTACTGTCAAAGTCACGTTTTAATGTAACGCTGCTGCTGCTGGTGATGCTGCTTCTGCTTGTGCTGCCTTGACTTGAGCCGGCTTGGTTTGGGCTCTGAAATATTGAGATTGAGTTACGAGCAGCCAACAACTTTTGTCAACACGCGAAGCTGCATAAATGCCGCTTAAATGGCATAAAATATGCATATGCATTCGCCAGTGCGCTCCTCCGGGTTGCCAGGGGTTTCCAAGCTGCCAGGTTGGCAGTTACCAGTTACCAGCCAACTACCAGTTAGCCAAGTTAGTTGGCCAGTTATCGCACCACGCTCAACATATTTCAAAGTTACACGACCATAAGGTAGACGACGGCACCGGCCCGGGGAATGCCGGTAAGGGGTAAGCGACTTGGTCGACACGCCCTTAGTTAGTTAGTCGCCGTCGCCGTGGCTGTCTGTCCATTTGAAAACTCTGCAACTCAGAAACTCTGTAGCTATGTGGCCAGTTTCCTGTTTTTGCCCCAGAGGGCTACACCCCCTTCCTTGCCACCGCACAGCACTCTAGCGCTCCGCCCTCCTCCCTCTTTTTCGAAACAGTACAAAAATTCTTTGTAATTTGCGTTTTTCACACCCATTTGATGTAGCACCAGGTCTTAATCTTAATCCCTGCCACCAAAACAGCTAACTACCATATAATACCGATGGTCGGTGGTTGGTTAGAGGGGTTACCTGGACCTCTGACCATCATAAATCGATGGTGTTGGCATGATATCCGACAACTCCGGGCATTCCAGGTCGTAATCCAACTCCTTCTGGCCACTGGGAAAAACTGTCATGTTTTTGTGTTTTTTTTTTCTGCTGAGCTGAGCTGAACTGAACTGAGGGTTGGCAGCCCTGAGTGAAATACGATCAGATAGGTATATCAAACGGAGTAATTATAAGTGGGAGAGCTGGATTCGAGATTGATACATCCACCTCGGTAGTACAAAGAAAATGCGGGCAAAATGAGGGGGTAATGTCGAGGTTAATTGTTCCTGACTCTTTAAGTTTCAGATAAGACATCTCCGCAAGAACGGAAAAAAAATTACTGGGTAATGTCAAAATTGTGCTGGTATTAAAGATATTATTTAGGGAAATTATTAAGCACTCTATACACTTTAAAATTCTCATTTTAATATTACTATTTTATAAAAAATATTTATCCCTTATCTCTAAACATTTATTTATTTTACTGCCTTAAGTTATAAAGATGCCGGTGAATCCAAATCCAATCACCTCCGACCAATTAAGATCGCCAGGATTAGACGAGATTACATTTACATTATCGAACATGGCTTATTTATGGCGCTGATAAACCTTTAGCCTACTCATATTTTTCGCAAGCTACATGGACTCCTCTGGGTAATTTTCATACCTGATGCCAGCCAGGATCGCCGCTGCCTTTCAGTCTCATCAATTGCTTTGTCAAACCTTGAAGCCTCGAAGCTAAAACCTGGACCTGGTCGATGGTCGGAGAAAAAGCAAATCAACTTTTCAGCACAAGGCCCAAGCCCCGGTTATCAAAGTAATTGCCAATTGCTGATGTTGCTGCTTTCGTGGTAGTTGTCTTAGTTGCTGTTGTTAACTGGAGACTATCCTTATAACAACATACCATAGCATATGCTATTTTCTGGATATGAGGTTTATGTATGTCTGGACTCCGATGAGCCACCACCATTCCCATATAGCCCGCAGCCTGATAAAACTCAATACTTTTGTGTGTTTATGGCCAATCAGAAATCATGCCCATGCCCACCTCTATACACTCTGCACTATACTCTATACTATATGCATAAGCAGATCTCTCCTTCGATTTTTCCCTATAGCCTCTCTTGGAAAAAAAAGAAAAAAGTAAACCCCACCCCGCATTGAAAACGAGTGTCATTTTTAGCCAATTTCGCTGCAGTTGCGTGGCATGAAAACTCAATGGAGTGGACACGAGTCTCGGACGCAGGGACTCGGGGACTCCATGGGCTGGCTAACTTGCCATAGCAACTGCAGCAACAAAGAGCTGAGGAAGCAGAAAAAAAAGTGCGAACGCGTTAACTACATGGCGTCGCCAATCTTAGCTGGAAAACGTACGACAAGACAAGACAAGCCAATTGCCGGCCCCAGCCCCGGCCCTCTAGCTCTCGGAAAGCTGCACTCCAAAAAAAGGATAATAAATATATAAGGTTTTTACATTCATTTTTAAGTGTTGTTCAAGTTATTAATAATTATACATTGTAATTCAGAATAGCGTATACTTAATATTAACCTTGGGATCAAATTATTGCGTATACGCAGCTTGAGCTTTCGTCATTAGTAATATTATACTATATATAGAGAGCCTTTTGAATTGGGTTACCCAGTATATTGGGTTCTGGGTTACATTAGTAAAAATATAGTTTCCCTTTAAACGGCCCTACAAATTTCCCAAAGTGTAATAGCTGGCAGTGCAGTGAAGCGTACCAAGCCAAGCTGAGCTGAGCTGGGCTGGGAATGCTAACTGGAGAACTGGAGCTAACCCAGGGCTCCACGAGCGGATAGGTGGCCATGGAGGTGGTGGCGGGGAAGGA
This sequence comes from Drosophila pseudoananassae pseudoananassae, assembly GCA_018153035.1. Taxonomy (NCBI): domain Eukaryota; kingdom Metazoa; phylum Arthropoda; class Insecta; order Diptera; family Drosophilidae; genus Drosophila; species Drosophila pseudoananassae. The sequence continues at coordinate 4,086,464 of JAECXR010000069.1, forward strand.
GCCTGCACAGTAGCGCCCGCGGCCCAATAAGTGTGTGAAATAAACAATGTGCACACGTTACCCTCCCCGGCTTGGACACCCATCCCCGCTCTGGGCCACCGGTCCATGTGTTGGCTTGTATGTACATTTTTGTGCTCGACGAGACAACAACAACAGCGCAAAAAATACGAAGAAAAATAAATAAATAAATTGCAACATTGGCAGCATATTTTTACACCTCTCCTCCTCGGTGTTGCAGCCAAAAAGCCCACGGATTCATGGTCATTCCAAGGATGGATGGAGGATTGCATAGGATGGATGGAGGCTAAGCCAAGATGACGAGGACATAAATGAAAATAAAATCGGTGTGGACGGAAAGCAACGCACTTTTAATAAGCAATGGCAAATGGGTTAAATGGTGTATAATTAGGAGGGCAGTGAATTGGTAACAAGTTGGCCTTTGGGGGATAAGTTGATGTGATGGATTTATGAGAAAAACACAGGGCCTGAAGAAGAGGCTAAGAATTCCTTTATAAGTGTTAACAAAAAAAATTAATACAATACCTTTTAAGATCATATTCTTACAGTCTTTTTAACCACTTTTTTAGAAAGCCTTGTCCGTTAATATTTTATTTTTCATAGATTCATATTCTTCCGATTCTTATTTTTACTCCAATTCTTACCCACTCATGCGAAGCACAAAATCCCTGAAAAAAATATTTTTACACTTTTTGTCCATTTTTTGTGACGGATCTCTGGAAAATGGGGTTTTTCCCTATATATCCCACAGTGATGGCTATATCTTCCCCAAGCTAGATCAGATTCTCAAGCGGAGTGCCTTAAACGATTTCTAGATCGATTCTCCAACATTCTGCGAAGCACAAAATCCTGAGAAAAAATATTTTATAGATTTTTTGCCTATTTTTCGTGATGGATCCCTTGAAAATGAGGTTCTCCCCTACAGGGTCCACCGTGATGGCTATATCTTCCCCAATTTTCATCCGATTCTCAAGCGGAGTACCTTAAAAGATTTCTACATTGATTCTCCACAATTCTGTATCATCAAAATATTTTTTAGACTTTTTGTCCATTTTTCGTGATAGATCCCTTAAAAATGGGGTTTTCGTCTAGAGGATCTTAATGAAAGTTGGTATCGTATTGCATCATATTATTTTGCCCAAAATAGAATCCATAAAAAAACCGATCTTTCTAGTTTTTTTATGGAGACTATAGGATATAGTCGGCCGATCCCGTTAGTTCTGACTTATATACTGCAAAAGAATGAAGGGTGAATGCAAAGTTTCAAAGTCGATAGCTTTAAAACTAAGAGACAAGTTGGCGTAGAACGTAAAAAAGACAGGACATGCTCGTGAACAAGAATATATGTATATACCTAACAGGGTGAAAGATCTCTCCTTCACAGCGTTGCACACTTTTCACCAAAATTATAATACCCTCTGCAAAGGTATAAAAAAGGATCTTTTGCCTCCACTCTTCAGAAAATGCGTGTTCGAGCCATGAGTTATTTTTGCACCTCATTTTATCGTAGCCCCCAGCACACCTAGGCCACTGGCCAGCCCCTGGAACCCCTTTAGCAATTTTTTCCTCCCTAAGCCCCTGGGCCAACACGATCTCCAACTCCGATCGCCGCTGTCAGCAGCTCCGCTTGTGGCGTCCAAGGATGAGAATGAGTTGGTTGGCCAATCGGACCCAAGACTGGACCCGAGTCATCATCAGTGGGCCTGCCCTTCGGTTGATATTTATTTTTTTGCTGTTTGGGCTGATTAAAACTGAGAAATCCAATTTATTTCAAAATTTATTGTGTCTCACACGCGCTGGGACGTTCAGGAATTGAAAAATATCAATAAAGGCATATGAATTGTTACCCAATAATAAATCAAGTCGACCAGTCCCCGGTAAGGCAAACAAATATTCCTTTTATTGTTTATATGTGTGCATAAAACAGGCTCTGTGCATACAACAAAAAATTTATACAAAAAAAATAATAAAGGAGGAAAGAAATAAATAAATAAATGGTAACCCTTTCGAGCTCTGTGGCATTTTTCGCACCGAGCCTGCCCGAATGAGAAATATTTCAATGTGAAAATCACCGAAAAAGCGAGTGGAAGAAACGTGAGCAGGCTCCCCAGGTTATGCGGCCCATGATCATCATTTCATTTCAATTCGCTGTCCCAACTGGAAGACGGCAATTTTCTAAGAACGGATCCATCCACAGACCGAGATGGAGATGGAGTCGGAATCGGAGTTGGAGTCCAAGTTGGAGACGGACGACTGAGACGAAGCGCATACCAAGGAGCCAAACGATTTCAGATTGGCTCCAACTTGGTGTTTCAGAAATATGTGCAAACAATTACCGGCTTCAGACGAACGCGAACCAAGATCTTCCCTTCTGGATCTCAAGCTGGCACCGTATGTCTTTCTGTCCGTCTGTTTGTATTTTTTCTCTGATTTTCGTCAATTAGAATGATGCTGCTCTCCTTAAAGGAAGCTGTGAATGTGCGAAGATCTCTTTTATACAAGTATATTCCTGAACCGGCACCAGGTCGGGGCTTCTTTACTTTTTTTGTTTTTTGGTGTTTTGGGAAGCCCTGGAACCATCAACGGCAGCTAAAATTAATATACCCGCGATAACTCAACATCAACATCATGCCCTGGTCACGGAAATACACTAAAAATTATTCATTTTTTAAAGGTTTTAGTTAAAAATTTGTTTATTTAATATAACAATTATCCTTGTCTTTTTTAGGTTCTAATAAAAACCTAAAAAAAGGTAAAAAGTATGTGTATATGTTCCGCATAGACTTCGAATTATTAGTGCATAATTTTAATAATAAAATTTATAAAATATTGAATCAATTTTATTTCAAGTGCCCTGGCATCCCCCTTTTTAGTGAATTTCCCCCTCTTGGAGCTTCTCTTGCAAATTTCTGCCCCACGTTCCAACATCCTGTTTCGTGCCGTTCATCTTGTCTCTTCAATTGTTGGGCCCGTCTCGTTGTTGCCTTTGTTGTTGGTGTTCTGGATATTGTTATTGTTCTTGTTGTTGTTGTTGTTGGCAGCTAGTTAAGCAGTTTCGCGTAAACGTTTTTCCAATATGAGTTTAAAAGTGGCAGCCAAAGGGGCCCAAGCCCGATGGAGGAGCAGGAGGAGGAGCGGTGCTGTTGGCCGGCCTGTGTGTTTAGGCTGTCTACAGGGTTGTTATTTTAAAATTAGCACTTTGATTTAAGTTGTCTACACTCTTGGCGGCCCGTCTCTAGTTGGCCAAAAGGCCCCAGTCTCTCGGAATTGGCCCGGAATTGAATATACAGCTGCATTCGGTTGGTCGAGGTGTTGAACAGCTGAGTGAAGAGTAGAGGGTCTTCCAGTTGATTGCCGCCACGAAAGGTTGAAGGTTAGGGCAAGATAAACTGTTGTTGATGGGGGCCCCCAGAAAGCTATTATCCACATATCATCGCGCCGGATGATTTCAGATGTGTTGCAACTAGCAACTCGCCACATTGCAACGTCGTTGCGCCGTTGCACCGTTGCGGGGGATCGAGGATCACACTCTACCAATGATTATGCTGAATGATTCGGACAGGCCATGGGAGTTGAAATGCCACAAGAGATGATGTCCGCCAAGGGAATGGCAGTTGAATGGTTTCAGTTGTTGTGGCATTCATTTCCGGGTTCCTGATTTCATTAGCCATGGGTATTTTCTATTTAGTTCCCAGGCTTTATTGAAAGAGATATAATTTATATACATTTTTTGTGATTCTTTTCATTCATCAATTTATTTTAAATATATTTCTTTACAGTTTCAAGATAATTTAAATGCTTTTTAATTAGGCTCGTGATAAGAGACAGCTGCAGAATCCGCCGGAAGCGATTTACGTGCCAATGGAAAGTCCCCAACTCCACATAAGTCCACACGCTTGTATTTAAATAAATCTACAATGTATGTATATCTCTCTAGTGATTGATTACGCTAGTCAGACTGGGGTCTGATAAACGGGTTGATTAGCAACGGCGACTAGATCTCGATCTCGATCTTGATCTCCATCTCGAACCTCCAATCTTGAGGCCTAGGCGCTTGCGACGTGACGCTTCTCTTAAGAAATCCAACGCCGTAATTGCGGCAGATGCTATAATGCTGGCGCCCCAGAACAGAGCGACGTGCTCTTTCTCACCTGGCCCCATAGTAGTATACCCACTAGTCGCCCCATTCCAAAGGGGAGGCATGCTTCTGGGTTAATCGCCTCAATGGAGTAGCGGTCTTCGGCAACAGGAAGTTGTATTGATAATTGCAATTCTATATTGAATAATGATATAAATAAATAACTAAGATTAAGTAAAAAATAGATTTTTAATTCTGAAATTCTATATATTTTAGTATAAAGTTTAAAGCCTGAGAAGTGGCCTCGTAAAACGAAATAAACTGTGTCGCTGGACATTAAAATGCATTCGAATCAGAAACACATTTCATTACTAATCAGTGCGATAGGCGGACGGACTGCGATTCAGAATACTCATGCATTTTTAATGCCCCATTTTGTGGCCGGAAGGAAGCGCAACACGTAAACGTGTTAATATGGACAACACAATCTATTAATTTGTCAACAATAAAGTAAGACAACCGACAGGCGACATCGTCCCCGAATGAGAGCATTGATTGGAAGGCATCAGGATGGGGATGCTGCTGACCACAGTAACTTTCAGCTTCTTGGCCCAACTCGAGGCACAGCCGGAGGCCATGGAGGGCCAAGAGGGGGCCGAGGAGGCCAGGTTGTTGTCAGCACAGCAGGTACGAAATTAATATGCGAGCAACAATTAAGATAAGCGCGCAAAGTTGTGAAGTGGCTGCTGCGAGGAGGGCGCAGTCGGTGGCCCCAATTGAGGTTGTCCGGCGACCACAGCAGCCGCCAATGACTAAGGCGACAACAAGATGGCAAGTCGGAAAAAAAGACGACACTGGGGGAAAATATAAAAAGAATAAATTTGGGAAAGCCTCCAAAAGATTTGGAAAAAGAAGAGCCTCATAAAGTATCACCGAATACCTTAAATGTTTAAATAATATTTTAGGAATACAATTCTAAAGAGATTTCAAAAATTTAAGTCTTAAACTTTTCTAATTAATATAAATCTCATAAATTCATTTTGAAATATTAAAAACAAACTTTTTTTACCTGTGTAGTGTTTGTGAGAGAAAAACGATCTCGATCATACCTTGCTTCCTTTTACAACAACAGACTCTTCGTCTCTTCGGTAGCACAAGGAAATACAAAAAAAAGTATCACAAAAAAAAAACTAAATACCAACTGCGGCAAAAATATTTTATACGAGTTCAAAAAAACTTAACCGCATCCATTAAACAAGACCTTGATGACAAACGGCAGCCAGTCTTTTGGGCGATAATAATAAGTATTCATTTCAGACACAATTTTTGTGCTTCCCTTTGGCATCGCATCGGTTTTTGATATTTTTGGAATGTTCATAACCATAATAAAAATTGAAGCAGAAATATGGAAGACCCTTTTTTCTTCAAAATTCTTTTGTTAATTTCAAGGCGATAAATGTGACATCTGCAAAAAAGTAGAATATGATCTTAATGAATTTAATTACTTAGAAGTATATAATTAGCAAGGTTTGTCTTGCTTATAAAATAGTTAAATTTTAAATATTTTATTCTAAATATTTGTTAAGATATTTGAAACATGAATCAATATTATCTGTACTTCTGTAGTTCGTATAATCTATTTGCGAATAAAAGTCTCAAAGTTGCTTAAACATATTATCCTTAGCCTTTTATACTTTTAATAAAATATATTATTTATGAATTTTTGTAGTGCTAGACAAACATTTCCTGTTTTATCAAATTCCCAATTTTTGTTCCAACTTTCACCTCAAAATTCAACGTCAATCTAACCGACAATCGTAACACGATCATCACCAATTAGAGTGCTCTTTTTGCAAAATACTCGAATTGCAATCGATTAAATTGAATCCAATTGAATTATGTGGACCGATTTCCACCTGCAGTCTGGATGGGCGTGTGAAATGATTGTTGTGTTAATTTATCCCATATATGACACCGACAGGCGGCAGAGAAATTTGAGCATTTTATGCGGTTTATTGGCTTTGATCGATGGAAGGCGTCGTCGCATTTTTTATGCGCCCGCCATACGTTTCGTGTTTCTTGACAGCTCATTCAATGCGGTCTGTGGCCTAAACCCCTTCAGCCCCTACTCACCACTCTCTAGTGGGCGTTGCTTTTTTAGCATATGTTTTAAGGCCCGTACATATTTTTTTTATTTTCGGTTTTGATGAAATATTTTGAGGTGATTTAGCAGCGCGTCAATTACCGCTAGCCACCTGATGACAGATGCAATTAAAAAGCGAGAAAAAAATGTGCCAGACACGATAGGAAAAACCTGGGGAAAATAGTTGCCAGTCAACATGGATGGATGCCTGTTAATAGACATGTAAACTGCAATTAAAACAAGCCAAGGAGGGATGGGGCTTAGAGACGGTAGGAGGGCCCCAAAATATTTTGACTCTGGCCAACTAACAACAACATGGCCAAGACGCTGCCTGTTGGTCTTTTCTTTAATTAAAATATTTAAGCACGCAAATAGGCCTGCCATGTCCGACTGTCTATGGCCAAGTTGTCCAGTCTGCCCCTATATGTTCGTACTTATTCCGGGGATCTGCGGGAAAAGTTAACTGGGCGTGTCTCTCGCTTCGTGCTCTATGTGCCACATGCCCCTTGGTACTCCGTGAAACTGCGGCTGCTGCTGCCGTGGTGCGGCTTTAATCAAAGTTTTTGCCAGCGGGGAATCAATCATTTGAAATTTAAACGTCATCGTGCGTCAGACAACTCATAAGACAAACCAACAGTAACAGCGGGCGAACCAGCCCAGGTTCCACGTTTTGTGATGGTAACGTGAGAAATGCCAATTTTCGGAAAATTTATGCAGGGTTTATAAAATAAAAAGGAAAATATAACTTTTAAACATTTGTTTATATAGGATGGATCGGAAAATTGTTATATCTAATATTTGAGAAACTTTAAAAAACCAAATTTTTTTAAAGTAATATTTTTAGAATTTAATAAAAGCTGAAGTTTGGTTATAAAAGATTTATAATTTACTTTGTATTGATATTATTTAATTGAAAATAACTCAAAATAAAGCCAGATAAAACCCAATTCTCGTGTCACGATCTCCGATTCCATCTTAGCCATCCCAAAGTATGGCTTGAATGCGATTGTGGCGTGTCCGAGTTTTTAGCGAGTTGCCTCCCAGATGAAGCAAAAATCAAGCAAACCCCCGGCCAGCGGCCAACGCAATCACAAAAAACATTTTTCTTTCGCTTAAGGTTTGTATTTAAGTTTTTTTTTTTTATTATTTTTTTTTGTGGATTTCTTGGCCTGCTGGCCTGCCGGCCTGTCTTCATGTTTCGCCGTATTTTTGTTAATGAAAGCCAAAAGCAAAATTAATGCGTGTGGCCAACGCCATCAGCAGCGCCCCCAGCTTATCACTGTCAAGCGATCTAAACTGGAACTGGACTGGATTTTAGCCAAGTTAAGCTAAAGCCCAGCCAGATCTGAGCTGAGCTGGTCAGGTCTAAAGGCTGAGAATGAGCAATGCCGATGTTTTAGTGAATTTATTTGCCAAATATCCATAGAAATTTATTTGATTCGACTGGCTCATGGGAAATTTATGCGCCTGTCGCACGGCGCTTTTGTCTTTTCGAATTTGTGTGTTTTCTGTGTTGCGCATAGATTTTTAATAAGTGATAAACATTTGGAATGACAATTTTAAAGTCGATTAATTAATTAAATGGCAATTGAAAATGCCAGATAGACCGAAACCGACACTACGGCAAAAAAAATCACCGCCTCAAAAACATGATGGCACAATAAAATACACAAATTGATTGATTTTCGGCTTAATACGCATATATTTTGATTTTGCTTGTTTTTTGGTTGGCTTATTGTTGGCTTTTTGTTTTGATAATTAATGTGAATATTTTCGAGAATTGGTTTACGGCCGGTTTGTTATCTTGAATAAGGAAATTGAATGGATATTCGGTTTGGATCACTGGTAAATTATTGCGCTATTTATGACTTGACATTTTCATGACACGATTTCAAATTTAGAGATAACCAATTTGATTTACTATAATGATAATTTAACTAGTATTCACACGGCAGGGGGATAAAATTGTTTTATGTTTTAAAGAAAATGGAAAGATAATATAACTTTTTTTATGCTTATGAAGATATTTGAACAAAGATATCATGTGTTGGACAAATTTTATGAGCAAGAAAAACACAAATTGGCATTTTGTACATTTAAGTGGAATATCTGGAAACGTGAGATCTGCATATTTGGTCATGAGCACCTGGAAACTATTGGCCAATAAAAAACCGCGAAATCTGCAATGCATTTGCGCAAAAAAATGGCTGCAAAAAACGGTTAAATCTTAACAGAGAAACAATTATTTGCACTTTCGGTTTTAACGAGCCATGGAATGACCCAAAAATTCCAATCATGATGAATGGGAAAAGTCTTTAACTTCTTGAACAATATTATTCTGCTTCTGTTCCCATGGAACGCCTTCTGATATGCGGATAGTTCAATAGTTTGAACTCTTTTTAATTGATCTTGATTAATCGCACACACAACATACCATACCACACAGCACACCGCCACCCAACGAGGAGGCGACTGCGGCGGCAGGCAGTCTCCCCATATCGAATCGGAAGCCGGACCATTAATTACGCTTTAATTACCAGTCGAAAAAAAACTCCCCAAACTCCCCAGACAAAAAAACCTTAATAGTTTCGTCTTATCAGCATAGAGTTTCACTCTCCAGTACTCCTCTAATTTCATTAGTTTAATGGCACAAAACTGTGGAAAAACCAACAAAGCAACCGAAACAGCCAACGGATGGCTTGATGGCTAGAGGCTACCAAACTACGCAAAACGTGCAAAGACCCAAAGAACAACAAAACAAAAAATTGTTAACAATTGTGAGAATAAATTGCTAAATAATTAAGTGGATCAACGGCCGGACCGACGGCGGGAGCAGCTCAAGAGATCTCAGACTCCAAATTGCATATGATTAATTAAAGGAAATAAAATGCTGACGACGGCGGCAGCCACTAGAGAATGAGTAGCAGAAAAAAATTCCACAAAAAAAATAAAACTAACAAAAAAAAAAATACAGAATATAAGCGAAGCGAACGAAAATCTTTTTCTTTAATTAATATTGAAGTGAAGCAAACTGAAGTTCAGTAGCAACCCGACAGTCGGCGCACCAGAAACGAGACACGAGAAAAAATACGAAAAAATAAGAAACAAAGACAGGAGGCGTTTTTCAACTCATTAACGTTCAAACGAATTCATTTGCATATCTCTACCTACCTGCCCCAAATTAATATTCCATGGCTTCAACATTCTTCTTGACTCTTTATTTTTTCCGTAAATTTGAAACGCTTAAGAAACGAGCTGAGAAATGGTCTCACACACAATTTGAACTGCAACAGTGCCCAGTCAGTCAGTCAGTTAGCCGAGTTAGTTCCCCCATCTCCACCCCCACCATGGCCAACATCTCTCCTACCAATTCCTACCTCTAGAGGGCAGCTATTTCTTTTTTTCCGTTCAGTTTCTTTTGTCTAAATGATTTTTATTAACATTTTTTGCGTCAGGTATTCGAGTGTAGGGACACGCATTTGCTGTGTCACTGCAGTCGAGCGTGTCAGTGCTGTCGGCCTGGCTTATACTCTCAACAAAATGGTGGCTTTATCGAGGAAACAAAATGGCCTAAATTTAAAATAACTTTTAGCTAAATTCAAATTTTAAGAATCCCATTTTTGCTAAAACAATTTTAATTTTATTAAATTCCCCTTTTAAAAAAAGTATATATATTTTCAGCTATTTTCATAGATTTTTGTATCCCATTATCTAGCCAAGAGCACCTCAAATAGCACCTCTTTCGAGGGGCGATCGTAGAAAAGAGCTGGGGAGATCCGAGGGAAAGACGCCGGCGCATACGATCCAAAGGGCTGGGCGTCAAAGGCATGCCATGCGTAAATGCCAAAAGCAGCGACCCTCGTCTTGGCCTGGCCCCCCTGCCCTATGACCCTCTACCATTCCCCCGTCCCCTGTTAGGCCTCCAGGCCGCTTATCTGCTTGTATTCATCTTGAAAATTGTTTCTAGTTGAAGTTTGCCTTTTAATTGTTAGGCGCAAACAGCCGACCAACCGAGCGACCGACTAAATTAAATTTATACTGTTCCTGTCTCTTTTCCTGTCAGTATCGCGGACTCTATCGCACACCTTGACCCCCGTCAGTTCCATCTGGTTGCGTGTTTTTCGATGTGGTCGGTATGCGAAAGTAACCCCATGCCAGGGACCATATAGCCATCGTCGTCACATGTCGCCCATTGGGCATGTGCAGCCTTTCAGGTTAACCGACCATCTCTATCTCTATTTCCTAGCCTATCTCGCTCTGCCTCTATGGCGGGCAGGTCAATAAATTCCTACGGAAAGTGAATTATTATAACATTTTTATTAAAGTATGCCCTTTTGCATCCGCATCTAGGCCATTGTAGCAGTATCTCACATAATTAGCATAGTTATAGGGGTACGACTCTCAATGTTTATCTAGGGGTGGCTCCGGTTAACTGTCTAATTTTTCACTCAACTGTCCACATTTGCCCACGGAAATTTATTAATTTGTCCAATTCGACTGACAAATGATAAAAAGCTTGGAAATTAATGGGAATATCTGCAGGAATAAAAGGTGTCGTATTAATTAGAATACAGGATCATAGGGGGTCTCATAGTCACACAGTGCTGATATAAGGGGTGTTACCCCAGGGGTAGGTGGTCCAGGACTTGTCTAAAATTTATGACAACAGTACAGAGTACAGGAATAATATTATTTTAATGGTGGGGTTTGTTTTTAACATGTCGCAGTTAATCATGATCAATTAAAAGCCCACTGGCGCAAATGTGTTAATTTTTTCGTGATACTTAGTGAAATGTAAATAAAGATAAATGAATAATCATTTGTAAATGTAGGTTTTTAATGGAGGAATAATTATATCAGGTGGTACAAGCGTTTTAATAAACTAGGAAAAATTATTCAAGCCTATTCCTTCTCTAGGGAAAACTGTACAAACTTTTATTATTTGAAATATAATCAAATTATGCCCAAATTTAGACACCAACTGTTTGATAAGAAAGGCAAAAATATCCGTTTCTTCAATCAAACCACCATTCAAGACCCTGAATCACCGAAACATTTGAAAGTCATGAATTACCATATCGAAGTCCCGCGAGTATTGTACAAGTGTATACACATGTTACTTATTCAAAGCATTGTAGTTTCCATAATATTTTTTTCTAAGAGGGGATAGACCTTTGTATCCCCCGCCTTTGTGATTATTATGATTATTTTTTCGGGAGACCCCAAAGAGCGCCATTTAAGCCGCTTGTTGTTTCCTATTTTTCACAGCTCGGCACAAAAGATGGATCTTCATCTCCAGCGGAGAGTGCTCACGATCGATTTGAAAACGTTGAAATATTTCCCAAAAAAAGAAAAAGAAGAAAACTTTTCTCAAAGAGTTTCATTAGCGTTTTCAGGGGGGTACACCTGATGTGGAATTTTTTTTTTCTGTGGTGGACAATGGTACCCACAGGAGGCTATTTTGAATAACTCGAAATGAGTGAGGAAACAAAACGCAACTCGAGTCAATGGCAACAATGCTTTTGGTTCAGTGGGACGGATGTGCCAGCGTTTTTAGGGTTCATTGCGTTCACCTCACAAGATGTTCGTTCACATGACTCGACAATCCCAAAAAAATGCAAGACAATTAAACAAATTAACAAAACAACTGAGTGCACGGACTTACAGCAATTTTACACATGAGAAAATCGAAGAGCATCGAAATCGAAAACCATTACCCATTAGCCATTAACCATTAGCCGAGGGAACCCAAACCATCCACCGCCCCAGCTCATCCAAATTTTCGGGCCCAACTGCGCGGGTGTTTCCCGACTGTCAGCTGTTTGTTAGGGAACTGAACTTAGCGTTGAACCTGCCCCAGGTAATTAAGTTTCGAATTTTACTTTTCAATAGGCCATCATGTTTGACCTCCGCCTCCACCACCAGCAAGAGAACCTCGGTTACCATCTGAACCCTTTCGATGGTCACATGTGTGTGCGTCTAATTTCATGGCTGTTAGCCGAAAGGGTCAGGTCCAAAAAGGTCGCGGAAGACAGGCATTTAATATGCAAGTTTTTCCCATCCCACCGTAGATGACTTTCCTTTGGAACAACGAATTTTATTATTGACAACAAACGGCCAGAACAAGAATGATGACCCAGGCAATGAAATTCAGCTCCGGAATGAGTTCTAAACGAAGTGGCAATACTCTTACCAAGGGGGCTTTGAAATTTAGCATGTTTTTAAAACACTTTTATTTAAGAAAATCAAATTTTATAGAAAAAATATCTAAAACAGATCTTGAAATCTTGGTAATCTTTCACACTTCAAAAATAATGTCTCATTATTAGAAAACCATTTCCGCCTTAATTAATTTGCATTTTCGTGTCAGAAACTGAGTAATCAGCATCTCACCAGAGATTATTTCCAACGACTTCATTGACAAATCAATCACTTAGGCCATTAATTACGTTTTCCTCGAGGGAACTGCCATAAATATGTGACTTCTAATCTCCATTAAATCCTATCGGAAACAAATGCATCCATCAGATCCAAACAAACCTCAACTTAGTGCCCACTCGACTCGACTTAACTCTTTCTTTCCCTCTTGGATTGAAGAGCATCCCAAATAACAATCGAAATGAACAATCCCACCAGAAAAAAAATATATATACTATATAAAAAAAAGGAAAAAAAGAGTAGAGAAAAAGTTCGAGGGCAGCAAATAGCGACAAAGAAAACTCATAAAAACGTTTAATGATGTCACAAAACGTAATAAAAATGCAATAAAATGTCAAAATTATTGAATTTACGATACGAAACAAGTTCAGAAAATAACAACAGAAAATGAACAAAAACAACGAGAGAACACAGCCCAACAACAACAACACAATAACAAAAGAAGAAGCACCAAAATAACAATAACAGGGGGACAAAAATTCAAAAAAAAAGACTGGGATGCGGGGTATATATTTTGGGCGGACGGAACACCTCTGCAACTCTTTGACCCATCAGAGGGGAAAGGGTTATGGCATTAGTGTGTTCCATTGTTGTTACCGATGATACTTGTTGTTCTCTATTGTTGTTGTAGTTTTTGTTGCTGTTGTGTCGTGTGCGTTGTTGCGTTGAGTGCAATGTGCGTTGTCTGTTGTTGATGCCGCAAGGTGTCGCACACTGGGAACTACTCTTCCATAACCTTTAACCCTTCATGTCTAATTTGAATAAATTTCAAGTTTAGAATTTCTTCCTTTTTTCAGGACTAATTTTACAAACAATATTTAGGCATTTAAACGTTAGAAATTTGGGCTTGGTTTTACATTACTGGATCTTTACCTTCGTACGATATGCGATAGCGCCCCTTGGTTATTTGGATACCAGGTAATCTGTACATATATATAGAGTTTCAAAATCAGTTTTAAAATTAAGACTCATCTGAAAAGTTTTCTAGAATTTGAAACTTTTCTTTCAGTGCCCAAATATACTTCTATATGTTTCCATTCTATTTTTTCTTGTCATCAGTAAAGCGATTGATTTTTATCTAAAGTGTAATCAAAAAGGGTTTCATTTTCCTTTGCCTTTGCTCTTTTCCTATTTTAATTTTCTGTTACACCGAGAGCGGTGGATAAAAGCGGGAATCCAGGCTGCGGGTCGAAGGATCAGGGCAACAGATTTTAAATAATGGACTACATGCAGCGATAAGAGATCCCCCCTAAAAAAACCTAAAAACATTAATCCCAAAACCAAGCAATTAACATATGCATATTCTGGGCTTAGACAGAGTGTCTCTCCAGGAGCAGACTGCTTGACTCTGGAAACTCTTTCGGTTTCCTGTCCCATCATCATCCTGGCAATGGGATTCCAGACGCACCTCCATCACCTTATATATGCAGACATGAGCGGGCATACTAATTAGATCGGATCAAAGACTGAGGGCCAAGTTAATGGGAACGGGGATTGGGGCAAGAACTGATTCGATTTTTGATTGGGATCGTTCTCACTCGCTTCAATTCAATTGGGAGGAAGCACTAAAGTTGCATTCTTTATGACCAGACGTGATGGAGGAAAGACAGCCTTTGAAAATCAAAACAATGAACAGATTCGAAAAGCCGTATGGGAGTTTCAAGTGTTTTGAAAAATATGGTGGGATTTTTAAGTGCAAATAAACAAATAATATCACAATGAGTTACAATTGGAATTATAGTAAATTTTTACATTTAAATACTAATTTAATGTTTATTTTTCTTGCCAATTTAAAGTCCTTAAAAATAAACAGACATAAATATTTATGTCTTGCATACAGACCACTTATCTTCTTCTACATTTTATTTATTATATTATAATTTAAAGTGAAATCCCCCCTTCACTTGATAAAGATGCTAACAAGGTCGTAAATTAGAGAGACATCACACATCAGCCCACCAGTATGCCAGCTCAACGTCACTTGAGTATCTCAAAACAGTCCACTCTATCAATAACAAAACACAACACAGGTCATTCAATTATAATTTGTAAAAAAAAACGAAATGGAAGCTTACAATTTTCGAAACGGTGCCTCATTAGTGTATAATTATTTTGGCCACAATTCCTTCACTCAAATTGAATTGCGGTCACCTATCCAGCAGACCACTCCAATACTATGTTATACCATGCCATACCATACAATACCACCTCATCTCATTTCATCTTGGATGTAAACAGAAAATTCTTTAACCACATGCGGCGAACGCCTTGTTTGCCCCAATTGAAAATGTCAACCTATCAGCAACAAATTAACTTGAAAACTTACAAAAACACAAAAAAATGTATCTCGAAAATACGAAAAAGAAAGCTACAAAACCTGAGCGAGTCTATAAGTAAGTAAGACGCCGCCTTCTGTTGTTTCTGTTCAGTTTCTGATGCTGATGCTGGGGCTCTGAGCTGATGGTCATCATGATATATGAACGGGCCTGGGCCAACATTTATGTACCACAAATGTCAACTGTCAATGTCAATTTATATTATGCTGCCACATTGCGGATATGTCAGCATATGAACATATGTATCTTAAAAAAAAATACTACAAAAATAATACGAAAGAAAGATACAGAACCAACATTTTTCGGCCTGGGTTTTCTTTTTGTGTTTTGGCCATAAGTCCAAACCGGGACTCAGTTGACCGGCCTACGCAAAAGAGTCTTTCTTTCTTCAAATAAAAAACAAAAAACGAAAAAAGATATATATTTGGGAACTGGGGATCACAAGTATTTATAACATTATTTTCGCACTGTTTTGGTGTGGGTTGGCTGTTGATTTGTTGGTGTTGGCAATGGTGTTGGTTGTCCATTTCGTTTCGTTTGTTTGTCATTCGCATTTAATTTGCTTTTTTCGGGTTAAACAAACAACAGTTAAGAGGTAAATTATTTTAGGGCTGCTGCCATTCCCCAATTTATTTCCGAATATGAAACGAGAACAAAGATACCAAACCCAGATGACCATCAACAGTGAAGGGCAAAATGATAAGGTTAAGATGATATAGTCTCTGATAGAAAAATTTCTATTTAAAAGGTTAAATATTTTGTACATATATATATTTTTTAGTTTCTAGTTTCCTGCCCCCAACAAAATAATTTCCTACTATAAATTTTAATCATTTTAACAAATTATTATATCAATAGCAATTGCCTTTCCTCTTTTATGATTTTTGGGTTTAGTTACAATAATTTATTTTACAGTTGGGCAATATCCTACAGGTTTATTATACTTTTTGGTGTTGGCTCGTTACCATTTGAAAACTTAAATGTTATCTTGACCGCAGGTGTACAGGGGATGTATCTGCATATGTGTAAATGTATCTGTATCTGTATAAACAAGCTGGCGCACATTAATAATCTTGTTGAACCCGGCAATTTCGACCCTATAATCAGCGAGTGAAACGCATATGCACATAAAGCCAGCCGGACAGGAGGAGCTGGACCTGGTTGGTTGGCTGGTTGGGTAGCTGGTTGGTCGATTTGCTCGGTTTGGTTGGCCAACTCCGAATCCAACTCCAACCTGGAGACCCCGAGTCTTTTTCGGCCCGGTACACGCCTCCGGGCAACGCCTGCTCATTCCATTGTCTTGCTGCCTGATATTTCTCCTTCTCGAGGAGACGTGGCTAATTTGAATCAACCGCCTCTCGCTCATTTTCGCTGTCCCAAAAAATAAAAAAAAAAAAATAAAAAAAAAGATAAATAAATGAAACCGAAAACAGGCGGCCGCAGAAAATTAAACGCGCATGCGCAGCGAACGAACCAGGCTCGAAAGGTCTTCTCCCGCTTTCTCTCCTCTGATCCAGGAGCAGAGCTGGGATCCCTCGGGCTAACTGGATGTCTCCGCCTCCCCCTCCGATGCCCGCATCCTCCCCGGCGACCGGTGGCCAGCAAGCGTCGCTTCCGTACAGAGAGAGAGCCAGATCGCTCCCCCACTCAGCCAAACAAGCATGTGGATAATTGTTTCCTGGACGCGCGGTAACCCGAACCCCACGGGCCCCGCAACGAAAACCCTAAACTGGCGAACCTGAGTCGGAACCCGACTGGGCTGAGGTTGGTATTGGATTTGGTACTGGAGCTGGAGACAGAGCTTGGGGCGACTGCGCCGGCGTCTGGGAGACATAAATCCAACAGTAAACATATAAATTTAGCTAAGTTATTTATGCACAGAGAAAAAATAGCTACGGCTACAGAGTTTTTCTGAAATATAAAATATAAACTATTTTACTATGTATTTTATTTTTAAAAAGTTGGGAAAAATATATAGTTGGACCTCAAGCATAACCCTATATTGTTATAGCAATTAACTAGTAAAACAACCTTTATTTTCGATTTCTTCCCGTGTAAAACCACTCACTCATTGGCTGTCATGTGTGTTGTTTATTTTACGTCTGGGCTTTTCGGGCTTGTTTAGAACGAAAATTATGCAATTATGATAATTGCCCAGCGGAGCAGTTTGGCCAATTATGAAAATATGAGTGTGCTTATATTTTTATTATATTTGTGATCGTGCCCGGGAGGCTTCCCTTCCGCTGGCACGCAATCGTCCAAGTCTAATCCCAGGTCCCAAGAACTCTTAGAGGAGTACACTGGTCGTTGGAAAAACTATGTCGATAAAGGGAGGCGGTGCACTTGACTCTTGTCCCCGTAATTCTCGGGAGTAATGCTTATCATTGTCCACGAAGGAGAATTGTTCCAATTACGCGGACACTGCACGCACTTTCGGCACTCTCCCATGCAACGGACAGACGGACATGCTCACGGACGGACAGCCTAGCTCCCCGAGTGTAAATAATGCTATTTAATAGCTCGGGTTGGCTTTTTATAGTTGCCCTTTTAAATGCCGATAACCTTTTTATGCGCTCGCCTGGCGACCATAAAATTAAAGAACCCCGAGAAGAGACTTGAATGCATTAAATTGAATTCTTGGCCAGGCCCTTCTTCGTTATTCGTACTTGTTACTCGGAAAATGAAAATGGTCGGGCCAAACGCTGTTCTTAACGCCATGAAAACTAATTTTATAGTTGCACTCTCTCGGCACATTTCAATTACATGGCCCGAAAAGTCCCAGCGTGTATTTTACACTGAAATTAAGATGAGATAAATAAATATATAAAAAAGGACCTAAATATATTTTCTATAAAAAGTTATGATAATTTTAGATCAGTTTTAAAGAAAGATGGTTGAAAAGGTATGGGGCTTAAATTTGTTATTTTCAAATAAATTATATAAACTTTACTAAATCCCTAAGTTTATTTTAAAATATTTCGATAAAAAAACATCTAAATATCTTAAATATAAAGCTTTAAGTACCCTAAGAAATAAAATAAAATAAAATTCTTTTAATAATATAATCATTAAATATCTCCAGAAATCATCCTCTGTGCATTAATCGTAGCTTCATTTAAATGGTCATCCAGACTTTGGAAAACACATTCTTTTCGAGTTTGAAAGAGAACCCATCCATGTTCCCTTGTTTTATTTCTATTTATTTTCCCCTTTCATGTTTACAATGCGTGCCCCGTCGTTCGATGAGCTCATGTAATGAAATGTAATGCCTTGGCTTGCAAATGCATTTTGCACTTTTAGTGCATGCTAATTGGCTCCTTTCGCAAGAGAGGGTTTGCCAAAAGGCTAGGGCTAGGAGGGCTGGGGGGTGTGGCCCCCAATGTTGTTTTGCATAAACCGTTAGAACACTCATCTGGGCAATTCTCACGATTGCAACGCGACCATCTAAATATATGGCAGCAGTAACTATCACATAACTATCTTTTAAAACCTTCAAGTGCCGTCGTTTTATTGTGGAATCGAGCAGAGCATTGCTAGCCATGACTCTGGTATATGCATATAATGGTACTAGTATATGGTAAGGAGCTGGGATTCGGTTTCAATGGATCGGATTGGCGTAATGATTGCTCGCATATAACGCACTCGTTTGCGGCTTGTTTGGATTGTTTTCGCCATTCGTTTGCCACATTTACAACTCTTTTTTTATTGGATTAGATTGTTAATATTTTATTTTATACGATTCGGCTGCACTTTACGACACTTGTTTATTGTTTAATGTTTCATGTTGGTTGTGCGGGTGTGCGGGCATATCCTTTCCTTAATTAGGTGCAACGCTTGGCAGTCCTGTTTATGAGGAAAATTCCGGCTTAATGACCCTTAAGTCGAACGCGAACAAATCGCTTAATTCCCGGCCGATGAGTCACCTTGTTATAATCTGGGATTTTTATGGTAGATATAATAAAATAGTCTGAGCTGGTGCTTAAGATTTAACATTTATTTTGGGTTATTAGAATTTATTGTACTAGCATTTTAATCTTAGAAACTATAGGTTTTTTGTGAAATAATATAAGAACAAGCTTCGTAAGTGTATGACACCAATATTATTTTTTCCTTTTTCTGCATTTATTGCAATCTCACATATTTGCATTCTTAAAAAAACTGCCACTTGTATGTCAAGCACGTTTACACTTATCGTTTTTTTATCTTCAGACTTTAGCAGTTTATTATTCCGTTTAGGTCGGCATTTATCACTTGTACATATATGATCTGAAGAAACGACTCTTATCGTAGTATATCCCAACAAGTTAATCCCCAAGAAAATAATTTATTTCCCAAGCTGAGCTTCTTGATTCATAAACTAGGCCTATGGGGGCTTCTTGCATAATTATCGGGAAAATTACTCAGAATTTTGAAAGACTTCTTGAGGGATCACCCACCAACAAGTACTCCCCCGTTTGGCCAGCTAAGGAATTAAAGTATTTGATGACTAACCCTGGCTCTCATTATGCAGTTCTCACAGTGATCCAAGAAGAGTTAATTTTATTATCTAACCCTTAAGACGGTTATCAATACAATTCCTATTGCATTCGTGTGACCCCGTTTGATGGCCCTGTGAAGGCCATAAAAGCGAGTTACCCAGCACATCGAATTAAATGCAATTGCATTTATAAACTATTTCCCCTCCCGGACCATCCACTCGACCAGTCATTATCGTTATTGGTTAATCATCGCCAGACATTAAACAAAATTAAACGGGTTTTATCTCATGAGCCTTAATCAACTTGCGACTAGATCTTCTCCATTTCGCTCCCCGACTCTATTTCCAGTCACCGAGCGTTTGAAAATTAATTACGAGACTCTAATTTGAATAAAACTTTGTTGGCGGTTCGGTGGATGATAGCCTGCTACGTAATTTGATTTTCACTGGAATCGTAAATTAATTTTTTTCCGTAAATCTTCCCGCTGCTAGTTGGACATACAAAGTAAGTAGTTGACTCTATGGGTATGGCTTTCTGTTTTTTTCCTTTTCAGTTTTGGCCACAGAGAGTCTGGCATATAAACCATCAGATTTCGATATAATCGTAAATTTTCGCCCAGCACACAAGGAGCCACCGCAAAGGAGAGGAATCTCTAACCGAACACACACTCACATGCACTCGAAAAAAAATCGTCACAATGAGTCGACGGCAATAAAATAGCTGAAATGTTAAAAGGGGAGGCCAGCGGATGGCAGGGCACTCGCCGGTTGGAGAGTCTCTCCAGTTGGAGGCGAAAATGTGATTAAGTTGCGCGCAAAATCCAATTTTTATAACTGCAGAATCACTTCACTTGGACCCGCTGTCCACCCGCCTCCCCACATATTTTCCTGCATTTTAATACTCTACTATGAGGGTATTACCAATATTTTGGATACAAGTTTAAGGATTCTTTTTGAAGCTCAACAATTATCTTAAAGAATTGGAAAGCTTTTCTCAAAACAATCACCAACTATTCTTATTGCAATACACTAATTTTGATTTCAAGGATAATATTATCCCATAAAGTGTATTTCGAAACACCACTTAGTTTCCAATCTTTCCGATTTTTTTTTTTTTGGCTTAGCCAAGGCGAATTGAGTCCGCCGCTGTTATGGTTTTTTTCTGCCGTTGCTCGTAAGATGCTTGGCAGGGCAATAATCATAAATTTAGACAACAACGAACCGGCAGCCGCAACAGTAGTAGGCACCACTTTTTTTTGCTTTAGAGGGGGGCTCGCAGGGGACTTCCAGAGGAGCCGGGGGGCACTGGGGGCGACAATCGGATGGCGTGGAGCTCCGACTCCAAGTGTGCCATGTGTTCCAACTCCGTGAATCCAATGACTACGACTCCACTTGGCCGTACCACTTGGTCTGGTGATTTTGGTTTTCGCAGTTTTTTGGGGGTCGTTCTAAGCAAACAAAATGCTTAAAGCATAAAATATTGATATTTTTTCTCCTGTTTTATTTTTTGTTTATTCAGCTCTGTCTGAGCCAAAAGTTTAAGCTGCAATCGATTTCGATTTTCGGATTCGGGTTGCACATGAAGTTGTCTTTTTATTTGATTTTAAATTGTTTATTGCTTTGCATATTTCATAATTTTTTTTTGGCCCCTCAGTCCTTGGCTCCTTTGCTCGCCGGATAGTTTGTTTTTGTTGAAGCTGTTGTTATTTTTGCCGTTTGTTATTGTAAGGCTTTGCAAAAAAATGTTTTGTTGTTTCATTGTGGCCTTGGGTTAGTGGAAGTGTCGGATGGGTGACTGGGAATTCGTGCGGATGTTCAAACGTGGTGGCGGACGGGTATCCGACAGATGGTTTTTGCGTCGGAATTCTGTTGCCGGTTCTGATGAAATAAGGAAGCAGATCAATGTGCTGACATTGAGGAGTCGCATTCCCATGGATGTTTTGAACTTGCTGGCCCTCGAAATTTGCTGAAATTTGAATATGTTTTCATTTTTCTAAAGCATTTCCTTAAAACTGAGAGAAGTCATCCGGAATACGAGCTTTAAATAGGTTTGTTTTGACTTCGAATGGACTTAATGACCTGCCCAGAAAAGGATAATTACCCAATTAAAAATCAAGCAATCGACTATCCTTGTTTAAAAACTTTCAGGCATTCCCCAAGACTATGGCTCTTTCCTAGACGCTGCATAACTTTCAGACATTTTTGAAACCCCCGCCGGAGGCCAAAGTTGTGTCAGTTAATTTCCAATACAATTTTCCATGTGCCTAACCCACCTAGGGGCGTGTGTGCATCAATTGGTTGCTTATCAAAGGTGTCTGGGCTGCGTGCGTGTGTTCCCCGAATGCCCGGGCCTGTGTTCAACTGCAACTTGTGCAACTGGATGCGGGGATCCAAAAAAGAGGAGCGGCCCAAACCCATCCGCCTGGCCGAAAACACTTGAATTTGCTCATCATCAGCAGCGGCAGGAGGCTGGAGGAGTAACAGGAACAGGAACAGGAGCTGGAGGAGAGGCACTCGAGATTGGTATCGATGGCAAGGCTGTCTGCCAGAGGTTCAAATACTAACACTTAATGAACTTAACTTTCCAACAACATCAAATTTCCATAAGAAAGGCAGCAAAAGGAAAAGCTTTGGGGTATGGTGATGCTGCAGCTACTTCCACTGCGTGTGCAAGTATCTATTAGATTCGTTCATTGCAAGGAGGATGATGTCGATGCAGCATGCTGCAATATACCTACCTGCCTGCCAGCTTGCCTGCCACACTTGTTGTTGCTGCTGCCAGTATTACTGTTTTTAGTATACCCAGTAGCTAGATTTATTTTGGGGATATTTAAATCTAATATTTTATTAAAAGATTTTAAATATTTTGAGTGAAATGTATTAGTCTTTAAAATAGTAATAACCCTTTCAAAAGTCTTCCAATAATAATAATAATATTTCCAGAATTTACATCCTACTAACCTTAATGATACTATATCTTTTAGATTACAGATACCGGGTATCTAAAGGTCGGAATCCGTGAGCATTCCACTGCAACTTGTTACCGTATTGGCCAAAAGCTGCCGTTGCCTGCACAGAGGCATCAAGATACTGGGCCCCGGACTACATTGGTAGCTACTAACCGAATACGAGTATCTGAGCATCTGCTCCACCTTGTATCTTTCGGGTTCGGTTCGGTTCTGCTCTGCTCTGGACTGGACGTACTTCAATCCCCCTTGGCTCGACTCGGCTCGGATTCTGTGGGTCGGTCTCCCTGGCAGCGAGCGACTTTGGCAATCAGCAATTAGCAGATATGTTAACTTCATGTTAACGAACCAATTTGAAATTTAAATGCGGCACAAACCCGGGTGCTCATACGTCGTTGTTGTCATCACTTCTTCAACTCACCGATGCACCCAGTCTCCGATGTCGATATGTCGCTGTCGATGCCGGCAGACAGGAGTCGAACTCCAATGGAATCGAGTTCCTGGGGCCACAGGAAAGGCACCTACCTCAACTCGTCAGCAGCAGGTCGTAGGCATCTGGAGATCCAGACCCAGACCCGGACCCCAAAACCCCAACACACACACTGATATTTTGTTTAGCAAAATTTTAATTCAAGCAGCCGGCAAGAAATCAGGGAAAACGGCAAACAAATACCAAAATCGAACGATCCTAAGAGACGATACATATGCATAACCAAAAGCAAAGGAAGCGATAAGGAAAAGGGTATTCTCAACAAATAAGGACGATTTAGATACTCTATTCAAGTATTATTTCAGGATACTTAGGTTCTCATATGGTGGAACCTTTTGAGAGGCTAAGGAGTGCCTTACTATGACCTGAAGAACTCACTCGAAGAATTATCCTTAAAAATGCTGAAACAAAACCCATAAAAAGCGTCTGAAAACTTACACAGGCACCTCCAGTTCCTTTCCCAAGATCCATTACCCACTTTTTATACCCTTTTGAAGGGCATTTAAAACAAAACACAAAAAAAAAGTGGAAAGCGGGTAAAAAATCTTGTCATCATACTACCTACCAAAGTACAAATGAAAAGAGTTCGTTAAAAGCTTCTTCATGTTTCTTGCCGTCTCTCTTCCGCCTGGATTCTCCCTCTCTTTCTCGGAATGGGTGTGTGTGAGTGGAGCTACAAATTCTTTTGGGGGCCCAGCGTCGAAGAATCATTCCACCTTCAGTCGAGTCGTCGTCCGTGCTTTTATAAATCACAGAACGACGACGACGGGGACTGGAAGATGGAGCTCCTCCGACTGGCAACTGGAGGAGACCGGCTCAGGAATTCAGAGACTGACAGACAGGAAGGAATATAACGACGACGACAACTTAAGCGCGAAAAAAATAGTCAATAGTGCGCGGCTTTCGGCCCAACTTGCCATCCACACTAACCATGCAAAAAATGGAAAAAAAATAAAAGATAACAATGGCAGTGGCCTCATGGCCATGGCCATGTAATTGTTGCAACTTGCACGTTGCCACATAGAAGTTGCGAGCGGTGCAAGAAGCGGTGCAAAATTTAAAGCGCAATTTCAAAGCGTATGACAAACAATAAATCAGCTGAAACCATCGGCCATTGCCGACGAAGGAAGTGGTAATAGTTAAATAAGCACATCTGAGAAGCTCAGGAAAAACTCCAATGAAATTATCATACTACCATATGAAGAAGCAGTGCACCAGGAGAAATTTGAAGTAATACTCTAAATTTTGGAAATTTAGGAAAAACACTTGGTCCCTTTCATAAACTAATTTTTATGAAATTTTCTCTTGTGTAGTACCTACTCTTTCGTTTACTCCATTTGTGACTTCTCCTTTCCATTTTTTTATGATTTTTTTTTTTGCATATGTATCTGTCGGATTAACTAATGCGATTTTCCATGGCAAGACTTGCGACTCGTAAAAAGTGTAACGACTTTGCCTGAGGCATCGTAATGCTGACTTTCGCATACATCGCCGGCATCAACACCCGAGCAACAGGCCAAGTCCATGGGGGGCCGTATATCCATAAATGATCTTGTAGGTAGCAGGCAGTGATCGCTAAATATTGGATTGCCCAGAAATTGTGCCTATCTATTTGGTAGTCCCCGTGTGTTTATACGCTTATTGTTGACTGTTTCTGTTGCTATTGCTATTTTAAATGTTTTTTCAAATCCCATTCTTTCATGTTAATTTCCAAGGCGATGATCGGTACGACCTAATGATCAGCGACTTAATGGCTAATATAAAGGGAATTCCACAGCGGCTACAGGCATTTCTATAAATTTCAATTACCAGTTGAATTGCCACTTAAAGTAGGATTCATTAGATAAGGAGCGTAAAAGCCAACATTAATAAAATTTCTAAGGTCAAATGAGGTTTAAAAAAACTTTATATATTTTTAAACCTTAAAATCCTTCACCCAAAATCACCAGATAAAGCCGAGTCAAACCAATCACTTGACTAAGAAATATTTAATTTTTCTATTATTCCACAAAATGCCGAAAAAGAAAAGTCAGCATTTATGGACCTTTGACGAGACCAATTCGTAAGGCATTCAGGGTAATCCTCAGTTTAAAGAAGTCCCTGGCAAACAATTTTTGTTCTTTTGAAAATCACTGACAATCGAACACACATAGTTCCTATGAAATCACATTCTGTTGCAGATTTTTCAATTATTTACTCACAATTTGTATCACTTATGCTGGGCTTCCTGTGTGTGTTCCTATGCCTATCCCACAGGTTAACAACCTGGAACAAAAACTCATAAATGCCACACACATTCAAATTCGCATTCCCCATTTGCCATTCACATCCCCAGGCCCCATGTCTCGGGTTGCAAATGAAATTCGCATAAATGTCGCAAGTAAAAACTGGTAAATACAAAACAAAAATGTCTATTAAAGGCATTGGCACAAAATTTTTAATTGCTTGACAACATCAAAACACATAAAAACCGTCAGCATGGGGTTGTTTTCTAGGAAGGATGAAAAAAATGGGGAGTGCCACTCAACCAGTCGCCTCAAAAAATATAATTTGGCTTGCCACCGACCAGAAATTGGTCCAGGCCCGGAGACCCATCAACCCATCCCTCCATTTGATTCCATCTCTCGAACAATTCCATCTCTGTGACGTCTGTGATTTCCAATTTTTCCATCGGTGAGCAACAAATAAAATTTTTAGTTGCAGCTTTAGTTTAGAGCCCTCTATTTTTGCCCCAAAAAACTGTTCTGGCTTTGTGTCCATTTCGCATTCACGAGTTGGCAAAAATTTTGCATTCGATCTGAAAAGTCTTTTCGAGAGACGGGTTTTTGTTCATTTTGCTGTTGTCTTGTGCTTTTTGCCTGTCTCTTGTTTATTTTGGTAAATTTCCTCTTTTTATGTTTGATGAAATCACGTACCAATGGTTGCGGCTTGGCTAAACAAATTCGAGTGCCATTTTGGACAAGAGATGGCAGCGTGACCAAAAATTGTAGCTATACAGGGACTTAAGGTCATATTAATTTTAGAAAAAGTAATTTATATTCTATTTATTTTTTCGAACTTAAATAGCAAAAATAGATCATCTAGATTATCTTTAAATTCCACTTCCTTATCCAACTCCTGTTGATAAAAGCTATTAAGCCCATTTTAGTATTACCTCTCATTAATTCATTAAATATTTTATAACCTCACGATCGCCTCACGAAGCCATTTCTTTGGTGGACTGAGATCGCTCAGGTTCCCAGGTTCAGTCCGTAGGTGCAACATGGTCGTAAAACAAACAAAACCAAGCGAAACCAAACTAAATCGGAAGGGGGCAGAGCAGAGGTTGCTTTTGGCCAAAGTGGATATTCGGTTGTTGTGCCGGCTGCTGCCAAAGCTTCCAAGCTAACGTGTCAATTGCCAGAGGGGATGGGAACGGTGGGGTAGTTGGTAGTCGGAGGGGTCTGCAGATGTGGTCCAAGGGAGGGAGGCTGTGCCAACTATCAAGTCAAATTGGTGGCACAGGATAATGTTTTGAGCTGCGGTTAGTGGAAGTTTTGCTGGTTGCTGTTGCAGCTGTCCTACCAACACCTACTAGCACCCATTGTCCCCACATTCGACACCTTTTTTAGGCACTGAGAAAACTATTAGTTCAATTAGTAAAAATATAGGCTTTTATTTTAGAAATATAAAAAAGAATTTTAGGCACAATGAATAGAAAATAACATTGCCATCATTTTTCAAACCTTGAATCTTAAATATACTTAAGAAGTGTATAAAATTTAAGAAGTATTACTTTTTGTGGTATTCTTTTGGAAAATGTTATGTACTTTTTTCAGTGATCTACTCTTCGATGTTTTATTTTCTTGCTTTGTTGCAAGTTGTCATTTTTCGTATTTGGTAATTGGTTGCTGCTTTGTCACACCGTGCCACATGCAAAATGGCATTCCTATCACATACAAGCCGCAAGCCACTCGCTGCCACCCACTGACCCCTCAAAGCAATAGCAATGGCCAACACCACCACCAACACCACTATGAGTCTGTGCACCACCTTTGTTGTGGCGGTGCTACTGCCAGAAACTACGTGCTCTTT
Source organism: Drosophila pseudoananassae pseudoananassae (assembly GCA_018153035.1). Taxonomy (NCBI): domain Eukaryota; kingdom Metazoa; phylum Arthropoda; class Insecta; order Diptera; family Drosophilidae; genus Drosophila; species Drosophila pseudoananassae. The sequence goes on from JAECXR010000069.1 coordinate 4,113,484, forward strand.
TCATTTGTTTTTATTATTATTAAACAACTCTTGTTGTTCCCGTTGTCGATGTTGCCGGTTTGCCGCTTTCTGCTTGTTGTTTGTTGTCTGTTGTTTGGTGTTATTTGTTGCGGCAACTCCACCACGTGTCATAAAAGTTTACAGACACCCACATATCCACTGGACCGGGTGGAAAGGTGGAGGACACCACACGGACGTGTGATAAGTCCAAAGGCCCAATATGTCGCGCTTTTTACGACCACACCGACCAATCACCGGGCCCTGATCTAAATTAAGTTGATTCAATCAAGATTTGCGTGTGTTTCTGTTTCTGGTTCTGTATGGTTCCTGTTTCTGTTGCCGGTCAATGGATTTGTTTAATGTCCAGCATCCCCAAAACAATAACAAGAAACATGCAACTCAATATGGTACGTGAATCGATTGAATCTCTGGCGTTCAATTGCTACAATTCTGGACAGTACTTAATGGTTTTCTGTCCAACACTTTGATTATCAAGCTGGAGGAGTAGGGGAGATTTAAGAAACTGCTGGATTTAATACCAAAAACATGAATATTGTGTTCAAGGCTAAATATTGTCTTGAACTTATTATAGATGAATTCCAACGAAGACTTCCATGGCTGTTTAATAGATATCAAATAAAATGAACATTAAATGAACATCTATAATATTATACTTAAACAAAAAGGAAACCTTACTTCGGGCGGTTAAAATTGGATATTTATCGTAAATATCGCATTTGCTTTTTTCAATCTTAAAAAAACAGCTGTAGGGTAATTTCTGATAGTTCTGATATATCAAACTATAGGATATATGTAGTCCCCACATGGATGCCTATGTCTTCCCCAATTCCAATCCGATTCTCATGCAGAGTACTTTAAAAGATTTCTAGATCGATTTTCCACCATTCTGCATCAAAATCCTGAGACAAAATATTTTTTACATTTTTTGTCCATTTTTCGTGATGGGATCCCTTGAAAATGGGGTTTGCCCCATAGGGTACACGGTGATGGCAATATCTTCCGCAATTTTCATCCGATTCTGAAGCGGAGTACCTTAAACGATTTCAAGATCGATTTACCACCATTCTGCATCAAAATCCTGATACATTATATTTTTTACATTTTTTTCCCATTTTTCGTGATGGGGTCCCTTGAAAATGGGGTTTGCCCCATAGGGTGCACAGTGATGGCTATATCTTCCGTAATTTTCATCCGATTTTCAAGCGGAGTACCTTAAATGATTTCTAGATTGATTTTCAACCATTCTGCATCAAAATCTTGGTACAATATATTTTTAAAATTTTTTTCTCATTTTTCGTGATGGGATCCCTTGAATATGAGGTTTTCCCCTATATGGCCCACAACGACGGCTATATCTTCCCCAATCCTGATCCGATTCTCAAGCGGAGTACCTTAAATGATTTCTAGATCGATTTTCCACCATTCTGCATTAAAATCCTGAGACAAAATATTTTTTACATTTTTTGTCCATTTTTCGTGATGGGATCCCTTGAAAATGGGGTTTGCCCCATAGGGTACACAGTGATGGCTATATCTTCCGTAATTTTCATCCGATTTTCAAGCGGACTACATTAAATGATTTCTAGATTGATTTTCCACCATTCTGCATCAAAATCCTGGTAAAATATATTTTTTACATTTTTTGTCCATTTTTCGTGATGGGATCCCTTGAAAATGAGGTTTTCCCCTATATGGCCCACAACAACGGCTATATCTTCCCCAATCCTGATCCGATTCTTAAGCGGAGTACCTTAAATGATTTCTAGATCGATTTTCCACCATTCTACATTAAAATCCTGAGACAAAATATTTTTTACATTTTTTGTCCATTTTTCGTGATGGGATCCCTCGAAAATGAGGTTTTCCCCTATATGGCCCACAACGATGGCTATATCTTCCCCAATCCTGATCCGATTCTCAAGCGGAGTACCTTAAATATGATTTCTAGATCGCTTTTCCACCATTCTGCATTAAAATCCTGAGACAAAATATTTTTTACATTTTTTGTCCATTTTTCGTGATGGGATCCCTTGAAAATGGGGTTTGCCCCATAGGGTACACAGTGATGGCTATATCTTCCGTAATTTTCATCCGATTTTCAAGCGGACTACATTAAATGATTTCTAGATTGATTTTCCACCATTCTGCATCAAAATCCTGGTAAAATATATTTTTAAAATTTTTTTCTCATTTTTCGTGATGGGATCCCTTGAATATGAGGTTTTCCCCTATATGGCCCACAACGACGGCTATATCTTCCCCAATCCTGATCCGATTCTCAAGCGGAGTACCTTAAATGATTTCTAGATCGATTTTCCACCATTCTGCATTAAAATCCTGAGACAAAATATTTTTTACATTTTTTGTCCATTTTTCGTGATGGGATCCCTCGAAAATGAGGTTTTCCCCTATATGGCCCACAACGATGGCTATATCTTCCCCAATCCTGATCCGATTCTCAAGCGGAGTACCTTAAATGATTTCTAGATCGATTTTTCACCATTCTGCATTAAAATCCTGAGACAAAATATTTTTTACATTTTTTGTCCATTTTTCGTGATGGGATCCCTTGAAAATGGGGTTTGCCCCATAGGGTACACAGTGATGGCTATATCTTCCGTAATTTTCATCCGATTCTGAAGCGGAGTACCTTAAATGATTTCTAGATTGATTTTCCACCATTCTGCATCAAAATCTTGGTACAATATATTTTTTAAATTTTTTCCCATTTTTCGTGATGGGATCCCTTGAATATGAGGTTTTCCCCTATATGGCCCACAACGACGGCTATATCTTCCCCAATCCTGATCCGATTCTCAAGCGGAGTACCTTAAATGATTTCTAGATCGATTTTCCACCATTCTGCATTAAAATCCTGAGACAAAATATTTTTTAAATTTTTTGTCCATTTTTCGTGATGGGATCCCTTGAAAATGGGGTTTGCCCCATAGGGTACACAGTGATGGCTATATCTTCCGTAATTTTCATCCGATTTTCAAGCGGACTACATTAAATGATTTCTAGATTGATTTTCCACCATTCTGCATCAAAATCCTGGTAAAATATATTTTTAAAATTTTTTTCTCATTTTTCGTGATGGGATCCCTTGAATATGAGGTTTTCCCCTATATGGCCCACAACGACGGCTATATCTTCCCCAATCCTGATCCGATTCTCAAGCGGAGTACCTTAAATGATTTCTAGATCGATTTTCCACCATTCTGCATTAAAATCCTGAGACAAAATATTTTTTACATTTTTTGTCCATTTTTCGTGATGGGATCCCTTGAAAATGGGGTTTGCCCCATAGGGTACACAGTGATGGCTATATCTTCCGTAATTTTCATCCGATTTTCAAGCGGACTACCTTAAATGATTTCTAGATTGATTTTCCACCATTCTGCATCAAAATCCTGGTAAAATATATTTTTTACATTTTTTGTCCATTTTTCGTGATGGGATCCCTTGAATATGAGGTTTTCCCCTATATGGCCCACAACAACGGCTATATCTTCCCCAATCCTGATCCGATTCTTAAGCGGAGTACCTTAAATGATTTCTAGATCGATTTTCCACCATTCTACATTAAAATCCTGAGACAAAATATTTTTTAAATTTTTTGTCCATTTTTCGTGATGGGATCCCTTGAAAATGAGGTTTTCCCCTATATGGCCAACAACGACGGCTATATCTTCCCCAATCCTGATCCGATTCTCAAGCGGAGTACCTTAAATGATTTCTAGATCGATTTTCCACCATTCTGCATTAAAATCCTGAGACAAAATATTTTTTACATTTTTGTCCATTTTTCGTGATGGGATCCCTCGAAAATGGGGTTTTCCCCTATATGGCCCACAACGATGGCTATATCTTCCCCAATCCTGATCCGATTCTCAAGCGGAGTACCTTAAATGATTTCTAGATCGATTTCCCACCATTCTGCATCAAAATCCTGATCAAGAATATTTATATTTTATATTTTTACAAAATTATAATACCCTCTGGAAGAGAATAAAAAAAACTGCACTATAAAGTTATACAATTTTTAACTTATATAATAACTCACACAATATCTGCTATTAAGCCTCATAAAGCATTATTTTTTTATATAAACGTCCAAATTTATACCCCATTCCGGATAAGATCCTTTAGAATTCCGTTTCCCCCATTATCCCGGAAAATAACCAAAAACACGTTTCTTAATCCCCGTAAGTCACAGCTCTTTGAAATATCCACACAGAATTATGTTGTCCAGTATATGGTCATAAATTTTACGAGCGCGATGACCGACGTAGCAGAAGGAGGCGGAATTTGTGTGTGTTTTTGCCAAAACAGGAATCTAAGGAAACAGAAAAGGGCAAATGGAATAGGAGTACATAAAACTGATGTAATTTCGAAATTTTATTTCTGTAAAATCTGACAGTAATTTCATTTAAATGACAAGTCCACACGCCGTATTCCCATAGAGTCCAGTACCGCTCCACCCACTCCCTTTATATCTAAAGATAATGAAGACAGGCGGTGGTGAAGACGGGTAGGTTGGAGTATGGAGCCAGGGTGGGGCAGCAGATGGAATCGCAGTTGGACAGAAACGTTTATCCCTGTCAGGTATTAAATCTCTCTACTTCTCTCCACCTCGGGTCTTTGGACAGTGATTCCGTCCTGTTGTTTGCTTGTTTGGCCCATACTTTGTTATTAACTCATTTCCGTTATGCCATAAATATGCGAACACGACGGGCCCGGGCAATTAAAACAATTGCAAGTTTAAATTTACTACAGACTCAGCAGCGGCTGCTCAGGCATTTCCCTCGGAAGGACTCTGTCTCAGGCTGGCTCCTCTGTTGACTCATAAAACCAACAACATGGACATTAAAACTGGGCTCTTGCGATGACCAGGTTGGGGGAGGGTCATTCGGTGTCCGAGATGCGCCTGCAGGGGAGAAGGTTTACGTACATACCTCTACCTCTTTGAACTCATTTCAGTTCAGGAAACTATCAGCTATTTTACAATCGCAAAGGAAAATTGTTTCCGCTCAACGGAACACGAAAATTGATTGAAATCGAGTGTGGAATTTCAAATTGGAGTGTAAATAAAAGTTCCTATATCCGGATGGATATCAGTCTTAAAATTTGGTTACAACACTGATTAAGACTAGAACTGGTCATCGAAGAGGCTCAAAATAATTATAGTCCCTTTAAAACTTTAACTACTTACCTTAAGGAGATGCTTAAGCCGGCAATAAGATCGTTCAGATAAAACCGAAGCGATAAAGACGGCCTTGTCGGTGCTGGCCATTATCTTATCCCACTGCCAGCCGGATCACTTGGCCCGGCTACCGTATAGGCCAGGGATTCGATTCGGTTCCCTGGCTAATCCTGTAAACAGTAACTGTAATAAATTCCTCCACCTTAACCAATTCCCACTGTAGCCAGACCGTAAAAGAATCGCATAACAATAAAATTGAAATGAGTGAATTGGATGCTGTCTTGGAGCTTTAACTGCTACCCGGCTCCCAGCCCCTGCCCGGATGCTATCCGTCTCGGCTGGGAGGCCTATTGCCGACTTTGTCGCACATCTCAAATACTTAAAAGGCGACAAGACAAGCCTGACACTAAGAATTGAGATTCCTTGGCTTAATTATCAACGCATAATGTTTTTGGGTGATTTCATCTGCATATTTGCCAGCGTCAGACCAGCGACCCAGAGGCCCAGCGGAGGATGGCCTCTGGCCGAGGGGCAGAGTGGGAATCGCAGTGCCAATCTTAACAAAAACGACGGCGACATTGTGTAAACATTGTGAGAGACTTGAAATTTATGTACAATCCCCGCCGAATGGAGAACGAACGAACCGAACGAGTCGAATCGAATCGAATGGAATGGATTGGATTGAAATCGGAGGCTGAAGGCTGTATGGCTGGAGCCAGGAGGCCGGAGGCTCCAGAATAAGCCCGAACCAGATCGGTGTGGACTCAAGTCCACGGACCTCTTTCGCAGGTGAGAAGTGTCCATCTTAATCGAAGCAATAAATACACTTAATGAATTTCCTGCACTCGAGCGGAGGAAGGCCGCGTTTCGAGGCTCCGGAGTTGAGACTGGAATCCACATTCTATTGGTCATACCATCCTATAGGGTTGTCGTTGTAGCTACACTGAAAATAAACACTATTGATGGGAGCGTTTTGGAAGTATGAGAGATCTCTTACCAATACTTTCTAAAAAAATTGATTCCAGATGAAAAATTTAAATATTTTCTTTTTTTAAGAGAACGCTTTTTTTCTCAAAGTGTAACGTTTGCTGTTACTGGACATTGCGTGGCATTTTCGCACCCATGGAGAATGACTTTGCATCGCTTTCCCCCACCTAACCCCCCCCTTCCCTGTGGGCTTACCAGACGCAGCCTCGAAAGCGAACAATTCGCCTGGCGATCGCCGTCGTCCAAAGTGTCATTAAAGTCCTTTAATTTATAGCAGAAAATCAAGTAAGAAACATGCAACGACTCGGTCCATTTGGATCTTTTGGTCTTTGGTCATGGTCGTCGGCTGTATGGTATGGTCTCTGTGCCCTGTTCCCTGTTCTCAATCCCAAACCCAATCCCAATCCCATAGCCATTGCCATCCAGTTCCATCTTGCAACGGTTGTTTGTTACTCGATGGAAATGGAAATGGCAAAGAATCGAATTTTGCTTTTAGCGCGGCCTGTTTTTTAAGTTTTAATACGAGAAGAAACAAATAAAAAAAAATATAGAGAGAGAGTACGCAAAACGAGACTCAGACCTCAGTCATGTCGTTTTCACCCGAACATATGGCTTAAATAACCAAAGATCGAGGGATCGGGAGGGTCTGTGCGGTAGAATATCCTAACATCAGGTCCCAGTTCTCATCTAAAAGGTGTCGCCTGGGTTTGACGTTTGGTGCGGAAGTTGCCAGCGGCATTGGGACATGTTAATGGCCCTCAAGTTTATAAGTTATACATAAATTAAATCGCCCCCGGTTAAGAACTGGCCAAGAGTGGCAATTGGCCATCGAGGATCGGGCTAGGGCGTAACGGGTTCGGTCCCAAGTCATTAAGGCCGGCCAACCAGCCGGCCAGCTGTTCCCCCAATTGTCCCTTCTCAAAACAGTTTATAGCTTCTGGGCAACCCGAGAATCGATTGGGTAAAAGTGAAGTAGGAAGTTTTCCCCTACTTCTGTTATATACCTTTCTTTCAATGAAGATCCCATTAAACGGACCTAACTCAACCCTAAAAATTCTATCGATCTTCGGTTGATTCCACTTAAAATCTGTTGGTTTTTTTAATGATTTTTTGATGAAAGATCCCTATCTAAATGAGATCCTTTAAGCCAGGATTATGGGGGTTTTTATTGCAACAGATGCTTACTTCATTAAAAGGAAGACAAGAGAAAGTTCTTTGTGTGGTTTCACTTTTTAGGAAAACTTAAAAACCCCATTAATAGGGCGTTAAAGATTTCTGACTATAAACTTAAAGACCATTTAATTGGAAATCAAATTAGATGAAATTGGTTTGGTTTGCTTAACTTAAAATAAAATGAAAATAAAGGTGTTTTAGAACTGTGTAATCTTTTAAGACCAACAGGAGTTCCTTGTAATTTTAGGCTCAATTTTCAATTGCCTTTCTCGAACTTCCCACGAGCTATAATTCGAAACAGAAACCCCAAAGAGAAGTTCTCCCCCATTGTAATTGATATCCCCAGACCCTTTCTTCGTGGCTTTCTGCCCATTAGCTGACTTATTATAAACACATTTTTTCAATCTCTTAAGCATTTGATTTGTCTCAAATGTTCAAATATAAACAGAACAACTAGTCCAGCCCATTTCCCACCATAAATTCACACGGAACTACTCAACGCTTGATTTTGTTTTTCCCCAGAGAAGGCCTGACTGCCAGACATCTTTCCTCCCCCAACAATAAAAAAATACGGAAAAAACCAAACAAACAAATAGGAAAAATAAACAAATTGAATGCCTGCCTCACTGCACAAATTTGTGACCTCTATGTCTGAAATGGATCACTTTAAAAAACATAAACGAAAACCCCAATTCCGAGAGGAATTCCCCAAACTGACAGCTGTTTTGAAAATTCAATATTTTTGAGGTGGATGTCCAGTGGGCGGAGGGTGGAAGGCCAAACAGGGCTTGTTAAATTCTAATTATTGTAATTAATTACCCGAGAGTCTGGGCCGAGCAAACAATGGCCAGTCAATAATAATAATGATATTAATTGATTGAATTATTGAGCGTGCACCGGAGTTTCGCAAAATCACTGCCATGGGGCGACACACACCAGCCAGCCAGCCAGCCACACACAGAAAATGGACAGATATCGAAAACAATTTGTGGCCAACTTTGGTTCGCAGCAACTTTTCAACGCTCGCCTGGGAATATTTATGAATGCCATGCCACAAAAGCTGGCAACAAGGGGCGACAACACAGACTCCGCCGGTTTAGACATTTATCCCAAAAAAAGAGTAAAATACAAACGTGCGACGCCCAAAAATAGACATCGAACACATTGGAAGGGGGTGGTCCGTAGGAGATTCTTGTACGAGTATCTGTATCTTTTTTGGCTGACGATTATTGAATGGATTCCTATTCCGCCACAGAGAGAGGAGGCACAAAATTACAACCGAGCCAGTCCACCATTCCCCTTTGGTTCCTATCAAGTTTCGAGTGTTTCGTAAGCGTTTGCTTATTTTTGGCATATGAAAAGGAAAAGTGTAGACAAGACGACGTTTTTATGGTAAATGATTTATGCCAGCAGCGGGCGCAGCTTCAAGGTAATTGAGTGGGAAATGTTGCCTGGACTTTTCCATCCGCCCGATTTGGTGTTGGATTTACAACAAAAAATAAAAATAAAAATAAAAACCGGAGACTCGTTGAGCCAGCCATGTTGTTAGCTGCTTCAAAGACATCGCGAACGACTCGCAGCAAGTGTAATTAATGCTGTGAATTTTGCATATTAAAAGTCCCAACTTCTGCCATCATTCAGCCGCCAAGCGTATCGGGACGAGTGTTTATTTTACCCTGACACCACGGGGTATTATCATTTTAAGGAATATTACAGTCTTATACAATTAAATTTTAAAAAAATATTGTTGATCAATCAAAGATTACCATCCAAACAAGAGATTTTGGAAATAAAACTAGTGATTTAATGATCATAAAATAAAAATAATCTCCCATTACAATCCCGGAAAAATGGACTTGCTGTTGGATGTTTACATATATGTTAGGCTATATCCGATAGTACTTAAATGCACTCTTAACCCGACACCTGAAACTAGTTCGCACATATCTGTCACATGATTTACAGCCTCGTAAACAACTCAGAGCAAACTCAAAGCAATCTTGGGATGATCTCCCCTCGTGGCGCCCCAAATAGATCCCCCATATGTATCTAGCATCTAGAGGGTATATGGAGTTCGGCCGGGCATCGGCCGTGCATTTCACCCATCGTCTGTTTATTTTATATGGCCGCAACTGCAGCTGATCCTCATAAAAAGCCGCGACACCAAATCCAAATCCTTGTGGCATGGCAAACGAGCCGTGGTCTTTTCTTCACTTTGGTCCATGTTGCATGCAACATGCACAGGCCTACCATAGAGATGCTATTTTGGAGGTTTTTTTTTAGGTAATAAATTTTTATAAATAATATAATTGAAATAAAAATAGAGTTTTTTCCAATGTTACATTATGAGGTGCGTTATATCATAAAAGATATAGATATTTTAGATGTAAAAACTATAATTTATGTTGGCTTTATTGTTAAAAAATCTTCTATCGATTCCCAACAAGTCTTTAAATTCCTTAGAAACTGCAGATCCAAAATATATCTACCTATTTTTCCCAATTTCTACTAACAATATCCTGCCTTGGTTATAGGTGTCTGGGCATCTCTGGCTCTCACAGATACTAACCAACACCAAGGCAAGGCACAAAGTGTCAAGTTAGTCGCCTGCTCCGAAAAGGAGGAGGAGTGTTGCCTGGAGAAGAGCCGAGGGGATGAAATAAGGGGGCCAAGAGCGGAAAGGAGGGACGCACAGACAGCCAAAAGACGAAAATTTATTACGGAAACTTCATTGACAATTGTCACTGCAAGCTGACGTCGCTGCCTCTGTCTCAGTTAGCGTCGCAGTCACAGCCACTAAGTGCGTTGCGGTGTTGGGGATTTGTTGGTATGTACTTTGCCGTACATCGCATCTTAAAATAAGCAGCAGCAACATGCCTCCGACTGGCATGGGGGGCGGACGGAGTCCAATACTTGTCTATGCCAGCCGTTGTGGCTGTGGCAGTGGCAGCTTATGGAAATCATATGGCGAAATGTCAACGAAAAACAAATACCGTAACCGACAACCAAAATACACGGCTACTCATATATGGATGCGATTTTTTCATTGGACTTCCCACAGACAAAGCCTCGGGGATTGGGTGGGCGCAAAATAGGCGTGTCAAGTGCCAAATCTGGTGAATTATATGGCGATTAGTTGTACATTAGCCGAGGCAATTAAAAAAAACTGTCACCCCATGCCGCCATGGGTTATGAGTTATTTAATGACATGAAAACTATCCCAAAAACAAATACCATGAAATATAATGTATCCATAAATTTTATGAGCACTTCTAGCACTCCGAAATGGGGATGATGTGATCAAGTGATCAATACAGATCATTAATCATTAGTACATTTTGTACAAGTAAGTTATATGTTCCTTTAAAGACTGTTAGGTTAAGGATAATAATATTATTCAATGTCTCTGATAAAGTTCCAATATTTTCATTATAAGTGATCTCAAATCAAACTTTATTTTAAAATTGGGGAAACCATAAACTAAACCTACTTAGCACCCATCTGCTATCACTAAACATTCCCCATAATCCCTTTTGGAAGAAGATCTCTCCTTTTCCTCTCATCTCGTTGAAGTGAATGTGTTTATAATTCCGAAAGAAGAATCATCCAAGTTCTTTCTTTTTCAATGCCATCATTGGGAAGCGTCATGCGATATTAAGGGGGGACATCTGAGTAGAATTTTGAAAAAATCGAAATTTTTTTTTTTCGCTTAAAAAATTCTTTAGGGTCTTAAAAATGACATATCAAAAGATAGAGTCCGGCAAAAGTGTCTAAGTGTCGAAATTTTTCATTCTGCGGCGATGCCTCACAGGTATATCCCACAGTACTTAAAACTTTAAACGCGTTTTTCTCGAAACCACTTTTTTTGAGTTGGCCGAACACCTAACTCGAACAACTCTTAACCTATCGATCTAAAATTTTGACAATATACTCAGAATACCTATGTCTATCGACACACGTAGGATTTTTTTTATTTTGCTTACTTTTTTTTTATCAACAATTTTGTGACGTTTTTTGTTAGTGAAAATTGAAAATTTTGTTCAATCACTTGCCATTTTGGAAAAAATCAATATATCGAAAAAATCCTACGTGTGTCGATAGCCCTTGAGATAAAGAAACTAACCAAACTTGATTTTTTGTTCTAGATCAAAAATTAAGGACGTTAGGTGTTCGGCCATGGACCCCCTTTAAAAAAATAGGGCCTACGAATAAGGGCTGCAGGGCCGCCATTTTGTTTTCGATTTATTAAAAAAAATTTTATTGTGTAGTTTAAATATAATATAATAAAACCCCATTTACAAATTTTCGATTAGCTGTTTTGATTTGGCCAAAAAAAATTCGAGAAAAACCGCTTTTTTTTGGCCTGTTACTCAGATGTCCCCCCTTAAGTGAGGCACTTTGTCAACTCTCTACGAGCGGGGAGGGTAATGGGGAAGTCGAGGAGCTATGAAGACTTGGGTACAAGGGGGATCCCCTTGATGTCCTCCGTTCCGGAGCACCGGATGTTGTTCGGTAATTATTTAGTGCTCGCTGCTGCCTTGGCATTGGTGTTTGATGTGTTTGCGTTGGCTTTGCTTTTTTGATATATATATGGATATAACAACAAATTGCTGAAGCGCGTCCAATAAGAACAACATCAGCCAGAGCCAACAGCAACAGCTCCAGAGACAGCAGCCGAAACAACAACAAACAATGCGACAACATGAGAACAACAAATAAACAAAGACATCATCAATAAAAGGCACCAACCAACAGCCAACACAAACATACATACAAGACGAAGTTTGGGCCACCCTCTCATAACGCAGAGCCCCCCTACCAAATTCCCCAATCCCACACCCATGCCAAAGACAAGACATTAACTTTCAATTGGAGAGCGAGATGGGGAATGTTGATGGGATTATAAGTGATTTTCATCAAAAATGCAGCGCACGACAAGAACACATATAGGAAGAAATATGTGGGGGTGCACTGATCAAAATTTGAAGGTATTATAATTGATTATCTTTGTTAGGTGAAGAATTTCATACAAATTGTAATTAAAACAGAGCAGTCTTAAAACAGAGCTAAAAGTTAAAGCTCTAACCTCTTTTTCACTAGACCCAAGCATACACATTTTTCTCGCAGTGTCGGCTAGGGATAAGGCCTTGTTAAAAGTTGCCGAAGACAGGCGACGTGATAACTCAAAGCGAGACATCAATCGATTCGTCACCGTTGCGGGCAATCAGCCAGCAGAACTAAGCCAACTTCGACTTTGGGTCGAAGAAGTCGGACTCCTTGACTTCAGCTTCAGTTTCGGTTTCTGATTCGGTCTCAGTGTCAGTTTCCGAGGCCGATGGAAGGTGGATGGAGTACGGTTGTCAGTGGCCGGTGGCCGCCCTCGGGGCCCTCTTAAAATATTATTCATAATTCCATAAATTTAAAGGCCCCAAGGAGCTGTTCGCCCAGTGGATGGTGCTTGGTCGGTGGCAGCCACAAATCTCGTTGGGGCCACGCGCCTGCGCCTTTGTCATATGCAAACGGGAAACCGGGGGCATCCCGGGGATGAGGATTGCTGTTCCCAGTTTGGTTTGGCGGACTGCTCCGCAACATTAAGCCTAATGAACGTGTTTAGCCGCCGAAGCGGTAGAGGGCTTCAGTTCCACAACCACGTTCTCCGGACCGGTGTCACTTGTCGGTTTAAAAGAAGTCCCTGCGTCCCGCCGAATGACCAAAAGTCGTCGTGATTACCAAAGGCAGGGAAGTAAGAGGCAGGAGGCTACTCACTGCTACGTCGGCATTAGCGCAGAAATATTTAATTAATGGTAATTTATGTGCACGTAAATTGTGCAAAGTGCGACCGGAGTTTCGCTCGAAGGCAGCTGCAATAAAAGCAACACCATTCGGTAACATAAGGATGATATGGGGAAGTGCATCGAAGTGCACCCCCCGCCGTTTCTAGTTAACATTGGGAGTAACAAAAGGTTAATAGGGTTTTCTCCCTGGCCAGTGGTGTCAGTAATGCAATTTTCATGGGTTAACTCTCATTGAGTGGCGGCAGTAGTCGGCCTGTGAGCCAGAGGTCTCTGAGTAATCAAGGTTGTAAAAATCAGATGGGTAGCCAAAATCCTATATTGTTTCACATTTACATACATATATAGACTATTACTTTATTTAGAGATAGAAATGAGTATTTTTAAAGACGGAAGAAGTTTAACGTTTACTATTACAAAAGATACTTTAATCTGATAACTATCGATCAAATATTTAACAATAATTATTTAAGTTTAGAAATCAGTAATATATAAGATTTCTGGATCGGCCAAGTATTAACCCAGTTATACAAATTAATAAATATTAATTGAAATTATTCCTTTTAAAAAATGAAATATTTTTAGTATGTTAGTATCACTGACAAATTAGAGCTACAGCCTCTGAGATCTTATCCCCCGTTCATTCTAGTAACCTATTAGTTGCCTCTCAAAAAAATCAGTAATGACAAAGCCCCCTTGAACCCAGGCCCAATAAAGCCAGTGAGGAATGCAATAAGATGTCAACAGTAGCTGGTGGAATATTCGCCGGACAGGTATGCAAATTTTTTAGCTGCTACTGCTGTTCGATGTTAAAAGCATCTAGCGGACAACATTGCCGCACTAAAAACTAATAAGATGTTGTATCGCATCTTCCGCTAGTCTCTATCCGTATCTGTAACTGCATTGGGCCATGGCCAACTACATAGCTCCTTTGGCTCGAATAAGCCAAAACTAAAGAGCTAAACCTCGGGCATCGGGCAACGGGTATCTGCAATTGCCAGATAGCTTCTCATTTTATTCCACCTTGTCACGTGCTGTGCCTGTATTCGTGTGAGTTTTGCAGCGGTGGCAATTTCTAGCATTTCAGCGCAAAGAAAATATCTGACTACCTACGCGCTCGCCGATTCCGGCTGTGACTTGGCCAAAACGATGGCCAGGGGCGTCGGGAATCGGCCCCCTCAAGAATGTTGCATAACTTTATCGGCCCAGGAGGCGGATGGATTCAGCATCTAGCATCCAATCCAGCATCCAGCAGAGATTGGGAACACAAGACACGGGGAGAAACCATAATGATTTTAATTAAATTGGAAAAAGGTGAAAACTTTAAATATCTCCCATATTAATTAAACTATAGGACGGCTCAGGGAAACTATTTTTAAAGCCTGTGTAAATATTATATTACTGTTTGTACCTTAAATGTATTAAATCACATAATTTATTTTTAAGTTATTTTTAATAAAAATTATTTTATATTCGGTTATCCCAAAATTTTGAAGTGGACTTCTTTTAAATATTTCCGACTACGCACCTGGAATCAAATAAAACTCTGTATCTTTTTTTCGTTTTTGGGGAAGCTGCTGGAGCTTTTTTCATTAAACGGTAATTTCACACCGCCAAGAAAAGGACGGCTGATGGGTGGTGGATAGAGAGGGGTCTATCCGTGTACGCGGCTAGAATTTTTTGGACATTTATCGCCAGCCCAGGCTGTCGTCGCCGTTCGAATCTCTCTATCGCTGCCCAATTACAAGCAAGTTAAAATCAAGTACGGGCCATTGATTAGTTGCCTGGCCAAGGAGCAGGATATAGAAAGCGGATCCAGGGGCCCGAGGAAAGGGAGACAGGCAGTGACGGCGCGAAAGAGACGGCAGGCAATGCGGAGAGATTAAAATGTAATCTTTAGCGCCGCAGTCATATGAAACGTGTTCGATTAGGCTTTCGGTGCGGTTGAGTTTTCCCTGGGTTCCGGCGGCGGGTTGAGTTACCACTTCGGGTTTCTATTTCTGTTTTTGGTCTATGCTTTTTTTTTGTATCCACGCTCTTGGCCAACTGCTGTGCCGCATGTAGGTGGGCTGGCGTGGATTCTGGCCACAAGACCCCCCTCTGGCCAGCGGTAAGTGCTGAAATGTGTCCTTCCTACGCGGACAAACGGAATCGGTTCGAAATCAAATTTGCCAATGGATTTATGGTTTTAGTTGAACAAGCTAGGAAATTGGCAATATTACATATTGGTTTTTCCTCTCTTTATATTTTTTACATATTTTAATTAGAATTTTTTTTCATTCCAAACATTTATCAAGTATTATATGATTTTTGTCAAATTTTTCAACAAAATTATTTAATTGCGCAAAGCATTCCATAACAAATGCAAGCTAATAGACAAAATTTATTAGAATTTTAGGTTCATTTAGATGGAGTTTAGATTTAACTTTGGAATTTATACATTAGGATATGAAGTTTATTATAAAAGAGTAACTTACATATCCAGTTGTCTAAGCTTTGCCCTAATATTCAAAACCACTTATACCATAGTATTTCCTACTAATAACCCTATCATCTACAAATGTCCAGATCTTCCAAAGTTTGTGATTTGTGGTCATCAATTGAAAACGATACCATCTCACATTCCCTTGTCGAAATAAGTCCCAAGACAGTCCTTCTCATTGTCCCAGACTTATCCACACTTGACCACGTCCTAGCCTTATTAAGTCCCCCGGCAAATGAGCAATCTGAATAGGATTCTCTGCCAGAGTGTATGATAATTACACTGGAAAAGGGGCACAAGTAAAATGCAACCAGTCCCAGGCATGGTTGCTTAATAACCTTAAACAGATTTCCTGCTGTCTTAGTAATGCTTTTCACTTGTTTACACAGAGGCTTAAAGGATTCGGCCTCCATTTACTTCCCACCGCAATTACAATCGCAATCACACATCCTCCCACCCACCTTGGTCATGGCTTGGCTTTATTCAATTTTGCAATTTTGCGTAAATGTAATTAAAATATCCTTTTGCCCCTTTGCAAAGGATCCGAAATCTCTACCTGTGTGTGTGTGGGTTTGTGGGCGCTATGGTGCGGATGGCTGTTGGGTGGTTGCAAGGTGGTTTTCAGAGGGAGCTTTGGGGGATGCAGCCTGGTCAGTTTTCTGATGTAAAGTGTGAGATTTTTCCTGGCATTAGCCAACCGCATGCAGCACTTGTTGTTAAGTACAGCTCGCTAACAGTTGTGGTTAAAATAATAGTTGCTTAAAATAGAAAAAATATTAGAGTTTTAAGCTGGAAACTTTTGTTATCCTTTGGTTATCCTTTTGCTTGAGTGGCTGTAAAAATAAAGCATGAATAATCTTTATATTTCAAGGCAAACTTGCATAAAGTTGTATATTTGTGAAATAAAAACTTACCTATTATTTTGACCTATATTGTACACCTGGAGAAAAGAAAGGGTGTTTTTTGGCATTACACGCTCTTCTGCATATTGCGCAATGGAAGATGGTCGACTCAAAGGAGCTGGGTTCCACGGAGGCGGACGTTTTTGGAGCGGGTTAACGTTGGCTCTGTTTGTTTATTTGTTCATTTGTTTGGCTCGCATCTCGCTCGCTCACTCGGTTGCTCTGCCGTGACCTTTGTCCCCCAGCTCCACGGGGCAAGTGCAACAATCAAGGCGCCCACAAGCCCCGCTTACTGTCAAAAACACGCAGCAACGCAACGCATCCCCGGCCAGCAAACAAACAAACGGCAAACAACAAACTCACTCAGTGCGGGCGCACAGTGGCTTTGGACTGGGCTGGTCTGGTCGGGTCTCTGGATGGGACTCGAATTTGTTTAGGGATTGGATAGGTCAACAAACGATTCGGTTAAAATAACATTAACAAGCGTTGGTTTGATTCCACGCTTTTTGTTTGTTCTATAATTTGTAACTCGATCAAAAGAAGACTAATTGGCTGACCCGAGGAATCTCACTTAAGGTTGTTTATAAAAAGAAAAAATAAAGTTGAAAATTTTTTACTAAGACTGTGAGTTATTTTATATTTATTAAAAATAAAGTTACTAATTGGTGTATTTATTAAATCTCCATCATGTTTAAGAAACTTGGGCAGGGCCCACTGTATCCCTGCTCCCAAAAAAGAGGGGCCTACAAACAGTCGAAGCAAAGGCTGCAGCTTCTTGACAATGATAACAATGCGGCGAGGTCCTTTTCAGGGGTTGTGACACGAACTGGATGGACTGACTGGCAGCAGGCAGCAGTGGCAGGGAATGCAGGACTTTCAGGTCTCCAGGACTCTGTTGCAGTGCAGCGCTTTAGTGTGTAATTTAATTGAACGGACATAACGAGACGCAAACACAGATGCACAGGATTGAAGTGAAGTGGGGTCGGGCTTGAGTCGATTCGAGGTCTGTTCGTGTGGGGGACTAAAGAGGACTCTTTGCTTAATTGAAAGCAATTAAGTGGAAAATTGAAAACTTTGGCAGCCATAACGTTGACGTCTGACCGCCACTGACACACCACACAACCCCACCTTAGCCCCTAACCAGCCAGCCTGCCATTATTCAACAGCACTTGAAGAAATTAAATGAATTTACAATTTATTAATATATTATATTAATATTATATCCATAAAGATCCGAAATATTTCCTCAAAAGTATGCTATAAAAATTGTTCAAAATGCAAGGAGCATATCTGTCTTCTTTTTCACCATAAAAACCTTAAAGTTTTTAATATTTTTCACAGAAATATATATTTTTTTAAATGTCATAATGAATTAAAAAAAAAAAAAATAGCTTGATATATAAAACTGATAATGACATTTTTTTTCACTGTGCACAAGGACATACACAATGCATTTGCATTTGATGGTCCCGCCCACATTTTGGGGGCGGTGAGTGGTGAAAAAAAATGTGCAGTCACGTACGACGTCGACTGCGGCAGCGACGTCGACAGCAACGCCATTTTGTGTGGTACGCTCGCTGCTACTGTCACTTTACATGCCACAACACACAATTGACAGCGCGGATATTTATGTAAATAATTTTTCATGTTGCTGGTCGGTCGGTCGGTCGGTCGGCAGTCAGGCAGGCAGCCCAGCGACAACAAAAGTACACTCAAAAAAAATTAACCCTAAGATTTAGAAATTCGCCCTATTTTTGTCTTCAACGGCACCACACCATAAAATTTAGGGTAAATTTTTTCTAAAATTAATGGCATTTCCTTTCTAAAATATAAGGAAAATTGCCCTCAAAATAAGAAAAAATTTCTTAAAAATAGAAAAAATTTCTTAAATTTAGGGTAAATTATTCTAAAATTAATGGCGTTTCCTTTCTAAAATCTAAGCCCAATTTCCCTAAAAAAAAAAAAAAAAAATAAAAAATAGAACAAAATTTCTTCAATTTAGGGTTTCCTATTTAAAATCTAAGGCAAATTGCCCTAAAAATAAGAAAAATTTCTAAAAAATAGAAAAAGTTTCTAAAAATAGAAAACAAGTTTCTTAAATTTAGGGTTTGTTTTTCTAGGTTTAGACAGTACTTTTCTAAAACTAAGGAATAAATGTCTTGATTTCATGGCGATTTTTTCTAATCCCCAGGGCAAGGCGCCCTTAAATTAGGAAAACCCTTTCTACAATATATACAAATATTTCTTAAATTAAAGGTGACTTTTTCTAAATTCTAGAAATTTTATTTCTACATTTTACATTACATATTACATCATACATTTACATATTTTTACATTATTTTTACATTTACATTTGTTTTCTTTGATAGCTCTCTTCAGTTCTTACTTTCACATAAGACTTTAATTATGGTATATAATAAATTTGACCCTCGAATCTTGAATTGTATATTTGACTTTTGAATTTCCAGTAGCACCACGTTATCCCCGTTTGAAATATTGCTTGAATCATGTGCGTCCTTTTTATCTGTGGAAAAATCACGTCAATTAATATTGCGATATAAATATATCAATATACTATTTAATCGTGAATGTTTTAAAACATCTTTTAAGGTAGTGTAATTATTGCCTTTTTACCTTCGCTTTGTTGATGGAATGTTTTTAGCAATATAATTAATGTATAAAAAACATTACCAATTTGTGTTCAAAATTCTGCTTAAGAATGGGCCATTCCTGTAGTGTAGCGTCCGAGAAAAAGAAACTTTTGCGCCACTCAAAAGTAAGATCCAATTTTTCGTTGACCTCTTCACAATGCTAGGCTTCTTCTCTTAAATATTGATCATCAGCCATATTACCTGAAAATGTATTTGGGAAATTATTTTCAACCTTTGAAGTGTGACGTTAATAACTTACCAGTTACCTGAATTTACCAGTTGATAACTTTTTCTCCTTAGCCTTCAAATTATAAATTTTGGCATATAAAACAGACCTTCTGGCTTTTTGCCGATGTTAAGAAATATCATGCACTTCTACAATTAGCTCTAGTTTAATTAAATTAGTAATTTAGTTAAATTACTTATTAAATTAGTAAACTTTTAGTAACTTACCAGCGAAAAAGAAGCAAACGCTTCTTAGTTTATTTTTTCAGCAAGGAATCCATTAGCACTTGTTAAATAAACTTTTTAATAATTTTGTAATGTCAACATCTTAGAAAAGGAAGACTCCGTTGTTTGTGTGATATTTGATAGTTCAAATATCGTTACATTACTTCTTAACAGGATTTTTTGTATTTAACATGTTAAAACTTTATATATAAAATATAATATAGATCAGTCTGCATTTATCTGCCCGTGCTCTGCAACATACACAGAATAACTGTGTGAAACGTCAGGACGCGTCATCCTCAGAGCCTACTTTCTGCTTTTTGCTCTACTAATACTAATGCTAATCATGCTAATACTAATGCTAATACTAATCATATCAATGTATTGGGTGGCCACCACTGACAGAGATAAAATATAAAAAAATTTTATATTAAACAAAATATTTATATTTTCTAGGGTTACCTAAATTAAAGGGGAACACTGTGCATTTTTAGAAAGTTTTCTATTTTTTAGGGTTAGTACCTTTTTTAGAAAGGAATTTCTATATTGTAGAAACAGTTTTCTATTTTTAGGTTAGTACCTTTTTAGAAAAGAATTTCTATATTGTAGAAACAGTTTTCTATTTTTAGGGTTAGTATCTTTTATGGTGAGCCTTTCTATTATTAAGAAAAATTTCCTGAAAAGAAGTCATAATTTGCTTTAATTATAGAAAAATTTTCTTGATTTTAGGGCGATTTCAGTTTATGGCGACTATTTCTATATTTGAGAAAACTTCTTTGATTTAAGAAGTTTTTCTTGTTTTCAGAAAATTTTTCTAGAAACTAGACATCTTTTCTTGTATTTAGAAAAAATAAAGTTTTATGGGAATTTCTAAATTTTAGGGTAAATTTTATTTTGAGTGTATGCACTTTTGTTGACGTGACCCGGGCATACGCAAAAAAAAAAAAAGAGACACAAAAAAAGAAATTTGCACACTGCAAATAAACAAAAATAGGCGAAAAAGGGACGCCCACACAAAAGGGGTTAAAGGTTGGCGCCCATTCATCTATTTCTCACCCTGGCATCGGTGGCATAAAGGACCCATTGTCGCGGCTCAGCCCACAAAATGGTTAAAGAGCAACAAGGAATGCAGTTTGTGAAAGAATTGAACAAAAGTCATACTCCCTAGTGGATTGCGGAAAAATATGAAAAAATTGTGCACTTTTTTGGCACAAAAACTGAATTTCAATTAATTGATAAAGGTCCTTGAATCAAAATAAATAAAAATAAGAACAAAATATAGCCGGCTGTCTTTAAAGATAAGTTTATCACATATTCCCTTTCGGGAAATCACCATTTTGCATTTTATATTAGTTCCCGCTCTACTTTCCGATTTTAAACTTTCGATTAAGAATAAAATCATCAATTATAACACTTTTCGAATTCAATTAAAAGGCGCGACAATTAAAAGTAAATACCCAAAGAAATCGATAAGGATGTTTGATAAATAAATAATAATGCCATGAAGATGGCAATGTAGAGAAATGGTTTTGAAACATTTGTCGGCATTGCTTTGCATCCTGAAACCAGGAAATATGCTTAAAACGTGGCCAACGATTTGAAATCGTTCATTGCAGCACATGCAGATATATGTACGGTTTATATAGGAATCCACTCGCCCCGGGCATTGCCGAGCACAATATATCGTGGCACAGTTGACTGGACTAATTTGTCGGAAATGACGTTTTCGGTTTTAGCCAGCGGATGTGAGGTTATGTATGCGAATTTTCGGGGCCCAAATTGGTGATTTTCGTGGGGTTTTTGTGGGCTGAGAGGTTGAGTGACAGGAAACAGGCAAAGGCACAAAATATTTCAGGTCCTTGCGCGACACTCTTCCAAAATGACGCTTGCTAATTTAATTAATTTCCACCTGCCCGTTGGCCAAAAAGTTTAGTCCTGTGAAAGCCCACCCAGAGCCCACCATTACCCCACCGCCCATCGGCAATACACGTAATTGAAACATTCCTTGACCAGAGAAATAATAAAGGAGTCGAGTCCACCACCGAAAAAGGGAAAAAGTTACTTCTGCCGCAATTATTTGGCACGTCTCTACTAATTAATTACGCCTTTTGGCTCCACGTTCTTGGGCGGTTCGGTGGTTCCTTCGGTTCAATCCAAGTTTAAAATGTCCACGTTTAATTAAATATGGCCCGAGTGCGGCGGCTCTATAATTAATTTCGGCACTGCAATTTTGTTTAAAGCAAAGAATGCGGTACCCCACAAAAAAAAGGATATATATATTTGAGCCGCAAGGAGCAGGAACCGAGAACCGAATCGAATTAGAGCAGGACATCTGCACGAATGGATCCCAGCCTCTCTCGCGGGGATTACCCCTCGAAACCATCTTGAAACTCGGAGTTTAAGTCAGATCCAGAATCACAAACGGAGCCTGAGTTGGTGGCCAGGGCATTAAAGTGTCAATATCCATTAGGCAGTCCTGATTGTTTAAGCTGCTTTACGCCAACTTCTTTCTGCCTTTCTTTCTGCTTTCTCCGAACCAAGTTCCTTGACACGCTGACTCTCAGTCTCCTTCTCTCCGTCTCTCTCGGTGCTTTCTTTTGTCTCTAAAGTCCTTTATTGCCTGAAAAGCCAGAGCACAATGACTCCTTCCTCTGCTATTTGTTCTGGCCGCTGTTGGGCTCATTGTTTCAAATAAGAAATGACGCGAATTGGTTAGAGCGAAATGGTTAGAAATGCAAATTAGTGCGAGATAAGAGTGGTCGGGGTCGGGACGGGCTTGGGTTCGGGTTCGGGTTGGGAGGCAGGGTCGATGGAAATTACCGACATAATGCCATGGCAAAAACCCGAATGCCCCATGGCCAGGCCATGAATTGGGTTAATAAAAGCCGGCGTGAATATGGTAGGGGTTTTCAATCATATATGTAAATGCCATAATATATATAGTTTAAAAATGTGTAAAAAAAAAGATACTTTAGTTTAGAAACAAGCTAAAGCCACTAGAGTACTTTTAAAGTCAAATTTTTTACAAGCAAGAATTTATTAAACAAATATTCCCTTCTATACCCTTTTACAAATTAGAAAGAAATAAGAAAGATTACCTTTAGCTTATTTTTGTAAGATTTCTAGCCACGGAAATGGAAAAAAAGGGTCAACCCACCAGACAAAGAAGGCAGAAGGACTTGAGCTTAATTAGTAATTACACAAGTTACGTGGCATGTTCTACACCTACCTACAATTACTTGCGATCGGGCATTTGTATTTGAGGCTTCTAAAGCAAAAGGGGTTTGGTTTCAAATCAGTCAAGCGGCAAGCCATCCGGTGATTTATATTTAAGCGAAAACTTTTAACTCTAACCGAAATCCCCATAGTATAAGCCCACGGTCTGCTATTATCCTTGTTCCTCGGAGGCTGGGCGGTTAAAACTGCGGCGAACAACCCTTAAAAGCCAGTAATACGCTGCGTGGGCTGTCGAAACTTGTGGTTCCTTTCAATTAACCTTTCATCTGTTTAACATGTATTATAAAATTAGACGCGGTCTCTTGGATCACAGCCGAGGCAGCTTCCAATGGCTTCAGACCGGCAATAAATGGGTGGGGGTGGTGGGTGACTTTGCCTAATGTATGCGCAACCACAGCCTCAAGACATGACAACACTATTAAACATTATTCGTAAAGGGTGGCCAGACGGCGGCCATTAGCCTTCTCTTCCTATAGCCGGCCAACGCGGCGTATGCGTAATCAAAGCCAAAAATGGCACAAAAATGGATAGTAAAGAGATTTTTTTAAGTTTGTATATTTATGTCATAACTGTACATCTTTATGTTCCATACTAGTGTTTATTTAAACTTTGATTTAAGAAAAATTAATAAATGTGGAAAAATGGAAGCATAGGATCATTTTTAAATAAGTTTTGCAGCTTAAAAATTTAAGAAAAAGGTTAGAGTTTCTAATTCTAATTACTTGTCTTATATTATTAAATAAAGCGCTGCACTATATACTTTTATATTTTTTGAACATTTTTTGAAAAAGCCTTTTCATCTTGCATTTTTCTTAAGTTTTAAAACATGATTTCAGCACAAAAATTCAAAAGGGAAGTTTTCAACCATATTTTAAAAATTTGCAAAACATTATAAAAAGGTACCTATAATTGAGTTTATTCATGGTTTTTTGTTTGTTTAATATTTTATAAAAAATAACCCTCAATATTAACTTATTTTGAAAATTGAAAAACCAACTATTTTCACCCATAAGGCACCTCCGGCAAACATCTGGTTCTTTCTTTTAATAATCTGGCAACCCTCTAACCGCAACCACGTCATATACCGCTAAGAAAATCATGTAATTTTATTGTTTACGTCTCATATTCGTTTTTTTGTGAGTTTCTTTTAACAAAATGAAGTTTGCCGACGTCCTGAGACGTCTGGACGCCTATCCGCGTACCCTGGATGACTTCAGCGTGCGCACAGTGGGCGGTGCCGCAGGTGGGCTTATTGGAATTTCAATCTCAGAGATAAGAAACCAAACAACTTGTTTTTCTTCGGTTTTCAGTCACTATTATAAGTACCAGTATCATCAGCCTGTTGATCTTCCTTGAATTCCTGAACTACATGCAGCCCACCATGAATGAGGAGCTGTTCGTGGACACCACCCGCGGTCACAAGCTGCGCATTAATCTGGACGTCACCCTCCATAATCTGGGATGCAACTACGTGTCGTTGGATGCGATGGACTCCTCGGGGGACACACACTTGAGGGTGGACCACGATGTCTTTAAGCACAGACTAGATCTTAAAGGAGAGCCCCTGAAAGAGACGCCCATTAAGGAGATTGTTGCCGTCTCTCCGCCCAATAAGAATGTCACTTGCGGCAGCTGCTATGGAGCTGAGCACAACGCTACGCAGTAAGTAAAATAGCGCCTGAACGAAAGCCTGAACACTACCCAAACACCGCTTCTTTGCAGCTGCTGCAACACCTGCGAGGAGGTGCTTGATGCCTACCGGCTGCGAAAATGGAACGTGCAGGTGGACAAGATCGAGCAGTGCAAGGGAAAATACAAGCGTACTGACGAGGATGCCTTTAAGGAAGGCTGCCGCATTCAGGGACACCTGGAGGTGAATCGTATGGCCGGCAGCTTTCACTTTGCGCCCGGCAAGAGCTTCTCCATACGACAATTCCACATCCATGACTTCCAATTCAGCAATGTGAAGCTGTCCCACACTATCAATCACTTGTCGTTCGGCGAGAAGATTGAGTTTGCCAAGACGCATCCGCTGGATGGGATGCACGTAGAAGTAGAGGGTGAGTTGGTTTAACGTTTCTATTTCAATAACTTAGCGTAATTTAAACAAGATTGGGTTAAAAATTAAGGTTCGTTAAGTGACTAAGCTAGGACTGTGCCAAAATGCCGGCAGAAGCAGCAGGATCAGCAGCGGATCCCTGTGCCGATGGCCATAAAGGTGCCGAAAGTACCGCCGCCCTGGACCATCACTTTGCCCACGTTGTTGATTAGTTCTCTTCCGCGCAAGCCGTATCTACGGAAAGAGAGTTCGGTTCATTAGTCGTTTAGCCGGTGTAATTACATAATGGGCTTGCCCGGCTTGCGTCACGCGGCAATGGAACCCGGGCCCGGGATCGAAGTCCAACTCACCTTAGCGCCGAAAAGCCGCCGAAGAGCGCTCCGCTGGCCATGCCCACGCAGAAACCAATGATGAAGCCCGTCTTCATCTTATCAAAACATGTGGGTCCCTGTTGGGAGAACGAACCAGAGGGCAGCGGCATTCCTGAATCGGTCTGATCTACCTGTGCTCCTGTAACTTCTGCCGATTGCCAAGCGTAGCTGCTTCAAATTGCTTCTGATTTGTTCAGTCAAAAATCCAGACAATTCGTCTATTTTCAGAATCTTTATATTTATTGGACTCCGACTTCGTTGTGAATCAGATATGTGTCAAACAGAGTTGTCAGATAATAGGGCAGGGTTGCCTGACAGTGGGTGGCACGATTCCTATGTGCCATCCCTGGAATGTTTGTTTTTATACACGCTAGAGAGCGCTAATAAATGTAGGAATTCAAAATAGTTTAAAAATATTAAGTAGGTATAAAATATATCCCATTTAAAATTAATGCGCTCAAAAAGATATAAAAATTTGTTATTTAATTTTAAGACTTTAAATCAAATTAATCAAAAACAAAAACTCTCTTTTTTTACAGAAAAAAAAAGTGAAATGTTCAATTACTATTTGAAAATAGTTCCCACATTATATATGCGGGATAGCGACGGCAAGCCCATATACACTAACCAATTTTCGGTGACACGGCACCGCAAAGATCTTTCGGATCGGGAGCGCGGAATGCCCGGTATATTCTTCAGCTACGAACTCTCCCCGCTGATGGTGAAGTATGCGGAAAAGCGCAGGTCAGTAATTACTTTTTGAATTTTTTAATTTTTATTTATTTAAATTTCCTATCCCACTCAGCTCCTTTGGCCACTTTGCCACCAATTGCTGCTCCATTATTGGTGGCGTGTTTACAGTAGCCGGCATACTGGCCGTGCTGCTAAACAACTCCCTGGAGGCAATCCAACGCAAACTGGAGGTGGGCAAGCTCAGCTAACGACAAATGGAATCTTTTTGGCAGCTTCATTGCAGCTTTACTACGCCTATCTCATTTAACATTCGACAAATCTCCAAATAAAAGTGCTTATTTTATAGAAAATTACAAATCTGGGCTTTATGTGGTCCGCTGGCCCACGGAAAGGAATCCAGAGGTGTTTGAAAAGTATTTGGCATTGGCTTCGGTCTGTGATCGCTCCGCCGCCTGTGGATTTACAATCTCCAGGCCTTGCAGCGGCGTGAAGGCCACACTCGAGGCTGTTCCCGAAATCTGGCGCTTGACTGTGGTGTTGCCTCCGTAGACCTGTTGCTTTTGGAGATTCTTGTGCAGCGTCTTGCTGATGCGCACCTTGGTCTTCTCGTCCACTTGCGGTAACCGAATACGGCCCGTACCAGTCTTTCCAATAGTGCCACGGGAGTAGCCCAAATCCCCCTGGTAGGCATCCTCCTCAATCTGTGTGGGAATAATAAAATTTTAATAAATTCTTAAAGAAATGATGAAACATCCACTTACATCTCCGAAATTCATGCGGTTTGCTTGCTTACGGAACTCTGTAAGCGCGTAACGCTCCTTCATTTTCCGGACGCGTTTACCTCCGCGTTTCTTCTTGCTTCCCTCAATGGGCTTCGGCAAGGGTTTGATGAACTTCACCGGCGGCGGCTCCTGCAGCTTATCCAGCTTCTTTTCAATATCCTCCTTAAAACGCAGACCAATCTCCCCGTGGACACTCTCATGGCAGGCATCTACCCGAGCGGCTAGCACCGACTTGGCGGCCACCAGTCGCGCTGCCTTGCGGCGCAAATCTGGAGCGGTATCCTGCACAATCTGGGAGTAGTAAACGTAGCCCGTGTGCGGCAACATCTGGGTTTGTGAAAAGCCCGACAGTGTTTTCTTTTGGGCCCCCAATACCTGGACATTGCAGGCGGGCATTTTGGAAAGCTTGGAGAGACCTCCAGCAATTCCCAAAAGCTTGGCTGCCGTTGATGCGCCCACGATCATCGAGAGGTTCGGAGCTATGAATGTCATGCGGCTCTCAACGTACTCGTAGATTTTCGACTTAAAGTTGTTGAGTTCGATGGCCATTTCGCAAGCCTCATCTATCTTGGACTTTTCCGCTGGCGTTAGCATGGTTCTGGAGGTAAAAGGTACACGATTAACGTCTGTATGTCAACCCCAACAATAAAAGATACACCTACCCCTGTGTTGTTGAAGCTGTGACTGATACAATCATAATAGTGGCCTGCGTAAGAATCGCCTGCAGCTTTTCGTTGTTCTTCACCTGGTCCAGGTCGTTTCCCAGCTCCTTGACCGCCAGAAGATACTCCATCTCGCCCACAATTAACGAATCCAGCTCAGGGAAACGCTTCTGATACTTTTCTTTGGTGAATTTGTGAACAATAGAGATCTCGTTGTCGATGTCCACGGCTATGGCATTAGCATCCACGATGAGACAGTATTCCGGATCAGACTCCACACTTCCCAACATTTCAGCGGCGGTTCTTTGGCGACTTGCATAGTGCTCGATCTGCTGAAGTGTTTTTCTCAAGCGCTCCGAGTCACGTAGCTTGCAGAGCTCTCGCACGGATTGCACGGCCACATCTACCTCCATGAGATTAGGAGTCGGCTTTGCCAGCTTTTCCGCCAGAAGCTGTGGGAGGAGGAGAGTTAGTAAGGATCTTATGCCGCATTTGTTTTAAGAGCTTACGCTTTCATCCTCGGCAGTAGCCATCTCCGTATCT
Source organism: Drosophila pseudoananassae pseudoananassae (assembly GCA_018153035.1). Taxonomy (NCBI): domain Eukaryota; kingdom Metazoa; phylum Arthropoda; class Insecta; order Diptera; family Drosophilidae; genus Drosophila; species Drosophila pseudoananassae. Next base: position 4,141,495 of record JAECXR010000069.1, read on the forward strand.
TCTTCATCCAATTCATTGTCGTTGTCCTCCTCCAGATCAGCAAGTAATTCGTCCGCTAGAGACATTTTGAACGATTTTTAAGTTTTTACGGAGATTTGTGAAATGTGGTTTGTTTTCCTAAACAAAAAGGGGTTTATCAACACAGTCACTGACAACAAGTCTTAAACGGTGATTTCCAGCACTGTTCAATAGCGCTGCCAGATCAAGAAAAAAGAAAGCCAATTTAAAATTATAAATTTAAATCTTTAATTAAATGATTTATAAAGATTAAACACAAATTATTTTAAAATAATTCATAGAATTATTTTCTAATAATACAAAAATTCCCCAGTCTGGTAGTACTTTTGCCAGCTGAGTTTCGCGGTCAATAGATTTTAAATCCGGCAACACTCCAAGATTTTGCCGCTTATTTTGGCGTCTTCGTCCTAGAATTTGCGACTTTTCGCAAACATTTCGAGGCTAAAAACATGTCCAAGAAGTTGAACACGAGTGTGGGCGGAACGCCCACAAACACCTTGTTTAATTATTTTACAAAATCGCCGGCAGTTGACAAAAAGAAGTTGACGCCGAGCGGAAAATCAGAATCTGCAGTTAAATCCGAAGTAGCGGAGAAGGAGAATCTCAAAAATGGACAAACAAAAAAGGCAGAAACACCAAAGGAGACCAAACCGGCAGCCAAGAAGAAGCTAGCCATGTCCGATGAAGAGGCTCCAAAAAAAAGGAAGCGCATTCAGCAACCAGAGTCGGAGAGCGAGGAGGAAATGGAGGAAACCAAATCTGAGGATGACTTCTCGGAAGCGTGCTCCGACTACGAGCCAGATGCCAATGAGGACAGCGACGATAGTGCCAGTAGCGGGGATGAGGAGGTGGAGCCCAGCGACGCCAGCATGTCTGAGACCAGTCCCACTCCGAAAAAGTCTCGTAAGAAGGCAAAGACCATTAACAACAACGATATTGAGCCCACAAGCAAGAAACTAAAGCTCGACCCACCAGAGTCGCTGGTTGAGGGTTCCACCTTCCAAGAAAAGCTAAAGAATCTACAGAGCAACGCCAAGAAGGACGCGGCTTACGATGAAATAGTGACCACAACTTCTACTTTGGATGAGCCTGTTATATGGCCGCATCAGAAATTGGAGTTCTTGCAGCCGGATAAGATCAAGGACAAGGCTGGCAGGCGCCCCGACCACCCAGACTACGATAGCAGCACCTTGTTAGTTCCAGATAAGTTCCTGAATGGCCTATCCCCCGGTGTTCGCCAGTGGTGGGTTCTAAAATCCGACAACTACGACTGCGTTCTGTTCTTCAAAGTGGGGAAATTCTACGAGCTGTATCACATGGATGCGGATGTGGGCGTCAACGAGCTAGGATTCACATATATGCGTGGGGAGTTTGCTCACTCTGGCTTCCCAGAAATATCCTTTGACAAAATGTCCAACATCCTCATCGACAGAGGATACAAGGTGAGTTCATAGAAGGGCGTTAAGTTTAAATTAATAATTATAATACCTCCAGGTGGCTCGAGTGGAACAAACGGAAACTCCGGACATGATGACTGAGCGCTGCAAGCGTATCAAGGCCACCAAATTCGACAAAGTAGTGGCCCGTGAGATTTGTCAGATCACCAATCGTGGCACTCAGGTGTTTGGTTCGCAGTGCAAGATCGGCCCCAATCATCAGCCCAATTACATGTTGGCTTTGGTGGAGCAGGATCTGGGCACTACAAGCCGCTATGGCGTGTGCTTTATAGATACCTCCATTGGGGACTTTCATTTGGGCGAGTTCGAGGACGACAAGAATTGCTCTCGTCTGCTTACCTTACTCTCGCATAACATGCCTGTTTTGGTACGTACTTGATTCAAAGTTGTAAGCTATATTTACAAAACTATCTTTATTCATTAGCTTCTTAATGAAAAGTCCGCCTTGAGCCTTCGCACGCAACAGATTGTGCGCACTGTCTTGGGTGGAATACTCAAGGAACAAGTGCCAGCCAATGGATCCCAGGCCTGCAACGCTGAGAAGACACTTAAACTACTGGCAGAGCGCTATTATGCAGGAAGTGGATCAGACGACAATTGGCCGTTGGTTCTTCGCACCATGCAGTCGGATTTGGACCACCTGGGTCTCACGCCCAACGATGACTACAAAATGGCTTTAAAAGCCCTTGGCGAGTGCATCTTCTTCATCCACAAGTGCAAGCTGGAGCCAAAGGTGCTACCTATGGCGCGCTATCACATGTATGTGCCACCTGATCAGATAGCTGATGCCAAGCCTGCAGTAGCCTCCACTTTGAGGCGTTCCCACATGGTGCTGGATGCTACCACCTTGTCAAACTTGAGGATTATAGGGGAGGAACACAGCCTTCTGGCCACCTTGGATCACTGTTGCACCAAATTCGGAAAGAGACTTCTGCACCACTGGCTTTGTGCCCCGAGTTGTGATGTGGCTGTAATCAAGGAACGGCAGGAAGCCATAGGAGAGCTCATTCGGCTGCCCAGCGAGCTGCAGGAGATGCGCGCTCTGCTCGCTCCGATGCCGGATTTCGAACGTAATCTGGCGCAGATTCATCTTTTTGGCAACAAGCAACTAAAGGAGATGAACCATCCGGATTCCAGGGCCATCCTCTTTGAGGAGAAGATCTACAATAAGCACAAGCTACTAGGTTTCATGGCCGTTCTGAAGGGCTTTAATGCCCTGACGAAAATACCGATGATGTTCCACCAATGCGAGACTGCTTTGTTGAAGAGGATTACCCAACTGCCAGAATCAGGGGGCTCCTTCCCGGATCTCAGCAAGGAGCTGAAGTACTTCGCCACTGCCTTTGATCATGACGCTGCAGCCAAAACTGGAGTGATTGCTCCTCAACCGGGCATGGATGCGGAGTATGATTCGGCAATGGATGGAATTGCAGAGATCGAGAAACGCCTCAAGACATATCTGGAGGAGCAAGAGCGCCACTTTGGGTGTCGCATTAGCTACTTTGGTTCGGACAAGAAGCGTTACCAGTTGGACGTCCCCGAAACACATGCCCACAAGGCCAACAAATCCTACTCCCTGGAGGGACAAACCAAGGGAAAGAAGCCCTGTCGTCGCTACACCACAGCGGAAACTCGAGCTCTGCTCAAGGACATGCAGCAGGCGGAGGAGACCAGGAATATGGTACTTAAGGATTTGGCGCGTCGTCTCTTTGAAAAGTTCTCCAATCACTATGAGCAGTGGAAGCAGTGCATCGATTGTGTGGCTAACCTGGATGTCCTGGGCTCCCTGGCGGAGTATGCAGGCCAACAAATGGTTATCTGTGTGCCGGAGCTGGTCTCTGGGGCAGAGCAGCCATTCATTCAGCTCGAAGAAGGCTACCACCCGTGTGTGAACGCCTCCACCTATATTCCCAACGGTCTGGAATTGGGGACCAAGTCGGAGGCACCGCTTTCTCTACTCACAGGTCCCAATATGGGTGGCAAGAGTACACTGATGCGGGAACTGGGGTTGTTGGTCATCATGGCGCAGATCGTAAGTAGACTTTGAGAATTGTAGGAAACAATTATTTGATTGCATGAATATTTCAGGGAGCTCACATCCCTGCAGCCAGTTGCCGGCTTTCGTTGGTGGACAGAATCTTTACCAGGCTCGGCGCTCAGGACGATATCCTGGCTGGACACAGTACCTTCCTCGTGGAACTCAATGAAACGTCCCTGATTCTGAAGCATGCTACTTGCCATTCTCTGGTGTTACTCGATGAACTGGGCAGGGGAACTGCTACCTACGATGGCACTGCAATAGCTGCTTCCGTGGTCAATTTTCTGGCCAATCTCAAGTGTCGGACTTTGTTCTCTACCCACTACCACAATCTAATCGACTTCTTCCACAACGACAAGAGGATAACCCTGGGGCACATGGCGTGCATGGTGGAGAACGAGGATAATGAAGATCCCACCCAGGAAACGGTTACGTTCCTTTACAAGTACACGGCTGGCGCCTGCCCTAAGTCCTATGGCTTTAATGCAGCCAAATTAGCTGGAATGCCTCAGGGAATCATCAAGCGAGCTTATGAGGTACGTGTAGAGGAATTAGGTATGTACATTTTTGAATTATTTTTAAAATATATTTCCTTTCAGCTTTCCAAGAAGGTGGAGGCCATAGCCCTGCAGCGAAAGATTACAGCAAAGATTGTAGCTGCCGCTGGAGGAAAAGAAAGTTCCAAAAAGGAGAAACTGAATGTTTTGAAGGATTTGCTGCAACAATTAAAAAAGTGCCATGTTTAAGTTACAGATTTTTTCTTTACTTTTGAGGCTTGCATTTCCCAAAGGCCAATAGAAGTTCAAACGAAGCGTGTTAATTCTAATTTCTTCTGCCTCGAATTTATATTTGTTTGGTACATTGAAGTATACGTTGCTTTCTAAGCCCTGTTTCAGTATTTAGAAAATAAGATATGGTTCTGAAATATTTTTTGTTATCCTAAGTTTGAAATCCTGCTTGTGCCACATTACAGCACCACACCACAACCTCATCCGGCCAAATATATAATAAAACTTTTTAAATCGTTTATAGTATGTTGCCATTGTTTAATTCTTGTTATTATAATTATTCATTTTTGTATCACAGTAAAAATTAAAAATTAAACAAGTTCACAATCAAAATACACACACATATGATAATATTCAATACTTATAAATTAAATGTTACACAATAAATACAAATATGGTTAAAAATCGTAAAAAACACACGCGTACTTTCAATTCAAATTATACGCCTTGTGATGTTTTGTGAAAAATAGGAATGCAGATAGTATTTGTATTAGCTCAGAGATATATGTTGGCTTGTGCGAATCGGTTCTACTACATTTAGTTATTAATTAGTAAGTCAACAGGCTGGGAAACCTCTTCCAGTAGCTCTACTACAGCTAACGTTTCAACTAAAAGCCGGGCTAGGAGGTGGAATCTAAAACTGAACACTAAGTATACAAATTATAATGTGCTCGGCCAACAGGCAACATCTTGTAGGACGATCCATCAGTTGCTGGTTGCTTACAAAAAACACTTACAAAAGATCTAAACTATACTATATGTTAAGCAGATTCTCTTACTCCTTGCAGTTAGGCTGTGGAATAACGTGCTTTTTTAACTGGCTGCCCGTCGTCTTGTCTTTTCATTTGTCTTTTATGCTCTAAGTTGGACTTTCTTGTAGTTTAAACCACTATATAAATTATAGATCTATACGTAATTTGTATATCCGTATATAACTAGGCTAGGTTTCTAGGTTATCTTATGCATCTGGTATTGTATATGTTACAACGATCTGTACGGGGTCTGATCTTTTAGTCTATGGGCTAGTATGATTAATCGATTTGATTTGATTTCCTCGGGCGTCACTGGGTCCGGGGATTAGCTTTACTTACTAACTAACTACAAAACATTTACGTAAAACTCCGGCAAAAACGAAGCAATTCTTTACACATAGATAGCCTTGGTTGGGTCGATTTAAATGCTAAAACTTTCAGAAATAGTTTCAAGTAAAACTTTTAAATAAAAAAAAAAAAATATCTAAAAAGTTCTTAGAAAGTAGCGCTATCAAAATCATAAAAATCGGTCCATCCTGTAGAAAGTAGATAGGGATAGTAAGAAGTTTTTGGATGCCTACGAAAACAGTAACAATACAGAAGCGACAGACTCACTGAACTCTGACCTACGCCATGTCCAGGCCCACGATCTGGATAGCCTCGAGCACTCAGTCGTCGCTGATGACATCCTTGCGCGCCTTGAAGTTCCGCCAGGATCCTGTCGTACACACCCCGACACCCCGCCACCAGTCGTTGAGGTCACTGTACCATCTGGGCTTCCGGAGCTGCTCCTCGTTGTGCAGGGTGGAGCACACCCGGCACCAGTAGTACGTATTGATGAACTCCCCGGTGCCCTTCCACTTGAAGTACGAGTTGTAGAGCTCTTCGTCCCGATCCAGGATGTGCAGGTACTCTGCCAGTTCCTTCGGCGAGGCGAACTCGTCCACGTGAATGTAGGAACGACGCGGGGCACTCACTTCGTAGTCTTCCGGACGGGCACCCATCACAATCGGCAGGACCTTTCGGTTCAGAGCATTGACGAAGAACTTCTCTGTGATGTAGTCCTTGCAGTTGGAGTTCTCGAACGCCAGGTAGAACTTGTAGTCGTTGTCGAGGATCTCGAAGCACTTGTCCGCCGTACTCCGAGAGCACTTGTAGTTGCCACACGCTCCATAGATATCAACCTAAAGGTATGCAATTTTTAAATTTAATTTTTTTTTAATTTTAATTCCAAGTCTTACGTCAATATGCTTTTGAAGTTGATGGGCGTATTGGAGGCGACCGTTTCTGGCCCCACAGTTGGACACAAACCAGGCCACCTTTTTGGTCTTGTTGATCGCATAGTTCTGATCCTGCTCCAGTTGTTGGACCTTTGGGTCATAGTACTGCCACTTCTCGTAAGGTGCCACAATGGTACTGTCCCGCCTGTAGGTGGCCGTCCAGTTGATGGCATCCGGAACCTTTACATTCTGGGTATGATATGGACACTCCAGGTAGTACAGCATGCTGACCTGCTTGGAATTGTTGGGCCGCCGGATGCCCGTGGGTATGTAGTGATCCTTGTAGAGGATCATGTCGGCCGAGCTGGCCAGATCGCGATTGGCAGTCAGTTCGCAGGTGTCCACAGGGCACTTGGCTTTCAGGAAGACGTCGCGTCCCTTCTTGACGTTCCACGGACCGAGGCCGTTGTACAGGAGAATGGTCTTCAGCTTGCCGCTGGATTTGATTTGCTCATAGTTGTGCGGCACGTACATCAGTTGGTTGAGTATCCGGTCGGAGTGCGGATCCTGGTGGGGCAGCAACCGCGGAGCATGCCTTTTCCGGGCCTTGCGATTGCTGTAGGTCTTGGCTGGCTTCGGATAGTATTCTCCGTTTTTGAAGAACCATGGCTTGGCCTGCACTGCATCCTGCTGTCGATCCACCTCATTGTCCTCCTCCTCCAGCTCCGCCTGCTCCGGTACATCGACAAGGTTTGCAGCCGATTCTGGGAGAAGGGTGGCCGACGCCGGTGTTGGTGTGGAACTTGTGGCCGTCGGGTGCTCCTCATCCACCGCCTGCAGTTGATGCAGTTGTTGGTGTTGCTGCTGCTGAGACATCAGTGCCGATCGGGGACTCCGCGTCTTCCATATTTCGTGCTCTCTGGGGGGATTTTTTAAAGTAATCTCATGAATTTAGTAATTACGGAATAGTTAAGATTAAAGTGTATTACTAATCGATTTATACCAAAGCTATTAACTTAGAAAATGTGATTCCCTTTTACGTTTAAAAATTATAATTAAAATACTTCAACCTCCCTAAGGGGTTACACGCAGTTTCCCGAACAAAAAAAGCTGCATTTTTAAAATGTTCGCACGAAGAGAACATGAGCTGTTTCAAGACAATTATTATTTCCTTAATTAATGTCTTCTTTGAAGCTAATACTAGCATGTCGATCCTTTAAAAATATTTTCAAATTCCACTTCTGTTACTGAAAAATGTCTTTGAAAAAATTCAAAATCGTTTTTGTCGGTTTGGAACATCCAAAATAAAACAAGAAAGGAAAGCTATCTTTAGGCTGAGCCGAAGTTGATAAACCCTTGCAGTTAAGTGGAAGTTTATTTTATAGGATATATTTTGTATATCGGATGGGATTTATCCTTCTTAAAAAAGGAGCTTGGCTTGTATGCCCAAGCAGTTAGATAAATGACAGCTTTAAGATATAGTCGGATATACAAGCTAAATATTACAATAAAAAAAAACTAAAATATGTTACAAAAAAAATTACAACATAAAAATTAAAAAAAAAAAAATTACAACAAAAAAAAAAAAAAAAAAATTACAACAACAAAAAATTACAACAACAAAAAATTACAACAACAAATAATTACAACAACAAATAATTACAACAACAACAAAACTACAACAACAACAAAAACTACAACAACAACAAAAACTACAACAACAAAAATTACAACAACAAAAACCTACAACAACGTAAACTACAACAAATCAGCAACAAAAACAAACCAATAAAAGTTCAGAAAAATAAACACCAACATTTACACAAAAAAAATAACTAATTTCCGGATTTTTCAGGCCTGCTTAAGTGCAACCTATGAGAATCGAGGAGGAGGGCGCTATTTTTTAATGAATTATTTTTTTTAATTTTTTTTGAATAGCTGCCAAAATAAAGTTGATTCTTCAATGATATTATATGCAAAAAAACCGTAAAATTGTACTCTTCATTGGTATAAGACTCGTTGGTGCCCTTAAAAGTAGGCAATAAAAATATGGGTGTTTAGATTTTAGTTTAAAGATTTATAAACAAACATTTTTTCCTTTAAAAATTATAGAAGAATTATGTTTTTATAAAAGCTTTGTAAGCTTATATATCCTGGCAGCTATAGGACATAGTCGGCCGATCCTTATGAAATTTGTTATGTCGTATTATTTTGCCAAATATTATTGGCAAGAATTGAACTCTCTAACTCTTAAAATACCTAAATAATAGCATTTCCGATCAATCAGTTATATGGCAGCTATAGGATACAGTTGGCCGATCCCGGCTGTTCCGACTTATATACTGCGTGCAAAGGAAAGAAGGGTGTGTGCAATGTTTCAAGTCGATAGCTTTAAAAATGAGAGACTATTTTGCGTAAAAACAGACAGACAGACGGACATGCTCATATTAACTCAGGAGGTGAACCTGATCCAGAATATATATACTTTATAGGGTCGGAGATGTCTCCTTCACTGCGTTGCACACTTTTGACCAAAATTATAACACCCTCTGCAAGGGTATTCCCATTTTTGAAAAAATAGCTTAACTTAGGAATAAAAAGTTCGATTTTTGCAGAACTTTTTTCTAATATGGTCCAAAAAAATCAATTTTGGGAAATAAATACCTTTGTTCATTAGCTAGGGAAAATTTTTTAAGAAGATTTTAATCCATTGTATGCACTCTGACTTGAGCATACAAATTAATGCATAGCGTCAAAAATATGTATAGGATTAAGTTAAAATTTTGAAAGGAAATGTACATATATATCTAGATTAAAATAAACTGAGCAAATTTTAAATTTTTTTAAAGCCTAACTGCGTATAAAGCATTAAAAACACCGTGAATTTTATTATTTATCTGTAAACAAATAAATATTTGATAAAGCTGTTTAAAAATTACATAAAAAATTGCCAAGACCTTGTCACAACACCTGAATAATTCTTAAACAAGTTGTTAATATATGACCCATCAATATTTAACATAAGCCAACAAAGTTCTCCACTCTAACAATATTTACTATAAGTTTTTGTTTAACCTTTTATTACTTACTTTAGATTGAAACCGAATATGAGTAGGAGGGCGCAGATCAGTGTGAAATAGAAGTACTTCTTGAGGGATATTTTTGGACGTCGCATGATGATGACCACTCCCAATCCTCAGGGGGCTCTGGACTACGGGCTTGGTTATTTTTCGGGTGGGGGCCAATGAACCACTACGTTCGTCTACCAACTTCAGCTGACGTTTGTCATTTTGCTGTGCGAAAAAGATAAACAAATATTATGGCTACAGATAGGTATTATTTATCCAAATAAAGGTCGCTCTATCGGGTTCCATCATTTAAACACTAATTACCCGTGTTAATTTTTTGGGCCAGTTCGGATTCTGATTCTGCTTGTTGATCGCTTCGATGCTGAGCGGGAACTGTTCTCGAAATGGAATGGAAAGTGTTTCGTTCGAGCGATCCGAAGGGGCGGTACATTACCATTACTGCCGCAGATCTTATTTATTTACATATTTTGTGATGCGCACACGTGTTCCCCGATAATCATTTGTTTTTAGAGCTTCTTTCGTTTTTTAGTGAGCTGGCATTATTAGCGATCGATATTATGATGATGGGAATAATTTTCGGGCTTAAATCGATTAGCTATGGGTGAACGAATTGCATTTCGGGCAATTAGTTCCGAGTCAAGTGGTCCCCAAAATAAAGTACTTACAACGAGCGACAGTCTCTTAGGGTCTAGTCGATAAATACAATTCGAATGGAAACGTACAAATAGCTAAACAGATGGCTATCTGGGCAGTGTTTTTTATTTTCAACGCCTCGCCTCGAGCTCTCGAGCTGTGAGCCACATCAACCAGCGGGGCGTATACGTAATAAAAATGGCACGAAGAGCCGAGGGGTGTCTTCAGAAGTGCCTCCCCAAGTAACGCAATAGATAAAGTCAAAGCAGGCTACTATCAACAGCTTTTATGGTAGGCATTCCCCCGAGGGGAGCCTAATTACAGGCAAAGACTCCTGTAGTCCTTCGCCAGCCGTTGCGAATGCAGCTTCATTTGGGCCACATTCCTGGCTAATCCCCCAAAAGCCACACCAAGTGTCCATCCATCTATCACATGCCATTTATGTGCCACTACATCATGCGTCTCAGGCCGTTTGTGGGATGGGGCAAGAGTTTAAGTGTGGTTGCAACATCACTTGCGGTGGGAGGGGGCCAGGCAAACAAGGTAGTGCCAAATGTGGTCGGGGACTGCACCACAAATTGGCCGTCCCACTTGGCTACCAAGCCTTATACACTTCAAAAATATGAAAGGAGCTTCTGGAAGAATTAATTAGTAAAGCCGCAATAGTTTCTCCGAGTGTTGTGCCGCCCCCAGAAGTCCACCCAGTCCTTCATTGGGGTCTTCACTATCGTACTTTTTGACGTTTTTGACTGGCAAACAGCAGGAGACGGAACAAGGAGCAGGATAAAGAGATGGGGTTACCCAAGCGAATCCCCCGGCTTGCATGAAAAATGTAGTTAGAGTCATTCATTCATGTTGCAAAAGTAGGACTCCAATGGTTAAGGGATGCGGTTGGGGCAGTGGCGTGTGCAAACAGAACCACATGCAAAGACCTCCACCGTCCAGCGGGTGGGGTTGGCTGGTTGCCAGAGGAGCACTCCTTAATATCCTCTGCCAGGGACCATGTAGAACATGATACGAGTTTATTTATTCACCTTTCATTTCTCTCTATTGATTATCGCAGTTCCACTTTTGTTATGAAAACTCGACACGGTTATTTTTCTTTTTGTAATTCAATTTCCAATCCACATTCAAATGTCCCATGAATGGCAAGTTTCATCGATGCAGGCTTAAGGGTTCTAGACACATTTTCAGAAGGGGTTTATTATATACATTATGACTAACTAATTAGCAGGCACAGGCATACATAATGATGGCTTATCTCGAATAGTTCATGAATAAGAAGCCCATAATAATCTATGAGCCACGTGATAAGAGTTGCCAGTATAAACAACGATATGACCTACTTTGACCATAAAATGACAAATATGGGAACTCCAACATAGTCTCCATGGATGGTCATATCTTATTGGAATATATATATCTTATGGAAACAAGATCCGTTATCCGTTCCTTGGGGGTGTACATTTTAATATTTTTGTATAGATTCTCTTTCAATCTGCATCAAAGTCTAGCATCAAAGTATTTTTTATATTTTGTGACAAATTTTCTGGAAGGAACCCTTCAACATTCTCAAGAATGTATGGAAGCCCCAATATCACCCCCGCGATAGCCAAATCTTTTCCAATAATTATTCGATCCTCCAGCGGGGTAACTTAAAAGATTTGTAGATCCCTTCTATTTCCATCTGCATCAAAATCTAGCAACAAATAATTTTTTTAAATTTTTTTGTTAAATTTTTTAAAGCGTGAAATTCTGAAGAATTAATGAAAACCATAACATGGCTTCTTGCGATGAACCTACATTTTTTTTTAATAATCATACGATCCTGCAGCGGGGTACCTTAAAAGATTTGTAGATCCATTCTCTTTCCATCTGCATCAAAATCTATTAACAAATTATTTTGCAGATTTTTTTGCACATTTTCTGAAGGTACCTTCAGATAATTTTCCAAAAACCATAAAAAAAAGGCCAATTTTGATTCAATTCTTGAGCGAAATACCTTAAAATATGTGTAGATCTATTATCTTTTTCTTTTGCATAAAAATCTATAGAAAAAATAATATTTTCGATTTTTTTTACCAAATTTTCTAGGGGGACTACTCAGAACCTCCATATCACTGCAACGTAAGCTTTCTTCCTGGCAACACCCTGGTAGAAGGTCTAATCTATTTTTTCTGTATGAATATTAAAGTAAGCACACCACATTATTTATAACAACCCAATTTCTTTTCCTGAAATTCCAATGACGCATTTTTCCTTCCGTTTAAAGAGGGTAGCCAGCTCCTTCGTCCTTAATTTATGTGTTTATATTTAGTTAGGTGCTGTGGCCTCTTGTCAAGGCACTTGATCTATGCCTTTAGTGTGTCAATATGCCTATATATACATTTATATTTGTACAAATACATATACTATGTGTTAGGGGCTCGAGTCCATGGAGGGTAGCACCTAAAAGGGTGGTCATAGCCTGACTTGCATGCATTGTTTTTCTTGAAGAGCCCCACATGGACTGGGGTTTGTGGGGAAATTCAGTTCTTTGTTGTCTTCACGATGCCAAGCTTGACTTTCTTGGTAACAAGCTGTGTACACTTGCACAATATTATTAATAAAATAACTGAACTATAACAAGGCTCATATATTTGGCAAAAAGAGGTTTTTCATTTATGAACCTAACACTTTGCATATAAAGTGGGGGTGTGCCTGGGACCTCAAATCGGACCTTCCCTGTGGATACCTCTTGAGAAAGTCGCCTTATTGGAGGAGTTATTGTTTGTTCGCAACTTGTTAGTTAGTTTGATGTTCACTTGTGGCCTGTCTAATAATAAAGTGTCCGTATTTTTAGGCCACATATGAGACGCACTCCCACCTCCTTTCCCGTTACAACACCACCCCCTTTTACGCACGCAATGTCTGCCCGTCTCGGTGTCTGTCTGTCTTCTTCTTGCTGGGGGTATGACTTTTTTTTTTTTTTGTCTTAATCAATAAAATTTGTTGGCCCGCGGCTCAAAAGTTGATGGGTTAAGTAGGCTTTGAGCCTCCTTTTACCTCTTATTGGTCAATAAACATTTTGCATGTGCACTTACACAATGGAGCCTCTGTTGTTGTTGTTGTTGTTGTTGTTGTTTGGGTTGATGTGTTTTTTGTACTGCTGCCCTTTTAGACTTTTCTTCTTCCAATCGCCAAGCTTATTTGTAGGCTTTCCCCAGTCTCAGTCATATTTGCACTTTTCCGAAACTCTTGGGTTTTTATATATTTTATAAGATTAGTATTTTATTTTTCAAAAAGAAGCACTGTGATACATATATGTGGGAGAAACGCTAATCAGACCGTACGGAAGTGTAACTGCCACCGTTGTCCTTGCCTTTTCACGTAACTTTTGCAACTGCGCCCAAATGTGAAAATGTAAATGTTCTTTTTACTAGACAGCTGGGCACCCAAAGGAGCTACGAGAGAGACCCGTCGCGAGAAGTCGAGCCGGAAGAGAGGTGGAAGTACTGCAGTTCACTTCCGCATGCAGCTGTACAAATATTTAATTTTGCAAAATTTATCAGTAGTTTACAAAAATTTTCAAAAACCTCAAAACCATATCCAAGAGATATTTCACAGTCTGTCATATTTTGATAATTATTTGGTAGTTTATTTTTTAGGAATTCTGCGCAAGTGCCCGGAGAAAGAGAGAGAGCGGCAAGAACAAGAGAAATGGCAAACAAACAAAAGCAGCTACAGCTGTCTTATCACAGGGCGGTTTTTTTACCACCCCCTTTTGTGATAGTAGCTTTGGTTCGTGTCTTGGCTAAGACATAGTGATTTTTCTGAAATTTTAAATATTTCGATCGGGATTTCTTTTAATTTAAAAAATATAATACATCAGAAACAAAGGAAATTGAAAGTAAAAGTAAGTAAAGAAAACCCACTATTTTATTTATAAAATAAAAAATCGCATACTTTAAATTATAATTTTAATTCCAAACAACTCTCGGGTTATTCCTATAAATTCCACATTTTGTTTATTCTCAATGCATAAATTACATACTCCATTTATTTTAAAAGGCCTTCACGTTACTTGTTCTGAATGTCCCTGTCTGAAAGGATTCCGTCTGGACTGAAATCGGGAATCCGCTTAAGCATACCTTACACACGCTTTGTTCTTAGGGGCTAAAACTTAATACGGGATAGGATAGAATGGACACAAAAAGAACGCTTTAGGGGATTACATTTCGTTTTAAAAATATACATGTATATAAACTATATGCAATGTTCCAATAAACTTATCCTAACCTATGCAGAGATGCATAAGGTGTCTGTTGGATTTCTGGCTGCTCCTAAGCGGAACTAAAGGTCTCGTAAACATTGGCCCCCAGCGTCTTTGTCTTCTCGGCCACAACGAAGAAGGTGAGGAGCTGGGTAGGCAGGTTCTGGGGTCGGGCAGCACTATCAAATCCCCGCGAGGTGATCCCACTGATGATCGGAATGAGTTTGGCCAAGGCCATCTGGACTGTGTTGATGTTTAGCAAGTTGTTGTTCTCCGGCGTTGGGCTGGTCATGTTCGGGGTGCTGCTACCCGAGGCCTGGTTGAACTTGAGTGGCTGCTGGTTCTCCTGCTGTTTCTTTAGCTCGGCTGGTGAAAGGTGCTGTAGGGTTTCTCCCATGGACTCTGCAATGGCATCGCAGGCCAGCACGAATCCCCTGCTAATATTATGAGAACATACCCCGATGGCATCTTCGCTTTCCAGCAAGTCAAGTGTCTCGTTAAACATCTGTTGCAAGAGAGGTGAGTGATTGGGATTTTGGCTGGGCAGAAGGTATTTGCTCATCCGTGAGTTGGGGTCCCGTCGCGGATCCGCATTTATAGACATCTGCAGGGACCAGAACAGCTGTTCCATGTCGTTCAAAGAGAGCTGTCTGCTCAAAGGCATCGATTTGACGACCGCAATGACTTGTGTGCGAATGTAACGAGCCAAATCCCGAATTCCCGATTCCGTGATGAAGTGTCGGATGAGTGAGAGGTACTGTTGCTTCAGTTCGTCAGAGATCTGCTTTTGTTCCGTCATTATGTCCCGATAGATGTAGCCACCGAGAAGGTTCAGCTGCACGCGTAGAGCAATCACAAGCATGGAGGAGGCATAAACGAAGGTGGCCAGTCGGGTGAACGAGACAATCTTCATGTCCTCCCATAGCTCCAGCTTGTTCTTGGGATTCTGCCGCAACTGCTCGAGCAGCTCGTCAGTGCTGCACTCCTTCAAAACTGCCTGGCACATCTCCTCGCCCATGCCGAGTATCACCTGATTGCAGGTCTTCTCCGTGGACTCAAAATGATGCATCCGCCGCGTCCGCTCAAAGAACTCGCGCGCCTGCCGCTCCTGGTACTCCACAAAGCGCCTTTGGGCGTAGCGGGCGGCGTAAATCGTTCCTCCCACCAGCACGCCGGTTACGATGAATTTCCGCCGGTGGCGTGACAGAAAGTCCTGCAGGCGCGACAGCATGGTAGCGAGTGGAATGTGGATAGGCTGACCCACTGGCTGGAACTGAGGATGCGGTGGTGCGTGTGTCCGTGTGAAAGGAGCCAACTGCTCGTGCCACTTTCCGCTTCGCCTGCTGCCCCGTTGCCCGGTGTCCAAAAGGCGACCTGCCGGAGGTTAATGAATAGTTAATGTGCAAAGTTCACCTGTGTGCGTAGGGTGGCGCGCAGCTAGCGTCGCAGTCAACGCCGCCCTCACCGCAGCCGCCACAAAGATTAGATTAGCACTAATACCTGTAACTCGATTTCCCTGGATTCAGAAGCACGTTGCTCCGGCTTTCAGCTTTATCGATTTGATTGTATGCTGCTATCGCGCTCCTGGTGCATTTGCACGGATTTTGGTCTGGAATGTATGTATATATCTTGTTGTTGAAGTGTTTGGAGCCGCATACTGCGTTATCGAAAGCAGAAAAATCCCACAAATTAGTGTGGCCCTTTTTTGAATACCAAACGTTTCATACATTTTACATTTTATCTTTTACATCTAAAATGTATATTTTAAATAGGGAGAAATTATAAATTTTGTTTTAAATTTTAAGCCATTATACCAGGTTTAATGGTTTGTAAATTTATAGTTTAAGATCTTATACCCTCAAAATTTTTATATAAAATATGTAAATAAATCTTCATAGATTTTGTAGCTTAAAAACTAGCTAGTTCTCCCAAAAAAAAGCTCAAATGGCAGCCCAGAAAGATAACCACCATATGATTTCATAGTAAACACAAACACAATTAAATACAATAGCGCAGAAGTAAATAAAGACAAACCATTAGGTTTGAGTGGGAGTATCTGTTATGGCGTCGTCGGATCGCAAACTAATTGTTATATCTGGATTTGGGCCTTTTTTGGGCCACGAAACCGTCAATGCCAGCTGGGAGGCAGTGCAGCTTCTGCCCGAGAATCTCACCCACAATGGCGTGGAGTACGAACTGGTCAAGAAATTGGTCCCGGTGGAGTATGGAGCCGTAGACGAGGCAGTGTCCGAGATATGGGACCTCCAGCCCGATGTAAGAATTCTCATATAATTGGACCATTAATAGACATGGTGATGTCATTTTTCTCCACCGACAGCTGGTCATACACGTGGGCGTGTCGGGTCTGGCCAAGTGCGTTTATGTGGAGAAGCTGGCCTATAACCACAAGTTCAAAAGGCCAGACAACTCGGGTCAATATTTGCCCAACGGCAGCTGCCAGCTCCCCCACCATGGCAAGGCCAATGTTCTGCGCTGTGGCCTTGATGTTGATAAGATTGTGGCGGCTGTAAATGCAACATGTGATGCTTGTGTGGCGCCCGCGGACTCTAATCAGGCCCCTAATGATAAATCTAAGCCACCCAGCGCCACAAAAGTCTCGAAAAATGTGGGAGACTTTCTTTGCGGCTATATCTACCTGAAATCTCTGGATGTGGACACCAAGAGGAGTCTGTTTGTCCACGTTCCGCCTATTGACAAGCCATTCAGCTCGGAAAAAACTGCAGAAATTGTCTTTAAAATAGTTGAACAATGCATTCAACAGGTGGTCGCATGTGAATGTTGAATTATGATCGTAATTGTGCATTTAACTTGTAGTTTCAATAGTATTGTTTTAAAAAGCTTTTTAAATTACTGTTTTAAAACGAATTTTAAATGTTAAATGTTTTTAAGAATACATATATTTGTAGGTTTTTATCTTTTAACAGTTTATTCTTTTATTTTTAAAGAACCCCACGAGCCGTTTTTATTTGCCTTGTTGGGCGAATGACACTTGTAATTGTTTAAAATAAAGACTCTTTTTGCAAGCTGCTTATGTTTGTTAATAAATACTCAAGAATATGTCAAACAATGCTTTTGTTAAATGCTTGCTAAATACTAATATTTATTGAAATAACTCCATAGCTTTGACACAAAAGAAGAATAAACATATTTATCGAAGAATTTTTGGCAGAATTGTAAACGTGAAACTGGCTTTTATTTGAAATATAAAAGGGGTTTATTTATTAAAAAATATTTTATAAAAAAAATATTAAATATGAAATTTTATAAGAAACTAATATTTAAAATGAAATAACAAAAATATAGTTAAATTACATTTAATTTATTTTAAATTCTTAATTTTAAAGATACTTTTTGCTCAGAGTGACCAGATTGGAGAAACTCTCACTAGATGTGACAGTTGGTGCGATGTTTCCATAAAACATCGATATTTCGATATAAATGTATAATTTCGACATCCCGTCATTCCATTACCTTACCTGAAAGGCCCCCCGATTCTACTAGCCCCATTTGGATACTTGCAGTACTTGGACGCAGTTCGGTTCCAGTTCCGCCAAATACACCCACACAGTCCAGAGGCAATTTAAGATAGTCGAGTGCCCGCGATGAAGTTCCTGATCTGTGCACTGCTCGCGGCGGCGTCCTTTGTGGCCGCCGTCTCCGGCTCGGAAGTGAAAGTGGAGGAGGGCGTCCTGGTGGCGACTGTGGACAACTTCAAGCAATTGATTGCCGACAACGAGTTCGTGCTGGTTGAATTCTGTAAGTGACATTCCTTCCTACACCCTTAATCAAAGAAATCGCTGTGAAATCGGCAAAGAGGTGGGCCGGCTTGCAGATTCCCGCTGATTCATGCGAGTTAGCGGCTACGTGTCTTTAGCGGCGGTGTAGCGTCAGAGAAAATCTGTCTGCGTGGCAGTTGCTGGCCGGCGAGAATCTCGGCATTGCAGTGCCATTGCGCCGTGTCTCTTAATCATGGGAAAGAATTATTAAAGCCAAACATAAACTCAGCGACCGGGGAAAATTGTTTGGTTGATTTTCCTACCTTTTTTTTATCGTTTGTTTAACCGTTTTATCTCCAGAGAGGCGCCGCTCTCTGGCGTTGCTTTCTAGCGCCATCTCTTTCCAACGCTCGCCACTGACGTGTATGTGCGAGAGAGAGAGAGAAAGGCGCTGCGGCAACAATTGTTTGCTGTTGCCATAAACTTGCTATAAATCCAAAATGTTAAATGCCAAACGGCGATAACTTGTGCGCAGTAGGAATATATATATTCTTATTCTTGTCTGATGTTTCCATATGCTTCCTTTATCAGCTTTCTAGTTTCTAGTGCTGTGTTCCAGCCCAATTGGGCGTGGCCATATATCACACACTCACATCCGCTTCATCAATATCAGAACAGAGGGCCCTCTAATGAAAGAACTAAGAACAAAAAGCCGTCTGACAACTCTTCTTCCCCTCTTTCTCCAACGAATCTGGGTTAGCCAACTACTTTTGTTCACCATTTGCTTTCTATTCCGATTCTGATTCTGGTACTGAGTCGGATTCTGGCTTTGGCTCTGATATTTCCACTTCGAATCTGGTTTCCGACCCTTTTCCACGGCGGCGCAAAGCCACGCATCGGAAAGTTCATTCAACTCTTTCTCTGCGCGTGCCTAACGGTCTGCCCGCCACCAGTGCTGTCCAGTACGGGCAGAAGATTTATTTTTTAGTTGGAAAAACAGGTGGAGTTTCAAGCCAAAAAAAAAGCAAGAAAACTGATGTAAACAAGCAGTGAAGACAGAAAATTAATATCAGTTTTAAAAAAAGTTATTAGTAATCTTAAAATATATATATTTAAAAATAATCTTATCCTCATAATTATTTTTATGAATGGTTATACTATTTTAAAAAAAACATTATGCTTAGTAACACTAAGATATAACGAAAACCCTAAACAAGTCAAATGTTATCAAGTGTCAGCATAAAAGTCCACTCAAAAGATAATCCAAAATCATTGATAAAAAAAAAGTCCCCCATTCGGCTGGCTTGTGGCCTTAAACCGCTAGATATGCTCGCTTGGCATCTCTGGGGGCCAACAATATGGCGGCCCCTTTGGGTTTGTTTACGCCAGCGTTTTATTTCTTTCTTTAATTAAGATTTGCACCTCTCGACGTGTTATGTAGATGTGACAACGTCAGCTAAGTCAACAATTGGCCGCTCATCTACAGGGACGCTCTTATCTCCCGATGAGGTTCGATGAAGCAACAAAAACGTTGCCACTGCCAGGGCCACGTCAGCCCCAGCGCCGAAAGCTGAACGCTGAATGCCGGTGATAAGGCTTTCCTCCAAGATTGAGATTATGTCATCCGCCGGAGTAATCTATTCGTGTGCGTGGATGCGCACCGAAATTGCAGCCGTGGCGCTGAAATGCTGCACTGGGCAATAAGAATCTGACACGTGGAATTTGCATAATGCCAGTCAGCTACAGCTGCTCCAGTTAGTTCCGCGGCAAATCTAGCGAGGATAATTGACGGTCCATATTTAGAACTGCCTGCCAAGTACTTGATGTAAACAAAGGGTTTGGTTGGGGAAAAGTTCATAGGTCAGATTATGGAATATTAATTTATTCATTAAAACAAACAATTTTCTTGATAATTACACTGAATGGATATAATTGTGAATTGTTCCGCTCTTGCTCATGAATTAAATTATTCAAAATTAAATAAAGCACAAGTTGTTAATTCACATTTAATGATTGGAAAGATTTAATCAACATTTTTGAAAAGAATTAAATTCGTCTGTTCGCCGGAGAAACCTGCCAATGAATTTCAAATTTCCCATTAACCCATATTCTACAAATGCTAATTTTTGGCCAAGTCGTAAATGATTCTTTTATTTTATGAGTCATGGGTTTTTGGAAACCAGTACTAGGTTGATTTCTTCTACTCAGCTACTAGAAACATCATTAAAAACAAGTTGTAGGATGGTATCTAAAAATAGATAGGATATTACTACAAAAGGCGGGTCATGATTGCATGACTTTGTTTAAAAACAAGCGTCTATTTTGTCATTAGCTTATCTCCTAACCCAGTAATCAAGTGTTAACCAAGTAATTATAGTAATAGACCGCCATTTGCTGACATCTGTTCTTTTTCGAATTTTTTTTAGACGCCCCATGGTGCGGACACTGCAAGGCTCTGGCTCCCGAGTACGCCAAGGCTGCCCAACAGCTGGCCGAGAAGGAGTCGCCCATCAAGCTGGCCAAGGTCGATGCCACCGTCGAGGGTGAACTGGCCGAGCAGTTCCAGGTCCGTGGCTACCCCACTCTGAAGTTCTTCCGCAGCGGTGCCCCCGTGGAGTACAGCGGTGGTCGTCAGGCCGCCGACATCATTTCCTGGGTGACCAAGAAGACCGGTCCTCCCGCCAAGGATCTGACCAGCGTTGCCGATGCCGAACAGTTCCTCAAGGACAACGAGATCGCCATCATTGGTTTCTTCAAGGACACCGAGTCGGAGGAGGCCAAGACCTTCACCAAGGCTGCCAACGCTCTGGATTCGTTCGTGTTCGGTGTCAGCAGCAACGCTGATGTCATCGCCAAGTACGAGGCCAAGGATAACGGCGTGATCCTGTTCAAGCCCTTCGACGACAAGAAATCCGTGTTCGAGGGTGAGCTCAGCGAGGAGAACCTGAAGAAGTTCGCCCAGGTGCAGTCCCTGCCCCTGATCGTTGACTTCAACCACGAGTCTGCTTCCAAGATCTTCGGTGGCTCCATCAAGTCCCACCTGCTCTTCTTCGTCTCCAAGGAGGCCGGACACATTGAGAAGTACGTCGATCCCCTGAAGGAAATCGCCAAGCAGTACCGCGATGACATCCTGTTCGTGACCATCTCCGCCGACGAGGAGGACCACACTCGCATCTTCGAGTTCTTCGGAATGAACAAGGAGGAGGTTCCCACCATTCGCCTCATCAAGCTGGAGGAAGACATGGCCAAGTACAAGCCCGAATCGAACGATCTGTCCGCCGAGACCATCGAGGCCTTCCTGAAGAAGTTCTTGGACGGCAAGCTGAAGCAGCATCTGCTGTCCCAGGAGCTGCCCGAGGACTGGGACAAGAACCCCGTCAAGGTGCTTGTTTCCAGCAACTTCGAGAGCGTCGCCCTCGACAAGAGCAAGTCTGTGCTGGTTGAGTTCTACGCCCCATGGTGCGGACACTGCAAGCAGCTGGCTCCCATCTACGACCAGCTGGCCGAAAAGTACAAGGACAACGAGGACATCGTGATTGCCAAGATGGACTCCACTGCCAACGAGCTGGAGAGCATCAAGATCTCTTCCTTCCCCACGATCAAGTACTTCCGCAAGGATGACAACAAGGTCATCGACTTCAACCTCGACAGGACCCTCGACGACTTCGTCAAGTTCTTGGATGCCAACGGTGAGGTTGCCGATGCTGAGCCCACCGAGGAGGCTGAGGAGGAGGAGGAGGCGCCCAAGAAGGACGAGTTGTAAATCCAACACAAACCCCACTCACAAACAACAACAACACATACACACACGAAAATCCAACAACTATGAACAGCAACATCCGTGCAAACAAAATGAAGCCACAACTAGCAACGTACATTCTGTAGTTTATTCTAACCCTTCGGCAGATTCGGGTGACCAGAGTGGCCCCATTCTAGGGCTGAGTTTTTAACAGTCGCCAGGATGGGCTAGCTGGCCACCGGCATCTATCATCGAAGCATTTGTCCTCGGTTTTTTATTCGACCAATTATTTCTGTTGTATGTACTTGCAACGCATATTTTAACGCTCTCAGCGCGACCATGTGTCCGTGGTTTGCGTATACTTAAAATTCAGTTTTAATGAAGAATGAATGGAAAGCGAGAAATTTTAATATGTAATTCTATAAGTTTTCTCTTTTGGAATTTTTAGAACCATTGAAAGAACTGATTAATAAGAACGTAACAAATAAAGTTGGTAACAACATTAAAACGAGTCTAGTTGTTTCATTGTGGGGCTACAAATATAAACTTACATTTTAATAACTTCATTTAATGACGGTACTAAAGGTAATGAAGGTTTAAAAATAAAAATTATTCTTGATTTGTATTTTAACAAGAAAGGAAAGCTAACTTCGAAAGTACCCGATGTGTACACCCTTGCGGTTAGGTTTGGATATTTATCTAAAATATCGCTGGCATCCCTTGAAAATGCGGTTTTCCCCTATAGGGCCCACAGTGATGGCTATATCTTCCCCAATACTCATCCGATTCTCAAGCGGAGTACCTTAAACGATTTCTGGGTCGATTTCCCACCATTCTGCATCAAAATCCTGAGACAGAATATTTTTTAGATTTTTTGTCCATTTTTCGTCATGGGATCCCTTGAAAATGCGGTTTTCACCTATAGGGCCCACAGTGATGGCTATATCTTCCCCAATACTCATCCGATTCTCAAGCGGAGTACCTTAAACGATTTCTGGGTCGATTTCCCACCATTCTGCATCAAAATCCTGAGACAGAATATTTTTTAGATTTTTTGTCCATTTTTCGTGATGGGATCCCTTGAAAATGCGGTTTTCACCTATAGGGCCCACAGTGATGGCTATATCTTCCCCAATTCTCATCCGATTCTCAAGCGGATTACCTTAAACGATGTCTGGGTCGATTTCCCACCATTCTGCATCAAAATCCTGAGACAGAATATTTTTTAGATTTTTTGTCCATTTTTCGTGATGGGATCCCTTGAAAATGCGGTTTTCGCCTATAGGTCCCACAGTAATAGCTATATCTTCCCCAATTCTCATCCGATTCTCAAAAGGAGTACCTTAAACGATTTCTGGGTCGATTTCCCACCATTCTGCATCAAAATCCTGAGACAGAATATTTTTTAGATTTTTTGTCCATTTTTCGTGATGGGATCCCTTGAAAATGCGGTTTTCACCTATAGGGCCCACAGTGATGGCTATATCTTCCCCAATTCTCATCCGATTCTCAAGCGGAGTACCTGAAACGATTTCTGGGTCGATTTCCCACCATTCTGCATCAAAATCCTGAGACAGAATATTTTTTAGATTTTTTGTCCATTTTTCGTGATGGGATCCCTTGAAAATGCGGTTTTCCCCCATAGGGCCCACAGTGATGGCTATATCTTCCCCAATACTCATCCGATTCTCAAGCGGAGTACCTTAAACGATTTCTGGGTCGATTACCCACCATTCTGCATCAAAATCCTGAGACAGAATATTTTTTAGATTTTTTGTCCATTTTTCGTGATGGGATCCCTTGAAAATGCGGTTTTCCCCTATAGGGCCCACAGTGATGGCTATATCTTCCCCAATTCTCATCCGATTCTCAAGCGGAGTACCTGAAACGATTTCTGGGTCGATTTCCCACCATTCTGCATCAAAATCCTGAGACAGAATATTTTTTAGATTTTTTGTCCATTTTTCGTGATGGGATCCCTTGAAAATGCGGTTTTCCCCTATAGGGCCCACAGTGATGGCTATATCTTCCCCAATTCTCATCCGATTCTCAAGCGGAGTACCTGAAACGATTTCTGGGTCGATTTCCCACCATTCTGCATCAAAATCCTGAGACAGAATATTTTTTAGATTTTTTGTCCATTTTTCGTGATGGGATCCCTTGAAAATGCGGTTTTCCCCCATAGGGCCCACAGTGATGGCTATATCTTCCCCAATACTCATCCGATTCTCAAGCGGAGTACCTTAAACGATTTCTGGGTCGATTTCCCACCATTCTGCATCAAAATCCTGAGTCAGAATATTTTTTAGATTTTTTGTCCATTTTTCGTGATGGGATCCCTTGAAAATGCGGTTTTCACCTATAGGGCCCACAGTGATGGCTATATCTTCCCAAATTCTCATCCGATTCTCAAGCGGAGTACCTGAAACGATTTCTGGGTCGATTTCCCACCATTCTGAATCGAAATCCTTAGACAAAATATTTTTTAGACTTTTTGTCCATTTTTCGTGATGGGATCCCTTGAAAATGCGGTTTTCACCTATAGGGCCCACAGTGATGGCTATATCTTCCCCAATTCTCATCCGATTCTCAAGCGGAGTACCTGAAACGATTTCTGGGTCGATTTCCCACCATTCTGCATCAAAATCCTGAGACAGAATATTTTTTAGATTTTTTGTCCATTTTTCGTGATGGGATCCCTTGAAAATGCGGTTTTCCCCTATAGGGCCCACAGTGATGGCTATATCTTCCCAAATTCTCATCCGATTCTCAAGCGGAGTACCTGAAACGATTTCTGGGTCGATTTCCCACCATTCTGAATCGAAATCCTTAGACAAAATATTTTTAGACTTTTGTCCATTTTCGTGTGGGATCCCTTGAAATGCGGTTTTCCAGGGCCCACAGTGTGGCTATATCTTCCCAACTCCCGTTCTGTCCTTTTTTTTAAATATTTTTTAGATTTTTTGTCCATTTTTCGTGATTCCTTTGGATTTCTTGAAAATGGGTTTTATAATAGAATAATTTTTGTTTTTGATTTTTAAAATAAAAATCAAGAATATTTTTTTATTTTTATAATAAAAATCAAAAATAAAAGTTTTTTTTTTAATTATTTTAAGATACAAAATATTATTCGCAGTCCCTGATTTTAACTTACAATAACGATAATAATAATAACCGTAGTTATTAAACTGCCGCCTTAAACGCAATCCCGTATGCTTAGGGAAGATTTTGTAACTGATATTACAAAAAAAATTCGAAGAGAGGCAAAATAATTTAAATTTACGTTATTTTAATTTAGACTTATCGATTAAAAGTATTGTAAACTATGGAAACTACCTGTATACATTAATTTACAGTGCTGTAAAACGCATAGAGACGCAGTGCTCAGTAACGAATGTACACATTTCCCAGGACCATCAGAAGCCTTTTTTCCTTTTCCTCAATTTCTGTGGACCAAACTTTGACTTAAAATGAGACTAGCCAACTGTGGTGACCTCTCTACTTTCTGCATGATAAGGCCAAATCATACAGCTGTCAATGAAAGCTATTCTAATGAAGGGAATAAAAGCCGCGCAGCGACCTTCAAACGGGATTACCGATGTATCGTGAGTGCGGCATTTCACGATATGCCCCAGACCTGAGAGACGCGCCGTGTAAACGACACATTCTCCCGACGAAGCTCTTAATCGGTGCTCCAGGTTTTGCTCCTCGAAGAATAAAAAATTATCTACAAACAGTGCACATATTACAAAAGTAATATGTTTCAAACGGCGCAAATGTACAGTGCGGCAGCGTCTAGATACCCCGTATAATAAGAGTGTCCAGATCTCTTCCCGTAGTCCACATTTGGTATGTTTTGCTATGCTTCTCTTTTTGGTTGTGTTTTTTTCCTCTCGGCCGAGGGTGATGGTGAGGGTGCGAGGCCCAGACTACTTTCACTGCATTAACGGGTTTTCGCTCTTGCATTGCGATTGAAAATTTTGTTATTTCAGTGCAGACATGAGCTGCCTCTGCCAACCGCGTGTTTCTGGTGGGGGAGGTGGTGATGGTGGCTGCTGCGGCGGCGGTGGAGGCGTCGAAGGAAACTGCAGTCCTCTGAGCAGGAAGCGAAACAGTGGCAGCACAATGGACGAATTCGACAAGGCCAGCACAGTGGCCCAAGCGGATGACACGGATTACATATCTCCACGCACGCCGGGCGATCTAGACCCGGATCCGGAAAGCCTTGCTGACGCCGAAAAGAATGACGAGTTTACTCATCTTTGCGCCTTTCGGCGGAAGGTCTACGATGCCATAGCGGCCCTGAACGATGAAAGCTTTGACAAGCACATGGCCCGACTGCTAATGCACTATGAAAGGTAAGTACCTAAGTAGGTGTGAAGTTGGTTTTATTTCAATGTGCTTTGCCCTTTCCAGTGCCATTCGGGAGGAGTTCGAGCTGGCCCAGTTATCACCGGAGCGCTGCCGCAAACTAGCCCGTATCCTTATCAGCCTTACTGACGTTGTCCACACAATGGCCCAAGGTCGAACGCAACGTCAGGAGGACGGCTACCGCCAGCGCATGTGCCATATAATGGGTTTCTACATTTCCTGCGAGCTTTGCGCTGCCCAGGAGCCCATGGAAAGTGAACAGTGCATCATCAACAGGATCAGCAGCTGCCTGAAGCTCTATGTGGAGTATGGAACGGGTGGCGCTGGCGTCCACCGGGAGCATGTGCTGCGCACACTTCTCGCCGCCCCGAAGCTCTTCAACAGGGCCAGCATTTTATCTGTGCTTTACAGGTACTTTCTGTCATGATCCACTTAACGCAACATTGTGTTCTACAACCTACTATCGTGTTTTATTGCCCGAAACCGCCCTATCAAAGCAGAATTCCCCAAACAATGAAATTTAGAAACGATTATTTTAGTGTCTGTTATCTTTGGTGATAAGTCTTCCGGCTTATTGATGGTTTTTCGAATTAGAGTTTGAGATATACTCTAAACACTCTTAATCTTAATGATAATTTTCATTATTTCGAGGGTTTTTTTATTGTCGAAGTCATTTCAATCATTCTTTTCCCTACAGCCGTCTATTCCCTCACTGGAAGATGCCCAGCATTATGTTGCAACTGGAGCTGCCGGATAAACTGTACATCGAATACATACTCATCTTCTACTACTGGCAGCGCCTGGAGCCGGATAATGCGGTCAAGGAGCGCATCGTGGACTTTGCCGACAAGTTTATGAGGCCCTCAAAGTCGCTGGCCATGAGCAGTATGTACGCCAACTACCTGCCCAAGTACACAGCCCAGAATGCGGCCACCCGCACCATATTGGAGTACCTGCGACTCAGCAGCGGCGCCAGTCTGCACGTGGCAAGCAAGGCGGACAATCGTCTGCCCCAGTCCGACGAAGTGGTGAGTGTGGCACAGTGTCTTCAAAGCCTATGTGTTGCTTTGTTTTGGGCCCAACTATGATGTCTTAGTAAAAGGTCTGATTCGGATAAGCAGGTGGGGCAAAGGACATCGCCGGCGCAGTTAGTCGCGTGACAGGCCTTGGCTGGCTCCACATTGCCATCCCCAAAATGACTACAAACCTTGCTGAGTGCCTCAAACTCTCCAAATAAACCCCCATTATCCATGCCTTCAGGTGTACTAAGTAACCTTCATTCTTTTACCCACAGATACTCAGTTCAGATGACGAGGACAGCTGCCCGCTGTGGGATAGCATGGAAGCTGCTCCAGCCACCACTGTGAACAATCATCCGCCCATTTTTCTTCAGAATCTCTGCCGAAATGCTCGCCAACTGGAGCCGTGCAAGCGGGCCACAGCTCTGTTTAGCGGCATCGACAGCTCCATCGAAATTGTCGAGTTGCGTGACTCCGACGACGAAGTGGAGATGTTTTCGGTCAACTTTAATGTGCCAGCCAATGTGGATGGAAATACTTCGAATTCCAACTCAAACGACGCCAATCAGATCACAACGATTCACGTGGAGGACGATGCAATGGCCGTTACCCGCATCTATCCCAGCAATCTGCGAACCTACAAAAGAGCGGTGACCCTGGCTCCGTCCCCCACCTACACAGTTCCGAGAATTGTGAGCAGCTACAGCTGTCGCCGAGATAGTCTTCATTTGGTGTCGACCACAGCTCCCCATCTCGTCGATCAGGGCGTGCAGATCTCGACCAATCAGGACGAGTACGACAACGATGGGAGTGAGGTTGACCAGTCACACGTCCGAAAACGAGGCTTCCCCTATTTGAGAAGCCGAAGGACCACTTTAAGCAGTGGTAGTGGATCAAATACTCCCTTGCATCACAGCCGCCAGTCTTCTAGTCAGAACAGCCACTGCAGCGAAACGTCGCTCACGAAGAAGCAGGTCACCTTTAGTCCCCTGCACCTGGGAGCCACTGCATCCAGCTCCTACTCAGGGGCTCTCAAAAAGCCAGCCATCAAGCAGTACAAGTCGACCACCCCAGCTGATCGTTTGGAAGCTCTTCGCCAAACAACGCGCAAGGGTATGAAGGAGAACCATTAGTTCTTTAACTTTTTTCATAATTTCTATTTCCATTTTCAGACCACTTCCAGGCCAGTGCGCAAATGTTCGCCAAACTGGAAGCCAAGAAGATAAAGCACACTCGAGAGTACACGCCGAGCCAGTTGACACCCACCACCACAAACTCCTCCAGTGGCACCCCTCCCCGCAATGGTGTCCCGCCTCAGAAGCAGAAAGTGGTTCTGCCCACACCACCAGCATCGACGCACAGTTCAAACAGTCCATGCCAGATACAAAGAGCCTCCACTGACACGCTCAGCTCCATTGACCAGGAGAAGCTATGGTCGCATAACAAGGAGTACGAACTCCCGCGCCGATTCCCAAAAACTAGCATCAGCGATCAAGTGAAGTTCTACAACCAGTTGCTGAGTATTCAGCGGGAGAAGATCCGCCGGCACAGATTGAAGGCGAAGGCTCTTCGGGAGATGCAGGCTAAGGTCGATTACCGAAAGCTCAAGAAGCAGGCGGAGAAGCAGTGCCGCCAGCTGCGAAAAATGATCGCGAAACGGCGGAAGGAGCTGAGGCGTTTGGAGCACGATCTCGCCATTATTAGAAACTGTGCTATTGAAAGATATCCTATTGTAAGACTGAAACGTTGTAATCTTAAGCGCTTGGAGTTGCCTGCGAATTCAAATCAGAAAACGCAGAAGCAACAGGAGGAGCAGCCGCAAGAGACTCCCAAGGAGATGAATCAAGAGGTGCACAGGAAGCTATTCAACGAAGAAAAGCCCTTGTCGGAGAAGAAGAAAAGCCCAGAGAAGGCAAAAAAGAAGTTGAAGAAGTCAAAGGTTTTGGAAAAGACTGTCCAAAGTGAGGAAAGGGAATCGTTCAATGGGAAAAGACCCAAACCTGACAAAGAGAAAAAGAAGGAAAACCATTTAAAGGAGACGCCCACGAGCTTGGACAAGGCTGTTGAAATGGAGAAGAGAGAAAGGCTTCGAAAGACGGATACATTGGAGAAGAAGAAAAGGCCAAAACCGGAGAAAGCTAAGAAAAAGAAAAAACCATTGAAGAAGAAGTCAAAGCATGTGGAAGATCACATCCATACGGAGGAAGTAGAACGACAAGTGCCAGAAGAATTGCAAGAGGATCATCGGTTGAAGGAGTCGGAGTCGAGTCAACTGGAAACCCAAAAGCAAGCACCGCAGAATCGCAAGCGTCGAAAGCGCCGTAGAGCTCATTCTATTTGGAGTCATATTAAGAGCCGGAAAAAGAAACATTCAGAAATGGAAGCACCAGTAGAGGTGTTACAAGTTGATTCCAGACTGGAAACAGAACCGGTAGCCGAAGAACCCGAACCAGCTGCAGAGGAAGCGCCATCACCCATCTTCAAGGAGCAGAATCAGGATATGGTTCCCGAGGTTGGAAATGAACTGGAGGTTCCACCCTACAATCTAGAGCCGGAAGAGGATGAAACCAGTAGACTTCTCACGCCTGCTAGCGACAACGATCTCGACCAGGTTACCAGCCATGTGCCCGTGTACTTGCTCAACGGCGAGAGCCGAGATGTCAGCACTCCCCTGCCCAGCAGCCAGTCAAGTGCCAGCGAAGGATTGAACTAGATTAGATTAGGACGTCCAGTCACGCCACCCACCAAGCCCAGTTCTAGTAGTTCCCACGCTATCTCTTCGCCAGCAATAGTATTTATTTAGTGCTTTACCCTAAGCGATGCCTAACCCAGTGTTGATGCACCAGACCTTAATTTAGATCTTATGTAGCCAATTGAAAATTGTTAAATATTTTTTTATTTTTTTTAAGGCTTCAAATGCAATCTATCCTAGTTCTCGATGAACCCAAACTTGTACCAAATTCTGGCATTACCCCGTGTCAATTTTAATGAAATGAAACTATACATATATCTAAATATAACGGTATGAAATTATTAGTGTATATGACGTAATTCACATAATAATATAAGCAGCAACTGTTTGATAGTTTGTTCTCTTAATTAAGCGTGTTTTGGGCTAAAAAGAAACATATTTTAGTTTGAAAACTAAGCAATCTAGCAACAGGTTTTCGTTCGTTCGAAAAACATGAAAGTTTGTAGTCACTTTTTATCAGAGAGAACCTAAAATTTATATTTTTTACGAATATTGTGATTAATAAACGATTAATGGAAAGCCATAACAGAAACAAAAGAGGTTTACCAACAATTACCTTATCCCTAGGAGGCTTAAGCTAAAAAAACACTCCCACAGGTCATCGCATTATGGAGGAGCCCCAGAATCGACACACTCGGCCATCTCCTATAGCTATGACTTCACATTCCACCAGCGAGTCCTATGAATTGGAGCGCACATCCTCTAAAATCCAGCATACACGAGAACACGTGGAGAATCTCAAGCAAAGGATCGACTATGAACTAGATAAGCTGAAGAAATTCCGCGACTATTTTGTGAAAGTCGAAGAGTCGGAGAGGAGCGTCAAGAAGGCGGCATCAAAGGTGGTCCAGAGGAAGCACATGACTTGGCGCGAAAGCCTAGAAGCCAATCGTTCGCTGAGGAATCGTCTGGGTGGGACTCCTGCGGAGATCAAAACGGAGCGGTTCGGAGTGGTAGCCGTTAAATCATCACCTGAGTCTAAAGATTCTCCTCAAAAGAAAGGACCGGCGCCGCCAGAAAAGTATACCCCAAAACCCACTCCGAAAGATAAAGAGTCCTGCGAGAAAAGACCAAGTGGCGGATGGTGTTGGTGTTGCGGCCAGTGCAGTTATCCTTGCTCCGTGTACCAAGGTAGCTATGGCATCGCATGCAATGGTGCCTGCAACTGTGACTGTGTCACCAATGGATGTTGTAATTGGAATACAGACCAGCAGTATCCGCCACCAGATTGTAGGGAAGTGTCACCCCACCAGGAATGTCGGTTTGGAATTCCATATCGAGTCTTTCCCAGGCCGACTGCCAACCGACTAGTTTCCGATCTGAATACTGAAGAGTATTTAAGAAATGCTAAAGAATGTGCCGCCATGATGCCCGATCGGGCCAAGAAATCCACTAAGAAATGCCAAAGGACTCCATCCTCTGGAAGCAAGCGGACGGAGTCGTCTGGAAGAGCCAAAAGTCCTAGAGGGGTGGCCAAGTTGAAACAAGACCAAAAATGCAAAACAAATCTGGAGAAAAAATTGGAAAAACTTTGTGAAAAGCCAGTGAAAAAGGAGCAAAGGACTTTTAAAAATGAAGTGAAAAAGGAGCAAAGGACAATGGAAAAGCCAGTGAAAAAGGAGGCAAAGTGCACCCGGGAGAATGATAGAAAAATCAAAGATGAGAACTACGATAAGTACATACGAATGTATGAGCAAGAAAATTGCCGAGACATAGCCCCTGAATGTGCGGATAATAAAGGTCCTCATCCTTGTAATAGGAAAGAGAGAACATATCACCAGGTGGAAAAGTGTCCTGTAAGAAATCAAGCTTCCACTCTCATGGATTCTGATAAAATTAGGGAAAAGATTGGGAAACGGATCGACTTGAAGAAGTTTCGGGGTCACCAGGAATGCGAAGAGGAACCCTATAGATGTAAGCCCTACAATGAAACCCGTAACTTTCCCGAGCGCGGAAGAGAACCATCTGATTTAATATGTTTTCCATGGTGCAAGGAGGATGACCCATGTAATGCCTATCAAGAAAACAGTTGTGAAAGCTTCGATGAGACTCTTAACAGAAAATGTCTCGAAGAAATGGCATGCAGGACGAAGTGTAACCCCAAGATGGAGTGTAATTATTTTATGGAAGAAGGACCAACTGGTCCATGGCCTGAGGACCTATGTCTAAATCAAAATCTAAGTAATACTTCATTATTTCGCACATATTACAAGCATTCAAAGTCGTCATTTGAGGTCGAAAATCATCGGGTTATTAGTCGCGAAACGTGTGAGTGTCGCAAGGAGACCCTTGTAAGACAACAGCCACGAAATGAAAGATTACCACCTTCTCATTATGCTGGGAAACCAAGGGAGCCCTGCTTAGATTCCAGAACTTATCAATATAGGAGTGACTCCACAGAAAGAAAACGAAAGGCCCAGACTGAGGCGAGTTGTCGAAAGGAGAGTCCCACCCAAACAGAACCCCAAAATATGTGCGAAAAGGCTTCACAGGTGAATATGGTTAGCCAATATCAAAGGGATACGGGTGGAAGTCAAAAAGGATCATCCCCAACCGATAAAATTGTAGCTCCAACTACACGCCAGTTTAAAAGCCCAAATCGCAAAAAAATTGAAAAGGATTGCGGGTGTTTCTCGAGAGCTCAGGCCAATACAAATACTCCTAGAGAGGCTGCTGTGAAAAAGGAGCAGCCCCAGCACATTTATAAAAAAGAAACGTCTAAACAATCCTACACTGATGATTGCAATCATCAGCCACTGAATAAGACTTTTGATAGACGCCCCAGGGAGCTCAAGAAACATCGAGAAGGAGCCCCCCAAGATACCTACGAACAAGCTGGTCGTTTCCAAAAGGAGCTTTGTAAAGGATTAATTAAACACGTTGTGTGTGGAAAGGAAACCTTGTCTTCCAATAGACCAACTTCTAACGAAAATAAAAGTTCATCGCAGCCAAGTAGTGACTCACATGATCGTTATACATCCTATAGGCAACCTAAGTGGAAAGAAAATTCCAGGGAATGCAACCAAAATACCATACCTTTTCAAAAAGGAATGTATGGAATGTATGATCATTGCTATAGCTCCCCCAATGAGGAAAGAAACACTCCACTTCAAGAGCCTTGCAGTCCAAGTAAAAGAAATGCACCAAAATATTCCCAAGGAAGACAGGACTATGGAGATACCTATAGTCACATAAATCAGGAAAGAGATACCCTTCATAAACCGTGTAATCAGATCCTGAGAAGGGAGCCTCCGAATCAAAATATGAATTCAAATGATTTGCATGCTACTTTGCCATCTATTCGAAATCGAAGGAATTGTGAAAGACAATACAATGAATGTATGAGGAGGGAGTCTGTACCCCAAACAATAGAACCCTGTAACCCACAAGGATTGAGAAAGGATACAAGAACTGCTCCTCCCGAAACCGGCAGTCGAGGCAACCAAAAGGAGCTTAAAGAATCGAGTACCGACTCCAATTTTGACTTCAGATATCGATTGAAAAATCAACCTACGGAGTACCTTAGTCCGTTCAAAGGTAGACAAAACTCTCAAAGACCTAATAGTTCATATCATCCAGACCCTTCACCACCACGTCACTCTCATAGATGTAACTGTGACAGATGTGTGGCGCAATGTCGCAATCACGGGGTATTTGATAAATCCTACCAGAACCAAAATAATAATTATATGGATCAAGGATCTGCTGCGGATAATTACAAAAATATGACCAGATCTACACCTCCAAACTTCTATCAAGTATCTGATGACCCTAAAATCACAAAGAGAACCTCTCATAACGATGTGGCTTATAGTCCTAACAGGGCTAGCTATACCGACAAATGTGGGGAGGAAGAGAATAAAGGTTTCTACAAAAAACTCAATGAGGAAAGACCACAACCCATAGAAAGATCTAACTATTCGAATAGGCATTTAGAAAAGGCCCTGGACTCCTACAAAAAAGAGATTCCTGATTCATATGAAAATAGACAGGTCCATCAGAGATCCCAAAATGATTGTAAGAAGGAGGTTCCGCAGGAAATGGAATATCAACAGAACTGGGAAAGATCTCCCTATAAAGGAAGAGTCACTTCTCGAAGTCTTAGCCCAACAAGAAGAGAATCCCTTGATTATTTTCAGACAGAGTTAAGAAAATCTTTAATAAAAGACTCTCACAAGGAAAACTTAAGAAATAAGAATGAAGAATGTAGAGAAGACGACACACATATGAATCCTGTTTCTCCTGAGAAAGAATACAAATCTCAAAGGGAGCCTAATGAGGTAAGACCCCCTTCACGAATCGCTAGTCCGATTAAAAGTCAGGCACCACTTGAATATTTCAAAAGAGTAGTAGGGGAATCTGCAATAAAAGACCCATGTCAGATAAAAGATAAAACTTTTAGGGAAGAATACAGACCTCAACGACATCCAAATGAGCTAAGACCCTCTTCCCGAAACGATGGTCCAAGTAGAAGCCAAGCAGCCGTTGATAATTTTAAAAGGGAGATTGGAGAATTGCTAAAAGACTCCCACAAAGACGTAAAACCAGAATCATTTGAGGTAGTTGATAGGCATATTAAACAGGAATCTTCTAGAGAAACCGATAGGCATATTCAACCTGAATCATCTCGGCAAGAATATGGACCCCAAAGACATCCAAATAAGGAGGAACAATCTTCTCGAGGAACTAGTCCAATAAAAGGTCAGTCCTTTCATCATTTAAAAGAAGAGCTCGGACAATCCTTAAAAGACTCACACAAAGATGTGAAACCAGAAACACTGGATAAAATCAAGCATAAACCTTTCAGAAAACAAAACACAGAGCCACCATCACCTCGAAGTCCCAGCCCGAAAAGAGGTCAGGCCGTTGATGGTTTCAATAGGGAGATGAGAGAATCACTGTTAGAAGGATTAAGTTATCCTAAACCACATCCATATGCTGACAGACATATGCAACTATCTTCTCCTAATCGGTCTTCCAGGGGAAAATCTTCAGAAAGAAAAGTTTTCAATAAGTTACGATCAACTTCCAGAAGCACTAGCCCTGATCGTTGTGATTCAAAAAGGCCAACACAAACAATAATGAATGATTCTTATAATAAATTTAGTCCTGATTCTCACAGAGAAGAGAAAGGGACATCCCCAGCTTCCCATAGAATCCATAAAGTATCATCGAATGATTCTTACAAGAAATTTAGTCAAGAAATATCTAACTCAAGTAAAAAAGGATCTCCCGAGCAATACACAGCTTATACAGCAACTTCCCAAAGGAACTTCTTGTCGAGTCCCAGCAGAAGTATTCCACTCCGACAAGAACTAATGAAAGATGCTCACAAGATAGTTAATCCTGGATCGTCCAAAGAAGCAAATAGATTGGTTAATCAGGAACCTTTGGGAGTTTCACACAGAGAAGCAGGACCAGACGAATCAAATTTATTTATAAAATCACCCAATGCTACTAACAATGTCATAGACCGGGATATGGTAAATGAATCCAACAGGTACAAGGAGAAAAAACTGGCTTCCAGGAACTCTAGAAGCCTCACGGTACTTGATGAGATGAGGCAATCACTGCTGGACGAATCCTACAGGGAACTGCCGGAGTCATTAAAAGAACCCAAAGGTCATAGAGCATCCTCGACAGCTTTCACAGACACTTGCTCTGATGCTACCATTATAAAAGGACCTGATCGTCCATCAAATCAACTGATGAATGATAGAACTAATAGACAGAGTAGACCCAGCCGATCTCGAAGCTCGAGCCCAATGAGAAGCCACGTCAGTCCAAACGATACCATAAGACAGATGAGAGAATCTTTAATACATAGCTCCCACAGCCAGCTTCCTGGCACTTCCCAACAGGTCAACCTTGACCCAGTTATTACAAAATCTCGTGGGTCTAGTCCTCATAAAAGTCCCAGGGAAAATACTCCTAGGGGTTTCAATAAACAAATGAGGGAAGCAATATTAAACAACTCGTACCAGAGAGAAAGTCCAAGAGGCTTCCCACAGGAATCCCCAAAAGAATTCCAAAGCACTACATCAGTTGCTTATCACTCTCCGGACAAACATCGCCATGCCTCGGGTCACGATCGGGAACCATGTAGAGGTCCTTATGTGAATTCCGATGAGGAAGAAACGCAAAAAACTAATAATATTCCCATCTATGAAAGTACTTATAATGATAGTTACCAACTTCTCCAGCCAAAACCTCCTGATGCTAAATCGCGGCCATCAAGTAGTCCCTACCAAGATTTCGATCCGCTTCCAGAGTGGCTGGAAACATTCGAGAGCTGTGACCGCCCAGATGATATTTGTGGGTCATCCCGAAGTTTCAGAAGGAATACGAGTCCCGATGGAACTAACTCCGTGCCAGCATCGTATCGAGGCACCAGTCCTTGCAAAAGTCGTACTTCCGATCCATACCCAAAGGATAATAGTTCCTCCAGCACAGAGTGTCGCGAAGAACAAAGGGGATGTTTTGGGTTCCAGTCCACTTGCGAGGATGGCGAACCTCCTAGAGCTTCGTGCCTTGCTTGCCAGGAGAATGATGAGTCGTATTCTGAGATTGAGGCTGTTTGCGAAAAGAGCGCTCGTTGTGTCACCTTCAACGACGAGGACTGCAGCGTTATCGATTGGGATCGGGCCTTGCTGGAAGATGGTGAAGAGGACCAAAACGCAGGACTTCCCCACACATGCAGTAAGTTAAAGGATATTAGGATATGAATACTATTAACATATATTTTATGTATTTAAAATTCCAGGATCAAACAGCTCAGCGGATCACACTTGCATGGAATCCTTCTACGGATCGGCGGAGCACACATGCACTGAATCCGTGTGCGGAGACGACTGTGCCAGTGGCAGGCAGACTTATACAGAAACAGACTATGATGTTCCAAAGTTCGAGGCCTGCCCCTGCATGTATCAGACCTATCTGAGTTTAGCCGCCATGTGCCAGTCCAATGAAAGATTCATACAGTGACAGTTCCTCGAACTACTCTCTACTTTTTTTAGTTTTTAGCTCCTTAATTTATATATTTTGTACATTTATTAAATTTTAATTAAAACACAACGAGAAAAATAACTAAAATGGAATGTTTTTGGACGGAATGGGCTTCTCTACAGTGTCTTCGATGGCACTCGCGGGCTGTGCTCCCGACTTCTAGCCCTGGTGAAGCGATCCTCGTTGAGATTGGATCGCAGTTCCCGTACTTGCTGCTCATATTCGGTGGCCAGACGCTCCTGGTGGCTGCAGCGCTCTCGTTCCTCCTGCAGATCTTTCTATAATGGTTCAAGATATATATTATATGGTATGGCATGGAATAATTCAAATCCTTACCAAGGCCTGTTGGTATTGGCTTTCCAGCCGATGCATGTGGCTTCTAGCTCTAATATCCCCATCTTCCTGCCGCTGCTGGTCGTTGTGCAAGCGCTCCAGCATCTGATCGGCGGTGTCAGTGGTGACCTGTTTCATGGCACTCGCCTGCTGAAGTTCATCCTTCAATCTTTCGCATTGTTTTTCAAGCTTGAAAGATTATTATTTACATTTTATTGAAACAAAACTACTCAGGCGAAAACTACTCACAAACTCATGGGAATAGTAGGTTAGTAAAGGTAGTTAAGAAGCTTGGAAAGAGTTAAAACACGAAGTGGTCTACGTGGAGATGTCTAGCTACGTCTACTAATACTGTCTGAGATCAGAGCTGAAGGTTACCTTCTTCCGGATGTCGTAGACTTCGTTGAGCTCTGCATTCAGCTTAAGCTTTTCCGCGTCCAGTTTATCGCAGAGCTCTTTGCGAGCCTCGAGATCCACCTTCTGCACCAGCACATCACCCTGTGCCTTTTCCAGATCTCGCTCCAGACAGCGTATGGTGGCCCTGGCGGTGGTAAGCTGCAAGTCCATCTCCTCCACAACACACTGCTTGGTGTGCAGTTGATCCTTCAGACAACAAATCTCACCCTCAAGATCGCAGATCTGCCGTCTGCAATGAAATTATTAATAATTTTATTGTTTCAATATAAAACATATAATATTTCTTACTTAAACTCTGCTGCCTCGCACTCGAGACTCTGGTTGTTTCCTTCCAGCGCCACTTGGTCCTGGCTGAGGCAGTGATAGTGGTCCAAGAGCTCGTCGCGTTCCCTTTCCTTTAAGTGAGATGACACCTGTATTCCGGCCCTAGGACTAAGTAATCTTAACCTCTAATTTACTAACTAGACTGACCTTTTGGGTGAGCAGGTCCTCGGCCTTCTTCACCTCCTGGACATACTTTTGCAGCTGCTGCCTCATGTTGGCCACCTGCTGCTCCGAGTCCTTCAGTTTTCTTCTGCAGAGTCTTGGCCTCCGCCTGGGCATCGCTCAGCTTGTCCATCAGTCGTCTGTGGGGCAACGTGTTGGATTATTACAAAAACACCTCTAATGATTGAAGTGGCGGGCCACAAAAAAATAAGAAAAACAAGATGTGCCCCAGCGCGGAAGCCATTCTATGATAGCCTCAGTTCGCTAATGACTTTTTTTTGGCTTACCCGTTCTCTGCTATTGCCTCATCGCGGCTGGCTTTGAGTGCCACAATCTGTTGCCTCAGCGTTTTACTTTCCGTTGAGGTCTCCGTCAGTTCTGAGTCGCGTTGCCGGTTCCTGTTGGCCAGCTTTCTGGAATACAAAGCAAATCAATTGGAAATCGACGAACAAACAATCAATGCCAAGTGTCTGCCAGAACCTGACCCCCTTCCGATGGCCATAAAGAGAGAGGGCCTTACACTGGGAAAAAACTTTCTAATTAAAGCCTACATATAGTCATCGTTGTGGTAGGTCAACAGATGGTGTTGAAAAGATTGCCACTCTTTAAGATTCATATTCCAAGATTAAATCAATTACGAGTCAAGATCGCAGGGCAGTGTCTAGCTTTAAGTAGAGATGCCAGGCACGTAGCCAGCATGTCCACATCCACATCCGCACATGGCCCAAACCCGCACCGAAGCTCAAGAACACGCCGCAGTAGCAATCAACGGAGGCAGTCAAAGTCGCCAGCCATCGGCGTCCGTCATTAAGGCTAAACAAAGTTCAAATACCCGTCTTAAAAGGCTAAGAGAGCGGCCATAGAGAGAGAGAGTCTGACATTTGGCTGGTTACCTTTCTGGCCAGACTCGCCTTGTGTAGTTGGCCCGAATGCTAAGAGAGTTGGGCTCAGACGTTTCTTACCTGCCCGAGCGAACGGATCGCGGTCGCTGGCTCGGTCAATCAGTCAGTCAGTCAGTCAGTCAGTCACTCAATCCGTCGATTCTACCTATGGGATTACCTTACTGTGATCGGGTTTTTGTTTATTGTGCGTCGTGATTGCTGAAACCAAATCAAAACACAATTATCCAAACAACCAGTTTGGATTTTATTGACAAAGAAGTTGCAAAAGGTGCGAAAACCAGGCCTGAGGGCGGCTTTAATTCCCAGAAAGTCGGAATAAATAAATCAATTTATGAAGAGGAAGTCTTCAGTCGTTCGGAGTGTTGGTGTTCTTGGCTCGGAGGGTCTGCCGGGGAGTGACTCATTAAAGTCGTTTCTTAGAAAATAAAAGTTGAAGAAATAAAACTACAAACTAAATAAAACTGTGTCTCTGATCGAATATTAATGAAAAAAACAAGGAAGGAATTTTAAAACAAACTTCCTAAATTATTTATAGACTTGATGCGCGAACATGATCTTTAAAGTTAAATATCTAATACCTTATATACCATATATTCATCTTTAAAGATATATAAATAAATCCCAGAATACCTTATCTTTTAATCCTAAACTCAGTTCTAAGACCCATATTCTTAGAACCCCAAGATTAGTAACTAAACCCTCACTCCATTTTAATGACATTTAAAATTCCCTGAAAACATTTCCTAATTAAGTTGCTTAAACCCAGTTTTTTTTTTAACAAAAAGCTTGCGAAAGGTTTGAATAAAAAAATAAGTAAAATAAAAGGAGAATCTCTGGGAAAGCCAGAATCAAAGACCGACAAAGGCCCAAACCGTCAAAACCAGTTGGCTAAGCGGACCAAACTGGCCACATATCACGCAATGGGCCGCCCAAGTGTGTGGCACCTTTCGTGTCTGGACAGTGGATCGCTCCAGCACCGCTTCGCTGAGTGTTGCTGCCACATGCCGCGGTTTCGTCATCGACGCTTGCCGCTTACATAAGAAGCTCCCCTCGATTATAGCCACTTGCTGCTCCAGCTCCGGCTCCAGCAGAAGATTTCTGGCCCACGGAGGCGAAAAGAAGTCAAGATAAATGGGTATTTGGGTCATGGTTAACCGCGCGCTGACCGTTTACTGGTTTTCAGTGTTTTGATTTTTGTGTTTTTATTTTTTCTGTTTCGATTCCGATTTTTGGGGTTTTTGGCCGTTTTTGCGGTTTGTCCGGCCAACATGATAATCAGCTAGTTGCCCCAAAGGGTTGGCTAATACGAATTGGACCCGCTTTAAGCCCTGCTCCAAGCTACAAGCTTCAAGCTCCACCTCGACAATAGAAAAGTCATCCATCATCCGGTTTAATGAGAGTTTCCTTCCCCGATTTGTATCTTTAGAGGTCTGTAGGCGGATGCATAATCACAGACTAAGTTTAATTCGAACTTAATTTAGTTTAATGACTAAATTTCATATAATTTGGAATGTCAATATTTAATCTGCCTGGTGTGGCGAATAAATGACCCCCAAACCAGTCACAGGTGCTAAACAGAGCTCGGGGGTGTGATAAATCATGGCAGGGAATCGTGGAGTTTATAAAATATAACTTAAATATTTGTACATCTGTGACTAAAATTAGCTTCATTAACAAAACAAGATATGGATTGTTTGGTTTAACATTTGCATTTTTGTTTGGAAATGTTTTCAAACCTCTTTTTTTTTAAGATATAGAGCTATACTCCCTAGATATACCTACTTTTAAAAACAAACTACTTTTCTTCCTCAGCAGCACCATGAGACGTCGAAAGCTTTTAATTTTCTGGGCTGCTCTGCAGGCCGGCAGCTCCATCCTCACCTGCCTACTCCTGCTACTGACCACCTCCCAAAATTCCCACCAAGTGGCGGCCGGCATTGTGCCACCGCCCTGGAGTGATCCCGCCAAGAACCCCTGCGCCAGTA
Organism: Drosophila pseudoananassae pseudoananassae; assembly: GCA_018153035.1. Taxonomy (NCBI): domain Eukaryota; kingdom Metazoa; phylum Arthropoda; class Insecta; order Diptera; family Drosophilidae; genus Drosophila; species Drosophila pseudoananassae. Next base: position 4,182,488 of record JAECXR010000069.1, read on the forward strand.
TGGCCGGCGGGTGGCAGTTCCTTTACTGGGCTCCCCTAAAGAAATGCTTCAAGATCTTCACACTGGGCTATCCGTGTCCGGATACCATGGAGCTGAGTCCCACGGCGGTGAGTGCCAAGAGGAAGGATCTCCCAGCGGCAGAGTGTCGGTGTCCACCAGAAACGGCCCTCAGTCCCCTGACCCAGAATGTCTGCTATCAGCTGTACGAGAGGGGGCCCTGCCAGAAGGACGAGTACTTCCAGCCCATGCCGGACCAGGGCAAGAGGTGAGTGGGCTTTAATTAAAAGAATCCTCATTGATGTACCACATGATCTTCCAACAGATCCAGCAACCGGTGGGGCACCTGCAAGCGACCATTGAGCTGCCCCGAGGGCATGATCTTCTGGCCGAGGGACAACAAGTGCTATGCCCGGCACACCAAGGGTCCGTGCAGTCGCGGGAAGCTGTTGGTCCTGAACGAGGATGGCCTGGCCGAGTGCCATTGCCAAGATCAGGGAGAGCTGTCCTTGTACTACTATCCGGCAGAGGATTCCTGCTATGAGCACTTCACCAAAGGACCCTGCTCGACGCCGGGTCACATCTTCCTGCCGGGCGGGCGGTGCGATTGCCAAAGGCACCTGCCCCACTATCATGCTCCTCAGCAAATGTGCTACGAGCTGGGTATACACTTTGGATTACATTGCATCCTAAACTGATACTAACTTCCCAAATGCAACACTTCCTCCTTTTTCAGACTCCCCTGGGCCCTGTCCTCCTGGCCACATCTTCCGCATACCCGACGACGCACACGAGGCCTCTGAGAGCACCCTCCAGCTCCTGCCCCGGGCCAAGTGCCTTTGCAAGGAGGGCTATGTGCCCTGGAGCGACGGCATCTGCTACCGGCTGTACACAAGAGGACCTTGCGAGGTCAACGAGTTCCTGGTGAACGGGACCAGTTGTGTGCGGAACTTTTGCGGCAAGAACCGCCTGTACTTCCCGGCAGAGGACTCCTGCTACCGGATCGGATCTCAAGGACCCTGCTCCCTGCACCAGGTGGTGATCTTCGACTTCACCGCCAGGCCGTCCGTCGATGGCATCTCGTACAATGGCATGTGCGGGTGCTCGGGAGTGCTGACCAATCTGGACCAGCAGTGCTCGGGCGACGGAAGCGAAAAGGAGCAGAACATATGCGAGTCCACCCCGGGGATGGTGGAAATCAACGGCCAGTGTCATAAGCTTTACAGTCGTGGGCCGTGCGGAGCTGGCCAGTGGCTGGAGCCCCTCAAATCCCAGACATCGAACGGAACGGGCATCCTGCCGCACGCCAGCCGGGCCAAGTGCGTCTGCCGGCCGGGATACACGCCCTCGGAGGCGGATGGGCGCGGCATGAGCAACTGCAGCGCTCCCAGCGTCAGCCTGGCGAGGTATTTAACCAACGAGCGTCTCAACTCAAAGTTCCTCAATGACCTGCACCTTGGTGGGGCCACCTGAACTCCACCTCGATCTTCCAGCTATTCTCTATCTGGTTGCCCACCAAATCTATCTCCTTCGCATGCCCCCCTTTCTCCACCTTTCCACATCTGTTGTTGCATGCCCCGTGTTGGTCGATCGCCCTGATCTCTTGTTATTCCATTAACCACGTTTTTTCTCTTTTAGGTGGTTTTTAGAAATATTCGGTTAACGTGTTCGGTAGGAAGAGATTGTGCCATGAATGTATTACATCGACTTGTCTGCGAGTTGTATTTAAGGGAGCTTCTTCCCATAAGGCCAACTAAACCACTAATGTTTGTTAAATAAACAGTGATTACTAAGTAAATATTTTAAAAGCTAATACAACCGTGTTTCTATTAATTGCTTACCTTACTTGGTCCTCCAGTTCCCTTACATTCTGCTCCAGGGTATTACCTTTCTCCTTGCAATCCTTGAGCTCGTACTCCAGCTTATAAACCCTCTCCGTCTTGTTATCCAATTGATTCTAAAAGTTATATTTTTTTTAAGAATTAGAATCCCCAATCGATGGAGTAATGAAACAACTACCAATAGGGTGTCCTTTTCGTGCTCCAAGCTGATGTAGGTCTGCCGCAGGGCTCCGATTTCGGTGCGGAGCTGGGTGACCTCATTGCGGTTGGACTCGCGACTGGAGTCCATAGTGCTGGCCCGGACATCCGCCGAGTTCCTCTGTCGCTCTGCCACCATTAGCTTGTTTTGGTAGTCGGTGATGATGCGCTCGTTTTGTTCATTCAGCAAACTATACAAATAATTAAGGAATTTAATATTTTTACAAATTATTAAAATAATTGTATGCATTTCCCCACCTTATCTGATCATTTTCGGTCTTGAGGCGTTCTATTTCCGCCTCCAGAGGAGCTATACGCTTCCTCATTTGGACCAGATCCTCCTGGAGCAGTGTCAAATTCGTCTCCACCGGTATCCGAGCCGAGTTGAGTTCCCGCTTCTCCCGCTCCAGCTGCCTTAGACGATCGCCGAGCTCCTCGTTCCGCAGACGCAGGGTCTGCAGCTCCTCCGCATGTAGTTGGATATTGCTGAGCTGCTTCTCCCTCAAAGTGTCACGCTCGCAGCGCACTCTTTCCAGTTCGGTTCTGGCGCAGTCCCGTTCCCGCTCCAATCGCCCAATGGTGGCCTGGACACATTCGCTGTGGTTACTGGTCATGGTGCTACCAGAAGAGGCAGTGCCCGGAGGAAGGGTCTCGTACTGCACACTCTTCTGGGGCGAGAAGGGCGACTTGCCAACTGGAAACAGTTCCGTGCGAAGTGCTTTCAGTTCTTCGTCTTTGGACTTGATTTGGGCATGCAGGAAGGCTATCTCCGTTTCGGAGCCACACTTGCCCATCAAGCGGAGGTACTCCTTCTGGAAGAAATCCCTCTCTGACGTGAGGCGTATCTTCTCCTCATCCAGAGTGCCGTGCTGGTTCTGATCCTTTAGTTGCTTCTGCAGTTCCAGAATCTTTTCCTGCATCTGGGCCAGTTTCTTCTTGTGCTTCTCATTGGTGGACTCCAGTTCCTCTTCGCGACGCGTCAGGACGTTCAGGCGCTCGTTCATGTTGCGATTATCGCCTGGAAGGCCGCAGAACCCTCCCTGTAGTCGGTGATCCTTTGATTTTTGCAGAAGCTTCATTTCCGACTGCATTTGCTTGATCTCCAGATCCTTGGCATCGATCTCAGCATTGGCCATCTCCTCCACTTGGAGAGCCGCCTCCTTCAGCTCGTCCAACTGCATTTGCAGTTTCTTGTTGTCCTCCTGGGTTTCCACCGCCCTCTGCATGGCGTCGTGCATCTTGTCCTGGAACTCTCGCACTTGCAGCATCAGTTCGTTCTTCTCGCGCTGCAGCAGATCGATGTCCTGCGAGAGGGTGCCCACCTCCTTGTAGCAGCAGTCCTTGGCCAAAGCGGCGGGCGGCCGTCCACCCACGAGCATGTCATTCAAGCGCCGGATCTCCCGATTTCTGGCCTCCACTTTCCGTTTGTAGAACTCGAGCTGCTCTCCGGCGTTCGTTAGATCGTTCTGCAGCTTGTCCAGTTCCTCTTGGCCACTGGTCTGTGTTACTGTCACCCCATCTTTGGTGGTTGTGGTGGTCTTCTGGAAAACTCCGGCATTGCATTTCGTGCATTTCAGCGTCGAGGGGCCCAGCACTAGCGGTGGAGCATTCCCGGCACGCACAGTGGTTATAAATGGTTTTTTGGCTAAAATTAATAGAATATTATTTGAATAATTTACAAGATGTGTTGTATTCTACCTGGCCCGCTGGCTCCTCCTCGCAATCGTTTAGTGTTAGTTGCTGATATTAATTGTTTGCTGAGCAGGGCATCTAGTTGGTTTTGTAGCCCGGCGTTGTGGGTCTGCAGATGCTCCTTGTCGGTTTGCAGATCACGGATCTTACGATCAGATTCTAGACAGGATGAACATTTTTGTTAAAATTATATTCTTAAAATCAGTAATAATAGGGGTTGCAGTTTCTAAATCTAACACCTAGAAACCCACCGCACTGACGCAGCTCGTAGTCCTCCCTTTCCCGAAGGAACTGCAAATGGAGTTCATTGCACTCGGCCAGGAGGCGTGAATTGTCGCACTTGTATGGCTCCACACCCAGTTCCCAACAGGTCCTTTCCTGAAAAGCCACAACAAAAAATTGCTTAGCAACCGACTAAATGAAATGGAATACAGGACATACCTCCAGCAAGTCGGCAACTTTCTTTTTTGTGTCCCTCAGACACTCTGTCGTTTTAATCAAATCCCCGAAAATGGCCTGGACCAGTGGAATCGCCAGAACGGGCAGTGTCTGGGTGAAGCCCATGATGTCCAGCTTGGAGCGAAGGTCCTTGAAGTCGCCATCGTTGATATTCATGGGTGGAAGCCAACTTTTAACAAGCAATAAACAATAAATAAAAAAACTAACAAAATCCTATGCGCCAAGAGTCAAAATGGTTAGGTGTGCCCGTTTCTTTTGGCAGTCACAGCGAATGTGACAGTGCTAATTTTGTCTACTCTCCGCCAGGGGCGCCACTACTAGAAAACGTTACTTTTTGAAATTATTTTTAAAATAAATTACAAATATACTAATAAAACTTTGATTGGAAAGTGCTTAAAAAATTGTTTGTATACTTATATTTATTTCTTCTTTTTAAAATAATAATATTTTAAGATAATTTCGATAAAAGGTTTAAAAGTTTTGTATAAAACATTTTTATCAGAAACTATGTTAATAATCTTATTATTTATCTTAAAAAGAAATAAAAAACATTCTTTATTTCGATAATTTCATTCAACAACAAAACAATAAAAATTCTTAAACATAAACGGAGCCTCATCATCGGATATAAAATTACGTTCCGGCTTCTCGGATGAAAAAGGATTTATGGTCGGTGGCAGGACGACATTTAAATGGCGATTAGATTGATTCATGAAATGCACCATGTCCAAGGGAGCCTCATACTTTGTGTAGGAAGTGACCACAATGGGGCATCCGAGATTCAAAGAAGCCTGAATGGTATCCGGCCAAGTGTCCTCCGATGCATATCCAGTCGATCGATAGAGACCCGAGTTAAAAAAGCATACTGCAATGATTAAAAAAATTTTATCAAAAAAACTTTATAGAAATATTTAAAAACTTACCCAAACCTGGCTTGAGAAAATGCGTTTCCTTGCAGTAATCGTGATAAAGTCTATTTTCAAAGAAATAATTAACTGTCCTCTGAAACTTTCGGCATAAGCGACAACACCTTAAAAATAAATAAAAACTTTCTTAAAAATATTAAAAATATAAATATCATCCTACTTACTTTATCTTCTTTAGCTGATCAAAGGATATATTATTGGGGTTTAGTTCAGGGCCAATAAACACCACATTCAGGGTCTTGACCACTGGGGTTATGTGGAGCAAGAACAGTTCCCACTTCTGCAGGACATCCACTTCGAATTCGATTTCAGCTCCAATCAAATGAATCGTTAGTTCCTCGCAGCTTCTTAGACGTTCGCAAAGTTTCAGGGCGAACCAGGCAGTTAGAGGTCCTGTGGACACCTGAGTAAGGGCTGCGTATTCGCACTCATCAGTGACATCTAAAGGAAGAAGGACATACATTTTATTATGTCTATAACTGTGTATTAATAGTCAGATTTTTGAGCGGAATACACTTTGTAGATCAATTCTCCTTTAATCTGCATCACAATCATAAAAGATAATTTATTAGATTTGTTGTAAAATTTTTTTGGAAAATCCATGCATCAAAAGCATCCGCATCTAGGAACACAGCACTTACTGAAATTGAGTTTCTTCATCATGTGCCTGGTGTTGGAGCAAGCCATGGGCAGTTCCCGCAGTACTTTGTTGGGCAGCGATGGTTCCAACCTCCCGAATTTCGCCTGAAACATTACACATGCCTTAAACAAGCGATAGGCGTGACACCACTTGGAGTGATCCGGACTGAGATGATCTGGCTTGTCCTTGCAGAAGGCCACCTCTCCACACCCGCCACAGGTGGAAAGACGCTTCAAGCGATGTTCCCGGCACTTGGTCTGAGAACAGAGCAGAGGGAAGAGGAGTAGTTCCTGTTCCGTGGCCGTGAGCTGGCGATTCATCTCCTTCTCCACCTGGCGGATGCAGACGATCCGGTAGGAGCGGAACTGCTCGGCACTGAAGTCGCCGCACTTGTAGAACATGTCGTGACCTGGATCCGCACACCGATAATTGGCAATTAGAGTGATTTATGGATCGCTGACAGCACAAATCTTTCTCACCATTGTGGGTGACCGTTTGGCGGAGGGCATAGCACAGCTGGCGGTGCTCCTGGTCGCCACTCATGTGGCCACTACTGCAGTAGTAGCTCAGTCCACAGCGGGTGCACGGCAGTGGATTCCGGCCACAGAGATCCCCTTTACAAAACTAATCGATGGAAGAACAAAGAAATTTTTGAAAGTTTTTTTAAAATAATATTTCTTTGTTTTAAAGATTTATTATTTTTAAAAATATAGAAATACCCACATTGCACAATGAGGCCATAAAGTATTGCCTTGGTTTATAGATGTACTCGATGTACTCTGCCTCATCATCGGAGGACTCCACATCGCTAGGTGGAGCCTGGCTAAAGAGCTTGCCGAGATTACTGAAAAGAGCAGCTGTGGGGGATTCCCCTGGACCTGGATTGTTACATATTTTTTATTAAATTTAAAAGTATTTATCTTAACAGCCACCACCACTGACCTTTTTGTAATTTACTCCCCAAACACTTTAGAAGCTCATCCACTTCGTCGGCCTTAACGTCCCTTGAGGCCTTCGTGGTGGGCAGTGGGACTTTGGGTGCTTCTCGAGCCGGTTGTGGTGGTGCAGTCTGAGCCTTTGGCTTTTTTTCAAGGGGTCTGGCTTCCTTGGACTGGTTAGCAATTAAGGGTAATATTTTGACTAGCTCGGCAGCAGTGTTGATGGGCGATTTCTTCTCCTCAGTGTTCAGCTCCCTGGGGGATTCTGGTTCACCCACGGCAGGATTCCCGGTGGCCTTATTTTTGGCCAACAATTTCCGACGCAACAGTTGCTGAATGAGCTTGATCGCATCACTCTCGGGGGGATTGTCCTCCTCCGATGGGTTATTTTTCCTGGGTATTGCCAGTGGAGTATCGTCCTGGTCAGCCTGTGGCTGGTTGCACTTGTTCCTGGCACGATTCCGGATCCTTGGCTTCTTTTTGTGGCCCACCGACTGGTGCATTTTATTCTCTCGAATGCGAAATTAGCCCGCGCACGTAACTCAATCGAATGAACAATGAAGAATGCACATTGTTCTTGGTCTGAGATCTCCGATCTGCCTCGATTCAATTGGCCAGAAGCCATCGCCATCGCATCCCATCGGCGGTGCAAGCCCAAATGTATGCCCTGTCTATTTTTCTATTTTTGTAGAGCATGGCCCGCTCTGTCAGACACTGCCAGGCGGTTTGCGAATTTTTAATATAATTTACGAGTACCAGCGTTTGATTAATTCTCTGACTGCTAATTGCGTGCATCGTAAGAGTCAACGAGCAGGAAAAAATAAAACTACTATAAAATCTCATTTACTCGGCATCTCTCAGAGGATTTCAGTGTCAATGTGAAATAAAGATACATATGTACAAAATAAAATAAGACTTTTGTTTTAAAAGTGAAAGTTTAAATAAAAATAAATGGAAGGAGTGGAGACAAGGAATCTTCTATAAGCCGCAGCTGCGGCAAAAAAAATAGCACTGAGATACAAAATTTTCTTTTTTGAAATATTTTTCGAAAACTATTGGTTTTTTTGGCTTGTTAATGGAGTTTTTATAAACATTAGGTTATAATAAAACAATATAGAGTGAAATCGACCTCGATTTTAACAAACTTTAGAAAATTTTTAAGTAAGAAGGATAAATTTGAACATTTGAGGCGGCAACAAAAATAGCACTATTTTTAAGAAAACATAAAAAACTTAAAAAAAACGTGGAAACAACCGGAAAATTTTCAAATTATTATTTTAGATTGTAATCTTTATCTAAAAAATGCATTAATAATTTTTGTAAAGCCTTTGGCAGCTTTGACAGCTTCACAATGTCTCGGCATTGAATTTACCAATCTTTGGTACCTTTCCAGTGGGATATGGCTCCAAGACTCCTTGACAGAAAGCCCAAAGCTCATTATTATCTTTTAGTTTTGTATTGGAAGCAAATTTGTTCACATCAAACCACAGAATTTCTACAGGATTTTGGTCTGGGGACTGATCTGGCCAAACCATTACATGGAGAGATCTGTCATCAGACCACTTTCGAGCTTTATTGCTGGTATGCTTTGGGCCATTATCCTGTTGGAAGACCCATAACAATGTCATTTCATCCTCAGCATAAGGCAGCATGACGTTTTCCAAGATTTCGCAGTACACGAGTCGATCCATTATACCATAATTGGACCAACTCCGTAGTACGAGAAGCATGCCCAAACCATAATACTGATTCCACCATGTTTAATGGTCTTGCGAGTAAAGCTGGGACGGTATTCCGAATTTTGGGCTCGCCTTACATATGAGAGAGATCCTTTTTCTCCAAATTGAACGATTTTGCTTTTATTGGACCAATGAATATTTCTCCATTTTTCAGCCGGCCAATTCAGATGTTCTTTGACAAACGAAATCCACTTTGCCATATGCTTTGCACTCAAAAGGGGAACTTTTCTAGGGCTATGGGCAATCAAATCGTATTTTTTAAAGCAATTTGGAACAGTTCTAATTGATTCCGAAATTAGAACTCCATATTTGGCTCAGTAGCCGGCTTAAAGGGCAACTCCTTGCTCTCACGAACCAGTCGGTTGACCTGCAATTTCGACATGGCGAGCTTTCTACCGCGGCTTTCGGCCTTAGGAACATATTTTAATGCGGTGCAAATCATTTTATTTGAGAAACCGACAATTCTCGCCACCTGAGCATAGGTGTTGCCTTCCTCAATAAGTTTTTCAATGATTATCCTTTGGTCGTCACTACAATGCCTTCCGCGACTCATATTTATTTTTTTTCCGATCTAATTCGTAAGAACTTAGTTGCTGCAATGCTCTCTAATGTATTCAGTAACTAAAAACATCAAAAAGTTTAAAAAAAAATTGAAGCTTTGATCAAAACCATTATTAGTGCTATTTTTGTTGCCGCTCTCTTTTGCATCTTTCTTGCTAAAATGCCTAATATTTAACAAATCGTTAGCTAATTGGGCTTTAATTCACTTCTCTCAGCGAGATAACATGTAAGCCTACATTGTAAAATAAAATAATCAATAAAATTTCAAAGAAAAACATAATTTGTAAGGCATTATAGAAATTTGTGTAAAGCAGTGCTATTATTTTTGCCGCAACTGTAGCTCTTTTTAGAATATAAGTAAACACTGATTAAGTTTCATAAATTTTATTATTAAACATAATTTTATTTCTAAAAGAAACTGAAATAGAACCCCCACCGAAATCATAAATAACACACAGATTATATTTAATTAATTCATGGTTTATCTAAAAATAAGGTAAGGTATTTGCTTATTTATCCTTTTTTTTCTTTAGTTTTTGTTTTAAATTTAAACTTTAAATTAAACACACTTTTTCACTTAACTAACAAGAATCATAATCAAGTCAAATAATTATAATTTTAGTAGAGATTACAAACTAAGTAGTTTAGTTCGTTTCCGACCAAGAAGACACACGTGTGGAGTCTTTTCCGGGCTATACACATTGGGATTAGTCGATTTTGGTTATCGGGGATGAAATATACACTTTCCACAGTCTCCATAGACTCTTTGTGACATTATTGGAACCACTTCTTTATCGAAGTTCTTATTCGACTATTGCTTTGTAATATATTCTCAGATTTCGTTCCATCCCTTTGACTTGAAATTCGACTTCATCCTCCTTTACACACAAACGCATCTCTAATGTTTTCATATTTTAAGAATTTTTAGTTTATATAACTGTTTATTGGTGGCCATTGGGGATATCGATGCCTCCGCAGGCCCCCTCGCCGTCTGAAGTGCTAGAGCTGCCGTTGCAGCCATTGGAAATTCCATTCCGTGGAGAGGTGGGGAGCTTCAGGGCCTTAAGCGACTTTGTAGCTCCGGCCAGGCCACGTACAGTCTCCTCTTCGTCCGAAGAGGCGTCGGACAGCTGGCGGGGCGAGAGCCGGCATCCACGCTGGATGTACTGCGTCAATCGGTCCACTGAGGCCAGAATTAGGCCAAGGAAGGGCGGAGAGGGTTTCAGGGGTCGCGACAAGTACTCCGGATGGTACTGTGTGGCCACAAAGTAGGGATGACCGCTCAGCTCGATAATCTCCATGCGAGTTTTCTCCTCGTCGGTGCCCACAAATCGCATTCCTTGTTCTTCCAATCGTGGCACGTACTTGGGATTAACCTCGTACCGGTGGCGATGCCTCTCCTCGACTGTCTTGGGATTGCCGTACATCTGCCGGATAACGCTGGGACCATCGCTGAAAATGGTTACCCGCTTGCCCAAACGCATAGTGCCTCCCAGTTGGCCCGTGTGGTGCTCCGGCATATCGATTACCAGGGCGTTTGCTGTGTTCGGATCGATTTCCGTAGTGTTGGCGTCCTTTAGGCCAAGCTTGTTGCGAGCGAATTCGATGACAGCTGCCTGGAGGCCCAAACAGATTCCGAGAAGCGGCTTCTTGTTCTCCCGCGCCCATTGGCAAGCCCGGATCTTTCCCTCCATGCCGCGGGATCCGAAGCCACCGGGCACCAGGATGCCATCGCTTTCGCAGAGCTTCTGCCACTCCTTGTGGTAGTTGCTGGGCTCGGTCTGCAGAGTTTCCTCCTCCAGCTGGCACGATTCAATGAAGACCAACTCCAGTTTGCGGTTGGCCGCCAAAGCGGCGTGCTGCAGGGCCTTAACTACGGAGGCGTACGAGTCGGTGAACTTGGTGTACTTGCCCACGATGGCGATAGTGACCACGCGACGCACTGTCTCCGTGCGACGAGCCAAGTCCCTCCACTGCTGAAGGCATCTGAAACCAACCAGAGGTTAGTACCTTGAAAGGATCACCTTTAACATACACACTCACTTGGTCCTCTTGCTCATGTCGATGTTGAGCTGAAGTCTCTCGTTGAGGTATTCGATGACGCCGTTCTGCTCCATCAGCAACGGGACGTGATAGATGGAGTTCAAGTCATGGATGCAGATCACCTGGTCGGGACCCACGTGACAGAAGTTGCTGATCTTCTCCTTAACCTCGAGGCCAATGGGCTTCTCCGATCGGCATACAATCAAGTCGGGACTCAGGCCACAGCCTCTCAACTCCCGCACCGAGCTCTGGGTGGGCTTGGTCTTTGGCTCACCGGTGGCCTTGGGCAGGGGAACCAGCGATACATGGGCCACGCAGAAGTTCTCTCGTTTTACCCGAAACTGAAACTGGCGGAAGGCCTCCACAAAGGGCATGCCCTCGATATCGCCGATAGTGCCTCCCAACTCGACGATGCACACCTGTGGCTTCGACGAGCCCTGGACTGGCGTTTGTGCCACGCGCTCCACCCAGTCCTGGATGGCATTGGTAATGTGGGGGACAACTGTGAAAGGAATCTATGAAAATGAAATATTAAGAAATATTTATGTCGAACTCACCCTGAACGGTCTTGCCCAAGTACTCCCCAGTGCGTTCCTTTTCGATGACCAACTTGTAGATCTTCCCGGTGGTTATATTGTTATCCCTGTGCAGGGTAATGTCCAAGAACCGCTCGTAGTTGCCCAGATCGAGATCCACCTCGGCGCCATCGTCCAAAACGTATACTTCACCTAAAAGACCAAAAGGATTAGGATTAATCGTTACAAAGTACATGGAGTAAGCCCTCATCCACCAATAATTGGAAAACCGGAGATCTTTAAAGTAAATACTTTTATTTTAAAGGTATTTGTGCTTAGGCGTAAATGGCCCACTCCCAGCTTTCCTTGGAGTGGCGCTCAACTAGAAATCAATCAAGTAGCATGGCATGGACACAACTAAGCATAATCCTTACGGTCTACAGGGCTACAGGGAGTATGTACAGTCTTCGGCTTATTCTAGAGGTATTCGAGGTGTTGCTCTACTTGGACTCCTCGAGATCCTCCTTGTAGAGCTCCTTGAAGATGAGCTTTTGTATCTTGGTGCGGATGCGTAGTTTCTGGGCTGCCGTCAGCTGCTTCATGTACGGATGCAGGCTCAGCAAGTAGTGGTAGTCGTCGTCCTCCGGCACCAGAGGCGTGTCCATCGTTGAGGAACCATTGAAGTTGCTATCTTCGGACAGACGTGGTCGCTTCAGCTTCAGGGCAGGTATCAGTCCATTAGCGTAGGAGTGTTGCGTGAAATTCAAGTGCTCTCCAGTGGAGCCACTTCCTCCAAAGTCCTCCCCTCTCTCCTTGGCGGCATGATGTGCCGCTGCCAGGGTGGCCAGTGGATGGTGTGCTTTGTTGTAGAGGGGCGGAGGTGATACCGATCTCTTGCCGCCCAATGGCGCTCCATTGGATGACACGGAGGAGGCGGATGTGGTGGTAGCCGGTGCCAAAACGGCCGTCGATCCGGGCTGTGGAACTTGACCAGAAGTGGTGGTCACCATGGGAGGCGGCGAGCAGTGAGCAGCAGGTGGTTCCACAAGCATTTGGACTAGAGGAACCTGCGGATGCTGCTGCTGCGGGGGCTTCTTGCTCAGATCCTCGGCCTCCTTATCCAACTCCAGCAGCTGAGCTCGCAGTAGTCCCGCCTTCAGAAGGGCTTGCTGATGGGCTTCCTCCTGGGCCTTGAGGGCACCTGTGGCCAGGGGCGTGGTGCTCACTTGGTTGGTTTGATGGGCGGCTGGGGGTGTGGGCATCGCATCCTCCATGGTGGCTTCGCTGGCTTCTCCGTCCGCCTCGGCCTCCATATCCTCCTCGTCGTAGTCCTCGTCACTGTCCTGCAGTCGACGTATCAAGCCGTTGGTTAGGTCTGGTTCGACGACGGTCTTCTCGCAATCTTGGCTTTGTTGATTAAAGTAGAAGGACTGATCCTGCTCGTTCTTAGGCAATCGGTGGCGCATATGATCAGCTAGGGTTGGAATGGATATAACCAATAATCATAATTCTATATGATTAATGAAATAACTCACTTAGGAACAGCAAGGCGTAGTAGTGCAGCCACTTGGACTCGAAAGTGGCGGGATCCACTAGAAAATCACCGTTATCCGCTCTCGGTATTCTCTTGTACTCCACTCTAAAATTATCTCTCAGACCCTTCCACTTGGCCTTGAGCACGATCTCTGGGAGAGCAGGAGAGGAAATGGGCAAGACAAAAAGAAAAAGATAACAATAGAAACTCCTTTCAGTTGAGTGGAGTCATTGCCAGTGATGCCAAGTTAGCTTTTGAGCGGTCTTAAAAATTTGAATAATTACCGACTAGTAATGAGACAAATAGTTTCAGAAACTTTTACCGCAATTTTCTCTTAGTTTTTTTTTTTGGCACCACTGACAAACCTTTTTGGCCATATGCTCCACTTACTCGGTAGCTTGTGCGCCCCGCTCAGCTCGTCCCACATCTGCTCGAGAAAGGCCTTGTTGCAGTGAAAATTGCGATTCCAGATGGCCGGACGCTCCTCGATGTCGTGAATGAACTGCTCCACATTGAGCACAATGGTGGACTTTTTTGGCGCCATCTTTTCGCTCAGATAGTTTGCTTTGTCTCACTCGCGCTCGTTTAATTCACTGGCTCCCCCTCGGCTGTTTCACTTGTCCGTCGGCTAACGGTGAATGCCAAATGCAGCCCCACCACCGGCCACCGGAAAAGAGCGCACTGAGAGGAACGAAGAAAAGCAATTAGGCGCTGAGCTCGCCTCGACTCTAGCACCCCCCTCCCAGTCGTCCAACACCCTATCCCACCACCCGCTCTCGCTCACCCACACCAAGTTAGTCGCGATCAATGAGCACCGCATCGTCCAGTGCTCTTTGACCAGCTCTGCAGGAGGCGCAACAAAAAAACAACAACCTCCAACTTAACACAATAACTTCATTAAAGATTCCTTCCTTGGGCCTAGGCCCGAAACGAGCGAGCCGAGCGACAGGAAATGCTGCTCTGCGCTGCTCGCTTTGCTCTGCTCTCCGTCGAATTCTCCACCATCCCCACCTCATCCTCCTCCGAGCCCCCTCCGACACTTCCCCCCTTGCGCGAAAAGACCGGGCGAAGGCAGGAAAGAAGCAGCGAAATCAAATTATAAACACGCCAGGCCGGGCCAGCGACAGAGACAGACGGCGACGACCAGCCAACAGTTACTCCACTCGCCTGGCCTGGTCTGCTCTGCAGTGCTCCCTCGGCCTCTTCCTGTCCACCGCCCCCCTTTTGCAATAAGCGAATACACTGAAAGAAACGTAAATATAGATAGGTTTTAATATTTTTACGATTTTTTTTTTAAACCTTTGCTCATTTGGAGGTTCCTCAATGAGCAACCCAACTAGCCCAGATTCCATAATGCATATAGACTGCCCTTTTCTTCGAGTGCATTGTCTGGCCCCAGTGCATCTGTGTGCGAGTGTGTTGGTGTGAGTGTGAGTCAGGCGCAGGCGGCGGCATTCAGTCAGTCATGCAAAAATGTTTGCCGTGCACAGAGTGCGAAATACTAAAAACGGCAGCGTGGAGTGTGGATTGCTGACTGCGGACTATGGGGACTCTTGTTGGGGGGTAGGGGGTAGGGGGGAGGGCTGATGAGGTGCGGATGCGGAGGCAGGCAGAGTCACAGGCACAGGCTGTAGCACAGGCTGAAGCACAGGCCGTACACACATACTATATATTCCAGCGAGTAAAAGCAATTTCTGGCGGCAGCTACGGCAACAGAAACAGAAACAGCCACAGCTATAGCTATAGCTTTGCTGCAGGCACCAGACAAGAGACCCAAGACCGGAGACCGGAGACCCAGCAAGCCAGACAAATAATGCGTCACGTTGCGCAGTCGTTAAATTTTCGTTTTCGTCTTTGTTGTTGTTGTTGTTGTTGGTGGCGGCACTGCCGTTGCCGTTTTTATGGGCAAAAACTGCCGGCGACAGTGTTGTTAGGTGAGGTGAGTTGAGGGGGTGGTGGTGATGGAGCAAAGGCAGGCCCAGCTGCCGCCGAGGTGCTTGATTTTGCGAGCTTGGTAACTGGGGAGCTGGCTGGCTGGCTGGCTGGTTGGCTCCTCGGCTAGTAGCCAAGAATTTCACAAGTTTGGACCCGCCGAGGAAAGTTATGAGGCCCCTCACAGCGACACACACACACACATACCAGCACACAAACTGGAAGCTGTTGGTTGGGAAATTGGCAGCTAAGTGGATCTGCTGGAAATTGTTTCCCAAACTTTGATTTCCTCGGCAGGGCGGCTTGGCGGTGGCAGCTTATCAGCGGAGTCTAATCGAGATAAGGCGTGATGCTAAAGCATTTATAGGTCAAATGTGGAATAAAGGCTTTGGATTCATCCGAGCAGTAGAAAAGATAACCATTTCCGCTGATTCTTTAGCTCCAGATTACTTGGCAGGTCCTTAATTATTCAAATTCTTCCATTTCCCGTTAGCTTTAAATCTCAACTTCAAAACTAACTCATCTCTCAACTTTAAACGGTTAAATTTCGCTTTCCATCAGCTTTAATCTTCTCTTCTAAGAGAAGAGCTTTAATCTCCCCATCTCCCACTCTTAATCTTTACCTATTCTTCCTCCCCATTCCCACTCTCTCGCTTTAACTGTCATTGAAATTAGCCCAGGAACGAAGAGCAAAGGAAGAGTGCCAATAGGCTGATGACGGGGGGTGGAGGTGGGAGGAGGCAGTAAACTATATAGTTGCTGTTTTTGTTGCTCTATAAAATCAATAAAACACGCACACTCTCACACATGATGGTATGCGTGTGTTTTAATTCGCACACACACATGTACATGTGTATGCAAAATTAGCGCGCCAGGAGCCGCAACTAACGTGATGTGGGGGCGTTGGGCGCGTGGGTGGTGGTGGGTGGTGGGTGGCAGGGAGTTAAGTTTGCCCAGTGGGTGGTCGTATGTTACCGCCAAAGTTTATAATCGAAAAGTTGGCGCTCGGACAGCGTAGACCGTATTCTGTTTGCCCGTTTTCCGTTTTCCGTTTTGCCGTTATTTCCCGAGCGAGCGAGCGTGGCGTGCCCGAGCGACAGAAGCGACAGAAGCGAGTCGAATCCGAACTCTCGGCCGAATTGCGAATTGCGAACCAAAGGCGAACCACTGCTGATTGCAGTCAGCTTACAACTGAAATTGAAAATTCAGCAGAGCAAAGTGCGAAGCGCCGCTGCCGCTGCTGCCGCGGCGGCTGCCATTGCTTCTGCTGCTGTTGCCCATTGCCGTTGACGCGCCGCCACCGCCGAAGCACCCTCGTCCACCCCCACCACCACCGCCGCCGCCGCCTGTAGTCACTGCGTCAGGCTGCAGCCATCCGCCATCAACCGACAACCGAAAGCCATGAGCCAAGAGCCGGGAGGCAGTGGCAGTGGCAGTGGCTGTGGCAGCAGTGGCAGTTTCAGGCCCAGTCACAGGTCCAAGCCCCCAAAAGCCAAGCGAGCCAGGCCAACAAAACGTGCCAGCTGAAACGACGCCAGCCAGCCAGCCAAGCCAGCCAGCCAAGCCAACTCAGAGCCAGCAGCAGCAGGCAGGCAAAATAATATGAAAAAAAAGGAGAAAAAAGTACAAAAGGAAGCCAGTCCAGGGCAGGCAGAACCTGGAATACCCTACCTTACAGAAATTTAATATTATCCTTAAGTAGATAAGGTCTATAACGCTTATCATTTCAAATTAAAAATATTATTTTTGTAAAATATATAAAATATTAATTATTTAAGAAAATATTCTATCCCCAAGATAATGTATATCCTTCTCTTCTCAAACACCTCTTGAATTTTAATATCCTTCAGATAAGAAAGGGCATTGGAAGCGCACACTGAAACGCAAAAAACGCCAGCGAGGAGGCCCAGGCCCGGCTGTCGAGCTGGGGAGTCGAGGGGGAGGGCGGGGCAAAGGGGAGCAGGCAAGGCACACAGGCGCTGCGATGCGATGCGAGAGCCATCGCCAAAGCCACGCCACAAGCTTTTGCTTTTGCCGGCGCGACACAAACACACACACCGACAAACACACCAAACGAGAGTGTGTGTGTGTGTGTGGGATGGGGATGTGGAGCAGATGGGGGGGGAATCGCGCACAAACGCTAAAAACGGCCGCCGCCATCGTTGAGTGCCAGCCTGCTGCTTTGCTTTTCGCTTCGCTCTGCTCTGCTCTGCTCAGCTCCCTGCTGCTCCCTGCCTTGTTGTTGTTGCTGGTGATGGTGCTGGGGCTGGTGATGGGGCTGCTGCTTTTGGGCATATTATTGCGCGACGGCGTCGCTTGCCGGCTATTCCACGCACACATACACACATCACACCCATAGACCCGACCCGGCACACGCGAGAGAGAGCCATTGCCATTCAGCCGCGCTGTCTGTGTGAGGTGGAGCCGGTGGCCGTCTCTCCTGCCCCACCTTTGCCCCCCCGCCAAGCCCCCTCCCTCCTCTTCTTCTTCTTCCTGGTCCTGCTGCTTCTGCCTACTGCATGCGTCTACTATCCAACAACAATCAAGGCGCGGAAGCGAGCAAGCTAGCGAGCGAAAAAGCATAAACCATGAAGAGCGCCGCGGACGAGGTGGGACAGCGGAAGGTGGCAATGGCCGGGAGTGGGGGGAGGCTCGTTAAAATCACGCGACAGGGGCCAGAGACGGAGCAGTGGAGGAGCAGCGAGGAGACATCAAAAGCAGCGGGGGCGGTGCAACGTGAATCGATGTGAATTTGGCTCCGGCTCCGGCTAGCTTTTCGCCGCCTTTTCCTCTTCCTCCCCCCCTCTCTCTGGCGCCTGTCGCTCAGACACGGCAAGTGTGAGGTGGCAGCATGGAAAACTTGTAATGTAACGCGATATAATAAGGGGCAAGTGCGATTGGGCAGCAGCAGCAGCTACCAGCACCAGCTCCGAATTTCATTTCTTACAATTAACCAAAAAAATTATGCTCCTGATGCGGAATTACCGTTAGCACAGGAAAAGCCAGGAAATTAGATCTTATTTAAGATAGAAGGCAGGTTTTTCCAACCAGACTTTGCCGGCTAATGAAACCCAGAAGGATAGGAATATCTGAAGAGGACTTTTGAGATGTCAGATATTCAGATTAATCCCAAAATCTTAACGAATAAGGGACAACCCTAGGTATACACTCTTTTAAAAACTCTTTCAAAAACAAAAGAGTAAGATACTCAACTAACAATATCACCTTATTATCACAACTTACTCAAACAAACAAAAAAAAGCTCAAGAGAACGACCGCCTTCATCAACCCAAAAGTAAGCTCATTTTCTAACGGTCAATTAGGGATAATTCCTTGGGCCCCCAATGTAATTACTTAAAGCGGTCCAGAGGCTATGCTTAAAGTTATTGCAGGAGAGGAGCAAAACTTTTGGCCAGACACAAGATTGAAGCTTATGAAGCCGTAGAACGCACGCACACACGGACACGTGCGAGCCCAGCAGCAGAAGCCGCAGCAGCAGTAAACTGTACTGTGGTGGGTGTGCGTGTGCTGGCAAATGAGGGGGCGAAACTTGGGGGAGGCGGGTGGTCGCATAGGGGTGGGCGCTTGGGCAGGCACTCAACCTCAGACGCCAGCAGCGGCGGACACATCCTAGTGGAGAGCAGCCACGAAATGCTATTTTCCATTTAATTTTTGCACACACACGATGGGCATATGTATATGAAGACAGTGGAGCTTCGAAAGCGCGAAATAGTCAACCGAATTTTAATAAAAAAATTAATCAAAAAAATTAAATATTATTTATAATCATTAACTAAAGAACTTTAAGGGGGCTTATTTTTGGAGACTTAGTACAAGTTATTGGAGTCTCCACTGTATATAGCCGCACACGCACAGGGCTGGGCGGGAGCGTGATAAAGGGGCAGCAGCAGAAGCAGAGGCAGTGGCAACAACACCGGCATCGGCGTCGGCGTCGCCGTCGGCATCGATATCGGTATCGGCAGTGGAGGCCCAAGCATTTTGTCGTCGCGAAACGTGAGCGTAACGAATGCGCAAGCAGGAAAGCAGCAACAAAGCAAATGCAGGCCAACAGGAGGTGAACAGCGAGGGGGTCTCGATGGGGCGCGGGTGATAAGGGGGGCGGCAGTTAATGGCGCACAGGCAAAGAGCAA
This sequence comes from Drosophila pseudoananassae pseudoananassae, assembly GCA_018153035.1. NCBI lineage: Eukaryota > Metazoa > Arthropoda > Insecta > Diptera > Drosophilidae > Drosophila > Drosophila pseudoananassae. The sequence continues at coordinate 4,201,654 of JAECXR010000069.1, forward strand.
CAGCTGCTAACGATGTTGACGCGCCGATGACGGCCACACAACCAAATGGGCAGGCAGAGACCCACACACACACGCACACAGAAAGAGAGAGAGTCGAGTGGGGGAGGGGGAGCAGAGGGGCCAGCTCTGAGGCTGGCTCTTTTATGGCTAAAAACGCTAATGTGGTGAGGTGTAGAGGTTGGGGGGGGCATGACGGAGCACAAAACACGCAAAAGCCTCGGAAGAATAAGCAAAAGCCAGCGGCAGATGACGAGCAGCAAGACCCAGGCAGAGGCAAACAACAACAATAAAGCACTCAAAGCTAGAAGAAGAGACACCCTCAAAGAAAGAACGCAGCGGCAGCGGCATCGGCCAATATGGCCGCCCATGGCATTTTCCCCCTCCACTCCCCCTCCTATGCTCGGCTCCCCCACGTCCCTTTTATCGCACGGACTCTCATACTCCCACTCGCACTCACACCACAGCGGAATTAACGCAAAACAAATGAAGCACACGCATGTGCCGCAGCTGACGGCGCGGCCAGCGCTGACTGCGACGTCGGCAGAGAGACCCAACCTCCCCGCCCGCCGGGCACAACAACACAATAAATGAGCAGAAATACAGAATTGCATTCTGTGTGCAATTCGACCCCCAAAAACGAAGCTGAAGCTGAAGCTGGGCGAAAAATGCAAATGACAGGCGGCAGACAGAAGTCCCCTGATAGCTGGATAGGTGGACAGTGGGTGGTGTGTGTGTGAGCTGGTCGGTGGGCAGTCGCCAATTTCTAAAGGCCATATCTACACTACATTAATTTATGATATTACCTAACATAAAAGAACTTTCTAGAAGTGTTTATTATAAAGAGCATAACTAAGTAAATACAAAAACAATTTTTATATGTTTTTAAAGTAAACAAAACACGTGTAGAACGTCCCTGCTGCAATCATGAAAGTTCAACGCTGCGTCACATGTCACACATACAAATATACGCACTGTGCAACGCCCGCACCCTCAAATTGGCTCACCTATACAAGTGCAGGCTGTGTAATTGCATTGGCACGTTGCATAAATAAATTTGTGCTTCGTTGGCGCCCATTTGGTTGCCATTTTGGTGGAGGAAGTTCTTTTGGCCGAAAAAGGGGGTTGAGTTGGGAAGAGTTAAGGGGGGGCATGGAGAGCACATAGGAGAGAAAATCACAGAGCCTATAGGGAAAGAGAGTACTCTCGTATTGTTAATAATTTTTTGATCAAGAGCTTCAGTTTTAATTGAATATCCATTGATTTCGGATCGGTAGCGGATCTTCAATTGTTATTTTTACTACGCACGTGGACGGATTTCATTTCCCTTTAATCAAACAGATACATATAACCCCTCCGACAACAAAAACCAAAACAAACAGAAGGAAAGAAAAAAAAAAGGGAAAAGGAAAAGAGCAGAGGGAAATAAAAAACTTTCATTTTCAATGTCAAGCAACTGCAACAAAAACAATAATCCACCGGCTGAGGGCGGCTTTTTACGATGAGAGAGTCAAAACAGAGAGCGCAACTGGGAGAGAGTGCCTAAAAGATATCTGTTTTTCGTTAAAAAGTTAACAAGGTTATTAAGTGTAGTGAGCTTTACTAATCTCTTGACGATTTTATTAACTGCGTTTTTTATTTTGTTTACAAACACAAGCCTTCGTATTTAGTTCAGAGAGTTAAGTAACACGTGCTAATACTTGTTGTTTTCATTTTGTTTTGAGAGAGGCGATAGATTAAAACAGCTGACAGACTGCTGTATACTCTGTTTATCTCTTTCACACTCCCACGTTTCGTCTAACACGCCACTTTTGCTTTATTTTACCGTTTAATAATTTACAATGGTATGTATATAGTTTTGATTTATAAATAATACTTGTTTGTTATTTTGTTGGCATTACCATAATACTGGTTTTGCTTTCGGCTTTCCGCGAACATTAATGAGGTGGGCTTTTGGCGCGAAAGCACTTTCACCTCATGGCAACAGAGGTTTAACTCTCCCACTACCCATCTCTCTTTCTCACGCCTCGTGGCGCGTGACCTTTGACAACAACAACACAAGTACATTACAACAATCTTGCAACGTTAAATGCAAGTACCTGCAGATTCCGATACATACAAACACACACCCAACTTGTCTCCGTGTGTCACATTGAAAATTTGCCAAAAAATTCTTTTCCTGCTGTCTTAAGCACTATACTATACGCTAATATGTATATTATATTAAAACAAATTATAGAACTCACCGTGCTCATATGGCGAGAAGGTTCCAGCATCAATATTGATGTAGGGATCGATTTTGATCGATGTGACATCCAGGCCGCAGGATTTCAGCAGCGTTCCGAACGAGGATGCTATCACGCCTTTTCCCACGCCGCTGATGACGCCGCCAGTAACCAGGATGTATTTCATTTTTATCTCGATTCGCAACACACGGATAATTGATTCTCGATTTACCCGGGATATCTCGCGGGAGTCACTCAATTTACAGTGATTGCCGAGAGACAATTGCGCCGTTTATTTGTGTTCAATTGCACGTGGTGCCTCAAAAAGTTGATTTATTTTATACGTATCTGCGATTTGAGGGAGCCGGCGGTATGACCACCCAACGTTAGGCGCGGAATACCCGTGTGTGTGTTGGTAAACGACTTCGGTCGAATTCCAGTGCGATGCGATGGCGCGTAAAATATTTAAATCGCGGTGGCATCGAATATCAAAAGAAAATAAACCAATATCTGGGTTAGGAGGTTTAGGTTTATAAACAGAAACTCGATTTAAGGATAAACATTTGAGCTTTATTTATTAAAATTATGTGGAAATAATTGTAGTTTATTTTCTTTCAAAATATGCAAAAATACTTTACTTTATTTTATATATTTTTTTAAATTTAAATTTACAAATGAAAATATGGTACAATATTGGTTTGTGTTATAAGGTGAATATTTTATTTTAAATAAATTAATCTTCTTTTTGTTTAGTTTTCAGAGTACTAAGCCTAAATCATAAACTTAATTCATTCCTCCAAAAAATATTAAAATTGAGATAGTTTTCATAAAAAAAATAAATAATTTCATTGTTCAGCGTGGAAAGCAATAATTAGATCCATGTTTATTCAACTTTAGGCATAAGTATAAAATTCTAGAAAAATCTGCAACTCCGTAAATGCGTGTCAGGCGTAGGAATCTCTGACAGGTGACCCTGTTACTTGGTGGCCTCCTGCTGCTCAAAGAGAGGATACTTCTGTGCCACCTGCTCCCAAGAGGTTCGCGCCGTGGACAAGTCCTTCACCACGCCCACAACCTCCTCCAGACCCACGCGCACCTGCTTCATTGTGTTGCGATCCCTTAGGGTGACTGTGTGCGGTTCCTTCAGGGTGTCAAAGTCAACGGTGATGCCATAGGGAATGGCAATCTCGTCCGTGCGGGCATACCGCCTGCCAATGGAGCCGCTCGAGTCGTCCACCTTGTGGGAGAGCTCCGCCTTGGTCAGCGCCGAGGACAGCTTTTGGGTGTAGGGCTGGAAGTCGGCGTTGTTGGACAGCGGGAGGATGGAGCACTTGATGGGCGCCACCAGCGAGGGCAGGGTGAAGTAGCAGCGCTGCTCGTCGCCATCGCGGCACTGGAAGCTGTGCTCCAGCAACGCGTACATAATGCGACCAATGCCAAACGAAGGTTCCACCACGCTGGGGATGAACTCCTCCACGTGAACCGTCTTCGTCGAGTGCTTCACGCTGATGGTGTCCTTGCCCAGTTCGTGGGTCTGGCCGTCGGTCAGGGTCAGCTTGTACGATCCATCTCCAGCCAGTTGCTGTTCCACTTGGCCGATTTCCTCCAGGGAAAGCTTAGCCAGAGCGTCGGTAATGTTCTTGGCCTCCTTTTTGAAAGTTTTTCCCAAGGCCTGTTTGTTGGGCACGATTTCGCTGACCTCCACTGTCTTGGGAGCTGGCAGGCGTTTCTCCGCCACCAAACGAACACCGGTGGCCGCCGTGTGCTGGCCCAAATCGTAGGCACTGCGGTCGGCACAGCCCACACACTCCACCCAACCGTAGGAGGTGAGGATCTCGGCATCCCAGCAATCGCAGGCGTAGTGGGCCATCTCGTTGGACATGTGCTGACGGAATCGCAGGCACTCCGACTTAATGCCGATGGCAAGCAGGAACTGCTGGATGCGGGCCATGTAGTAGCCGAGAGTTTCGTTGGCAACCAATTTGGTGGCGACGGCTTCTCCGATTTCCACCTGAGAGGCCGACTTTCCGTCCATCTGGTTGCAGGCGGAGTACAGGGTCATCTTTTCCGATTTAATGTTGCCAAACTTGGGGTGATCCTTGTGAACGGGATCACAGAAGTGCTCGATCTCCGCCATGGTGAACTCACGCACGCGAATCAGGCCCGATCTTGGAGAGATTTCATTACGGAAGGAATTTCCGATTTGGGCAACGGCGAACGGCAGCTTGCCCTGGTTGAATTCCAGCAGTCTCTTGAAGTTCACGAAGATACCCTGGGCCGTTTCTGGTCGCAGGAATCCCTTGACCAGGCCAGTGGGTCCAATTTGCGTCGCAAACATCAGGTTGAACTCGATTGGCTCCGTCAAGTCGTTGCCGGTAAGAGGCGACTTGATGTTGTACTTGGCCAGGACATCGGCCAGCTCCTGCTTGTTGAGGCCGTCGAGCTTGATGATGATATCCTCGCACTCGGCCTGCAAGGCAGGCGTGGCCTCCTTGGCCTTTCGACAGCTTCTCCAGAGCCTGCTTGATCAGATGATCCAGACGGAAGCACTCGCCGGTTTTCACATCCTTCACCATCAAGTCAGCGAAGCGCTCCACATGTCCAGAGGCCTTCAAAACGGGTTCCGGCGTCAAAATTGAGCAGTCCACCTCCAGCATTTGCTCCTCGAGAGCAAAGTACTGTCGCCACAGGGCCAGGATATTGGACTTCAGGGCGCAGCCCATCGGACCAAAGTCGTACTGGCCGGTGATGCCGCCGTAAATGGCGAAGCTCTGGTCGTAAAAGAATCGGCGCTTCAGGAGGTCCTCCATCTTTGCGCGATCAAAACTAACCACACTGGGGGTCAGGGCGAGCTCCTTTTCCTCCAGAACCTTCTTCCGGGCCTTCAGCTCAGCGACGGCCTTCTTTACATCAAGCTCGGGTGCTCCCTTGGCCTTTAGGTCCCTCACCAAGTTGCCCTGCTCCTGGACTCGCTCCCGCAGAGGAGCCAGCTGAGCTTCGATCTCGGGATTCGACATTATGAACTCGGCAGCGGCGGATCTCAAGTTAACCTTTCGCTTTTGTTTCTTGGTGCCCCAAGTGACTGGCGAACCTTGAGGTTGAGTGGGTGGTGATGCGGCTGCAGCGGCGGTTGCTTGTGTGGTGGTGCTCAGAAACACTTTCGCGTGTGCTTTGCTGGCAATGTGACTGCTCCACGTTGTGCGGGGAATTTGAGATCTTAGAGATCCGGTGGCGCTGCGCAGGTAGGGTAGCGCTTTCAACAGCTGTAATGACATAAAGATGGCTTTATTTGACCGGCTAGCACCGCGAATTTATGTAATAAACCGTCCAATTGGTTTCTGTTGAAATACCTTCACTTGCGGCTGCAACTTTGTTGGTGGATGAGTGTTTGTCTGCCGGCATGCAACACTGCATTGGAAGACGTTTTATAGCACTTCCTAAGCTATCGTGATGTTATCGATAGTCGTCCAAAATAGAACCTACGCACCCGATAGTGTCATCTCTATATTGTTTTAATTATGTAGGCGCAGCACTGCATCGCTGTTTGCTCACGAGTTTTAAGTATAATTTGCTCAATTTTTTAATTTAGTTAAGCTAATCTCAAGTGCGGACCTATAATTGCTCAATCGCGTACTGATCTAAATACGACAAACCGCAGTTAAACTAGAAAACAAGGCTGTTTTTGTTTCCATTTTCTGTGTGAGGACGCGGCGCTGCACTGAAAGTGACGCTATGCGACCGCATTTTTGAGCGACAAACGAAAAGGTGTGCTCCTCTCTCTCACCTGAGCAACTAATACGGTTGTTTTGGCCAATTTGCCGAAATTTTAATTGATTTTGTTTACCCATTCACAGGCATTGCCGCACATAACGGGCCTGGTTTGTTTTTACGACGTTGCAAAGTCACAACAACAACAAGAACAACAACAACGACAGTGGGCACAAAGACGGCCAGCAATCACAAAGGTGTCTTTAGGTGAGTTAAGAGTTGTTTTTGTTTTACAGTTTTATGTTCTTGACCTGTTTTTGTTGTTTTTACTGTTTTTGTATCGTGTGTGGGTTTTATTTTTAATCGATCTTTGTTAATTATTCATAATATTTGATTGTTGGCAATAGGAATTACACAAAACAAAAAATGTATTAAAATTAAAGTATTTATTTGCTTGATTTTAAAATATTTTTCTTTTAAAATTTTTAATTTCAAATATAAGTAGCTTGCTTCCCCTCATAAATTCATAGTTCATAGTACAAGTGTGGTCGGTGCTATTTACATCATTAGCATGAAACAGTGGAGGTTCTTTAATTAGAAACCAACCCCCACAGTGAATGCTGACGGAAAACCAGTTTGGTTCCTCTCAGCGAGCATCCACTGTAATAGCACTCCATTCAACGACTTTTGCACGTTTGGTATTAAGTCATCGCCGGCTTTGAAGGCCAAGTCGGTCAACTAGACTGTACAAAACAGAAAAAAGTTATAAAACATACGAAACACAAACAAAAACACCTCATCGAACTACTCTATGTTTGGGTTAATGTTCTGGCCATTTTTTGGAGAGGGTTTGCTTCAAGGTATACAGTGGTTGTGGTGCGTGATAAAACGGGAAAAACTCTAAAACAAAAACTAAGTCTGTACATAAAAAAAAAACACAACAAGAAGGCAAGTGAATCTAACCGACTAGTGCACGTCTGTTAATCCAAAACTGCTAACTCTGAACTAAACAAGAAATGTTTTGGGAATTCACAGCTCTGATTAAAGTATTTTTACTTAAAAACATTAAACTTTTCTTACTAAAATCGAAAGCCATCAGAGCTTGCGAATTCCCTTAACATTATTATATGAAATATTAAAAAAAAAAATAAAAACAAGCTTAAGAGACGACTGATCAAAGACTGCTTGTCTTTTCTAGGATTCTCACGATAATAATCGAATAACCCGCACCACCAATCAACCCACCAACGAAGCCGAAGAACCCAACCAACCACTGGCGATGCAATTGAAAGCGCCCAAGAGCAGAAATATGGCCAGTCTTAAAGATGAGGAACAGCCGGCGACCACTAGCAACTCCATCACAAACAACAACCATTTGAATAATTTAAACAACAACCATAGTAGCAGCAACCATAACAACAACAACAACAACAATGAGGATGATCCAAAAGTCAAGAAGGAGAATCTGGAGGCCAGGAAACAGGCACTGGAGCAGCGTCTGAGCGAGAAGAGCTGGCTCCTGCAGCAAATCCAGAAGCAGGAGACTGCCATTATAAATGGCAACTACGAGCACATGTCTATCAATGAGTTCTTCGCCCAGTTGGCCCAGCAGTACAAGCACGAGCAGCAGCTGCAGTCCCTGGCCAGGGAAAATAGCTCCATTCTGAGGAGGAAACAGAGCACCACCAGCAGGGAGAGCCGGGAAAGTCAGATGACCAACAACAACAACAACAATCGGCAATCGGAAACGCTATCGAATCGGAGTTCAGAGTACGACAACTACCAGCCGGCCCCATCGGCGGGGGCGGGCGATATGCTGGTGATAGGCGTGGCCCAGCAGATGGCCCAACAGCAGCCGCCCCTGGTGAAGAGCGCCCTGAAGAAGCGACCCACACCCACGCCAAGTCAAATGCAATTTATGCGCCAGCAGCACCAGCAACACCAGCAGCAGTCCCATCTCATGATGAACATGAACTACCAGAGATCGCAGCCGGATGTAATATCCATGTACTCGGCAAACTCCTCCAACGTGGCCACCCTGCGGCAACCGCCACAAGTGGCACCCCAACAGCAACTGATCACGGTCCAGTGCGACAAATACTATCTGTCGCCCACGCATCAGAGCTACAACGAGGGCGGCTTCATTAAATCCAGTCAGAATATCAAGAAGTATGTCTCGCCGCTGGCTTCGCCCAGCAATCTCAGCTACGAACAGCAGCAGAGGAATCCCATGCACCACCAAAGGCAACTAGATGCTATATCCCTGGCACCCAGCTACGTTTCTGTGGACATGGAGGCTGCCCAACAGCAATATCGCTGGCGCTCCCAGTCCCACATAGCCCCCCTAACGCCTCCGCAACTGGGAATCATAGATGCCAAGTCACACTCCAGCGATATGCTGGCTGCCAGTCGCTATGCCCCTCATGATGAGATCTTGCTGTCCTCCTCCTCCACCACCATCGAGAAGAAGGCCAAGCCCAAGCAGTGGCTGGAGTCCTCCTTGGATGGGCCGGCGGTGATAAGGCAAATGGACTCCCAGCCGCACAGTCCAGCTGGCAGCAACAGCAGTAGCGGCAACCAGGCAGCTGCCATGGCCTCGAGCAAGCCCAGGGCCAAGCTCTCCTCCCAATCCATGTCGGTGTCCGGCAGGCACTACTCCATGTCCAATCAGCGCTCTGCCCAGAACTATCCCAGTGCCAGCTACGCGGTGAACACAAGTTCCAAAGCCGTGCTGAGCCAGTCCACCTCTTATCTGAATGCCATGGAGCAGACGATGGGCATATCGGCGTCATATCCACTGGAACCCCTGGACATACCACCATTTAGGAACCTACCACCGAAACCGAGTCAGATGCAGCAGCCGACGCCGCCGCCCAGACCTCCGCCCGCAACTCAGAACCAGAACCAATCCTCAAATCTGAATCTGAGTCAGTTGGGAGGTGGCATGCCGCATGGGGCTAATGCCGTGCAAACTGCTCTGGTGTCGCCGCCCTTGACCGTCGCTACCGCCAGCTTATCGCCAGATATTCGCATCGAGTCGCCGAAGAACATGACCGTGGTGCAGCAGGCCACCTTCCAGCCGTACAAGGAGGTGACCAAGCCCTTCGAGATGTCCGACTTCTACAAGTACTCCACCAAGTTCAAGCAGAAGGAGGGCGGCAACCCCAACTGACCTATAAGGCGGCACGGGAACTAACAAACCTTTAACCTTTTGAACCCTTTCATGTGATTAACTAAAATATCTTTGTAGACTACAAGACTTTGTAGAAGCTACAAAACAAAAATTTGACAAATATTTTTTACCGAATTAGAGACTTAAGATTCAACTAAATTTTTGACACAGAAATGCTCATTGAAAACATTGCCAAAATTTGTATGACTTTCGACCATTTGTACATTGAAACTTTTTAACTTTTGATTTTAATTTAATTAATTATCCAATTTAATGGAAGGACGAATCAGGACAATACTATTCCAAGAGTGGAATACAAAATCGCCTTATGGCAGGATGCCGACAAAGTATGGAAATACTTTATAAATCTAAAGCATTTACAAAAAAACTAACCATAGACAAACCACAAAACTGACTAGCAATTGTTACAGAGTGTATAAGCTATGATATTTACACTAATCTAAGGTAATTTTTATACGATTATACAGATACTTTTGTATTAATGTGAGTGGAGACTAATTATTGACAAGCAATAACTACAAATAAATATTAATTTTGTAACAAAATCGGACTTTAGTTATCTTATTGGAAGATAGTCTTCTTAGAACTAGGCTTATGAGTTATTAATAGAACAGCTGAACAGCCATTTGTATCTCAGTTTGGAGTCGCATCTCCCTCTGCTGCTGGCTGGCTGCCCCTGCCACAGTTTTTGTTTACGATTGATTATTTTTAAACAATCTCGTGTTGTGCTTCACTGAGCGTTACAGTATTTTGGGGACCGAAAAGGGGGAACTCGACTCTTTCGGCTTCTCCCACAAAACCCAAAAATAAAAGACTCTTCTCGATGGATACGCTCCTCAGTTGCATTGCGCTCGCGATTACGTGCAACTGCGCCGATCTGTTGCACTATTGGTTTAATTTTTTTTATTTTAATTTCAAAAATATATATCTCCTGAAGGGAGTGTTCAAAAAATGTTCATAATGTTGAATTAAGTGCAACAGTTCTAGTAGCTAGTTATCCCCGTCGTGTTGTCTTTGTTTTCGAATCGGAACATTTTTGAAATTTTACGTAAAGTTTCCAACATAACCTACAAAATTATCCGTTGTTGAGTGTTTTGTAAATCAAGTTAGAAAATATAAAAGAAACATCGTGTCACCATAATCCCAACGTAAACATCAACAAGAAAATGGATCACGTTCGGGCCGCGTCTAGAATAAATGGGAATATGCCCAACTGACAGGCACAAGGGGTGTCAACAACAAAGCAGCAAAGGCGGCCAAGACCCATAGGAATATTTGGCCATAAATTATTTGGCCCAAGTGCAGTCCGCCATGAATCTGTACACCATATACGATTGGGTAAGCCCACTAAGCGCCGCATTTCATTAAAGTATTAACCCATTTTGCCCGAAACATCTGTCATTGCGTCTCGGGAACGCTTTCAATACGATCCACAAGATACACAATCCACAAGCGGAGTGTGTTGTCGGTTGTGTGTTCGAGTTTGTTTACGAATGAAAGCAAAATTGAATGCGCCTTTGAACTTTCGATTAGATGGCCACAAGGCCCTTTTGGAATAGTTTCAACAAACTACAGTGGAGGTTGCTTTAAAGAAGATTTTTTTAAATGTTAATTTTTATAAAAATAATTGCCAATTGTGAAGAATTTTTAACGATTTTTAAATCAAGGTTTTTTCTGAAAACTAACATCAGATTTTGTACGAAAAGGGCTTACAGAAATTTGTAAAATTAAGGCTTTAATATTATTTTTTTTTATAAAATTTTCAAAAATAGGATATAATTAGGAAAACCCAACGAACTTTACATTTTTTTACTTTCGTTCCTAAGCCGATTATATTTTGTTTATTTTATATATAACCTTGTGCCCTTTATGCATTATCACCTGTATAGGAATTCTCGGCCCTTATCAACATTGCTTCATCAACATTCCGGCAACAAATGTTGCCTGCACACCCAGGCAGATAGGAAAACTAATGCGCGATGTATCTGAACCCTATATACCCTATAAATTTAATAAAGAAATTCTAATTTATTTTTTTCTAATAATATATAGGTCTGATTGGCATTTTTGTTTACCAATATAATGAATTAAAATCAATACAGTATAAAAACTATGCATTTTAAAATATAGTTTCTATAGATCCCCGACCTATATGACCTCTCAAGATTATCATAAAAACTATACCTATTATATAAGGTAAAAGCTCCTCTGTGATAAACCTATAATACCCTATAAGCCAGGGTATCACAGCAAACCCGCATCGTTTATGTTCCACATATAAATTTTGTTTATAAATAAAAAATGGGAGCGCACGTTCGGTGCACGGAACCGCTTGGAACCGCTGGCGGTTGCAAATTTCTCTGGCTCTCCGCCGGCGCTCTTTTCCATCGCTTTTCTTTTGATTTTCCTCGGATTGAGTGACTGATTTCAATTGAATGCCTCTTCGGTCGTTTTATTTATAAAAGAACTTGCACTGCAGGCGGTCGCGCAGCTCCTCGTTCCGGCTCCCCACTAATTTTTACAGCTCCCCGAGATAAAAGTGCAGTTCATGTGCCTCTAAAGTTTCTTTTTTTTTTCTTAACAAAAATTTACATTTGTGTTGGAAAATTTGCACAATGTGACACATAATAGGCTAGTAAATATATGGACTGTTTTTTAAGTGACTGTAAAGTGCATTTAATTGAGATAACTTCATCGTGGAATTGAATCGAATGTGGAGGAGCGAGGGCATCCATCGAAATGGGGAAATTGCATGTGAGTTTACAAATGATCTCGGTAGTTCTCGGAAACGTGATCTTTGGCATCTCGAAGTGACATTTTAAATAGTTGGCACCTTCAGTGTTAATTTCATTTAAGCTTACTTCATAATGGATGAAAATTCTAGGGTTTGGGGTTCGATATTGCTGAAACTTGCAGCTTTTTTTTCTGTAAAATTTCTAAAGAATTTTTTTAACTCTAAGCAAGAGTTTATTTAAATTTAACATTTAAGTAACTTAATAATTTTGACTACGTCGTTCTATCAATTTTTCACATATTTTCTTGTCAACTTTTCACCTCGAAAGGCCATTAATCTAATCATTTTAGCCAATATGCGTGCCTTTATTGAAGGTCTTTTAGGGAATATCTGATGGAAAATCAAAAGGGAACAACCTAGCACCATTAATTTAGACATTGGGCTAGGTCCTGCGCCCTTTTCATCCTTTCGGCTACCTGGGGAGTGTTGTTGTTTGTTATTAGTTTGCTGCCGAAGTGCAAAAACCTCAGACGATCCGCTTCAAATGTGTGTCACACCCAAACAACGGCCCCACCGGCGGTCCCAACTATAGCAACAAATTGAAATTGTTGTTGCCTTCTCCTTGTATTTTGGACAAGGAGCTGGAAAAACTTTCGATTTCGCACGCACACTCGAAGAAAAGCCCGTTGCCATGACTATGATGGCTCGACTTGTTATCCCGATATGCGTTCGAGGATATTTTTCTGGGCTGGGACTTCCTGCCTGGCGCCTGCCATTTATATTCAATGGGACAAGTTCAAGGACGTTCACATTATCCTACGGCAGGGGATTGGAAAACTTGGACATACTATATACTATACTATATGACTATATCATACTATATGATTTTATGGAAATCTATATTAATTCCTTTTATAGTATTTACAGGGATTAGTATCGGGTATCATATAGTCTAGAAATTTAAAAGCAATTAGCAGCATCGCTTCGTATTTCAAATGAGTTTTTCATTTAATTTGTGTTTATTGTTTCACCGTCAAATGCATTGCTCTGACACATGCCCACATTTCCAAAGATGCAACGCATCCAATTGGATCTCCAGCTGTGGAAATGTAATTGGAAAATGCCTAAATATTTCCACACCCTGTACGGGAGAACGGATGCATGTGTGGGCCACGTTTCGAACACCTTCAGATGGATATATGGATCACTCAAGTGGACAGAGTCGTGTCTTTCTTAATTAATGTGGGCAAGCCTAAAAATAAATAATTCAAGAAATTCTCTTAGATGCGCAACTCCTCCGCGAAGCGGACTTTATTACCAAACATAAAGATGCCTCAAATGTTTCTAATTATAATTTAAAGGGAAACCCAACAACCAAAGCAGCTGCAATCCATCAAAGTTCTGGACTGTGGGTGGAATCTCGAATATATATCCAAACACTTGAGATGCAGGTCGATTTGAGATTGAAAATCGCTATCTTGCCCAGGCTTTTATATGACATTTGTTTACGTAACAAAGTCGCTTGTTAATACCTTTTGCTTTCGACCAAGTTTAGTGGGCCATCGCCCAGAAGAATCCTCACAATGCGTCTCGGGCGCTGACTGGCTGACAACTGGGTGACATCATTAAATCGAATCAAAATCTAGAGAATTAATTTATGGCGGCAGACGCGTGAATGCCTCAAACTCAAGGAACTCAAGTGGCACGATGGCCTGGTGGCACAACAAGTGGGGCACAATACAAAATTCAAAACATGTTCGCTTGTTTTCATTTGTTATTTAAACAAAAATGAATGTTTTTTAGGGTAACAAGCTATATATTTTCTCTGAATTATAAGTTTCAAGAAGTAATCATACTTGATAATATTCTTTTAATGTTCTTCTGAAACATATATATTATTTAATCTTATAATTTCTAGTGGAAATTTTCTTTCAAAATCAATATTCTCTTTGTTCCCCCTCTCCAAACTACCATTTTATGAGATATTTTGCCAGCCCATAAAGCCATCACTATCTGAAAAGTTTATAAAATGCCGGAGAGCAGCATTAATGGCTATTAAAATTCCACTATTTACATTCCAGATCACTTCGCTGCTCCGTCCGCACAGTGCCAGTGTCAGCTTCAAGGCGATCGAAGCGGCGGCAGTCGAAGAGCTGCCAGCAACATCTGCGGCAGCAACATCTGGAGCAGCAACATCTGGAAGCTCAGCAACATCCCGGAGCACCGCAAAGAAATCCGTAGACCAGACCTGCTTCACAGTTGATTTCGTACCGACTCTAGACTTTGAATTCAAGAAAGCACCGGCGAGTGAGCCAACCTCGGAGCAATTGCAACATGTTGCCAGTGGTTCTGATAATGGCCCTGCGGAAGATTACGAGTCCGACTCCGGCGATAACGATTCCACGCACACGTACATAATCTCGAGGAGCAGCTGGACGGCAGCCACTTCGAGCACCACCCCATATGCTGTGAGCTCCACAGACACCGCCGAGCTAATCAGAAGACAGAACAATCTCAGTCTTACGGAGGAGGACCAGTCGGTGTCCTCGTTTAGCATAGAACCACCCACAAGTTCCATGACCATTGACATGGCCGAACAACAGACCACAACCACGACGACCACCACAAGCAGTGCCGATGTGGTGGCCACCACAGTAACCACAACGACAGCCACCACCACCAGCACCAGTAGCATCGAGGAGGACATTGAGGAGGCCATCGAGATCAGCGAGGTGGAGGAGCAGCTGGAAACTTCCCTGGAATCTCTATCGGGGGCAGCTGCTTTCGCCAGACCGAAGCAGGAAACGAGTGCCAAAAGCAATCCGGATGACCCGGAGGACGAAGATGAGGATGCGGAAGAGTTTCGCATTGATGATGCTCAACTATCCGGCGGCCAGTTGGCGCAGCACTTCCTTGTGGAAAGCGACGAGAGCTCCGAGCTCCTACCGGCCGGATCCAAGGCGGAGGTCAGCCTCTCATCCAACGATGATGATGACTTCGACATAAGCTTGCCTTTGGAACAGAGGAAGCCAGTGCACTCGTTGCACGAAGACGAGGAGGAGGAGTCAGTCGAGCAGTCGGAGGATCACAGTTTAAGTAACCAGAGCACCACAGACGACGTCTCGGAATTGGTGGAAGAACCAGGTCAGGGAGCGGACGACAAGACAGAGGCCAGTGACCACCAGGTTACCCTTTTGGACGATAGCCACGGGACCGAAGAGCAGGATCACTCAATTGAGGAAATAGTGGCCACCAATGAGTCCGTAGAAGTGACCTATGAAGCTGAGGAAACGGTAAACACTTCACCGAAAGCAGACTTGGTGACAGACCTGGATGAGGAGCCCGGAGAGCCGGCCAGAGAAGTTATCAGACCCACATCCTCCGTGGAAACCCTGAAGCTACCACCCCTTTTGGAGTCCCGAGTGATGGACAACAAAGCGGCCAAAGCCCTGACCACTCTGCAACTGCAACCGGAACTGATGGAGGCCCTGGAGGTGACCATTCTGGAAGCTAGCGAGGAGTATGAGGATGATGAGGATGACGAGGAGAGCTCCTTGCAACTGATGAAGCTGCGTCTGATGGCCATGAATCAGCAGATGCTAGGAGACAGTGCTCCCAAACTTTCGCCCACCGAAGCGGAGCAGACTCAAGTAGCTGGTGGCAGTTTGGAACTAAAGCAGATGGAGCGAGTGCCACTTAATGAGTTCTCAAAGGATGTGCTGGAGGACATCACCGAGGAAAGCGAACGACAGCTCTCCATGAGCACCACCATTGAGGAGGAGCAGGATCCACCTTCGCTGTCCCTGGATGAGTCCAAAACGCTGCTGCAGGCGGGAGGTACTAAGCCTGGAGGCAGCAGCTCCAGTTTGGTCAGCCTGAACATGCTCAGGCAACTGGAGGCGAAGGTCCAGGAGCTGCACACCCAGCTGGAGACCAAGGACAACTGTCTCGCATCCCTGAACCTTCAATTGGAGGCATCGCGAAGGGAATCCAGTGCGGGTCCAGCATCGGCCAGAGACACCAGCTCCTTGATGACCAACTCCACGGAGTACCGTACTTTGCAGGATGAACTGGGAGGACCTGTAAGTAATCCCTAACTTAATATAGCTTCATTATCTAATACTTGTGCCATTCCACAGACCCTGGACATTTATGTGGAGATGTCCCGAAGAGATGAAATGATTGCCAAGCTTACGGACTCCCTGCAGCAGTCCCTGAACGTCCGAGAAAAGCTCCAAACAGATGCAGATCGTCTGGGCGGAGAAGTACAGAACCTGCGCCGCCAACTCCAAGATGCCATGGAAGCTGTGAAACGATCGAGTTCAGTTTGGCCCGAACAGGAATCCAATCCTGGCCAGCGGCTGTCGGAAATCTCAATGGACTTGATAAGCGAAAGCGACGATGACTTGGATCGCCATTTCCTGACCGACAACGAGGAGCGGGGATCTCGTAGCTCCAAAGAAAGACAGCTACCCAATGTGCATCCCATTGATGACTTGGGTCTGGAGCACCTGAATCCGGAATGGACTCCAGCTTTCACCAAGCAAATCGAGCAGTTCCACAGCTATCTGTTGCCGAATGAACAGCGCATCTTCCTGATGGTTCAACGCAAGTTCGATGACTATTTGAGCCAACAGCTTGCCCTGTGCCGGGACCAGAACGCCCAGGAGCTGAAGATCGCCAGGGATCAGTGGGAGACTGAGAAACAGACCATCGAACAAACGCAGCAAGTGGCACATGCCAAGGAGATGGAGGAGTTGCGGAAAGTACTTCGAGCACAAGTGCGCCGACCTGGAAAAGCAGTTCTCCGACGATGTCTTCTCGCACAAATCCCAGCACCTGGCCGGTGATAGCTCCTCGGAGTGCTCCGAGGTGGATCAAATGCCAGAGGAGATGGTGGCCCCAGCCGTATCTTCAAAAGAACCATCGCCACGGAAAAGGAAACGGGCTGAGTTGTTGCTTAGTCCCAGTCATCGTCAGATGACACCTTGTGGCTTGGATTCCTTGGGTGAAACCAATCAGACGGAACAAGCTGGTAGAGATGTGAGTGGGAGTCTTGGATTAATCGGAGCTTATGTTAAATTATATCCAACCCCCTTTTCTAGAACACTCTGGAAGTGGCTGACCTGAAGATTTTCTACCAGACCCACATCCATGAGCTGAAAAGAGCTCACGAGGATCAGGTGCGCAAACTGAACGATCGCCTCAAGTTTTATGAACGCCGCCAGGGAGATGATGACTACAAGGTTTGTAAACAAATCCTAAATAGTCCTTAAAACCCAGCTTGTCTTTGACTAACTGATCCTAACCGTGCATGTTTATTCTCGTTTCTCGTTCTCCAAACTTTATAACCCAATTAAACGAACTAAACCAATTGTAACTACCTGCCATCGCCACCCAAAATGCAAAACTAACCCAGCCCGAAGCCAAATCACCCGCTCGTACCTGCCCGGTAGCGGAATCCGCGGAGAAATCATCCCCCGGAGGACTCGCCAATACCTCACTCATCATCATCGACGAGGATGAGTTGAATTTCAATAACGAATCTCAGATCATACAGCGTATCATCGAGGAGTATGAGCGAAGGCTTCAGGAGCAGTTGGCTCTGGCCCGGCAGGATATCGCCAACGAGCTGGAGCAGCAGATACAGGTGAGCGGCAAAGGCGGCAAGGTGCAACATGGCATGTGGCATGAATTGTTGTTCAACTTACAGCACGTTGTGTTTTATGTTATTAATTATTAAAAATCTTAAAAAAAACTGTATTTATATATTAGAAACAGTGTAAACATTGGTCTGTGATTCACTCTAATGATTAGAGTCTTATCTTAAGGAATCTCTTTAAAAAGAAACTAAACTCTTTCGGAGCATAAATTATTTTTAAACGCGGCGCACGCAACTTGCCTCGAAAAAAAAAACGTGCAAAATTTGTCAAGTTGCCAAAAAAGAGAAATTAAAGAAAAAAAAAATAAAATAAAACCAAAATAAAAGACACAGTAGGCAGAGCAACATTAAACATCATGCTGCCACAAAACGTGTGCCAAAAGAACTTTCAACTCACTTTGAATTATGTAGCATTAAATCTGTGTGCTCTTTGATACCTGGGGCTGTGTCTATTTATACCTGGCAGTCAATGATCCCCACGGAACGTTGACAGAAGGCCCAATCCTTTCCAGCAGCCGTCACATCACTCCGCACTACCTTACCAAATATGGTGGCCACGTGTCACAGAGTTTGGGGAAGGAAGTGACTATATGGATGGATAAAGACCTCCCCATCGGTGGCGCTTCTTGGCAGAGACAATTTAAGAATTTCTTTTGTAGGAACTAAAATAAATCCAACGAAGGTCAGACGACTGGATATTATACGGGGGATACAGTAGGTATTGGTATAAGGTCACGGATTGTAGGAAATTTATTGTAAGTTTATATTTTGTTGAAGAATTTAAAAGAGTGAATATGAAGTATCATTTTAGCTTATTTATATTCATATAGAAGTGCTTTAAATATTACTTTACTGTATTATACTCACTATACAAATAAGTAAACCTTCGAATCATTTGCCTACAATACCCCACCACTGTTCACAAAATATTTACCGCCCCACTTATGCTGTCAAAAAATAGTTTCTTATATGTATCAGATGGGGGCTATCTCTCTGTTTGCCAACAAAATTTGCAGACATTCTGCCCAAGATTCTATAGACTATACAAACATAGTATAGCCCGCCAAATGTTATTTGAATGAAAACCATGTGCTTGTCCTTATTTTATTTACTTCACACCACATTTAATCAAGTCATGGAATGAAGATCATAAATTCAAAGCCGGAAGTGTGAAGAGTGGCTCAAGTTGGGGATTGAAAATAATGAAAATAATGGGGTAAAGTGGGGTACATGTCTTCCTCCCCCAGAGAGAATTGGAGTAAATAAATAGAGAGGAGTTCGCTGGCTGGCTATTTCAAATTAACGCTCATACATTTGAATTAAATTCAACACGCACAGCAAGAGAGCATGAGAAGAAAGCAGTTCACTGCTTGTCTCGCATTGAAAGCAGTTCAAAGTACTCTCTCGTATAAAATTAGGGTGCCTGCTTCAAAAACAGCTCATTCTTTTGCGTTATTTCGATCCGTACGCACGCTTCCGTCTAGATCGGATCATTCATTCAAATATATACAAGAAAAACGTTTTTTTTTAGAGAGATACAAAGAGAACACAGCCTCTTCTCTCCTATATGTGCTATAGAATCTATAGATCTTAATGATCTTCAAGTGGTTCTTGTGAAAAGTGAAATAGGCAAATCATTGCCAAAAAGCGGAAAAAATAAGAGTGTATACAAAACAATCTAATTGAGTTATCATTGTGTCCATTAATTGGAAATTTGTGTGAAATCGCCGCGTCTGGATTCAAATCTTAACGGATTTTTGGAAAAATATAAGCAGGAAACTCCCGGTCTAAAAGTAGAGCAATTAGAGTAAGCAAACTCAATTTTTGAAGAGTCTTTAGTCAAAATGTCCATCACTCAAATTCGAAAAAAACTCTCCCAAAAACCTCAGACTAAATAAACAAACAAAGTCTGCACTTTGTCAAAGATTTGTCTTCTTCCAATCGAACTAAAGAAGTCGTTGGCCTTTCTCCCCAAAAAAGAAAGAATTTAAAACCGAAGAATTTCCATTTCCAGGCGCATTTTGTTTCGGTAGGAGTTTATTTTTGTTTCAGGCGCAAAATTTTCGGGTTCTCTTAGTATCTTGGATCTTTATTTTGGTTTATATTTAGTCAACTTCCCGGGTTCTTGAATCGGCTTTAAAAATGAATATTATGATTTCCTCTAGAGATTTCGATACTCGGTACTTTAAGAAGTGTCTATTTTAATGTCATTATAATGCCTTTCATATAGAAATGGAACTGTAGAGCTTTGTAAAGTAATCTTAACTGGTCTGGGTTAAGTGAATTTTAATTGAAAAGGCCAAGGACTTGGTAACGCCCCCAAAATTAAGCCATTAGGCAAATCAATTACCGTTCTCCTATAAAATGAATCCCGGAGTAAGAATTTGGATTATTCAAAGTTTAAAAGTGAAATATGGACTACGATCTTGTTCGACCAGTGCGAGTCCTGACTGCCATTTTGCGGGGTTTCCGCCTGTGGCCCAGGGATGATGGCTTGTCAGGAGAGGATTGGGCCAACTGGAAGGCATATATGCTGCAAGTGCCCTTCACCCTGCTCTTTGCGGTTGCAATGTGGGTGGAGGTCATCCTAAGCGATGATATCCAGCATACCTCGGATGTGTTGCTCATCTGCTTGACCACCACAGCCCTGGGAGCTAAAATTCTAAATAATTGGAAACTGTCGCATTTGGCCCAGAGACTCCTTCATGAGTGGAGCACCCAGGAGCAGTTTAAGCTTAAAAGCCTCAAGGAGGTGAAAATGTTTCAATTCGAGCATCGCCGGTTCACAAGAGTGGCCATCTCCTACATAATGTGCAGCTTTGGAGTAATTCCATTTATTTGCATTCAGCCCTTGTTTGATATTCCCAACAAGCTGCCGTTCTACATGTGGACACCCTTCGACTGGCACAATCCAGACCTGTTTTGGTATCCCTTCATATACCAAGTCATCACCATACCTGTCATCTGCATCTGCAACGTGACGATGGATGCCGTCAACTGGTACTTTATGTTGCATCTCTCCCTTTGCTTCAGGATCTTGGGTGAAAGATTGAGTTCTCTTAGCCACAAGGACAAGAATGTTCGGGAAAAGTTCCTGCAGTTGGTGAGACTCCATCAGGACCTGAAAAGGCAGGCCAGGGACATCGAAACCTATGTGTCGAAGAGCGTTTTTACCCAGATTTTGGTCAGTTCCTTGATTATTTGCTTCACCATCTACAGTATTCAGATGGTGAGTGCTTGAAAGGATAACCGGCAGCACCTCCTAACTTTGTGGATCATTTCAGAGTCCTATCAAGCAGGATTTTGGTAGATTTTATGGCATGCTCCAGTACCTGTCCTGCATGGTTATGCAAATACTCATACCCAGTATTTATGGCAACAATGTGACCTATTCGGCTGACAAGTTGCCGAATGCTCTGTATAACAGCGATTGGCCAGATATGAGTCCCCAAATGCGTCGATACGTTCTCATGTTTATGAGTTATCTGAACCGACCAGTGTCCCTCAGAGCCGGTGGCTTCTTTGCAGTGGGATTGCCGCTCTTCACAAAGGTTCTCAAGATTTGGGTTTAGAAATTAAATTTTTTAAAGCTATCCAACATTTCAGACCATGAATCAAGCCTACAGTCTACTGGCCTTGCTGCTCAACATGAAAAAATAAAGAAGCAACCACTCTCAGGTTTCTATTTTGGATTTTAGAGCATATATTTCGCAGCTCGTTTGGAGATTTATTGCCGCACAACTCGTTATGCAAAGATCTAAAAATATATATAGTAGCAGTGCACCAAGTACACATACATATATATTGTACTATATGCAGCTCAAGAAATGTACAATTGCAAGTGACGAAAATAAAATTCAAATTTTTTCGCACAAAACGATTTTGAGGGGAAAACTGCGCCGGGAAAACTTTGGGAAAAACGTGTGGCTTCCAAATAAACATTCAGAGAACCTGAATATTTACTATACTACAGTGCGTTTCAGGTATTTAGGGACAGAAGATTTGTTTCTTTTTCCTAATATGTCATAAATTTATTAAAATGCTTTTAAAAATGTGTAACTTGCTGTAAGTCTACGTAAAGCATTAACTGAGTATTGGAAATTGTTGAAAACAAAGAATAATCACAATCGCCCGGGATCACGACCCCTCTATATAAAACCCCTAGAAAGAGATGGCTTCAGTGTGAATGACTGAGATGGGAAGTTGGGAACCGCAGGGCGATAAGAGAGTTGCAATGATAATCCAATAAAATCGTCACTCCTATCGTCCGCCTTATACTGTTTTTATTCAATTGTATTTAATGTGGTTGAATCATTATACACACTTGAGTATAAATAAATATATATTTGGGGGTGTAGCATGATCCGAAAATAAAACTTTAGTTCCCTTCAGAGTTGGGGTTGATTTTTATTAAGATTTATGTATCTCCGACTTTGCTTCCGTCTTTGGCACCCTCGAGGGAATAACTCAGAATAAGAATCAAAAAACCCAGAACATCATGTAAATATTTTGAGTTAAAGCCATAAATATTTATGTGAGAAAATGTGCCCCAAAAGCTTGAAGCTTTCTCTTACTTTTTAATGCAATATGCAACCGAATGTTGCCACAGATTTTCACACATTGTCCATAAACACAAACTTTAATCGAAATAAACAAATTGCATTTTTTTGTTGTAGAACTTGCTGTCGGAGAATACCGTGGACGATCAGCATTGGCCCAAGGAGCTGATCTTGCTGCGGGAGAAGTTTACGGCCAAGAGTCAACTGGAGATTACTCAGCTGAATATCAAACATGCCGACGAGGTGGGTATTGCGCTTTATATATAGAGGAATTAATGGGAAATATTGTTTAATAAAAAACTAAAACGGATGTGGTTTCCTCCAGATGTCGCGCCTGAAACTGGAATACGAGAAGCAGTTGAACCGGAAGAACAAGCGTCATCTCACCTTCGATGCGGCCAGGGACCTGGAGCAGGTGATCTGTGAACGAGATGGCCTCAGGGAACTGTCGAAGAGTTTCCGCTCCGTGCTCTGTCGGCTGGCCAAGTGCGTGGCCAACTGCGAGGAGGACCTGAATGCCACGCTGTCGGAGGAGGTGCAGCGCCTGCTCCTCCACAGCCGCAGTCAGGATGGAGGCGACGATCTGGAGGTTACCCTCAGCAGTTCCCTGAACAACACCAGGCAAATGCTCCGAGTGCCGGATGTACACAGTCTGCTGGAAGTGGTCGAGGACCCCAGCTTGCTGCAGTTCATCGACAGCAAGAGCAACGAAGAGCCCAGCGAGGACTTTGACTTAAACGACTGCCTGGAGAGGTTGAAGTCGGAGGCATCCTACCTTCTGCATTTGTCGGAGGATTTGCATAAGCAGCGTCCCCAAAACAACGAGTCCGTGGAGGAAGAGCAGGAGAAGCAGGAGCATGAGCTGTGTTGCGAGGCAGAGGATGGCCTGAAGACCACAGCTGCTGCAGTGCAGCAATCGGTGCTTGCCAAGTTCCTGCGCACCAATTCCCTGAATGATCAGCAAATGGGAGTCGCCAGTCAGCGGAAGAACAGTAACCCAGAGGTGGGAAAAACTCATAGCTCCCTGCCCCCCGACCTCCAGCAGCATGCCGGAAATGCTTCGGAGCTCTCCTTCCAGCTGGTGGAGTTAAAGAATCGTTTGATCAAGTCGGAGACGGATCGCCAGAAACTGCAGCAGCAACTGACCCACACAATCGACCGGAATGCCGAACTGGGACAGGAACTGCAGGCCCTGAGAGATCAGCTGTCCCAGCTGAATTCCCTAAACCACACGGACTACAACGAGGGCTATGGCCTGGGACCGCTGAAGAGCCTTGACCAATCTTCCGCCAGTTTTGCTGCCCTCCAGGAGCGAGCGCGTCACCTGCTTTCCTCCTCTCCAGTGAAGGAGCAGCCATCCCGGGACCAGGCCAATTCCACTGTGGTGTTGCTCCAAATGATTGAAGACTTTTGCCGTGAGGGAGACAAAGTGGTCGAGTGTGGCAAGAAGGATCGGGAAGATCTGCAATCTCAGGTGAGTTACCCCAACTTTGGGTTACTTCTTAGGTGTTTAACCCCTGCCCCCCTGAATAATTTCAAGTGCTAAACGCATGACCCGTAAACTTGTTTAAAATCCGAAATAAATTTCGATTAGTCTGTAAGCCAAGTATAAGAGCCAGGTTTTTATGAACTTACCAACCAACCTCTGAACCAATCCCTCCTACCTGCATACACCCCACAAACATAGATCGATACCGCTGACAAGCAGCTGAAGGATACACGGCGTTTCCTGGAGGATCAGGCCGCCGAGCGCGAACAGGAACGTGACGAGTTCCAGCGCGAAATCGAGCGGCTGAAGGCTCAGTTACGCGACAAGGAGAAGGAGCACAGCTCCTATGCGAATGCCTCCGAGGAGGTGAGTCCTCAAACTCCGTTCTCATCCAGGATCGTCTAGATCTTGTTCGGAATCTTGGTTTTGTTTTATGGGCTTTTGGTTTGCCATTCGTTTCTGTTTACTTTTCTTGCCTGGGTCTACCAAGTCTCCTTCTGTATTTCTCTATCTTTTGGTTATGTTTCCATAGTCTTAGTGTTTTTTTTAAGTTTATGAAATAGATATAAGTATTTAAGTTACTTTAGCTTGTTTCCTCTTTTTTATTAACTAATAATTGCACAAATATTTACTTACAACATCGCATGAGGGCACCTGTTGGGCATAAAGTGAATCCCCCTAGGGGGCTGACTCTTCAATGGAGTCAAGGGCGGCATGTATTTTTTGTCTATATACCTATAAGCATATCCAAAGCTTTTGTAGCCATGTGCCGACATATTTATAGACCCTCGGATATACGCAGTTGAATGTTTCAATCGGATTCCATTTAGTAAAGATTCTCAAGTTTAAGATCTCCGGGGGGTTCTCCGAGAATCTTTTCAATGTCACTTTGGAAAAGTGTTACAAAATGCCTGCGATGAGTTATTTGCGTGAATGGAAGATTAATTACAATATAGCTACATTTTTTAAGTGGCTTATAAATGGGACTATTACTGGTTAAAGATTAATTATTTTAAAACCATTTATATTTTATGTCTTTGGTTTGTGCTTTTGATTTTAATATAATTATAGTTACTTGTTCTTTAACCTCTTGATGTTCACTAATTTATTTGTAATGCCATACCTTCTAATGTTATAAATCTATAAATCTTTGCATGCACCTAACAAAATACAACCCCAACTGCAATTAAAATCCAAAATTGTTGCACTTGTTACCCCTTTTTCCCCACTGCGTGTGCACCACTCGAAAAATTAGTCGAATTTAGCGAAGAACCAGCATGTAAGTTTGTCACTAAATTGAAATCCGCACCACACTTTCATTCCTCACATCGCACCACAGATTATAAATTTATTTTTAAAAACCAATACTAATTAACTAATTAATTCCCTTTAGTATGCCCAACTGGAGGCCCAGTTGAGGGAAGTCAACCATCAGCTGAGCGAATCCAATGCCAAGCGGGACAAATTCGAGGTAGAACTGAAGGCATCGATAGACAAGATCTTTGTGCTGCGGGAGATCATATCAGAGCTGGAAACCCAGGTCCAGACCAAGGCCTTAAATGAGCAAGTCCTGGAAGAGAAGGCCAAACAACTGGAGGAGTATGTCAGTCTGCAGATGCGGGACAACGATGCCCTGCAGCAGGAAGTTCACAGCCTGAAGACCGACATTGGCGAGGGCTACCAGTCCAGGATCCGCCTGCTGGAGGAGAAGTTGCAGCAAGGAAGGGCCACTGGTGAACAGGGCGCTATCCTGGGGCAAGTGGCCGAAAAGCTGCGAGACATTGAAACCACTCTAGAGCAGAAGACCAAAGTCCTAGAGTCGCTGCACAACTCCAACAATGCGTCGAACTCGTGCAGCTTAAGTGTCACAGAGGACGTCTCCCGTCCTGGAAGTAGGCCTGTCACGGCGGACGGTTCTCCTTCGCATCGATCCCTCACGGTTGAAGGCGTCCAGCGGGTAACCGAAAAGCTGGACAAGCACACCCGAGTCGAGGAGGCGGCTATCAAGAGGATTCGGGACCTGGAGATGCAGGTCCAACAAATGCGCGCCGGCTGTGTGGTGAGTATTCCATCGCGGTTTGTATCTATGCTAATTTAAGTTCGAAAGAGTGAGGGTTGGTGGCCTTGCTAAGCTAAAATTGGATTTCAGTTTAAAATCTTTAGCTCCGTATCCATAACAAAAACTAGATACATCTTCAAGTTTAATTTTGAAAGCAAATAATGTACAATACAGAATATTTAGAACTTGATAAATTTTTAGTTTTTTTTGAGAGAATATGAAGAGAACTTTGAAATATTGCCCAATCTTCACTGCCTTCTGTTACCCAACTTTAGATAACTTGAGTTCGAAAAATATCGTGGGCTATGAAATAACCATGCTCACCGCTCTGAAGCAAGAAGACCTGGGAAAAGTTTTGAGGAATTTCCTCCTCGCACTGCAAGACCCCGTGGACGTAGATCAGTATTCTATCATCGCCGGCGGGTTGGGCGTCCACTGATCTGATAATACGCTTAATCCTTTGAGCAGGCAGACTGTTAAACTTTTCACTAATTCTTGGACCGGCAATCTGTTCGCCCTGGAAGCTCAGCAAAGAGCTAGAAGAGTTATAGAAATGGGACAATTCCTCTCGCCTTTCAGGATCATCGAAGAGGATGTAGTACTGATCGATGAAAGAACTGGTTATTTCCTCAAAATCGAAAAGTGCATCCATTCTATTGATTTGGTTACTGAAAGATAATTCTCGTTTTACTAGAAATTCCAAAAACAACTAGTTTTACAATTTACCAAAAATTCTTTAAAATATTCCTATAAAATTATTACAAGCCTGAACTATGATTTTGCTGGTTTTATTGTATTGAGTGATTTGACTAATAAACTGAACGATAGACTTTAGGAATGTAGGCTACTTGGTTTTAAATTTATAAATTTTATGAATATTCAAAACGGCTGGAAGTTTTCGAACTGGCGAGGTTTGTGTCTAAAACTTACTCACCTAAAAGAAAACGGTTCGTGTTTTAGCTTAATATGTTTTGAATTCATACGCTTGGTTCTATATTTAAATTGTTTGTTCTCTCTTCTGATAACTCATGAAACTGAGCATCAAGAACAATATTCTCTGACCTGCACTCTATCAAAAAATATCCCTCATTTGCCTTCAGAATGGCACTGTGAACGGTTGAAAGCGGGAGAAATGTCTTCTCATAAATTGACAATGTTTTTGAAAAGCTAAAAGCACAAACATATTTGTGAAACCAAAATATATACATATATCTGTGCATAAATATATGTATTTCAATTAAAATTTATCTGATAAGCCACGAATAATACGCTCAACATCCCAAAATGTTTCAGTTCCCGAAGATTGTGCCCAATTTTGGGTCACTGCGAGTGAGTTTTTCGAGGAAAGACTTTAATATCCGATCAAGGCTGTTCTTTTGTGAATGTCAATTGGCTGTGTGGTTGGATGTGTTTATTTGTTTTGATGAATTCCGAGTTGGTTCAGCGTCATAAATAAATAAAATAATTGAATTGGTCGTGCCACCTAGTTGTCATAATATTTTCGCCCAGGCTTGATTTATGGTGCAAATTTTGTAGCAATTTGGCACACAGCCTGCCAGTGGCTCCCAGTTCCCAGTTTGTTCCACTTCAAAAATAGCTGCAATATATAGATACAGTGTATCACATTAATATTCGGTTTTTTTTTTTGCAACTTTAAACGCGAATAAAATGTATTATACTAAGAAATCACGAAATTTTAAAAATGGTATTTTAAACTTTGAAATATTGTCTTTACGTAGGTATATATATGTTAGCACTTTATTAAAAATTAAAAGAAGAATCACAACGAAACAAAAAAAAGCTTGAAAATGGCTTTACTTTAATATTCGGTATTTTTATAAGTATTACGTTAAAACAATGTGGCAACTTCAGATCCGCCAAAAATGGGTTTCCCCGAATTGCACACATATGACTGGTATTCATTTCCTACAAACAAGCCAAAAAAAAGCTACTACGAGCACCGATTTTCGAGATGGGCCGCAAGGGTAAAAATGCATCATTGGAGCAGCGAAATCTTGTCCTCAAACTTCACTTAGAGGGCAAGACCTACAAGGAAACAGCCGAAATGCTTGACATGAAGCCCAACACAGTCGGTGACATCGTCCGACGCTTCAAAAATGAGGGAAGAGTGGCTTTAATAAAGCAAAAAGGACAGCCGAAAAATTGACTGATCGAGAAGAAGCCGAAATAGTCAGAAAAATAAAAAAAATCCTCGACTTAGTGCTCCTGAATTGTCGGCTGAACTCTTTGCCGATCATGGAAAGGAAGTTTCGGCGCAAACTATTCGGCGTACCATAAAAAAACAGGGGTACAACGGTAGAATCGCCCGTAAAAACCTTTGCTATCGGAGCGCAACCGAAAGTTGCGAAAAAACTTTGCCCAGGAGTACTCCAAAAGGACGAAAGCTGGTGGGACGATGTCATTTTCCTTGACGAAAGTAAATTTAATCTTTTCGGGAGCGACGGCAAGCAAATGGTATGGCGGAAACCAAACACTGAGCTGAAAAAAATAACCTTAGGCCAACAGTTAAACACGGCGGGGGAAGTGTGATGATTTGGGGCTGCATTTCCACAAAAGGAGTGGGAAATTTAGTATTTATTGATGGGATAATGAACCAAGATCAATACTTAAAAATTTTGAAAGAAAATTTGAAGCAGTCGGCGGAGAAAATGGGCATTGCGAACTCATTTAAATTATATCAGGACAATGACCCAAAGCACAAGGCGCATAAAGTGAAGTCCTGGTTGCTTTACAACTGCCCAAGGTCATGGAAACGCCGCCCCAATCACCTGATCTCAATCCCATAGAAAATTTGTGGAGTGAATTGGACCGCCGTGTACACCAAACGCCGATATCTTCAATATCGGAATTGAAACAACGGCTTCAGGAGAATGGGTCAAAATTGGCGGCGAATACACAAAAAAATTATTCGAAATATGCCAAAACGATTAAGCGATACCATAAAAAATAATGGGTATCACACTAAATATTAAGATAAATTTAATTTTAAGATAAAATATTTTTTTAGGTCTATAAGGAATACCGAATATTAAAGTAACACAATTTTGGTTGTTTTTCGTTTTGTTTAATTTTTTTTTAATTTAAAATAAATTCCTGTGTTATGTTATTTCTATGAATAGGTAATAAAAAGCTTTCTTTGCTATTTAAATTTTTTAGTTTTTTTTTTAATCTCTTTCTTTCATTTGAAATTGGAAGTAAAAACCGAAATTAATGTGATTCACTGTATGTGTTATATATTTTCACGCCTATTTCCGTGCCACTTGAATCACTTGGCGCCCTTTTGAAAACTGACACATTTCCATCACACTCCCGGAGTATTCCATTTATTGTCGCTTAGAAAAAGTGAAGGCTGGAATCCCAAACAAACTGGAGCTTGTTTACAATATGCATTCGCACTGAACCCCAATCGAAAGACTAATATGCGGTAATGCCTCAATAAATTTCTTTATGCTGTGGCACGATGCATCCCGCTGTTCTGACAGGGTAATGGTTTATTTTTCTTTTGGGGGAGAAAAGAAGTGAAAGCAAAAAAAAGGGGCGGTCGGCGATTGTTGGGGAAGCTGGATGCAGGCCCGCATAAATAAAACTGCATCACAGCCGAGTAAACAAAAAACAAAAGGAAAACAAGTACAACTTCTGAGATACAGGGAACTGTGAAAGAAATATCTAAAAAAGATAGCGTTTATACTTTTTATGAGGAGGGCTTTAAATAATGATTCATTTTTAAGAGTTTGATAAAACTTGCCAGGAGATATTACTCTAATAGGATATTATATTACTCATAATTAAAAACGTTTCTTACATCATCTAAAAGAAGTTCAAATAAATTTCCCTAGATTAGATAAGTGAGTTAATTTTTACAGAACTCCTCTGGCATACACATCCAATCTAATTGAAGTTGGAAAGGGTTAAATGCAGATGAAGTCAATGGTCAAATGGTCGGGCATTGACTGCTAAACAGACATCTCCCACACATGGTTCTTAAATGGAAAATTAAAACAGACAGCCAGAACTAACCACTTGACCGCTTGAAATACTCTCTGTACAGAGAAAAAAAAGAGTTTATTGTTTGGAAAATAAACAAAAAATATAGAAAAATATTAAAGTACAAACTAGTGTAGACTTTCTCTTAAATGTTTAACTAAAATATTACTTGTATAATTCTTTAGGAACTCCAACATGAAAGGGATTCGCTGCAGGGTCGCATGGACGAGCAGACCCAAAGGATATCGACACTGCAGAACCGCCTGGAGGAGCAGCGCCAACGGGCAGAGCAACTGCACCGTGCTGGCACCTCTGACCTCAATACCCGAGTCCATGAACTCCAGGGCGAAGTCCAGAATCTAAGCGAGCAGTTGGCCGCACGGGACAAGCAAATGGCTACTGTGCGGCAGCAACTGCAACGCAGCAAGGAGGAGATCATGCGCCTGGAGGCGGAGCTCACAGTGCGCACCCAGCCCGATCGCAGTCTGGTGGAGAAACTGGAGGCGGAAGTGCAGCAGAAAGGTGCCGAAATCGGTAAGCTGAAGGAGAAGATACGCACCGAGATGATCAACCGACTGGCATTGCCCGATCTTATGGAAACCATGCTGGCGGACAAGAACGATGAGATCGATCACCTGCGCGAGCAACTGGAAGCCAAGGAGAAGGAGCTCCAGGCTGTTCATCAAGAGGGAAGTCTGCGTTCCACACCAGTAGCGGGACTAGGAGCTGGAGATGCGGGAGGCAAGCAGGACTCGGGTGGCAAGTCGAGTGCCCGCACACTGAGCGACATTGGATCGATTTCAGAGTATCCAGAACCGGATGTGGACAGGAGAGCAGCGATGCTGAGTCTGAATGCTCCTGGCCTTCATATCAGCGAAGGGGCGGGGGGCTTCCTGCATCACACAATGGTGAGTCCTTAAGGAGGGTTGCTAATCTAAATACATAACTTAAAATCCTTATTATCCTTGCAGGAAACATCCAAGGAAGCGGTCGCCAACTTAACACACAAGCGCACCGACGATTTAAGTGGCTTTGTGGCTCCTTATCCCGTGAACACGTTCGAGCATCCCCACTACTTCCAGGCCCTGGGCATTACAGCCCAAAGTAGTGATGGCCTCACACCTGGTCTAGTGCCACGCCAAATCAACTTCTCCAATCTCACGGCGGAGGACTCCAAGCTAAAGACCCAAAGTCTCCTAATACAAACCCCAGAAATGCCCAAACCCACAACGCCAACGGAAGTCCAACAATTGCGCCAAAAGCTGACCGTTTTGGAAAAGGAGAAGCAGCGCCAGAAAAACGAAATGGAAGCAAAGCTACAGGATTTGCAAAAGCAACTTCAGCAGGAGCAGGAGCAACTGGGTCGCCAGGCCCAGAGCCTGCGCAGCCACCAGGAAAGTGAGCAGAAGTATAGACTCCGAATTGAATCTCTGGAGTCAAAGATTCTCGAGGCAGCCGCCCAGGAGGCCGCCGAGCGGGAGAATCTGCGCCGAGAACTCAACTGTGTCAGTGCTGCGCATGAGCAGTGCGAGGATGCGGCAGCTGCCCGTAAGAGGGAGCTGGAGAACCTCAATGGGGAAGTGAAACTCAAGGCTGATCAACTGCAGGCTTGTCAACGGCGCTGCACTGAGCTGGAACTTCAAGTTCAAAGCCTAGAAAGGGATCTGGAACGTCTCAAAAACAGCGACAATAGCTCGAAGCAGTATTCCGTGGACGAAATAGCCCAGCAGGTGGAGAAGGAACTAAACTACTCCGCCCAGTTGGATTCCAATATTCTAAAGGCCATTGAAAGCGAGGAGGAGAACAATCTGGACAAGAAGCTACTGCAAAAAGAGGTTCAAACGGAGGAGGAACATCTGCCGGGCACTGGCAACGGTACCGACGATGAAAACTTCACCGGCGAACGGGAGCTGCTGAACCAACTGGAAGCCCTGAAGGCTCAACTGGCCGTGGAGAGGGAACAATGTGAGGCCTTGAGCAAGGAGCTGCTGGGCGAAAAGCAGCACTCTCAGGAAATCCAAGAGCAGGATGTAGTGATCATCGAGGCCATGAGAAAGCGACTGGAAACCGCTCTGGATGAGGAGGATGAGCTGCACAAGCAGTTGGACCAGGAACGAGAACGTTGCGAGAGACTGCAGACTCAGTTAACTTCCCTCCAGCGAGCTGAGAGTCGCCGGAATAGTTCTCTGCTCCTCAAATCCCCCAATGATTCTCCTCGCAAGTCCCCAAGAGCCGATTTTGAAACAGAACTCGGAGATCGCCTGCGCAGTGAAATCAAGCTACTGGCGGCCCAAAACGAGAGGGAAAGGGAGCGCTATGCGGATGCCCAGAGAAACAACGAGCGGGAACGCCAGCGGTTCGAAAAAGAGCTCCAAGAGCGGGTTGCCTACTGCGAGCGGCTCAAACAGGAGATGGAGAAGCTATCGCGGGACAAGGAATCAGCTGAACTCGAACTGGAGCACTTCAATGAGCGCCTCACCCTGCAAGCCACTGAGATCGAGAGTCTGGAGGCCAGACTGGTTACCCTCCAAGAGGCGGAAACGCGAAGAGCCAACACTCGCACCCGTCAGCACCAGGAAACTGTGAAGCTCCAGGCCGAGATTCATGAACTGAAATCAAAACTCCTGGCCGCCGAAGCAGCTCGGGACTGCCTGGATCAAAAGGTCACCCAATTGCGCTTCGATGTAAGTCGTTCCAGTCAAAGGGAAGCCAAGCTGGCCCAGGCCAATGACCGTCTCGCTCATAGCACGGATGACAATGTGCCGGCACAGTTTCTGCAAAAGATGCAAGAGATCAATGCCCTGGTGGCGGAGAACACCCAGGAGAACAAGCAGATGGCGGAGACAGTCCAGTTCCTGGTGGGTGAGAGGATTGCGCTGCAAAAGAAATGCGAGGAACTCGGCGGATCTGGCAATACAAATGTGGCTGAGCTGGAGGAGCGCTGCCGGCAGCTAATTGGTCGCTATCTACGAGTGGAGTCCCATCGTAAGGCGTTGGTCTACCAGAAGCGGTATTTGAAACTAACCCTGGAAGGCTACCAGGCCAGTGAGCAGCTGGCTCTGCAGAATCTCCGAGGAGGACCCCCGCCTGTACAGCGAAATATTAAAAAGAAGTTCAAGTAAGATGTTATTACTTTTATAGTGGGACTTTAATTAATAATATTGTTTTGACCAACAGGACTGTAGCACTGGCCATCATTGCCATTCAGCGCATCAAGTACATCGGACGCATTTGGCATACTGGAAAGCGAATTGTTAGCAAGTCAGTCTTCACCATAACCCAGCAGAGGTGAGATATCCCGGGAGTTTCAAACCAACATGCCTGCTGTACATAGAAAGCCTTGTCATAACCCTCATTTCTGTCATTTTCTTGTCCCCCGAAGCTCTAAGACGCCACTAGTGACGGTCAATATGAAAGTAAAACTAAGCAAGGGCGAAATAGCCAAGAAATAGTGGCCCCAAGGTCTGACCTCCCAACTGAAAGCACTTTGTTTTGGTTCACCTCTATTAGAATCTATAAATTTTAGCCTAGAACTTGGCCCAGTCACCAAAGTAGTTTGATTAGTTTGTAAACTTTTGCTGAAAGACATGCAAGCTGGTGGGGGTTTCTGAAATTAAATCTCATGGTGGATGGTTTAATACATAATTTATTTATTTTAATTAAATATATTAATCTGATATAAGGACTTCAATCGCTTTGCATGTCTTAACTTATAACTCACCTAAAATT
Organism: Drosophila pseudoananassae pseudoananassae; assembly: GCA_018153035.1. Classification (NCBI taxonomy): domain Eukaryota; kingdom Metazoa; phylum Arthropoda; class Insecta; order Diptera; family Drosophilidae; genus Drosophila; species Drosophila pseudoananassae. The sequence goes on from JAECXR010000069.1 coordinate 4,235,014, forward strand.
GGTTTTAAATCACCCATTAACCTTAGAATCCAGCCTTTGATGAATGGAAAACTAATTAAAGATTTTTTTGTAGAAACGGTCCTGGTCTCAATGTGAATGTGGCAGCGCCCCCCTCTCCACTGCCAGTGCCCAACTCGAATCTACCCACCAATAGCAACAGCAACCTGACGGGTCGACTTAATTATGCGCCCGTATCGCCAACAATGATTAATTATGGCAACTTGCAACCGATTGTGTTGCCTTCGGATTTTGCCCTCCAAGCGCCAACAACATCGTTGCACACCACCTTCACCTCCACCACCAACCACAATAATAATAATAATAATAGTAATGAAAGCAGTTTGCCATCATTGGCCAGATTGGATTGGCCAACAATGCAAAAGCCCAAAAGAGCACATGCGCGGCATCATTGACAGGATTTGGCCGCAAAATGTTCCCAAGATAGGCCCTAATTTTAAGTTGAGCCATATCGAAGACACTTTCTAGGATGCGAGATCCATTTTAGTGTTAATTATCTGTACCATTTCTCCCATCCATCTAGTTTTAAGCTGTTGTATACCTATTTTAAGTGAAAACGCATCCACACCAAACTCTAGGCATGTAATCGTCTGTAAGTGTTATTTGTATTTACCGCCCAAGTGTAGCCATAAGCATAAACCTAATCCATATCCCAGTATTTTTGATTGGTTCGACTGACTAGAGTCACTTACAATTAGTTTTATTTCTTAATTGATTTGCGTTTGACTGTATAAGTTTCCTAATAAGTTGATTAAACCAAAACATTGATTTGAACATGCTATTCTTTGATTTATCCTTATCATCCTTGGAGTTATTCTGTACATAAAGAAATGGAATGTGCCTTATAGGTGAGGACTCACTGGACAATTCAGAATTCAATTCATCAATCAAAATGTGTATAAATAAAAACCAAGTTAATGAGAAAAAAATAAACACATTGCGTATACTTGATTTTGATATTATCAGACCTAAAAATAATACAAATTAGATAGGAATAAGGACTCGAACATAAGGACCTACCACAAACGTCAAATGCTTTTTCAACAATATGCCAAGGGGCAGCATGGGTTGCAGCTGCACTATAGGCCGGATGACCACTTTTTCTGGCCAAAATTAATAACTTCTAAACGAAACAAAATATTTGGGTTCTGTTTTTTGATTTGAGTTCACATGGTCAATAGATTTAAGATTTAAAAAAAATGTGGGCGTGGCACCGCCCACTTTTTAAGAAACACATTCTAACTCAAAAACTAAGCAAGATATTTAGATTTTGATTTTTGATTTGAGTTTATATGGTCAAAAGAACTCAGGTTTGAAAAAATTGTGGGCGTGGCACCGCGCCCTATTTAAAAATAACATGCTAACATGCTAACATAACATGCTTGTTCTTTTTTAGTGTTTTATGAAGCCATAGTCTTCTTTTTAAAAAGTAGGTGTGTTTTTTTTTTTTCTTATTAAAAATCTGTTATTTTTTTAAATTTAAATCGGTTTTGCACTAGTCTCACAGCTAACAGATTCACATTCAAGACTTTGAGGTTGACTCCTTAAATTTTGAATTTCTTCGAAAGTGCATAAAAGTGCACTTTCATATTTCACTCATATGAAGAAAATTAAACAATCTACAAATGGACCAAATTACAAAGTCAAACTCGGTCGCATTTAGTTTAAATCTCTTTTTAAAAATGTGATTTATTTCTAAAAATTTCTTTTGCTAGACTACTTACATTTTCACTTTATTAAAAAGACAACACAAGTTTTTTGGACACTTCACCTACACAAACACATAATACGAACCACATTGAAAAGTATTCATTTCAAAATTTTTGATTTTGTCCATAAAATTTTCAGTATTCGCGTTTTTAAAATCGCACCAAATTATCGTAAATTCTAAGCTCATGTAAATGTTAACATCAACAGCTGTTTTTATCAGCTGATTTCTTCGCAGTGGCTCCATCTATGGAAATTTCTGGTACGCAACATTAAAAATAAATCTATTGTGAATTATATGCAGTTAAAATTATTTAAATTCTTTAACTTTCAAAAAATGGTTTTTGGCCAGAAAAAGTGGTCATCCGGCCTATAGTGAGCTGTTTCAATTTCCCGGTGCCGGGTAAGCTCAACAGGTTTGAGGGGTTTGATCGGGCAAATGTCAAGTGCTGCAAGGACACCTAAGCCGTGTTGAAAGGAAAGTACCTTGCCTCGGGGCGGCTCTTCGTCGAATGAAGGCAGAAAGCTGCAACGTCCAGCAGGGAATCAGTCCAAAAGCGACCGCCCTTAACCCACTAACTTGGCTATAAATAAGGCTTAAAGGTTGGAATTTGGTAATACTCCTTAGTTTATTTTTTTTAGATAAAAGTTGCATAGCTAATAGAACACTGGTCCAAAAAATAGAAATAAAACTGGGGAAAAAGCTTTTAAATTCAATTACACATTCTGCTCTATATCCTTTTTGTTTTTGTTGATACCCTTGGTAATTACTGGCCACCTCGTTATCAGCAACACACCGCCCACTGATAAGGAGTCGGAGAGCTTTCGTAGCCGGACTCGCTGTCGCAGCCGGAGTCGTGGCCGGAGCCGAGCTGAGCCGAACATTTTACGGCCGGAATAGAGCTTTCCGTGCAGCAAGGGCCACAAATTGCTAACATATGGTAGCGTTGAATGGCGCATCTTCTAGCATTGGCTATCCTGTCGTTGTGGCAAACGGAGCGCTCCTTGCAACGTCCTGTCACTTCGTCACTGCGGTTGCGAGCGGTTCTCTAAAAATTTTGATTTCGATTCGAGTCGGTTTTCTGATTTCTTCATTTTCTCCTTCTCGCGAAGAACTCCCAAATGAGATTCAGTCGTTTGTAATTTAAATAGATTCTATTTCGCATAAATATCTCAAGTATTTGAGAAACGAAACTCGGTGAATTGGTGTTGAATTTTGAGCATAATTTGCATTTGGCGGAGAGTGTTTTTTCAAAGTTTATTTGGATTATTAATGAGCTGTGCTTAAGGAGATGATTAATTATCCTGATTTTGGGTAAAAAGTAAACAATATAAAAATATTTAAAAAGTTCGCCAAAGCAGACAGGTACAGAGTGAAAAGGTAAGTTTGAATAACTCTAGTCCTTCATAGAAAAAGTATATTGTAGCATACTTTCCTGCCACTTCTTGGCCATCTCCTTAGTAATCTTCAAAAAAGGAAAGAATTTTGTTTATCTTACTTTATTGTATTATATATTTTTATCACAACATTCCAACAATTGACAATGTTTCGTCTTGAAGATGCGTCTGGCACTTTAAGCCCTCGAAACACTCTTAACAAGTTGGGAATTGAGAAGGCAAAAATGCTGGCAGGATGGGGGCGGCGATGAAGAAATCCAATTTGATAAGTAATCGCATCAGGCAACAGCAAAAGCCTTGAAATTCGCACTTAAAGCGTCTTCGAGCCCCCTAATCCCAGCCATTTAAACACTAAACCAGCCAAAGAAAGCCTTTTTTTATGGCATGCCAAGGACTGCCTGCCTGTTGAATATTTTTTCTTGGGGGTTTGGCTTATTAAATCTGTGATTCTTGCTGCTTGCCTGCTGCGATGTCCAGGTCAAAGGCCAAAGTAGTTGAAGAGATTTCTGATTCGGGTCCACAACTTTATTTCTTTATTCGTTTTTCGGTTTTTGTGTGAATTTCCTGAGAGTGAAAGTTTGCCTTTCGCTTCGCTTTCCTTTCCCAAACATGTATGATTTTTTTTTATATATCTGTATTTGCGGTGGTATCTTTTATTTATTTTTTGATAAGATAGTGGTCCCTTATCAACGGACAATATACGGGTATTCAATGTACAATCTTTACCCATATTCGTTACGCCTCTGCGGTTTTTTTTTCATTCGCATCCCGTTAGTAGGCGTTACATAGAACTGTAAGGCTAATTGCTGTTATGCTTTTTTATTTCTTGTTTTTTTTTTGTCTATCTAATGACGTCAAGCATGTGTTAATAAGTGGTGGGAGAGGGTATGAACTCATATGACCAACAGGTAACAGGCCAGAGATAGTCAAATTGGGTTATTCAACTGGTGGCTAGAAGTGTAGCACCAACAAAGCTCTTGAGGGATTATTTTTAGGTTAATTGTGGTAATTAGGAATTGTTTATAGGACTTTTTAATCTATAAAAAAAGAGCTGTGGAAAATATTAAAATTAATTAGCATTTAGAATATGTATCTACGTATAGCTTGAAATTGTTTAGAAACATCACGGTTTGTGAAACATCACAAAGATGAGTTAAAAAATAGCCTGAAACTTTGGGACAAAGGTAATACGCAATAGCCTTACTTTTCAATTTTTTAAATAGTATTAAAATTAGAATTTTAGATAGAATTTCATGCAAATAAAACCTTTAGTTTTCCATTAGATAATGGTCATATTATATGTTATAAAAGAAACAAATGCATTCAAGCCCTTTCAGCTACTAAGGCCAACAGGTAATAATCCTCAACAGATAGCCAAGAGTCCTAGAGCCACAAATTGGTTAAAGTTGCTGTGACAATTTTCGACTTTATAAGTTGTTAATTTCTGGCCAACTCGGTTGCCAAAACTTGGAGCTAAGCAAAAAACTTTTATTGATGCCTGGGTAGAATGGGGTTGCATGCTTGGTTGGCTTCACTGTCACCAGGAGGAGGCCATCGAACAGGAGGAAAATAGAAGCAAAACTGGATCAAGAAGAAAGAATAGAAAGAGAAGAAGGAGAAACGGGAGAGACAGCCAGTCGATGGCGAGACAGCTTGTCACTAACATGTCCGAGGCTTAAATTTCATCTTTCACGCTTCTCTTCCATCGCCCAAGTTCATTATTTTTATTATTCCCAGTCCCCTTGCCACCCTCTTCCTGGCCGCTTTAAGTTTTTTAATTATGCTGCCTGGTTTAATCTGGAGCTTAATCCGTTTTAAGGACAGGCACACATGTCGTATACGTGATGTGGGGGGTGCTGTGATTTTCTTGACGCCTGGATATGAGATTTTACTTTAAAAGTATTTAATATATAGGGAATACATGTTTTTAAACCACTTTAGATTTTTAAAATTATTGTATTGCTTTTAAAACTTGAGCTATAATATTTACTTAGTTGGTGTTTTGTTATCTATAGAATTTAAAATCAAATAACCACAAAAATGTTGACATTTTATTCGTCCTGTTTACTGTTTGTGGGTGTCATTGTTCCGCAGGCTGTGACAGGCAGTCTTGGATGTCTCATTCCTGGAATGCGCAGTTTCCTTGACATTCAGTTGCTGGAGTGCATTGTGTTCCACTTGCAATTAGCTTAATTGGTACTCGACATGGAATCGTGAAAATATGGAAATTTCTTAAACCGACAGTGATTCAAATTTATTTTTCAACCATTTCCCCGACGAGAAATCAATTTATGGCTCTACATTAATGAGGCCTAAGAGACATAATTATTGACTAGTAAAGTCCTAAAAACTCGAAGAAACCACCTTTTTTCCACGAAATAGAAACTAGGAATGGAAACCGACATGCAAGTCTCAATAATTGCCGAATTGTGGAAACAATAGAACACTTGGGATCTTCAAATAAGCGAAAATACTAAGCGTACCGCTAATGACAACTATTCAAGCGAAATCTGTTTTCGATTCCCTGTTCTCTACGAGTCCAACTAACCAAATATTAAACTACGCAAAAGTGGATAAATAATTTGCACGGATTCTCAAGGCCCGCTCGACAAACAAACTGACAAAAATTCTCCAATTAATTGCAGACGAAATTTTGTTGAATAAATATTTGCTTTAATTTTTAAAACGTGTATGGCAGCGAAAATTTCTATAAAATGAGAAAGTTTTTAAAGTTTAAGGTCAGTTGAAAGGAAATACTCGTTGGCAAAAAATGCGTTTGTTTGTCGCTCTGGTTTGTGTCAGTTTTGTGGCATGTGCCACCGCCCAGTGGCCGCTACGTGGCAAGTCTGGCTTGAATGCCCAGGTGAAGCTGGCCGTGGAGCCACCCAGTCTATTGGTCAAGAATGCCGGCATTCTTCCTTCACTCCAGCTGTCGGACACTGTGAAGACCCAGGAGATTCCGAATGTGGCGGCCGGAAAGCGTAGCATTCTGCCATACATTTATTCTGGCCCTAGCTACTGGCCCGACTATGGAGTTCCCACCAATGGCTGGTACCCTGGTGGCTGGAATTCTGGTTACTCTAACCCTGGATATTGGGGCAACAACTGGTACGATTATGGTGCTTCCTACTATCCAAGGCGCCGTTTGGTGAAGCCTGTCGTCTCAGCTTCTACTGGAGCTACTGGAGCCACTGGAGCTACTGGATCTATTGGAGCCTCTGGAGCCACAGGAGCTACTGGATCAAGCTCTTCTACTGGGTCCACATCGAGCACAACTACCACTACCACAACCACCAACGATGTGGTTCCTGCTTTGGATGCCACACTCAGTGCTGCTGTTATTCCCGATATTGTCCCCATTCCCGACGTCATCCCAGTTGCTGACCCTGTCGGCCTTCCCTTAGTACTTCCCGATGCTGAACCCTTGCTAACCACACAGGTTATCTAAGAAGTCAGTTGAAAGTTATAATAAATATTTGTATACATTGAGCAGAAATAGAATTGATCATTATCTTGGGAAGAAAGCAAAAGCACTGCTTTGCCAAAATGTTTAACTTTAAAAGCCCCAAAATATGCTCTTTATTTTCTTCAAAGCCAAAACTTATTTGACAATAAAACCATTGCCCTAGACCTCATGAATTTGGTTCGCCTGTTCGCAATAATCAATTAATTAAATCATGTTTTTTATTCAATCAGGTTCTGATTGAATCGATTTGCTAAAATCTCGACCATTTCCGTCAAAGTTAAAGTGTTCATTTACGACCCGAAACCAAACCAGACAGAGAAGCCCTCCCGCCCGCTATCTTATCGGGACTTCACGCATCGAGTAGAGTGCAAACAGAGGGCTCATTCCGGCATTAAAGGTACCAAGTCAACTACCGCGGACAGAACCACGCATTAACCAGTTCTGACCAGCCCCAAACCGAGGCGAAACCAGCCGGCAAACAACCATCCATATGGCACAATATTGAAATATCCAATCAAAATGTTAATTCGAGGATAGAAGAAGAGTGGAAAAAAGTAAAAATCAAAGGAGCATTGTTCGCGAAAGGCGGCGGAGATCCTGTCAAAGGATCGTCTCTGTTCAGGTGCAATTTTCATCGAAATTTGATGGGGGCTGGCACACACATTATGCAAATTTTCATGAACGGGAGATGGATTTCAAAAAAACCCTTTTCGCACTTGTTGATTCATTAAACGGACAACAGAGATGCCCAAAAAATATATATATATATAAAAAAAGGGTTTATTGTTATTTTTATCTTGCTTTTTGTTTGTTTATATATGGGTATATATATGGGCAAATATATATATACTATATTGGTGAGGTTCCCTTTGTTTTTGTCTATGTAACTAGAGCATATTGTGGGACATTCTATGCTTGCCAGGAGGGTGGGAGTTGGGCTGGGATGTGACGTGCTTTTTGCTCTGTGTTTATTTTTAGGGTTTTGGCCAGGGCTTAGGGTCTGGCGCCAACAGACCACTCCCACTCCGCCCCGAAAAATACTACCCATCCCTCCGCCGACGATATTCCCGAAGCGCGCTTTCCTAGGGAAAGCTTTGGGCTATGCAAATGAATTAATGTTGGCGAAAGTTCACGGTGAATGGAGCGGGGAATTTCTTCTGCAGTTTCGACAAATTGCATCAATTATATATATGTAAATGTCAGAAGTTGAATTACGTCTAGTATGGCTCTGTGTTCAGTTGGACTTGGCTAAAATATTTGACCTGGCTGGGCGCTATTACTTTATTCGTAATCACAAAGGCGGGCTTAATAAGCCGAGAGTAATGAATAAACATCAGATATGAGGGAGCCTGGGTTCTAATAATCCTTCGTACATGACAGCAAATGTGTGCACTGAAGAAAAATTTTAAGAAAATACTGCGTATCTATCTTGTGTGAATCTCTGATTGATATATTTAATGTAAGCTTGTTATTTGTAATAGTATATCTTTTACCTATGTTAATTTACCTTTAAACCATTTTTCTTTTTCCCGCCAAAGTCCTAATAGTCCTGATAGTCTCTCCTCCTCAATAAATTCTTGTGGTGACGGCTTGACACTCAACTGACTTGATGAGAGAGCTCAGCCATCATCATCATTGACATAACAATTGGAAACACTTCCGTTTCCACATGAGCAGCCACAGGCTGTATTACTTGACTACACATAAATATATACACATAAACACATATAGATTGGCATTCCGGGGGGATCGGGGCAATGTGGCCTATAAGCAAACAGAAATTAGCGTCCAACGTCTAAGGAAATGATTGCCCAGGAGATGAGCGCCGTTAAGGAATGTGTGTGTTTTTGACGGAAAAGGATAAGCAAGAGTTATGGAAGGGATTTCGTCAGTTATCCTAAAGGGATTTGTTTTCTTGGGGTTTATTTTTGTTAGTCAACATTTGCAGAACCAGCTGAAAATATATATTTGTAATATTTAAAGGGCTTAGCTAAATATACTTTAAAAAGTTTAAACATTTTTGTAGGTAATATTCTTAGGAAATCATAAAAACAAGATATTTTGGTAATATTTTTTTATAAATTGCTTAAGAGACCCCTTCGCTACTTATCAAGAATCTGTACCAACACAGCAACTTGCACTCTCTATTTTTATTTTCACTTTTTTTCTGTCGTTAACCATTTGGCCGCAAAATCAACAAATAATAATTTCAGTCAGACACATGCCATATTCCGACCCAAAGGGGGGCCCGACATCGCCGACTCCCCTGGGACTAGACAAAGTTTCGTAATTTTTTGTATGCAAATTACCGTGCATGGGGTCCAGACCATGGCAAATTGACCAAAACATGTCAACGGTGTCAACAAGAATTATAGAAATTGCGCTTTTTTGTGCCGTTTGCAATTATTTGACCTGGCAAAGGTCGTGGAAGAGAATTCATAGAAACGAGATGGATTTTGTTGAATTTCTGTGAATTTTCATTTGAATTACTTTCCGCTAGACTTTTTATTCCAAAAAACAAAATAAATATTTTGTCTCAGGATTTTGATGCAGAATGGTGGGAAATCGATCCAGAAATCGTTTAAGGTACTCCGCTTGGGAATCGGATGAGAATCGGGGAAGATATAGGCATCACTGTGGACCCTATAGGGAAAAACCCAATTTTCAAGGGATCCCATCACAAAAATGGACAAAAAATTTAAAAAATATTTTGTTTCAGGATTTTGATACAGAATTATAGAGAATTGATCCAGAAATCGTTTAAGGTACTCTGCTTGAGAATCGGATAAGAATTGGGGAAGCTATAGCCATCACTGTGGGCCCTATACGGGAAAACCCAATTTTCAAGGGATTCCATCACAAAAATGGACAAAAATTTTAAAAAATATTTTGTTTCAGGATTTTGATACAGAATGGTGGGAAATCGATCCAGAAATCGTTTAAGGTACTCCGCTTGAGAATCGGATAAGAATTGGGGAAGCTATAGCCATCACTGTGGGACCTATAGGGGAAAAACGCATTTTCAAGGGATCCCATCACAAAAATGGACAAAAAATTTAAAAAATATTTTGTTTCAGGATTTTGATGCAGAATGGTGGGAAATCGATCCAGAAATCGTTTAAGGTACTCCGCTTGAGAATCGGATAAGAATTGGGGAAGCTATAGCCATCACTGTGGGACCTATAGGGGAAAAACGCATTTTCAAGGGATCCCATCACAAAAATGGACAAAAATTTTAAAAAATATTTTGTTTCAGGATTTTGATGCAGAATGGTGGGAAATCGATCCAGAAATCGTTTAAGGTACTCCGCTTGAGAATCGGATAAGAATTGGGGAAGCTATAGCCATCACTGTGGGACCTATAGGGGAAAAACGCATTTTCAAGGGATCCCATCACAAAAATGGACAAAAAATTTAAAAAATATTTCGTCTCAGGATTTTGATGCAGAATGGTGGGAAATCGATCCAGAAATCGTTTAAGGTACTCCGCTTGAGAATCGGATAAGAATTGGGGAAGCTATAGCCATCACTGTGGGACCTATAGGGGAAAAACGCATTTTCAAGGGATCCCATCACAAAAATGGACAAAAAATTTAAAAAATATTTTGTTTCAGGATTTTGATGCAGAATGGTGGGAAATCGATCCAGAAATCGTTTAAGGTACTCCGCTTGAGAATCGGATAAGAATTGGGGAAGCTATAGCCATCACTGTGGGACCTATAGGGGAAAAACGCATTTTCAAGGGATCCCATCACAAAAATGGACAAAAAATTTAAAAAATATTTTGTTTCAGGATTTTGATGCAGAATGGTGGGAAATCGATCCAGAAATCGTTTAAGGTACTCCGCTTGAGAATCGGATAAGAATTGGGGAAGCTATAGCCATCACTGTGGGACCTATAGGGGAAAAACGCATTTTCAAGGGATCCCATCACAAAAATGGACAAAAAATTTAAAAAATATTTTGTTTCAGGATTTTGATGCAGAATGGTGGGAAATCGATCCAGAAATCGTTTAAGGTACTCCGCTAGAGAATCGGATAAGAATTGGGGAAGCTATAGCCATCACTGTGGGCCCTATAGGGGAAAACTCAATTTTCAAGGGATCCCATCACAAAAATGGACAAAAAATTTAAAAAATATTTTGTTTCAGTATTTTGATACAGAATTATGGAAAATCGATCCAGAAATCGTTTAAGGTACTCCGCTTGAGAATCGAATAAGAGTTGGGGAAGCTATAGCCATCACTGTGGGCCCTATAGGGGAAAACTCAATTTTCAAGGGATCCCATCACAAAAATGGACAAAAAATTTAAAAAATATTTTGTTTCAGGATTTTGATGCAGAATGGTGGGAAATCGATCCAGAAATCGTTTAAGGTACTCCGCTTGAGAATCGGATAAGAATTGGGGAAGCTATAGCCATCACTGTGGGACCTATAGGGGAAAAACGCATTTTCAAGGGATCCCATCACAAAAATGGACAAAAAATTTAAAAAATATTTTGTTTCAGGATTTTGATGCAGAATGGTGGGAAATCCAGAAATCGTTTAAGGTACTCCGCTTGAGAATCGGATAAGAATTGGGGAAGCTATAGCCATCACTGTGGGACCTATAGGGGAAAAACGCATTTTCAAGGGATACCATCACAAAAATGGACAAAAAATTTAAAAAATATTTTGTTTCAGGATTTTGATACAGAATGGTGGGAAATCGATCCAGAAATCGTTTAAGGTACTCCGCTTGAGAATCGGATAAGAATTGGGGAAGCTATAGCCATCACTGTGGGCCCTATAGGGGAAAACATAATTTTCAAGGGATCCCATCACAAAAATGGACAAAAAATTTAAAAAATATTTTGTTTCAGGATTTTGATGCAGAATGGTGTGAGATCGATCCAAAAATCGTTTAAGGTACTCAGCTTGAGAATCGGATAAGAATTGGGGAAGCTATAGCCATCACTGTGGGACCTATAGGGGAAAAACGCATTTTCAAGGGATACCATCACAAAAATAGACAAAAAATTTAAAAAATATTTTGTTTCAGGATTTTGATGCAGAATGGTGTGAGATCGATCCAAAAATTGTTTAAGGTACTCAGCTTGAGAATCGGATAAGAATTGGGGAAGCTATAGCCATCACTGTGGGACCTATAGGGGAAAAACGCATTTTCAAGGGATACCATCACAAAAATGGACAAAAAATTTAAAAAATATTTTGTTTCAGGATTTTGATGCAGAATGGTGGGAAATCGATCCAGAAATCGTTTAAGGTACTCCGCTTGAGAATCGGATAAGAATTGGGGAAGCTATAGCTATCACTGTGGGCTCTATACGGGAAAACCCAATTTTCAAGGGATCCCATCACAAAAATGGAAAAAAAATTTAAAAAATATTTTGCTTCAGGATTTTGATGCAGAATGGTGGGAGATCGATCCAGAAATCATTTAAGGTACTCCGCTTGAGAATCGGATAAGAATTGGGGAAGCTATAGCCATCACTGTGGGCCCCATATGGGAAAACCCAATTTTCAAGGGATCCCATCACAAAAATGGACAAAAAATTTAAAAAATATTTTGTTTCAGGATTTTGATGCAGAATGGTGGGAAATCGATCCAGAAATCGTTTAAGGTTCTCCGCTTGAGAATCGGATAAGAATTGGGGAAGCTATAGCCATCACTGTGGGCCCTATACGGGAAAACCCAATTTTCGAGGGATCCCATCACAAAAATGGACAAAAAATTTAAAAAATATTTTGTTTCAGGATTTTGATGCAGAATGGTGGGAAATCGATCCAGAAATCGTTTAAGGTACTCCGCTTGAGAATCGGATAAGAATTGGGGAAGCTATAGCCATCACTGTGGGACCTATAGGGGAAAAACGCATTTTCAAGGGATCCCATCACAAAAATGGACAAAAAATTTAAAAAATATTTTGTTTCAGGATTTTGATGCAGAATGGTGGGAAATCGATCCAGAAATCGTTTAAGGTACTCCGCTTGAGAATCGGATAAGAATTGGGGAAGCTATAGCCATCACTGTGGGACCTATAGGGGAAAAACGCATTTTCAAGGGATCCCATCACAAAAATGGACAAAAAATTTAAAAAAATATTTTGTTTCAGGATTTTGATGCAGAATGGTGGGAAATCGATCCAGAAATCGTTTAAGGTACTCCGCTTGAGAATCGGATAAGAATTGGGGAAGCTATAGCCATCACTGTGGGACCTATAGGGGAAAAACGCATTTTCAAGGGATCCCATCACAAAAATGGACAAAAAATTTAAAAAATATTTTGTTTCAGGATTTTGATGCAGAATGGTGGGAAATCGATCCAGAAATCGTTTAAGGTACTCCGCTAGAGAATCGGATAAGAATTGGGGAAGCTATAGCCATCACTGTGGGCCCCATATGGGAAAACCCAATTTTCAAGGGATCCCATCACAAAAATGGACAAAAAATTTAAAAAATATTTTGTTTCAGGATTTTGATACAGAATGGTGGGAAATCGATCCAGAAATCGTTTAAGGTACTCCGCTTGAGAATCGGAAAAGAATTGGGGAAGCTATAGCCATCACTGTGGGCCCTATAAGGGAAAACCCAATTTTCGAGGGATCCCATCACAAAAATGGACAAAAAATTTAAAAAATATTTTGTTTCAGGATTTTGATGCAGAATGGTGGGAAATCGATCCAGAAATCGTTTAAGGTACTCCGCTTGAGAATCGGATAAGAATTGGGGAAGCTATAGCCATCACTGTGGGACCTATAGGGGAAAAACGCATTTTCAAGGGATACCATCACAAAAATGGACAAAAAATTTAAAAAATATTTTGTTTCAGGATTTTGATACAGAATGGTGGGAAATCGATCCAGAAATCGTTTAAGGTACTCCGCTTGAGAATCGGATAAGAATTGGGGAAGCTATAGCTATCACTGTGGGCTCTATACGGGAAAACCCAATTTTCAAGGGATCCCATCACAAAAATGGAAAAAAAATTTTAAAAATATTTTGCTTCAGGATTTTGATGCAGAATGGTGGGAGATCGATCCAGAAATCATTTAAGGTACTCCGCTTGAGAATCGGATAAGAATTGGGGAAGCTATAGCCATCACTGTGGGCCCCATATGGGAAAACCCAATTTTCAAGGGATCCCATCACAAAAATGGACAAAAAATTTTAAAAATATTTTGTTTCAGGATTTTGATACAGAATGGTGGGAAATCGATCCAGAAATCGTTTAAGGTACTCTGCTTGAGAATCGGATAAGAATTGAGGAAGCTATAGCCATCACTGTGGGCCCTAAAGGGGAAAACCCAATTTTCAAGGGATCCCATCACACAAATGGACAAAAAATTTAAAAAATATTTTGTTTCAGGATTTTGATACAGAATGGTGGGAAATCGATCCAGAAATCGTTTAAGGTACTCCGCTTGAGAATCGGAAAAGAATTGGGGAAGCTATAGCCATCACTGTGGGCCCTATAGGGGAAAACCCAATTTTCGAGGGATCCCATCACAAAAATGGACAAAAAATTTAAAAAATATTTTGTTTCAGGATTTTGATACAGAATTATGGAGAATCGATCCAGAAATCGTTTAAGGTACTCCGCTTGAGAATCAGATAAGAATTGGGGAAACTATAGCCATCACTGTGGGCCCTATAGGGGAAAACCCAATTTTCAAGGGATCCCATTACACAAATGGACAAAAAATTTAAAAAATATTTTGTTTTAGGATTTTTATACAGAATTATGGAGAATCGATCCAGAAATCGTTTAATCGCCATCACTGTGGGCCATATGGGAGACTTAATTTTATAGCTGCCATACATATAACTTAACTATAGGAAATGACCCTAGTTTCATGTTTTTGAATATAGACAGTTGGAAAATCCATGAGATTCTATTTTGGACCATAAAATCCGACCTTCTGACCAATCTTACCAATATAAATGACCAATCAGAAAAAGTATTTGGGATTTTCGTAAAAATACCAACTTTAGTATTTTTAAAGTTAGAAGCTTGGGACTTTTTCTTTAAGTTTTGTTTTATAATTAATTGGTTTCATAATAAAATTCTAATAAGGAACGGCCTACTATATGATATTAATATCCGATCTTAGCCGCAAGGTTATATCAACTTCGGCCCCGCCCGAAGTTAGCTTTCCTTTCCAGTTTTATTTATATTGAGTTTACTAAACTAGATTTTTTCTATAGAAGTGCTTTCAAAATATTTCTCTTTTAATTAAATAAAAATCGTGTCCCTTCAAAAAAAAACATTGCTTTACCTGACTTTGCAATCAATAAATATTTTGTCGTTCCATTTTGTCCATTCGATGGATAATTGAATAAAATTGCGGGATCCGCCAAAGAGAATTACTTTAATTGGCATCAGCCGGGGCAAGGTCAGCGGCAACTAAACGGGGTCAGTGGTTGGAATGTTTGTGGGATGAACAAACATTAACCCGGCTAAGGAATCGATTGCAATCACAGCCATAAACCGAATTGCTTTGAACCCGAAACATATAGACTGCAAGAATGCGAGTTGGGTCAACAAGGGGAGCTGATAAATGGTTGGATGGGGTCTTCTATGAGTTCAAGTGTAATGGTTGGGAACATGTGATGGCTTTGTATGGCACCGACTGTTGACCAAGCCATATAGAAATAGAGCAATTGTCTCTTAGGTTGACTGAGTCAGCAAAGGAAATGTGTGCTTCCTATAGCTTATTTCCCTTTGTTTCCTCTCAATTCAGAATGTCCACAATGCTATTCACTCAAAGGTTTCCATTTTAATTAAACAGAGTTCAAGCTACATTAATGCCTTCACTTTCTTCGTAAAAACATCTTAGAATGAGGACCGTTTACCACAATGAATGATTTTTTCATTAGCCAAATTTAATGCCACATAATTTAAAAAGAATGCCAATTATGGCTGGTATGCCTTAAATTCCTAAGCTACCTCAGGGGAGCCGATTCGGGGGGCACTTATTTTTAGCACGCTGAAATGTATGCTACGGTTTCCTTCAGCGGCACGAGGCCAAGTCGAACTTGAATCAAATTATGATTAAGTCCTTACGGACGCCTGTCAAGGGAATGCGTGCGTGAATGTCCCTGCGAATGTCCCTGTATTGTGTGTGTGTGTCTGGTATGGGTGTGACATTGATTGGCATTGAGCTGTGGGCGGCATAGGCAAATGGTCCGCCACTACCCACTCCCGCAATCGAATTAAGCGCGCATGTGGATGCCGTTTAAGCCATGTCCGTGTCCATCTCCGACCGCCGACCAACTAATCTCATTGTCGGCATTAAAAATTACAAACACGCGCGGCATTATAATGCAATTCGCTTTTGTTCGACAGCCACCTGACCTGACGGCCAGCCCCTTTGCTGTCAACGCTTCACATTTTCCTTTTAGCAACCTGGATGTGCCTTTAAGACTGCCAACTGTTTACAATTGCGCACAGGTTGTTGCCAATGCTTGTCCTTGCTGGCCTTGTCCTTGCTTTTGCCTCAAAAGAAATCCTGGGTAGTCAGGCAGAAGTGGAAGTGTGCAGTTTAGCCTTTAGATAAATTTTTCATCATAATTGGATTTTTTGTTTCCTTAAATATATAATAATACTTTATATTTGGAAATTTCATTATGCTTCGAAATTTTAAGATTTCACTAGTATTTCCAACGCAAGTAAGCTTAGTTGGTTATTCTTGAACTTTTAAATAAAAAATGTTTTATTTTTTTTATATATTTGTATTTGTAAATTATTTTTTAAACAAGTTAACAAATTTTTTTAAACTATTTTTTTTGCTATTGAATTTTAAACTTTTTTTTTTGATTTCGCCTTTAGTTGTTGTCCTTTTCGTTGAGTTCCTTTTCCAGGAGATCCAATTCCATGTCAGCAGCTTCCTCATACAGATCCTGCCCCTCGTCAGCCTCATCTTCTTGGCTTTCGTCTCCTTGTTCATCGGCATTCTCCTGATGAATGTCCTCCTCATCTTCTTCATCATCGTCCTCCTCAGTCTCATCCTCCTGGCTCCAGCTATCCTCGTTAGATTCCTGGTCACTCAGTTCGTGGCTCTCCTCGTAAGATCCCTCCTGGCTGGCATCCAGATCCTCAACTATCTCACCGTTTACAGTGTTTACCGTACGCCAGTATCCTCCGTAGTAGTATGGGTACCTGTAGTTGTTATAGTTGTTGTAGTTGTTATTGTTGCCCCACTGATTTTGCGGCGGATTTGGTCTGATGGTTCCATCATTACTGTTGGCAACGGCATTGGCGATTCCAGAAGCTACGATGGTGTTGTTGCCGAAACGAATTGTGGAGTTAATTTTGCCAGCTTCGGCGAGAAGGGTTTCCAAAATGGCCAGTTGTTTGCGATTGAACTGGGGAACTGCACTAGTGCAGGCCAGGATTCCGGCCAGGACAACAACGGCTAGGATCAATGAGCGCATGATGTACAGATCTTAATTGGCTGAGTGCAATTGTGACTATGACTTTTAGAATGTAAACCCTAGTTTTATACGTTTTTTGGTGTAATGTGTTGATCGTGACATGGTTACAACAATCAAACATCTAGTCAAGTTTCATGGTCTTTGACATTTTTTGGGAAATAGAATTTAGTGTACAAATGCTCCAAAAACCCTGAGATGGAACACATGCGCAAATATTAAGAAGATTCTAGGAATCGGAACTCGGCATATAGTATAAATATTATATGAATCATAGTTGAATATGTTTTTAATCTTGAGGTACAGTAAAGTTTCTAAGACACAGAATTAAGAGGCTAATTTAAAGTATAGTTTTGAAGGGGAAACTTTATGCAAATAATCTTGGCCAGAACTGTTTTCGCAAGTTACCATAAAAGTAGCTTTATTAGGAGTTTCTCCCTTATTTTAGTTTTACAATTTAACATTTAACATCTATTCACTGTACTATCAAGTTAGGCTGGTTTTGAGTTCGTCAGCTAAATATTTACGCACGACGTTGCCTCAATTTTGAAGTGCAAACCAAGGCAACAGCTGTCACCGTGCAAACATAAGCCGATCCATAGAATCGTGGGCCACGCCACCTTCTATTCACTGCCAATCAACGACTGTCTATAAAAACGTATTTTAACTGGGACTTTAGAATTAGTTAGAGACTAAACTAGAAAATGCGCGCCGTTTTATTGCTGGCCCTGTTCGGCTGTGTCCTGTTGGCAACTGTTTCTGCCCAGCCACTCGATCTGGATGATCTGACCGATCCCGAGGAGGCGGAATTCCAAAAAAGGATTGCCGCTAAACAGCAAAACAACGTGGAACAGGATGAATCCGATGACGATAACTTAGAAGATGACGATGAGGAGTCCGAGGGAGACGAATCCCAGAATGACGAATCTCTGGAAGATGATTCCCAGGAGGAGCAAGACGAAGATGACAGCGAACCAGAAAACCAAAATTAATAATTAATGTAATGGGAATTTACACCTACTTGTTTAGCTGTTGATAGACGTTCATTAGCAGTTTGAACAACTGTTTCCACTTTTAAATAGCAAGACACATTAGTAAAAAAAAAATATATCTTAAAGACAAAGTTTCAATATATTTTCTGAATAAAAAACAACAATTCTGGCAATGCCATGACTGGGAAATAACAATCGACTTGTTTTCTTGAAAGAATACAAAATATTTTGACTTTGACTTGTTTCCAGCCTAATTGACTGACGTAGCCATAGTTATCTTTCTTATATTTTTAATCCAAAGAGTTTTATTTATAAATGGAAAGTTTTTATTTTTGAGTGACCACCGCATGCATAAACCAGATTATTTTGCATATCAAGAAGTCACTGATTTGGGATACTCAATGGCCGGTTGATAGGAAGCAACCACTCAGAAATAAATACGAAAGCACCTCACCTATCAGTATTAAAAAGAATTATATCGCGATAATACATTGAACCAATTGAACCAATCATGCTTGATTAGGTTTTTGGTCAAGTCGTGGACAAATCAAAGATTCTACCAAAGTCAATGCGTATTTCATATAAAAGGGTATGGGGCTGTGATTGAAAATTAGTTTCATTCGAGATGCGTTCCTTGACGCTCCTTGCTATTTTGGCCTTCGTGGCTTTTGTGGCTGCCAGCCCCCTGATCGAGCCCCGGGAGGCGAACAACGATGAAGAAATCGTCGGTGATATGATTCCTGAGGCCCTCAGGAAGAAGTGGTGGAAGTACGTCGACTGGGGTGGTTTCCTGGGCACCCATGGCATGAGACCCAAGATTCGTCCCCGTGACTTGGAGATCACTGAAGATGTTAACATGACTCCTGAGGCCCTCAGGAAGAAGTGGTGGAATTACGTCGACTGGGGTGGTTTCCTGGGCACCCATGGCATGAGCCCCAAGATTCGTCCCCGTGACTTGGAGACCACTGAAGATGGTAACATGATTCCTGAGGCCCTCAGGAATGACTGGTGGAAAGTTTCCTATGGCGGTTTCCGGCCCAGTCATGACAGGCGTGACTTGGAGACCACTGAAGAGGAAAACTTCGTTAAGCCGGAAGCTTATCGTCGTCTTCGTTTCCCTCACTACTGGGGTCTTGGCCCTGTTGTTGTCCGCCCCAGGTCCGAAGCTACTGTCGAGGAGAACAACCCTGTTGAGATCGAAGAACAGCGTCACCGATTGCGTTTGCCTTACCGTTTCTGGGGCCATGGACCCGTCATTGTTCATCCCAGATCCGAGGAGCTCTCCCAGGAGAACAACCCCGTGGAGATTGAGGAGCAGCGTCTTCGCCTGCCCAACCACTTCTGGGGTGTTGGACCCGTCATCGTCCATCCCAGATCCGTGGAAGAAGCTGAGGAACAAGTTGATGGTGTTATGACTCCTGAAGCTCTGAAGAAGCACTGGTACAAATCTGTGAACTGGGGAGGATTCCTTTTCCCCCCACGTAGCTTGGACCTTCCCCAGGAGAGCAACCCTGTGGAGGTTGAGGAACAGCGTCTTCGTTTCCACCGTTTCTGGGGTCACGGACCAGTTATCCACCCCTGGAATCGGTTCTCCGCCGTTGAAGAACCTGAGAAGATCGAACCCATTGCTGAGACTCCTGAGAAGATCCAACCTTTCGCTGAGGCCCCGGAAAAGATCCAGCCCATCACTGAGAACACTGAGGAGGTTGCCCCCGAAGTGCAGAGGCACTTCCGTACCCACTGGCCTGCCCATGGAGGTCACGGACCAGTTCGCCTACCCTGGATGAGGCGTTAAGCCAAAATGCCTAAACTTTTTATTACCAATTTATTATTCACTTTTTTACGTTAATAACAAACCAAATATAATAGATGGAATATATACAATAGCAAAAAAAAGATATGCCTATTTATTTTTACTAATACTAAAGAAAAGTTTCGCATGGAAGTCTTATAATAGTTAGTAGGATTTTATATTTTTAGAAAACATAATATCACATGTTATTGACATCTCTAATCAAACCAGAACTCAAAATTCTAGTTCTATTTTTAAAATAATATACTAATATATAGTCGTTAAGATTCTCAAAAGTTGATTTGATTTTTTTAGATCTCCCACTTGTCATGTTCTATAATATTTAATGAAAAGCTTTATCTGAAAGGCTTGTGTTAGATAACAACTCGTATCAAGTTCTTTGTTGTTATGTTAGTTATAATCAAAAAAATGTTGTCTTTTCGATAAGCTTTTGGTTTCGGCTTCCGCAAAATCAAATAGAATTATCTGCAGACAGGAAATGGAAGGTAATTTTAAGAATAAATATATTTTTTAAAATTAATCCATCACTTTTAATTAAAAAGCTTCTGGGTATTAAAAAAATTATTTATTCTTTAATTTAATGATATCAAACATTTTCAAATATTTTTTTTTCATTTTTAACTGAACATGTGTTTCAAATTAAATATCAAATATACAAATATTTAATTTCATTAGTCATTTATTTTAAATGCGTTTTAGATCATCCACCCAATTTTCTCGAAAAAAACTATGACTTAGATATATAATGGTAACAAAAATGTTGAGTCTTAAGACGTATACATACAATTTAAATAATATGTGTAAGCCGTAGAGCTTCAATGAGTTGAAAAAATCCCAATGGACAATAACAATACGTCATTAAATTGAACGATCCTCCCTCCGGTTGAAACATTTGTGCAAATATCAAATGGCGTAAATGACATCTCCTATAATATATAAATATTTTGCCAAAAATTGTTGGATTTTTTAGATATAAAAAGCCCATGGGTAATAAAATTTGAAAGCAGTTTCGTTTTAAATTTTTTATTGAACAAGCCTTAAAATGCGTTCCTTAATGGTTTTCGCTTTGTTGGCCTTCTTGGCTGTCAGCTTTGTGGCTGCTCGCCCAGCTGAGGATGATGAGTCCTCGGTGGTCCAATCTGACGACGATTCCGTGTCTGGAAATGATGACACCGAGAGCAGCAATGTAGATGTCACAGGAGGAGATTCTGATGCAGAGTCCAGCGACGGTAATGCTTCAGAAGGTGAAGGTAGTGGAAGCGGTGAATCCGAGGGAGAGTCCAGTGGCGATAATGGATCCGAGGCAGAGTCCAACGGTGACAGTGCATCCGAGGGAGAGTCCAGTGATGACAGTGCATCTGAGGGTGAGACCAGTGGCGTCAATGAGGGAGAGTCCAGTGGAGATGCATCAGAAGGAGAAGGCAATGGAGACAGTGAATCCGAGGGATTGGATAAGGGAGACAGTGCATCCGAGGGAGAGCCCAACGGTGACAGTGCATCCGATGAAGAGTCTAACGGTGACAGTGAATCCGCGGGAGAGTCCAGTGATGACAGCGCATCTGAGGATGAGACCAGTGGCGACAATGAGGGTCAGTCCAGTGGTGATGAATCAGAAGGAGAAGGCAATGGAGACAGTGAATCCGAGGGATCGGATAATGGAGACAGTGCATCCGATGACGAGTCTAACGGTGACAGTGCATCCGAGGGAGAGTCCAGTGGCGACAATGAATCCCAGGGAGACTCCAGTGAGTCCGAGGACGAGTCCAGTGGAGATAATACATCAGAAGGAGAAACCGGTGAATCTGAGGTAGAATCCAGCGGAGACTGTGAGGGAGAAAACGGTGGAGACAATGCATCTGAAGGCGAGAACAGCCACGAGTTCAAGTTCATCGGACATGGACCATTAGTGATCCATGCCAGGCCTTTGTACTTCATCAAGGCCCATTAATATATTTTAACCATTTATTATTAATTGTTTTGCATTAAATAAAATTCAGAAAATGCTTTCAACTAACTGGCATTTCTAGAAAAAAACAAATAGTTTTTATTTTCCAAAAAGAATATTATTTAAACAAAACTGTATCCAAGAGGTTTTGTTTGAAATTGGGTTTATGTCAATAAAAGTATTGCATATGGCAGATGGTAGTTTTCAGTTTTTTTAATTTTTATGTTTATTTGTTAAGTAAACACAAATACACCAAAAATATCAAAAAAGCCACTTTTAAGCTTTAAAATTAAAAAAAATACGTTTTCAATAAAATATTTGTTTAAAAAAAACGATTCGATCTTTTTTATGTAGACCTAAATACTCTTAATGCCATACTCCTGTTGATTAATTAAATATTGATTGATGAATTACCGCATCGTATACAAATATTTATTTAAACCTAGTAAATATTCAGGTTCACAGCCAGGAGACGGAATTGCAGTTACAATAACTAAAATTACATTTTATTTGTTTCCATATACAGCTGAATGTAAATATTAAACAGCTTGCAGCTGAGACTTTTAGTTACGTAATATTTTTCTATAAAAAGCAAAAACTTTTTAAGATCGGTGGCAGTGTCTGTTTTAAGAAAGTTCCTAAAGATGCGATTTTTAATTATCCTAGCTCTGGTGGCTTGTATGGCCATTTCGTTTGTGACTTCCCGTCCGTCCGAGGATAGTGATGAAAACAGTTCGACCGACAGCGGAGAACCTGGTGATTCTGTGGTGATAAGTCCCCGCCCATGGCCCAAGTGGTGGGGAATCGGGCCCGTAATTACACATCCCCATGATCTGACCACCGAATAATGGATGAACTTGGAATACCCCCTTAACACAGCATTAAATTCAAACAAAAGCCCTAACTCGAACCGCTTGTAAAACTTTCCATTGAAACAATTGTTCAAACAGCAGAAGCGTAAATAAAGATTTTGGTAAATTCAACGATTTGGACAAATTTTGCTAGACTTTTCCTATAAATAGCAAGAGGTCGAATGAAATTGGAAAGTAGTTTTCGTTCAAACTTCTCCGACTCAAGTTCAAAATGCGTTCCATCATTCTTGTGGCTCTTTTGGCTTTCCTGGCCATTGGCTTTGTGTCTGCCCGTCCGGCTGAGGATGAAGTGTCCTCCGATGTGGTGGAAAGTGAGCCTGAGGAGTCTTCCTCCGATAGTGATGCCACCGAGGCAGCTTCTGACGATGAGGAATCCAGTACTGACAAGGATGAGGATAGTGATTCCACGGATGCTGATGAGGATGAGAGTGATTCAGCAACAAAGGAGGAGGCATCCAATTCCACTACTCCCACGAAGCAGATTCGTCCCTTCTGGCCCAAATTCGGAGGACACGGTCCTGTTGTGATCCACCGTCGCGGTCTGCTCCTTCAAAAGGCCTAAGATTCTAACTTCTTTCTTAAATCTAAAAAAATTTCATCTCTTCTTCAAATAAAGACATTTTAAAGTCAACATTTGGTTATAAGACTTGTTTTCAATTTTGCTTCCAACAGTTTTTGTCAGAGCGTTGAAGAAATGTGTTCTTGGAGAATAGTCACTCTGATATTATGCTGGGGCATTGTCTTGATGTCTTCGAAGCCACTTAAAGACTCACAGAGAACCGGGAAATTAAATCATTTGAATAGAACTGAAATCGATAGAATATTGATGGAGCTAAAGTTTCTAGAAAAATTGGCAAATGAAACATTGCATAACAACGCAACTTATCTCAGCTCAAGTCCAACTTTAAAGGATTCAGATGACGATGAAACCAGAGACCCAACTACTGATGAAGAAAGTCCAGACCCAACTTCGGAGGATGAACACGATCCTTCTAAAATAAATCCTGAAGAAGGAGAGTTTTATGAAGAGGAAGACGATGATGAGGTAGATGGAGCTACTTTGGATCCACCCACAGAACATATTCCCACCATGTTTCTTAAATATCCTTACCAGGAACCGGACTTTAAGCCATATCCTCGATTCGCTATCCTTCGAAACGGCTATGTACATCACATGAACCTGATCTAATCATGCCATTAGTCACAAAATAAAACATTACGTGTACTTTAAGATAAAGTGAGTCTATTTCATCAAATGGGGAAATTCCGACGTCGGATAAGTTTGAACAGTTGTGACTCAAAACAAAAGTTGAAACACCAGGAAACTGGGGTATCTGTACTTGTCTCTTTGTAATTCTCTTAAAAAACACCAGTGTGCTTTAAACCACTCATATGAATAGTTTTCTTTTTTATTTTTATAAAATGCGTTCACGATTTGGAGTATCATTCCTAGTTGGCCTTTTGTTCGTTTTAGCCCTTATTGGTATGGCCAATTCTTCTGGTAAATCGCGAAATCGCGAAGATCGCTTCGATCTGGAGATCGAGAATTACGAGAACCAAGGGTCCAACGAGATCATTGACTCTTGCGAAAGTTCAGAAAGTTTGGAGAGCTCAAACTGCCGGATAAGTCAAAGTAGACCTTACAAGCGAAAAACCTTTCGATTTGCTCTTTAAAAATGACAATAAAAAATGTTAATATTTTAGATAAAAGGAGTTTTATTTTGAAATTTTATTGTTTTTATTGTCTAACTAAAAACATCTTTAGTAATGTTTGAAAAACTGTCATTTATTTTCAGAAACAACTGACCAAAATGGTGATGGTTAGTTCAGCGGTCCTTGGAGCTGCCGCCGGCACTGGTCTGGCCCTGCTCCTGGCCGTGACAATCGTCATGTACCGTTACTACCTATTGCGTAGGCGGGGCAAAGAGTGGGATGAACTGGATCGCTGGGAGGAGACCCGAATCATGAGGAAGCTGCAGATGAAGGTACGTGAATGACGCAGTGTCTCGGGTTTTGCTGTCACTGTTACAGGCTGTGACAAGAGTCCCGTGGTGCCACAAATGCCAAGCTGACACTTCCAGATCCAGTCATACTTCAACTGGGCGGAATATTGTGGGTTGAAAGTGTTCGAAGCCAAAAATAGAGTGCAGCAATTGTATCGGACATTTATTTTACATGTTTTTTTTCACATTGTGTGCAATTTAAAAACTAAATTTATGAAAAAATAGCTTTATGTATTTTTGTATTTATACTCTGCGGCCATAATTTTGAGTGTTTTTTTCATATTTTGAAAGAAAATTTTTATTTAGTTTATGTATGTATAATTATTAATTACCTTGCCATTCATATTTTGTGAGTTTTTCCTTACAGTGGCGCCGCTATTTGTAATATATACACCGTGAGTTTTGGGAACTACGCTTTTTACATGTCTTCTACATCTACGAAAAATACTGGGGACTTGTGTAGAATATATAAACAGGGTAAACCCCCTAAGGGTAAACCAGAAATGGCTGTACAATTGTGGTTCCATTCTCCATAAAAATGCATCAAAATATTAAAACATATATTTTTTTTAGATTTTTTGCACAATTTTTTGTTGAATTCCCTTGAATATGGCCCACAGTAAAGCCCATATATCTTTGGCTATAGTCATCCGATTTTCGAGCGGATTTATAAACATATAACCGAACCTTAAACGATTTGTAGATCGATTCTTCATTAATCTGCATCACAATTTAGGAACAATCTAAGTTTCATGGAGCAAAATTCATGGAGCCACTATATTGCCCATGGTGAAGGATATATCTTTGGCAATAATCATCCGATTGGCGATCGAAATACCTCAAGCGAGTTGAAGATCGATTCTGCATATTTTTTTTTAAATCATAAATCATAAAGTTCTGTTTGAATAAAACAACATTTTCTAGGGTCTTAAGCGGCCATTTTGAAAAGCGTTAGATGTCAAAGGAATCACTGGCAACCACAAAGATACAAGGATACAGAAGTATCCTGGTGGATGTGTGACGGCTGCAGCCAAAGCCCAAGTAGATGGCCGGGTGATATCTCGAAGCCGTATCAGAATCTGTTTCATTATGCATTTAATAGCCCCCTCCATGCCAGGAATCTGAGGGTTGTTCAGATTTTTCAATCCTACCGCGTTTCCATGGCTGGTGACCTTACCCAACGCGTGCTGGAAAGAAAAAAAACTGGGAACAGGGGAAGAAATTCAGGATCATTGAAGCGTTTTATGATTGTAAATGCTGTTTTTATTAACTAACTGGCTTTGAGCAATGACAGCGGGGTAAGTGGCGGGCTCTAGGGGTGCTAAGCGTTTCTGGGTTTGTTTTGTTTGTTGCTTGTTATATATAATTTGATTAGACGTTAAGTGTTTAAGTGTTTTTTGGCTTTGCTCCCAAGGGGTGGCCACCCCCTCTGCTTGTCCCACGGTCCACACCCAGAACAGGCCCTTCAAACTGGCCACAATATTGACCACTACAATAAACAGGGCCATTGAGGTATCCTGGCTGATTAATGGCACTGTCTAGTGTCCTTGACCACAGCTAAAAAAAAACTATAAACCTCCAGTTAAATGGTGGGTATTGTCCCTAATACCATTTTTTAAAGATGTATTTTTGGACTTACCTGCAAAAGAATCCTTCGGGACAAAGGTCCAAAACAAAACTGCAGATCACTGCAAGTGCGGATCTTGTGTGTGTCCTTTGTTAGCTGTCCTTTGTCCAGGCACTGACTTTTCATTCATGAAAATAATACTCGAAAAAAATAGAATGAAAATGTTTCCATTGTTTTGGTTTAAATTGTTGGATATACGGCGGTGAAGTACTTTGATATTTGTATTCTATAGTTGGTAAAAAAATATACATGATAACTATAAAGAAGGTAACTTTCTCTTGTGTCACATATTTTATAGAGTTTAGTGAAGTATGTCCATCAGTCATTATCCTTAAACATTTTTAAACCCTGAATGAATACTCTGTCATATTTAAAAATATTCTCCATTTAAATGTATAATTAAGTGTAATTTCCCAACCATTAAAACGGGACATACCACATCCTGCATCAAGTATCCTTGGGACTCTCCTGAGGCCTATTGACTCAGTAACACGCAAAGAAGCCAAACTCAACCTCAAAGCTCATTCGTAAATTATTCAGGGGTTCATATTTTTCAGAGTCCCAGGGATGTGCATATTCATATAAAACTGCTTGGGCTATAATGAAGTCATATTTGTTAAATAAACAAATATACAAAACAGAGTGGAGAGTGGATAAACAAACCCTCGGCTAAGTAGCAACAATGGCCAACTTATAACAATCAGTCAAAATGCAAATGTCACAACCAATTAATGTCAATAAATGATTATACCAATCCCTGGCCATAGGGGCTTCAAATGAATTTAAAGGTGGTGGTTTGATATTTGTATGATTATTTTTCTCTCATTGTGAAGAACACACCCCTTTTGATGGACAAATCCGGTTTGAAGTTCTCCCTTCCGGGCTCACTATCGGTTAGTTTTGCGTTGTATCCATATCAGATACAAAAAGGGGAATAAGCATTTCGTTATGCTTTCATTTGTTCAGCGTTTAGGCAAGTTTTGTTCACAATTAAAATGAAATTGCTTGCTTGAATGCGCTTGATGATATCACGGATTATTTGAAGACACGTTTTGGGCTTTACTTTTGCACCTATGGGAAACTAGGGATCTTCAATTTTTTTTTTTTAATTTAAATAATTTGCTTTTAAAATAAATCGACAAACAGGGCGATAGAACTTTGAATGACTTAGATCTTATCTTACAAATCCCTGAACCCAAAAGAATATCCACAAATAAGAACCATTTGTTTCTCAGAAAAATCATATATAAACTCCAAGCAAATAGCACGATCTAATTTTGAAAAGGAACCCGACTTAATCGTCCGTGAAATAAACAAAAAACGGAAGTGGTCAATGGCGAAAATCTCAAGTGGCCCATCGAGATCTAAACAATTGGTGAAAAGCCGGTCAAAAGGACCTCGCACGAGACCAACGCAACGCCCAAAGTGCAAGAATTTCTGCCAACAGCAGATGCTCTCGAATTCTGCAATGTTGACCAGAGCCCTGATCTTTTTCGATCCTTTTTCTATTTTATTCTATATTTTTTGCACGTCCCGCCAATTAAGCAGAAGCCAAAATGTTAAAAAGTAGGCGACAATTTGGATCGCCTACGAAGAAAAATTCGGGCCAACAATTAACGTCAGCAATTGTGATCCGTTTTATAGCCACTTAACATATGATCAACTGCCAGGACTGGGAGTCCTGTGACAATGCCGCACCTACGAACAATGCCATGAAAAGGACAATTATAGGTAAATCCTTAAAGTCAGTTAACAAATGATAAAACTGCCGCCATAATTCTGTGTAATGTAACCCAAAAACAGCAAAGGGCATCCTCGGCGACGATCTGTCTGGCTTCAATGTCCTGGCCTGGCCCAAAATACACATAGACACTGACACAAAAACAACAAACAAGAAAGGGACCAACGTGCGTGTCGTGCCGAGGATTTGTTAAAGGACTGCATCCATGAATGGGCCTGGTTCTGAATGGATGATCCTGCCGGCATTGTTTCCCGGAGTTGCACAAGCCGAAGAATACATCAATAAAATTACGCCAAGACGAGGCCTAAAAGGAGAAACGGTTTACAATGTGCCACAAGGATCGAAATCGAAATCAGGAGCTGGAGGTGGACTCCAAGAATAATGTCCTTGTAGAGGTAGAATCGAAACATTGGCAGCAACCACTTGGACCATAAGTTGCCATGAAATTGGCATTAAACGGTTGGAGGGCTTGCATTTTTCAATGGTTGTAAAATTAATCGATTGGATTGTGGAAGGTTATTGAAGAGGTTTTTCTTCTAATTTCATAAATTACAAGTCTGAGATGATAAAATGCAATTGTTTGTTTAGGAGATGATCTTTCGAGGGAGTTTTTGAAAAGTTGCAAGTCTTTGTGATAATGGTATTCTTTTGAAAAATGTAATTCAAGTACAATGTATCTATTTTTTGAACACACGCCGCTAAAAAAAGTTCTTCAACAAATAAGTTTGGAAATAAGAGTATATATTAATTTTCCTTTTGTTTAAATTTTTAAAGTCGAGTAAATATATATAAAAAATTAATTCAAAATAACCTAACAATAATGATAACTATAGAAGCAATGCTTTTAAAATGCCAGAAGAACTTAAAGCCTTTCCAGCAAAACGCTTTTTATAATAAAAAAAATAGTATTCACCTTTAAAGAAAATAAATATTCTTTCAAAGTATAATCTTTGCTATAATCTCTTTTAAATAAAATATATTTGCATTTTCACTGAGTAATTTGATCTAGCTTAGGCTGAACTAATTTAGTTTCGTTTAAAAAGCTTTTATGATCTCACTTCAAGTTTCAATTAAACTCGAGTGATAATTCGAAATAAAAAGGACGATTCGTTATGCCATCAGACACACACACGAACTTACACACACATAAAGGATACGCCATTGTTCATGGCACAAGAATACCAGATACAGTGAAGTACCGCATACCTGCCATTGTTGGTGATCGAACAAGGGCGGAGCGTAAATGGCAACAGTTGCAGCTAAATGGTGACTAAATGGCCGAAAAGACTCGAGGCAAACAACCCTCGAATTGGCCCTCAGGGGTGTGTGCCTGTGTGTGTGTTGAGGGTAGAATCAACCCCTGGTGTAAAGTCTGGGAGTATATAAGAGCAGGCTCAGCAGCCAGCATCACAGACAGTCTCGCACAGTCAGCGATCGTGTTCAGTAGTCTTGACAGCTCAGAAAAACTATACTTCGAAATCGAAAAATGTCTCGCTCATTCCTGATGGATTCCCTTCTCAGCGATGGACCCAAAAAGGAGACACTGGGATCACCCAGCGGAGGATCCTCGACGGCTGCCGCAGTGGCCGCAGCTGCCATGTTGCCTTCAATACCGATGTTGCCTTATCCGGCCAGCTATGTGGGCAGTTACCTCTTCTCCCTGGGCATCCAGCAACAGCAGCAGCAACAACAACAGGCTGCAGCGGCCGCAGCAGCAGCAGCAGCGGCGGCAGCTGCCTTGCAACACCCCCAGGCCAGCTCCAGTCCCACTTCATTGTATCATCCATATGCCCAACTGTTTGCCACCAAAAGGAAATCCAATGGCTTCGCCAACTACGAGAGCTGTTATCCGTCGCCCCCTTTGTCGGCGAATCCTGCAAATGCCAGCTCCCAGCAGATACCTCTTCATGGAATCTATGGATCGGGCTTGCCTCTGCCGGAGCCCGGCAGCTTCTGCACATCTCCGTCGGCTTCCTCTTCGGCTTCTCTGGATTACACCAACAACTTCGATGAGCCCCAGGGCAAGAGATTTAAGCACGAGTCCTCCTGCTCGCCCAACAGCTCACCCTTGAAGGTCCAGGGCTCTGCTCTGCCAGCGGAGATCACTCCACTGATCAACGACTATGCGGACTCCAGCAAGAGGATCCGCACTGCCTTTACCAGTACTCAGCTCTTGGAATTGGAGCGGGAGTTCTCCCAGAACGCCTACCTTTCCCGGCTACGCCGCATTGAGATTGCCAACCGCCTGAGACTCTCCGAGAAGCAGGTCAAGATCTGGTTCCAAAACCGACGTGTTAAGCAGAAGAAGGGTGGCTCTGAGAGTCCCACATTCAATCTGTCCACCAACTCCAGTTCCAGCCCCCAGGCCTCACCCCAAGCCAAGGTCCATGAACTGAAGGTCGAGGCATAGGACGAGTCTCCTTTGGAGGTCATAATTGTACAGTAGAACTTAATTTGTTGGTAGCCTTAAATATGTTAAAATAAATCAATTTAAAAAAATATTTTTTATTGTTTTGAAATTTTTAAAATTAAAATTAAAGGGAATGTTTCGTCACCTACGTGGACTGCCGTTCACAGTGTTAGAAACATCAAGAACACCGATTCTAAAGATGCTTTTCCAGCACTATTCGCAGGAAACTTTCAATCACAGCTAACTTTGCTTTGCATTTTATTTCACTGTCAAAACGAACAAAATTGTATTACTGAAATTCAAGTCTCCAGTGTAAGTCCTATTTGTTAGTATCCTGGAACCATGGCTAGTTTGTACAATGAACTGAAGACCGAATGGAGCAAACACGCACCGAATCTGACCCACTGCGCACGTTTACTGGACGGATTCAAGCTGGAACTGGTAAAATCAGACTTCGGAACACCCCAGTCGGCGTCGAGTTCCAAGCAAAAGGATCAGTTGATGCGGTCCCGGGAAATGCTGGAGATTGCTGTTGAGCACAGCATTACGATTAAGGACTATGCGGCATTCGAGCGATACATGTCGCAGTTGAATACCTACTACTACGACTACGACAAGTTCCTCGACTCTTCGAAGCACATGCATAAGTTCATGGGATTGAATTTGCTCTACATGCTGGCCACGAATCGCATTGCCGACTTTCACATTGAACTGGAGCGGTTGCCGTCGGCTCTTCTGCTGCACAATACTTTCATTATGCCCGTCTTGGCATTAGAGAACTACTACATGGAGGGCAGATACAACAAGATACTGCAGGCCAAGAAGTCCCTGCCGTCAGAGATATACACCAACTTCATGGACATCCTGGTGAATACGGCACGTGAGGAGATCGCTTCCTGCATGGAGAAGTCATACCTGAAGATAGATCCCAAGCAGGCGGCTCTACGCTTGGGTCTTCGTCCTAATAGCAAGGAGTTCACCGATCTGGTCAAGAAACGCAATTGGGCCTTGGATGATGAGGGAAATTACGACTACGCCGGACTCCACACCAAGCCGGTGGAAAATGTCTCAGCCCGGGATATAGCCACCCAAAATCTAACCTACGCCCATGAGCTGGAGAAAATTGTTTAACATACGTACATATCCATATTTGTTTCGAGTTCGATTGTTGGCCTTTAATCCACTTAACCAGAAAATAATGTTCGAAATTTATGCATTGCATCTAGCCATCAAAAAATATCGAACCGGAAATTTGTCAGATTAAATTTTTCACACTTTTCAACATTTTTGCTTCTCTGGGTGTTTTTTTTGGCAAAAATTTACAGAAATAGTTTCTGCTAAGCCGTTAAGTCGACAGGCTTGACAAATTATTCGGGAAGGACTTGTCTTTTTGGGGGAATCTTGTTCCCAAATCTGTCATAGGATAATTGTTAGAAGGGCTTAGTGAATATCCTGCTAAATAGGATGGCTGTTAGGATGCGACGATGGGTTTCTTAGGGAAGTAGTTTGGTTGGTTACTAATGGGATTGCGTTTTCTAGAATATATAAAAATTATTTAGGATTATTTTTCAAATTATTAAAAAGTATATTTTTTTTAAAAGTTCCATTTTGCTTCATAACTCAATTTGCTTCGCTAGTCTTATGTTGTCCTCGAGCAAATTTGTGTGGTCCTCTAATTTTTAACCGCATACCTTGACACGAAAGGATTTTGTCAAATCATGGAAAAATCCAATTAATCAAGGATACAATTTGCCGTGGAGAGATTTTAAAGCATTCCCACGACACTTCAAATTGCACAAATTAATGATCGCAACTTTAGAGATACTTATCATACGACAAGATATCGGCAGGATCGCTTAGATTTTGGTCCTTTGGTGACAAACCCAAAACGAATCAGGCGCAACAAAACCTGCCCAGCCCGAGCCGACTCATTCAGCATTCATTCAACGTCGGACAATTCCTCAATGGGACTGGTATGTCCTCAGGAATCCGAACCGAATAGGGACATTGAATGCAGGACATTGTGCAGGATCCCAAGGGGTGCGGTGCTAATAAACGCAATTGCACCTACGCCCTTTTGGGCCCTCGGGGTCCGAAATCGGTATGCGAATGGCCAAAATAGCCCAGTCGGCGGTTTTAAACAGAATTTCGGTATTCCATTCTCTTTGCTATTCCAGAAAAAAAATTCGACTCCTACCTGATTCTACCTTTTTGGCCCCGATCGTTATCTACTGGAGTTCCCCTAAGGTGTCCTTTGGCTCAAGTGTGCGCCTCTTTCCACTTGAGTTGAAGAGCTCTTGTACTTGAGTTTCAAGTGCCGCACCAGCAGGTAGGACTCCTCTTGACTCCTTTCAGGATCTTTTCGCTTTTTTTTTGCGAATTCATTCAAGGAGCGTAGCGAAAATTGTTTTGCCAAAATGTGTTGAATAGTTTCTTCGATCTGATCTTTGATCTTGAATTTATTTGATTTTGTTTCCGAATGTCCTGATAACATTTAAAGTTAGTCAAGAGGATAGTTAATCTTTAACAATAGGTGATGTTTACCTAAAGAGTTTAGTTGAATATGTAAGGATGTATTACATAATTACTTGACAAAATGCTTAATGTTATGGTGGAAGAACTACAAAGTCTTAAGCTATGATTTCATGAAGTACCCTATATAACACTATTATAATATATTTGGAAAAAACCTCTAAAATATAAAAATTTCAAAATATCAGCCCACAACAAATTTGCATACACCTACTCTCCTGGTGTTACTTTTTCGAGTCACCAGATGTTCTAGCAACTTTCGAATGTCCCGCTGATTTGAAGAATCCTTGCTGTGTTGGTCTCCCGCCTAGCAGACACTTCATGAATGAATACAGCCTCAAGTGCAGAACCTCTTCAGTTTAAAGTGGAATCTCTATTCTCTTTTGATTTCTTGAATTGATCTTATGAATGAATGCGTTGCACTGCCTGGCTGGCTGGCATCAAGGCTGGGAAATTCCCTCAGGCCCTTGGGTCCTGTTAGAAGATCATTAGCCCAACGATTCCGGCTAGAACAAATGAAATTCCGTTGAAATTTAGTACGCCTACCTGGGAGTGCCAAAGAGAAATTTGTCAGGTGTTCGTTTTAAGAATTTCTGTCTAGACTGTCTGTCGCCGAGTCGAAGAAACAAGTCCTTGGAATCCCTGTAGTGCAACGGTTGTGGTCTCAAGTGTTTAATTTGAATATTTTACACAAATAGTTTTGAATTTCCAAGCCATGTAGAAAGCAGAGTCCTTTTTTAGTACAGGACTCAAAAAAGCTTAATGTTGCAAGCTCCAAGGATGTTTAAGCTTTAACAGCTTTTGGAGCTTTCTCATTGGGGTACTCTTACCACCCACTTTGGGGTCAAGCTTGGAGCTTTCAAAGGACTTTGGGTTGTCAAGGGGGAGACCAGCCATAAAACAAATGCAGACTGAGGTAAATCTAAGCTCGCCGTCTCAAATCCTTTAAGCTTATGCAAATAAAAGCGTGCGCACAAAATAAATAAATTAACTGTATATGTTTATGTGTCCGAGGGTGGTCAGGGTGCCGGATTTTGTGCCGGTCAAGCAAAGGTAAACATTATAAAATGAGTTTTTACTTTTTTACCCCAAAACCCTGTTTATGCTACGTTTTCCTTTTACTTTTTTAATAATTAGTTCCACTGAAATGGCTTACCGGTTTCCTGGATGTGACCTAGATTAAAACAATATTTACGACAATTTACTGGTAGAATCTAGCTTCAAAAGAGTAGATATTCCCGGGTCACGCAATCGTCAAACTATATGTGAAGCAGCTAATTGACCCATTAAAGCGGCCTCCAAACATTGTTGCTCCTTGGAGGTTTTTTATTTTTAGGTCACAGGATGTGTGAAGCCATAAAGTTGTCGGCACTTATCGCGGCATCAGGACTATTTTCTATTTTTTGCGGTTGTTTTTTTTCTGGTTTATGAATCTAATAAAGCCGCAAAAAAGTATGTGATTTTATTTTGTATATAATGAAGTTTTTTTCGTATGATAAACAATGTGGTAATTAAGCTTTGATACTCTAGAGTTTTTTTGTTGAAACAACTTTTATAAAAACCACAAAAATAAACATTTTTTTAAGAGAAACACAATTGATTTTAGTAAAAAATAGCAGTTGCCATGCACACTTCAGGGACTTTTCATTAAAATGAACTACAATGTGACAGTTTTTAAAGATTAATCAATGCCAGCAAAAAAAACTATATTGGTTCTTTAATTAATATAAAAGTTTCCCTGTTGCTCAGTTTGCAAACATTTTCAATTTAGTAGCAAATTGTTGCACTCGCCAATAATTATCCTTCCATAAAAGATTTCAATTTGCTAAGCATCCCGCAGCTTCTATGTATCCCCTACTACCACCAACTCTCAGGGGTGTTATCTTTCACCTCCCCGTAATCAGTTTCCCTCGAAGGTTATCCTTGTACACAGCCAGGACGTCATCGTCCTTGGCCACTCTGTGCATTGTATTTAATGAACTTGTTGGTAACCGTACTGGGCTCATCATCCGCACATTGACTTGGCCAGGGATCTGAGGCTGAATCTGGATGTAGAAGTGGCTTAGGGATCGGGGGCGGAGGCTTCTGGAGCGGAACGATGGAGCAATTTCTGTGGCGCCCCACAGTCGTCGAGTGGCGCCTGTTTAAAATGAGTTTTGTCGCTTTGTTATGCAACTGGCGACCTACTAGGCATTGCGAAAGATACTACACTGAGAAAAGGTTTATATTTATTTATAAAAGTAACTATAAGCCCTTAGTTACTTACACTACTTAGTTACACTGGTTGGTGCTGTATAAAGTGTTTTTTGTAACCTATATTATATTAAAAATTATGATCCCTAATCATAGCCAGCAAGTCTTTCTCTCAGTGATATTGTCACCCAGTAAGAAAAAGAAAATAAACCTACAAACAGGACTATCTGCCCAGGACGATGTAATTATGATTGTAGCATATGCCAGGAGGCGCCTACACACTGTGAGGACATTGTCCTGTCTCCTGGCCCCAAACGGAGGCCTGGGCATAACCTCGATGGACAAAGTGAATTTACATATGGAGAGGAGTCCCGAACTGAATTGTGTATCTGATTATGTGTGTATAGATTACAAGTGAAACTGAATTTATTGCCAACATACGCATTGAGTGGCACGTGTCCGGATTTCAATTATATAAAAAGCTTAAAACACACAAACACACTCTGTGTGTAGGGGCACTGGCATATGTGATGGCTCAGATACATTCGCCAACCATTTGCCATTTGTGGCATCCGAAACGCATTTAAAGCATTTGAAATTTAAATGTTTGTGCCAGCTAGACAAAAGTTTATTCCACAATGAAATCAAAACAAAGAAAGTTCATCCAAAAACAAAGGGAGGCCTAAAAGTGAATGAACTTTTTCTGAGAACTGGAAGAAAATGGGGGGGAATGGGTTGTCTAAGCCTAGAAAGGTGCTAAAACACAAAAACGCGTCTTTCCTTTTCGGCTAATCTTTAAGATTAAAGCCAAACGTTGGCGCGGATGAGGATAAATATTTGCCAGAGGGGCGGGGCATGGCTTATATATATAGATATATATGTACAGGGGGAGTGAATGTGAAACCCTTGGAGAAAAACATCTGCCGAAATACAACGAAATGCCTAAATTCAGTCAAAAAATAACGAAAACGAGAAAACAACAGCCAGATCTTTGTTATTAAAAAGAGGAAAAAATAAAAGCTGGCAGCCAGAGATGAAATGAAATCAAGTCAGGACGAGAACAGCGAATTGGCAGAGCACATAAATAAATATGCCAGCATATCTGCAGGGCAGAAGCGACGACAATTTTCGCCAATGCCAAACGTCAAACCCCCCCCCACTTTCACTCGTCCCCGTGGGCACTTTCTCCCCGGCTGTCACCCCCAAATGGGTTATAGTGGTATAGTCACAGGTGGCCTGGCGGCTTACGAAATGTAAGCAACTTGTTGCTGAAGCAGAATCTCTGAAAAAAAACCAAGAAAAAATGAAGAGCAAACGAAATGAAAGCCGCACAAAAGAGCGCGGAGAAAGTGGAAGAAATTGTCAAGGGATGGGGTAAAAAAAATATATATATGTAGATTGAGAAAGTGGACCCTGTGCAGCGAGCAACAAGCTAAGCCGTTTGTCTCCGGTGCGGAGCTGAAAGTTTTTCACCTGCAAGGAGGTCTAGGGGGTATGAATAATTTAAAAAAGAAAAACTTGCACTATACGATAGGGAATATATCCTTAAAAATAAAAAAGAAGGTATTTGGAGATAAAATTAGACAAGAAATACGAAATGGAATTTAAAAAGGTATATCTATAGATTACATATATACATAGATATAGTAGTTCTTTATAGGTAGATCTCACCCATATATGTATATCCTTTAAGAAGTAAAAGATAATGGCTTCCTAGTAACAAAACAATTTAAACATACTTTAATAGAGTCCTAAAAGATTATGATAGCCCGCAGGAGAATATTGTAATAAGGTCTATTTTATAAATAACTTTAAAAGTTTTTGGCAATCGCTTCCACAGTTTCCACCACTCGCCCCGACAACGAAATAAGCCTCTTTTGGCCACACCCCTCCGTGTGGCTGTCTATGTGAATGTCCTGTGCTTTGGTAGAATCGACGATGAGGCGTCTCTGTACACGTCTGAGCCCGGTGTCCTTTTCCTTTGTCTGTCCCGCCATGCCATGCCCGCCCAACTTGAAGTAGTCTGCCTGAAAAGTTCCTGTCCACATAAAGTATCCACAGACACACTGACTTACAAACATAATGTGTATGCACGCATTTAGGTTACGAGGAGCACACAAACACACACATTCACAGGACACAGACAGATGCAGAAAACGCCATTTGGGGGTGCCGCTACTCTTAGTATTACTATAGGTGTGTTGCAAAAATAGTAAGGAAAACCATAATTGGGATTGATATGGGAAATACTCTTTTTTTATTTTTTTGATAATTAAATTAATTAAAACAATTTATTAAATCGAAATTTGAGAATCGAAATGTTGCAATTTTGGTCTTTGTTTCATTTCATTAATTAAAATCAAATAATATCATTCGACCACAAATGTAATTCGATGATTATTAACGATTTAAATGTCAAAGTACCCGCTGAAAGGATATGGAAGTCCTTAGGGGAAGAAGCAGCATGATGCCATTGCCATGGGTAAACTTACTTTGCAGCTTGCTCAATGTCAGTCGCGTTGTTCTTGTTGTTTCTGCTCTCTCTCTCTCGCCCTAGCTTTGTGTGTACTTTTTCTTTGTTTTTTTTTTTTATTTCAGGGGCAAAGATGACAACAGGTAAATAAGGTAGAAGAGGGGCGAGGGGAGTGGAAAACAGGACGAAGGGGCTGCCGTGCAATGGCAGAGAGCAAAAAGTTGTTGGCGCACTTGTGTGCGTCAATTAAGGTCGCTTATGGGTAACTCGAGCCGCAGTTATGGGCGGTCATTAGGACGAAAAAACGCCGAAAAGTATTCAACAAATTGAATCACTGGCACACTCACCAACACACACAGATGTACACACATTTCTTATCTCTGGCTCTCTAAAATTTACTTGCTCTGGAGCTTTCAAGGTGAAGTCGCATACACACGTACCATTGAAACCATTAAAAGCTATAGATTGTGCTTTTTCGAACTAATCTCTAAGGATACCAGGTTGGTTAGGAGTTTGCTCAAGATTCCTATTCCTTGTCCTTAAATATGTTACTGAATATTCATAATTTCTTATCTGGTATAGTCTACTTATCTGCAAACTTTACAACTCCCAGGAAAGGAGAGAGCGAGCGAGTCCTTGGAGAGAAATCGAGAGAGTGGGGGAGAGAAAGCAACAGCTGATTGGGCAACGCACTAGGCAACAAGTTGGGAAAAAGCTTTCGAAGTTCGCATTGAAAGAATTCAATGCCAAAAGAGCTTTCCACGTTTGATACGAACTGTAGAAGGTTACATTGAACGAAAATTTGTATATACATATAAGGATATAAAAAATTTGTATTTAAATGACTACAAATAAAAGTGGAAATTTATATGAATATTAAATTATATTATTCATAGAAATTGTATCCTTTTATTGTCACATATTTTTCTCAGTGCCCTGTTCGTTAATTTTCGGGGCACTAGAACACGCGTTGCTTTGTTGCTGTTGCTGCTGTGGTGTCGGCAGTGGCAAGGACGAAGACGAAGCGCTTTCGAATGAAGTCCCTCCTTTTTTTGCAACTTGTTGGCTCTGCATGAAAATGGAAAATCAGTAGCACGCGTCCTGCTCCCAAGTGAAGAACATCTCGCGGAACGGAAACAGCCAGTCCTTTCATCTCTGAAAAGGGATTTCGCTCAGAAATCGCTGAACACCAATTAATGAAAGCCAAGAGCAAACTTTCAATTGAGTTTTGTGTCGTCGCCGTTGTTCCCGTGTTCCCGTTCGTTCCCTGTGTATTATTTGTACGGGTGTTTGAGTGCTTTTTCCTGTGCCTGTGACTCTGCAATATGGCCAAGTGTTTTTGTTGGCTTTCCTAAATCAAATAAAGTAGAAAGAAACCAAAACGAAAATGTTTAACAAGTCTGGGCCCACAGC
This sequence comes from Drosophila pseudoananassae pseudoananassae, assembly GCA_018153035.1. Taxonomy (NCBI): domain Eukaryota; kingdom Metazoa; phylum Arthropoda; class Insecta; order Diptera; family Drosophilidae; genus Drosophila; species Drosophila pseudoananassae. Next base: position 4,274,052 of record JAECXR010000069.1, read on the forward strand.
TCAGTAATCCCTTTTTTTGTAGCTGTCGCTTTTTGTGGCTTATAGAGTATAACAACACCAAGTAGGTAAAATATCCTTAGAAACTGTTGCTTCGCCCTGCTCTGGCCTTCTCGCTCTTTCTCCAGATTTGTCTCACTTTCTCGCAACACAACACAAACTTATATCGTATCATTTATTATTAACCAGTTCATTTTCATAGCAAATCAAATGTGTCAGCAGCTGGGTAAGGCTATATCCGAGACATGAAGTATGTATCTATTTTGCATCTTGATTCCCTCGAGCGGATTGGAAAACTAATTGAACTCATGGCGGTGGAAAGTTAACTGTGCATTAATTAGTTCGGTTTTCGGGAAGGGGAGACGAAAGGACACCCCCAGATGTGGGTTAGGGTTAGGTGCTTTATCTGTTGGCCAAATTGCAATTTAAAAATGTGTGGAATTTCGATTAAATTCCCCACGTCAACGCGGAAAAAACAAAACAGAACATTTTGTCCCAAACAGACAAGACGTGCACAAAAAAAAATGGATATATTTTAACTAAAATTATGAAAATAGTTTTAAAACAAGCTTAGAAAGTTATAAAATATTTAAAATATGTAAAAATGGGTATCCTGCCAGAGGGAGATGCCTCCCAAATGGAGTATTTGTGTTCCATATGGAAAAGGGATATTTTAGTTTTGTTAACTTCTTTACTTTTCAAAGAATATATCCTTTAAAAAATCAATACCATAAACTTTAGGCACATTAAACATATTTTTCCGCCAGTGTGTCCTTGTTTAATAATATCAAATGCTTCTTTTCCTGAAACCCGTCCAATTTTTTGCCCTACTCTGTCGAATTTTTGCTGTCTTTCCCTTTTGGAGATATTTTTTTCCGAGGATTGCCACAAAAATTTCGTATGCGCCCTGTGAGCCTCTCTGGGAAATCTAGGCGCGGTCTCTGAAATTCAAAAAGTTCCAATCACAGCCCCAAGCCCCAAAAAAAACAAAATGCAGCTTGTTGACGGATGAGTCCTGCCGTAGAGACAAGTCCTTTGTCCTTTGGCCTCCCCTCAACAATCAGTAGGCCTAGTCGAGAGCAAAAAGCAAAGTTAATATAATTATTTATAGATAACGAATCAGGCGAGTGCACAAATTCGACGGGGCATGCCTCCTTTTTGGCCCAGCGAGCGTTAATGGAGCATCTGTCTGGCTTTGTGGCAGGGGAATATCGCTATTAACCAGAGATGATGGCAAGTCCCTACACTTGAAGAAATATTAATATCCTAAATGGGATGGGAATGTCATAAAAAACCCATTGCTTACGTAGGGATATATTTTGTTGGGGTCTGAAGACATTTAAAATTTATTGACAGGGCTTATAGCTTTTATATTTTAAGTAAAAATTGTTAAATGATTAATGCTTTTAATAACTCATCGTTTAAAATTAATATTCAAAAATACTGCTTAAGAATTCATACCTGGTAGTCATTGTATAACTGGAAGTATATTATCCTCCAATTTCCTTGATTCCTTCTTAAAGGACTTTAAAACTTTTATTTTGTGTTAACCAGCTGCCATTAAATTTATGTATTTTATGTTTATTTTTTCCTGTACAATAAAGAGTGAAATCTGAATATGTTTAGTCTGTCATCTCGGCTCCCAAGCGCCTATTAAATGTTATTGTTGTTCCTGCTGTTGTTCACGTGCTTCAGTGGCATCCTTGGCCTCTTCCCCTCTGGATAAACCCCTCCCCGTTCCTTTCATCACACATTAAAAACGCACACGAAAGGCTTCTGGGAGGCCTCTCCTTCCCCCAGATACCTACATAGGAGTATATACATATATGTGCGTATATAAGGTTGCCTAGATGGGAGTCCATAAATTATATCAATGAGGGAGCGTATAATAGAAAAATATGTCAGCATTTTGTGGATAACAATAAATGGCAGCCAGTGAGTGAGTGTGAGAGAGAGGCATGGCGTGTGTGTGAGCGAGAGGCAGCATGACACGCGTTGACGCACTCACACATACGCACTTGCGAGGGCATACAGCATGTTGCATGTGCCACACAATTTGTCACAATTAGAAAGATGAAAATGGTTGGCTGCAACGCAGAGTCACGGGCCAAAAAAAGAAACCCCTCGAGATGAAAACAAAAATGGAGGAGTTGGGGGGCAGCAGGATAAGTGGATTCTTCAGCTGCCCGAGTGGAAGACAGTTGCAGTTTTCCCTACTTTCTTCTATTTTCCTCTTGTTTTTTCCTTCCAGCTGACTGCTCTCATGCAAGTCGTAAATCTCAATTTGGCATGCGAGTGCATACAAAAAGCAAAAGGGCCCAGAGTGTGGAGGAGTGGCAATGCATCTAAGCCAAATATCTTTCAGCTCATGCAATTACTTAGATACAGATACAGATACAGATACACTGGCACCCCTCACACCATACATATGTATGTATGCATATCCTTGTGTGGGAGAGTGCTCATGCATATGAATTGCACATGTATGACTTGATTGCGTTATCCTGCCACCCGTGGGGAGCCCAAGCCCGCTCCAGCTAATCCCCATTTCCCTCTTGGTTAGCCAATGCATTTCCGTCGAAATGCTCAACAAGCTGGAACTGGTCATGTATGCACTGGAAGAAATTATTGAGGCTACTATAACATATAAGGCTTATATTTATTTCATATTTTTTATCTTTTCTGTCTCTGTTAAAGCGATATTGGAGGGAATATTGACTTGCTAACATGATTTATTCAAATATGTACGTTTGTCCCAATATGTGTACATGTGTTTATTCGTTTATGCAGGTGTGCGTGTACAGTTAAATTAGTTTACTTGATTTCCGGCGGACATTTGGGTGGCCAGCTCTGATTTGATTGCCGTCAGCAATGCACAAATCAAAAGGTTGAAAAATATGAAATAAATTGCGAAGCAAATATGCACAGACCTTGATTGGGATAACTATATTTTATAAAAAAACATATCCTCTGGCATTAAACTTTTTTAAAAAGCTTTAAAATTGATATACAGGCTTATAAAAGTTAATATGGCTTTTAAGACTTCCCTTTCAAAAAGCCCCATTACAATGAACCCTGTGTTTATGAAGTTCTCATGGACAGCACCTTTAGTCTTTCATGAATTATTTTCTTTTGTTAAAGAATAAGTAATAAAAAAATTCGTAAAAAGACACCCAACAGACTCTTATCGAAACTTTGTTCCACGAACTGATTTCATTACGTCGAGGCACAGACTTTGTCGACTCACTGTTTCCAGGACACATGCCTTGTTGTTTACCAGGCCTCCAGTCATCCATAAAAAAAACGGACAAATACCCTGGCCTGGTCCTGGAGATGAGAAACACACAAGTGGGTGGCTCTTGGGGCGGGAAATCTGAACTGACACAGATACAGTCTGCAGTTAATTAAAAGCGCAATAAATAAACAATAAACAAAGTCCATGACGGAGCCAGGATGTGCGGATATGCGGCTGTGTGAGTGCATCAGCTGGGGAGTTCTGGTCGGGCTTAATGTGTTTATGGTCAGTGTGCAATATGCAAATGCAATTAAGATGCATGGTGGCGCGGAGTGAAAGCCACTCGCCCACCAACTGAAGGCCCCCTGAATTGGAAATGGAATCACGTAGAAGGTGGGATTCGGACCAAAATCAATAGTGGTTCCATGGCATACCCAAATCGAAATTTGAAACTTTTCCTTAGCCACCCAGAAAGAACTAAAACAATTCATAAATTTTTCCCTCTCATAACTTTTAACAAAGTCAAAGCGAAAACAAGTCTCGATTTTATTAAGAAAGCAGAACTGGAACTGGGACTGGAGAGAAATTAAGGAACGATACAGAAGTATGAATGCAATAAAGCGCCAAGGCATTTTTCAATTTTATCCACAAAAGAATTTCCCATCAAACTGCCTGTTTCTTCTTCATGGTAGATGAAATCACGTAAAAAATCTGAATAGACTTTTGCTGGCAATTTGCACCAAACAATCGAGATATTGAATCTAGACTTCTATGGCAGGCAGGCACATCCAACTCGTATGTCATATACCCCGCAGTATAGATTGTGTTTAAAACCCATATAGCACTCTGGCTTATGCAAGCAAAAAGTTTTCAAAATATTTTGTATTGCCAGCGTTGACAGCGAGAAAGCCCTGGAAAAACAGGGCCAACCGAGCGTCGGTGGTGGCTGTATAAACCCAACGGCAAAGAGATGAAAGCCAAAAATGATGCCCTGATAACGATTCCGGGCTAACACGTACACACCCACACACACACTCTTATTTACACTCACACTCTGGAAACCCAACTCATCGATTTGTCAGAACCTTTTTGCACCGTTGGGGGGGCCGTGAGGTGAGGTGGTCTGAGGCTGGGCCCAAAAAGTTGGGGCCTTGCTCCGGTGCCCGGGCAAATGGCAATCAAATTTCAGCCAATAATTAATTTGTCCATCAGAAACTGACAATTGAAATGTTCATCATCCGGTGGGGTCAACTATAGGGAGAGCTCCTAACTAGGATGGCATTTTCTGGCACAATTTAGGTAACTAGGTTGGGTTGTACTATTTGTAGGAAAACTTAATGATATAGTTTACTTAGGTACTAGATTTTATTTAGAATATGGGGTAATAGGGCATGTGTGGTGTTAATGATTAAAGAACCACAATAATCATTTATTATCACAGACCATGATTAGATGAAAATGGCTTTCTCTTTAATATCACCACTATGATATTATTCTTCTTAAATAAACAATGTTTAATCCTATTGTTTTACTCTTTATAAATAAACTTATCAAGAGTTTAAATTATTTAAAATTAAATCTCAGACCTAAAAATAGCTTTTAATTCACCTTCACGATGGATTCTCCTTAAGATCTTGGCCCAATGTCATGCCCTTGTCAAAAATCAACTGTCCAACAATATTTAAGTTGGCTCAGCCAAATGAAATTATCGCAGCGCTAAAATAAGTCATGAAGCAAAAATTAAAAAAAACAAAGATGCAAAATTTAGATAGTCTTTGTTTATATTTAAAAGTTTCAGAGGAAAGAACGTTGCGCCTAATTGAAACTCTTTTGGGCCAAAGTCAACAAATAAACAGCTGAACCGAGACGACGAGTCTGCTGGGACTGGGACACAAAACTGAAGCCGCCGAGGCCATTGACGTCACAATATTTGAGGGGCTTGGAAAAGTTTTTCAGCCACGGGGGAATTTCCCGGGGTGTGAGTAGTGATGGAGCCTGGAGGTCCCTACTCCCGTTGCAGAAGAGGTTGAATCCGAGGCGGTGAATGTCCTTGATTTGTGCGAAATCTCAGACGCGAAACATCTATTCGAGAAAATCTTTCTTCCTTTTCTTTTCTGGATCCATAACGAGATTGCATGCAACATGCATTGGATGCATTAGTATCGCCATCAGCATCCACATCCCCTGAATGGAGATAGCAAATCGGATCATGTCAATGCGTTGCAGTGCCCCCAGACAAAGGTCCTTTGATTTGCGAAGGGTTAAATGGCCAAATTGCCGGAGCGGGTGCGGAGTGCGCACCGCTTTGATCTCAATCCTTTTTCTTCATTTGGCTCCTTTCGCACAGCGATTTGCAAAAACATTCGGCCCGATACAGTACTCCTCATGCATTGTATTTGTTTATGGCAATATTGAGTCCGATTCAGATTTTGTTTTGATTGAAACCGCAAAGACGGATGCCATTGTCGGCCTACATATGTTGAGAGTGGCATACAGGAGTTTTCCATTTCGGCAAAGGAAGTTTGCTAATAGATTTTGACAACCAAATGGATTGGGGGGGGCATTTAGGCCATACATGTTGCTGATAATTGATTTAATTGATTTTAATTTCTGAAAGAGGTCTTGTGGTTGGAATTTGAAACTCATTTTGGACTTTATAAAGTTTACCAAGTTCAATAACTTAACTCTTAAATTTTCAAGTTCTTCTACGTAAGATTTCTTTAATAATATTCTTTATCCTCCTTTAATTATACTTTCCTTTCAATAAAAACCCTTTCTATTTAGGATATTCCTCTCCCATATACGACTCCCTTCCCACAAATAATGAAAATAAATAAAACGCTCACATAAATAGAGCAAATAGCATTAAACACATTCCGACGCACCCTTTTGTGCGGCACTGTGCGTACGTGTGGCCCGAGGGCTACTTGCCACAGAGATTGGAAATGGGACTAGAGGAAAAGCTGCCGTCGCTAAATGCAATCGACGCATTGCAGCCGCACAATTTCCATTGTATTGGTGATTAATTTCTTGCCTCCGGGTGGCTATGGAGGATGATGTCCTGTCGGCTTGTACTGTCTCCTCCCGGTTCGTCCTGGCTCGCCATCCCCACCAAGGACTCGTCTCGCATCTCGCCTTTGTAAACAAGTTGACAGACAGGCATCCGGGTTGCGATGAGAGCTGTATTGACGTTTGATGAGCGGATTATCGTCGGCTGATTCTTCCTGCGAAGACAAGTGTTGGATCGGGGTTTTTCTCACCGCACAATAACTGCGCAATTTCCCACTACTTTCCACAACAATATGTGCGGGAAATTCTTGAAAATCCTGGGAGAATTATCAATGGGTTGCTCAAATGTATTCCGCACTTGTTGCAATTGTTAGAGTACTTTCTTTAATACTTTATGAGAGGTTATATACGAAATAAATTTTCATAAGGGTTCTTAAGAGCTGTTTAAACATATTTTAACCAGAATTTTCTTCCTTGAAATTTTATTTCAACGCTTAGTTTTCAATTATCTCAAATAGAAGCTATCTAAGTCTCTAGTATAGCCATAAAGCCGTAAAGGAATTCAGCTTCGTTGAACTGAATAGAGATCCATGTCCGTATATACTATAATATTGTGCTCCCCCTATTTTTAAGTTGCTGCAATAAAGCTTAGTTTGTACGGGGGCACCACAATAAAGTGCCCCAAGGAAGGCTGGGAGAACAAAGTTGGCATGTTAGTTCCATGGGGGCTGCACTTGCAGCACAATACGAGTATAATAACTCCCACCCATAAATGTCAGGCAATAACAGGCAACACAAATTGTGTGGCAGGATCATAAAGTGCACGCCAGGAAAAAGGAAGGGGGAGAGAAAGGAAGGAATCGTGCAAGCGAGCAACCTAATTTCCTTTAAACCACAAAAAGTGCAAGATGAATTACCGTTTTGCAGTGTAAGTGAGTCCTGTCATTTCCTCTTTCCTCGCTGCCCCGCTTCCAACCATATCCAACTCCATCTCCATCTCTGTCCCTGTCTCTGTTCATATGACCATCTCTTTTCGTTTGGCTATCCCTTACTTTGTCTTTTGTTGATGTGTAGGTGAGCGTATAATGAGCTGCTGTTTTACATTTTAATTTCCGGCCACGTTCAAATGGCTGTCCGTCCGGCTAGAACTGGGTCGGACGGAGAAGCACAGATTTGCGGATTTGGTTTTTGTCTGTTCTTCCCTGTCTTTCTCTTTCTATCGCCATCGTCCCGTCTCTTCTTTTCTGTTGTTTTGCCGCAATTATTTAAATGAGATTACAAAAGACTTATGCAGCGGAAATCTTATTGTGTGTGTGTTTGCTGTTCATTTGTTGGCGGCTGCTTAGTGCCTGATGCCTTCTTCCTGGTTCCTGGTTCCTGATTCCGGATTTCTGCTTTTGGCCCGGCTCACATTACGGCTTAGACGACGTGTGTCAAAAGTTATCCTGGCCAATTGTTTTCTCTTTGTTCAAACTACAATAAAGTTTTGAATACCTAATTTGCTCGTTAATTGTTCTTTTTTTTTGGCAAAAAAGATTAGTTTGGCAGACGCATATCACATACTTTGAGTTGTTTCTAGTGGGAGTCTAATGGGTTTGTCACAGACAGATGTCAGAACATAAACTTTATAAATTAATATCAAATAAAGTGACTCAAATATGCAATACAAGGTAAAAATAGGCTACCCTTTTCGGGAAAAACCATCCGGAATTGTCAAGTTTTCTTTGGAAAATATTTGCTCAACTTTTATTTAAGCTTTCGTGCCTGGTAAAGCCCGTTCACTTTGGAATTCAAATGAGCTCCCCTGAATCTGCACTCAAGAATGCGAAAACCTTTTTCATTTCCAACCAAATCCTTGCCATTTCGTCACCGCCTCTCCTGGCGCTTTCCACAAGCCTTTTGCACCTGTTCGAAACACGCAGGCTAGCTTTCCGTCGCCTGAAGACGGCCAAACCACACCCAAGTATCCTGACCAGCCATCCAAAGCAGTCATCACCACAGAATATTTGTGCATACAATAAAAAAAAAGGATAACAGCTGCTCTTGTAGAAACAACACCGGCGATGACAATTTCCATTTTCCCAGAGGTAGTGTGGGTGGCATGGGGCTTGGCCTTCGACCAATGGAGAGGGGGAGGGTGACTGGTCAAGCTCAAGGACATCGGCGGGCAAGAGTGACAGGCGTCCAGCTTTGTTGCTGGCATTGTCTGCTCTCCAAGCAGGGAGAGCAATCTAGAAAAATTACTGCAATATGAAATAACAGTAACTACTGTGCTAATAGGATTAAAATGTATGCGCCACAATGTCAGCTTTAGAGGAGCACTGTCTGCCAGTGACAGTCTGAAATGGGGGGGCACCGGATAGGACCTAGGACATGGGACAGGAGCACAACCAGTCATATAGGTGCCAGCAGATGCTGAGCGGTTTTCCCTGAAAAAATTACACCTTTTCTTAAATTAATTTTTAAAATATTTTTAAGTATTATATTTCTGATGCTTGGCATTATATTTTTGTTGTATTGAGCACGAAATTTGATTTAATTTGGCGAATTATGGAACATGCAATGATGACCCATGAAGAATGGCAATTATAAGCAGGAGTGAAGTTCAAGTGGTGCTTAGAATTTGTTATTTTCCGGGTCGGCAAGGACCATCCTTGCAAGGATCCTTGCAGCGCTTGCTTTTCTCCTTCTTTTCATCTCTCCTGTACGGCTCCTCCTCTATTAGAAATCAATAAGGAACTCAAAAAAAAAAAAAGTATATCGAAATGGGTCGCCTCACGCACTTTTAAAGCAGCCACCAAAAAACTGGTTGCTACCGCAGGATTTTCTTGCTTTTTCGCAGCCATCTTTTTTACCCTTCTTGCTGCTCATGCCACAAACAGGAATCGCAGGATTCACAGGATTTAGCGAACGGTGGAGACCGCCAAATCGGTTTGGGATGAGCTCGGCCAACCGCAGGAGACTATGGATCCGTACCGCCATTGCCACGTTTACAAAAAAATAAAGAAATGAAAATTTCGAAATGAAACAATTTAGCTCGGAAGTTGAAAGGAAACTGAATATGTTGAAGGTTGACACATACGAGTGCTCTCCATTTCCAGCGCCTGCTAATCGAAAGTTTTCGTGAAAGTTACACCATCCAGTAGCAACAAGTTTGAAATGAATTTGTGTAACTAATTAGAATGCACTTGGCTTTCGAAATGCAAACTGCTTGCACTTTAATCGAAAAACTTTGGCCAGAACCGGCGTAATTGCTAGTGTCATATCTGCTGCCATAAATCTTGGTCAAAATAATTAAATTTCCGGAATTAGCTTTAAGCTTTAATTAGCTTAATAGACATTCATGAGATTATAATATGGTAATTGACTAATTGAGGGTAATAAAAAGGCTTTTAAAGAGAACAGAATAAAGTTTCTTAGAACTTATGATTATTTTCATTAGAGAGTATCTATGAAGTATCTAACTATTTATATTTATGATAAGGAACCTCTTGTTTAAAACCATATCTTTGAAGCATGTCACAAATGTCCAAGCTGAGCTGACTGAGAGGTTTATCATGTTTATGTAGACTCAGCCCACATACATTCCATTTAGGTTCGAAGCCAATGTTTCAGTGCTCGAGCTCGCTCATAACTGACACTGAAGAGCTGCAAAAAAAATCCGATGAAAGCTTAAAGGAAAAATATCAGCGCTTTGTGGGGAAATGTGAAGGAGGAACTGAGTAAAAGCTGAGTGCCCCACGACGAAGTGGAAATGCTCTAGCATACAAAGGACAAAATGAAACTATGTACCAAGAGCACGAACCATGAAAATCCCATTAATCAATCCTTCAGCAATACCAAACAAGCTGGAAAATTTTCAATTTCATATTTATGGTATCTACTCGAGTGTCCTCGAGGGGTGTGCTGAGGTGGTGAGAATCTGGTCGTAGATGCGTTGATGATAGCTTGCAATTTGCCACATGCAACACAATTTCATTGCTCGCCATGGGTGCGGCATCCTTTTACCTTTCGCTTTTCACAATTTAGTATCTTTTTTGGGGGATTTTCGTGTGGATTTTTAGTTCATTTTCTATATATTTATGTTGAGGGATGAGGTGAGGGATGTGGAAAACTGTGGGCTTGGCCGCTGGCCGCTTTGATTGCAGTTTACAGGCATAGGTGTCAATTAGCAATGGTGCGGTTGGCTGCATTTCAATGGCATTAGTGATGTTGATGTTTTTGCAATCTCTCCCCCTACCTTCCAGTAAACCCCTCGGAGCTATAATTTTGGGTGACATTTAAAAGGATCAAAGGAGGATTAGTATGAGGATTTTACACTTCTGCCAAGTGTCACACGAGTTTTTGGTTTAATTTGGCACATTTTTTGCACCAATTAGTTTGCTTAAACAAGTCCCTATTTTGCCCTACCATCACACACTTGTTTTAAAATTCTAAGAAAATCTCTTTACCAGCTTACGGAATCAATATCCTTGTTATCCATTTTCGTAGCAGCTGTTCCCTTCACTTCAATTATTTGCAGCCAAATTGGCGACACTCCAGCAATGAATGTGATGAATAACTCCGAGTAATGTTACCAAATCAATAAAAATCCTTTTACAAAATCTAGGACATCCCACAAAACGCACACGACACATTAAGGACTAAGGACCTCCTTTCGATGTGTTTGTGTGTGTGAGACAAGGACCTGGACAACATTTTTCTTTGACCGAGCGAGCACATTTTTATTATCCCAAACTAATTTGAGGGTTGGTCCTTGATTCTCTTCCCCTCGCTTGCGCTTCCCGCTCATTTATCGAATGTCCTGTTGTCTGTTTCCATGTTTTGATGTCATTCGCTACACGTGCTTAATTTCATTTAATTTATTTAATACTTGAAAAATAAGTTTTTTGTTTACTTTTGTATTGAACAACCCCTCCCAGGAGTCTCTCTCCTCCCGGAGATGGGATGTATCCCAGCTCCTGTCCTTTCCATTAAACTGCTCCTGGGCGTGGACGAATGCCAATGAATTCGCATTTCGCCTTTCGACACGCTGCGTATCGAAAAACGTTGAAAAAAAATATATATTCAGGAGTGGCATTCCGAATTCCGAGTGCAAGACAAATCGCTCGCTGGGGAATTGTGAGGTTCGCCGGAGAATGCCTCGTCTGCATATTCATGATACGACTACCAACCATATCGGCGATGGAGGCCCGGCATCCTTCTCTGCATATTTATGGACTTGGCAAGTAGTTAGGCTCTTTAATATGAACTAGAAACAGCAGGAATTTGTTGAAATACAACTTTCACTATCTTTCATAGTCAGATGTCACCTTTAAGATAACATTTGGATCTATGGCCCAGCTAATATTATCATAGGACTATTCTTAGTTTGCTTCTCTAATAATTCCTTTCGAATAATTAGCCTTTATCCTCTTAGAACACCATAGCCGTTTGTCGTCAGTCCTGAACCCAATGCAGTTGGCATGACAGCCCTCTATTCAAATATTCCTCTACATGCCCTCAATCCCCTTTGGTTCGCCTGCAATACCACGGCTATAATTAATGCCACTTCAAGGATGCCACGCCAAAACCGCACTCCTGTACGGGTCGGCAACTCATCCTGTGCCATTTCCTTTTGGGGGCTCTTGGGGTTTGGTGGGTGGGTGGTTGGTTCAGTCTAATGGCGTGTGAGTGTATTTGCCTAAGCGGATTAAAACCGGCCTATTGTGTGGGTGCACGCAAAAAAATAAAGTCTTCAGGAAGAGGTTCTTGCATCACACATCCATACTTAGGGATCCTTTTTTTTAACTATTCTTATGTTATAATCCCTGATCGCTTTTAAGTAAGCTGGAAAACCTTTACTATTTTGTTTTTAAACAATCCACCCTTTTCTTCGAGTGTAACCTGGCTAAGAGCATTGAAGCAGCAATTTCTTTTGGAGCAAAACTTCCAAAGTAGCCAAGCAACAAAACCATCTCCCTCCTCTTCCGCAGAAAACACAATAAAATAAAAGCGAGCTTCAGTGGCCTGGTAATTGGGAAAAGATGAGTGGCCTGGGTCCTGCAGCCTGCTGGCTGGCCCACAAGCGCATCGAATCCTGGTCCCGGATGGCCAAGGAGCGTGTGGGTGCGGTGCGCCGGGTCACCCTCGACCGGAATTCGGCGGACGAGGGAAGTGCCAGTGGGAGTGGAGCTGCCTCCACTGCAGGCACCACTGGCGGGGGTAACGGGGTGGTGCACACTCTGCCCATGGTCGGAGATGGTGGCTCGGGGGGCGGCACCACCCCGCCGCCACAGCCGATGACTCCGCCGCCCTCGGCCTCGTCGGTCACCTCGACCACCAGCGGCATTGGCAGCGTATCGGCCGGTAGTGTCAGCGACAGCTGTGATTTGCCCACGGACTCGGAGGTTCTTATATACTATTTTTAGGGCGTTTCTCTAAAGGATTAAAGTTAAACGTGTTATTTATCAACTTCGCAGGAAGTGGCCATCGCCAAGGAATGCCAGCCCATCCAGCCGGCCAGCCAGATGCATGGAATGGGCAGCATGGGGCTGAATCATCATCACATGGGCACCGTCTCGGCCACCGGAACTGAAATCTTGCGCGGACCCGCCGAAGTATTCCACAGTCCGCTCCACTTGCACCACCAGAGTCGCTCCTTCCCGCCGCGTCTCCAGCGCACACCGTCCATCTCCAGCCAGAGCAGCGTGGATAGTGCTCCATCCAGGCACTCGGTGAGTTCTAAGATTAAGATACTTTGGCATTCAGAAATAACAATTCTGTAACTCTCCAGGGTCATCGCGGTTCTTCGCCACAGATTCGCACCTTTGGACCGGACGGCCGCAGTTCACTGCCGAGTGAGCCGGCTTTTCCCCATCACCTGGCCAGATCCCCGAGCCCCATGCGCACCATTTCCCTCGATGCCCGTTGCGGCAGTCCAGCCCACTCCGTCACGGATCCGGGAGACATGCGTACACCCAGTCCGTCGCAGAGCAGCCTGGCATCTTTGGCCGGAGCCTCGGCCATCGTGAGTGGCAGTTCCGGAAAAGGTGTGGGTGTGGCCGGAGGACGATGCCTTTCACCTTTACTTATACCGCCACGATCGCAGCCAGGAGTAGACCCCAGTGTGGGTCCCGCCTCGCCCCTGGGCGCCCTTCAGCCGGACTTGTATCGTTTGCCGGACGGACCCGTGTATCTGACAGCCCCGGAATCAAGTCATGCCGTGGGACGTTTGCACCTGCGTGTGAAATACGATTATCACCTGTTTGATTTGACTGTGCATCTAATTGAAGGTGAGATTACTTCCCATAGCCACAATCCTTCCTATTAATCCTTGGATATTTTAAATCCAAGCTCACAATCTCAGTCCCATTGAGGAGGGCGGTTTCCGAGATCCGTATGTGCGGCTAATGCTGCAACCGGAAGTGGACAGCCGTAAACGACAGACCCACATCCATCGCGGCGAATCCAATCCGTACTTTGACCAGCACTTCAAGTTTCCGGTTTCCCGTGATCAGCTCCAGGGCAAGGAGCTGATCCTCCAGGTGCTCGACTACGATCGTTATTCGCACAACGATATAATTGGCGAGGTTCGCATTTCGGTGGATGGACTGGATTTGTCCAAATCTGTCGAGGTCTGCTTTCATATATAAACTTTTCACTGAACTTATAGTAATAATTTAATAAAAATAATTCACAGATCTGGGGAGACTTGCTAAGGACTAAGAAACCCAAAGAAGATCGACCGGAACTACTGTGCTCTCTGAACTATTTGCCTCAAGCTGAGCGTTTGACTGTCAACATCATGAAGGCAAGGAACTTGGACACTGTTCAAGAACCATACGTCAAGGTTGGTTGTAACATTATTAAAATTATTAAATTAGAAACACATTTAAACTTAAAAACATCCCACAGATCTATTTAATTCAGAACGGCAAACGCATCAAGAAAAAGAAGACCAGCATTACGAAGTCGGACGATCCCACCAATCCCATTTGGAATGAGGCGTTCACCTTTAATTTGCAATCAAATTATCTCCACAATGCAGCCATCGAGGTAACCTTTAACCTTTTCTTTGCTTCGCCGGCTTTGGTCGTTTTGGCCATAAACCGTTGCCTGCCGCCGTTTTTAACAGCCGGACTGCTAATTCCGGGCAATAGCCTGGTTTTATGTCGGCCGTGTTTTAATTGAAAAATTCCCACCATCCCACCTATAATACTCGCCCCTTCTCCTAATAATTGTTACTTATTTCTGGTGTTTTTTGGCCTTTTTCCGTCTTTATTTCTAAACCGCAGATCTATGTGGTCGGGGCTGGGAGCGAGGCAACGGAAATTGGATGCTGCGGATTGGGTCCCCAGGAGAGTGGAACTGGATGCCAGCACTGGCACGATATGATTAACAATGCCCGGAAGCCCACGGCTATGTGGCATTACATCCGTTAAATAATTTCTATTTCCGAGGGTTAATTGGCCCGAATGTATTTAACTCTAACTGTTACCTTATCTGTGTGAATTTTCTAATGCATTTTCCAAACCAAAAAAAAAGCTTAAATTGTTCATATTCGCAAGAAAACACAAAAACACCCAAAAAAAAAAATTAAAATCTCATTTATGTATGTACAATATATATACACTGAAAAAAAAACTAACTTAAAACTATGCAGAAGTTTGCCCTCCAAGAAGCTCAATCAAAAGTTCCTAAGCAACGAAAATTATTCAAATGCTGGCCGGATAATTGGTTTAAAGGATTTTTGTTGTGCATTTTATGCAGCAACCTCTCAACAAATTAGCAAAAACCAAACATAAAAAACACAACTCGAAAATATAAAAGAATACAGAAAACTGTCAACCAGTCCTGTTGACATTTCAATCGACGTCGTCATCAGACACTTGAGGAGCCTGCCTCCGGCTCCTTGTTATCCTGGGGAGTATTCAAGTGTGCATTTCTTAAATAATTATGAATACACCGCACACAAGGAATAATATTCGTATAGGTGAATGGTCGTCAATCATGCAAAAAAAAAAATATAAGAAAATATGAAGAGGGAATAGGGAACCCAACCCTGACTTGAGTTTGCTTAGAAGGAGTCGCTCTTTTGTGACGGCGACAGTTGACAAATTGCCATCGTCCTGTTGTGCCGTTGTCCTTTTGCTGTGCGATCCTCTGTGTGTTTTTTTCTTCAACTGGTCGTCAACTGTTTGACAGTTTTTCTCCCACAGTGAGTGCAAGCGAGCCAGAACTTATGCTAATTGTTAAGTTAAGTATTCCTTCCAGCCGAGTACGTCTATCAAGGGTAACCACAAAGCATTTCTGCAGCACTTTAGAACTATTTTGTATGTACTTACAACGAGAGCATAAATAAATATGTATAATGATTTTACGGATGCGAGCTGGGGGTTTCACGATTTCTTTCGCATAAATCTATGAATCGGTGTTATCGGTGTTGTCGTATGATATATGTGTATGGGAAATCCGACCCTATAATGTGTGTAATATATGCTACTTAATCCGTATAAATATCGCAGCAAAACTAAATGTATGTAACTTAAACTTAAACAAAGACTTGAAATACAAATAGCACAGCACGTGTTAACTAGACAAAAGGATGCATGCTAGCCAGGTGCCAGCATAGAAAAATATATATACATATATACACAAAACATAAATATATATATTAACTTTACTTATACAAGTTTTTCTATAACAAAAGACACAAAACTCTATAAATTGTTTCAATCGTATGACAGACGTCACACAAACAACATTGCTGACATCAAAATAGAAAACCGAAACAAAAGAATAAATGCTGAAATACCTCCGATTTAAGCGAAACTTTGTTACTTTACAACTCTTAGATGAAACATGAAAATATGCAAAAAAAAACTTAAAACACGGAAAGCAAAGCGAAATGTACAAACCTGCATATACAACAATATATTTCCTAAAACTTAGTGTTTATTTATTGTAGCTTGAAGGAGACACTGTTTGAAACTAAACCATGAATTGAGGAGCAACACCACCTAAAATATAAATATACACATGGCAACTACAAAAACAACCTATATTCATATGAATAAAATGTATATGTAAACCTATATGTATGTGAATTTAAATTATTCGATAAATAAATAACTAAAACCAAAAAAAGATGTACTAATAGATCTTTAATTGACGGAAAAAAGGGTTTTGTGGGAAACAAAAGCTTTTAATTTATGTTTCAAACGAAGTATTTATGTAAGGATAGGCTAAAATACCAATAAAAAATTTAAAATACTTATAGCCTCTTTAACTATTTGGAATATTTGGATTTTAAAATTTAAATTTCTGTTACAATCCCATTTCAAGCAGTTTCAACCCATTTCAACTGCTTTGCAATCGGTTTTAGTGCGTCAAATATAGATGGCGCCACATGGAAATGTTAGGGTTTTAAATAATTATATATTTGTTATATTTATATAAAAAAGTTTGAATAAAAATATAACAAAAAATTAATATTAAATGATCTACAGTTCGTTTAGGGTTTTCCGCTCAATATATGTATGTATCATTTAAGGTATTCCGCTCAAGAATCGGTCCATTGTTGGCAAAGATGTAGCCTTCGCAGAAAGCCATATAGGGCTCCATCCGTTTTTGAGGATTTTTGAAGGGAACCCTCCAGAAAATACAAAAAAATTTTAAAAAAATGTATGCTTATAGATTTTGATGCAGATTCATGGAGAACCGATCTACAAATCGTTTAAGGTATTCCGCTCAATAATCGGATCATTATTGGCAAAGATATAGCCATCCCCCCGGGTCATATTGCCCCTCCATGCATTTTTCCAGATGTCGAAGAGGATGCCCCAGAAAATTGGACAAAAAATAGAAAAAATAATTTGTTTGTAGATTTTGATGCAGATTTGTGCAGAATCGCTCCAGAAATCTTTTAAGGTATTCCGCTCAAGAATCGGATCGGATTTGGCCAAGATATGGCCATCCACCCGGGCCATATTGCCGTTCCATGCATTTTTCCACATTTCGAAGGGGATGGCCCCAGAAAATTAAAAAAAAAATCGAAAAAATAATTTGTTTGTAGATTTTGATGCAGATTTGTGCCGAATCGGTCCAGAAATCGTTTAAGGTATTCCGCTCAAGAATCGGATGGGATTTGGCCAAGATATGGCCATCCTCCGGGCCATATTGCCATTCCATGCATTTTTCCACATTTCGAAGGGATGCCCCAGAAAATTGGACAAAAAATCGAAAAAATAATTTTTTTGTAGATTTTGATGCAGATTTGTGCAGAATCGCTCCAGAAATCGTTTAAGGTATTCCGCTCAAGAATCGGATGGGATTTGGCCAAGATATGGCCATCCTCCGGGCCATATTGCCATTCCATGCATTTTTCCACATTTCGAAGGGATGCCCCAAAAAATCGAAAAAATAATTTGTTTGTAGATTTTGATGCAGATTTGTGCAGAATCGCTCCAGAAATCGTTTAAGGTATTCCGCTCAAGAATCGGATGGGATTTGGCCAAGATATGGCCATCCCCCCGGGCCATATTGCCGTTCCATGCATTTTTCCACATTTCGAAGGGGATGACCCCAGAAAAATGTACAAAAAATCGAAAAAATAATTTGTTTGTAGATTTTGATGCAGATTCATGGAGAACCGATCTACAAATCGTTTAAGGTATTCCGCTCAATAATCGGATCATTATTGGCAAAGATATAGCCTTTGCAGAAAGCCATATAGGGCTTCATCCGTTTTTGAGGATTTTTGAAGGGGACCCTCCAGAAAATACAAAAAAATTTTAAAAAATTTTATGTTTATAGATTTTGATGCAGATTCATGGAGAACCGATCTACAAATCGTTTAAGGTATTCCGCTCAAGAATCGGATCATTATTAGCAAAGATATAGCCTTTGCAGAAAGCCATATAGGGCTCCATCCGTTTTTGAGGATTTTTGAAGGGGACCCTCGATGTTTATAGATTTTGATGCAGACTCATGGAGAACCGATCTACAAATCGTTTAAGGTATTCCGCTCAAGAATCGGATCATTATTAGCAAAGATATAGCCTTTGCAGAAAGCCATATAGGGCTCCATCCGTTTTTGAGGATTTTTGAAGGGGACCCTCCAGAAAATACAAAAAAATTTTAAAAAATTGTATGTTTATAGATTTTGATGCAGATTCATGGAGAACCGCTCTACAAATCGTTTAAGGTATTTCGCTCAAGAATCGGATCATTATTGGCAAAGATATAGCCTTCGCAGAGAACAATATAGGGCTCCATCCGTTTTTGAGTATTTTCGAAGGGGACCCTCCAGAAAATTCCACTAAAAAACTAAAAGTTGTATGTTTATAGATTTTGATGCAGATTCATGGAGAATCGATCAACAAATCGTTTAAGGTATTCCGCTCAAGAATCGGATCATTATTGGCAAAGATATAGCCTCCACATAGATCCATAAAGGGCTCAATACGTTTTTGAGGATTTTCGAAGTGGACCCTCCAGAAAATTTCACAAAAAAACTAAAAAATATTATGTTTCAAGATTTTTATGTAGATTCATGAAGAATCGATCAACAAATCGTTTAAGGTATTCCGCTCAAGAATCGGATCATTATTAACAAAGATATAGCCTCCACAGAGATCCATATAGGGCTCAATACGTTTTTGAGGATTTTCTAAGGGAACCCTCCAGAAAATTTCACAAAAAAACTAAAAAGTATTATGTTTCTATATTTTTATGTAGATTCATGGAGATTTGATCAACAAATCGTTAAAGGTATTCCGTTAAAAATTCGGATCATTATTGGCAAAGATATAGCCTTTGCAGAGAGCCATATAGGGCTCAATACGTTTTTGAGGATTTTCGAAGGCAGTGTCTCCTGAAAATTAAAAAAATCCAAAAAATATTATGTTTCTAGATTTTGAAGCAGATTCATGGAGAATCGCTCTACGCTCTATCGCTCTACGAATCGCTCTAATGGTTAAAGGTATACCAAAGATATGGCCATCGCTGGGGGCCTTATGTTGTCTCAATGCCTTTTTGTGTTTTTTGGAGGTTAATCTTCAGAAAGGAGTGTCTTGACAGGAACTGACTTCAGTTTAATAAGTCAAATGTAGATGGATTATCAATTTCCTTCCTCAAACCCTCATACCCACAAACATATTATTTATATATTTGAAGTTTTATTTAAATATATTAATACAAATACTAAAGAGTAAAAAAGCTGTTATAAGTCAGGTAAATTACTTCGGGTCGCTTTCGTTTGGAGGTCCTTTGATCAGTGCAGTTGCTTCACGCTCACGTAGCTACTAGCATGTCCGTGTCCGCCGTGTCCGTAACCACCATAATGCGCCACATCATGTCCGTAGCCGTAGTCGGAGCCGTAGATGTCGCCGTGTCCGTAGCCCTTGTGGTAGACCTGAGGGTGAACGGCATGACCCAGTTTCTTGACGACGGCATTGAAGCCATTGTGGTCATCGGCGGTGTACTCCACCACGCGGGTGGTGCCATCGGACTCCTTGAGGGAGTAGCTGCCCTTGACCTTGTCGCCGTCCCTTGTCTCCCACTGGCTCTTCTGGTCTCCGGTATGGGCATCCTTAACACCGTAGTCGAAGTGGTATTTCGGGTAGTGATCGGGTTCATGCTTGTCGTAGCCATGGCCGGAGTATCCGTGACTGGGATAACCGTGTCCGTAGACTCCTCCGTAGGCACTGATCACATCATGGTCGTATCCATATCCGTAGGCCTTGTGGATGGGTTCTTCGTGCTTGGTAACCGAGCTGTAGCTGGTGGCATGTCCTCCATGAGGAGCTGCCAAGCTGCCGGCTACAAGAATGCCAAATATCAGACCTCCGCAAATAGATTTCATTCTGATCGATGTCTTCTAATCGGGTATACGATGATGAGTGGTTCTGAGTAGACTAACCTCACCTTTTTATAGCCATCTGGAGCTCCGGGGTGGTCAGTCTCTTGGCCAATCCATTCACCATTCGTGCCTGCGAACGCGTTAATTACCTCACTAATCCATAATTATTATTAATACTGTATTTTGGTCATTGAGCTCTATGAAAAATCGAAATCTTTTAGATATCGCACCCAAGCCGTTACAATTAAATTCTGCTGAATATAATAAACTATAACAGAAATCCAATCGAGTGTGTAAGTTCGTTAGCCAAAGAGAAGGGCGAACTAAATGCAAGAATGAACTTCGCGTTTGGCCAATAAATTAGTAAATTAGGAATTTAACAGCTAATAGGGTGTAAGGGCAATAAAAATGGTAAAAAAGTAATAAGGAAATGTTTTTATTCAAAGTACAGCAAGAAGGTCATTGCAAGAATTTAATGGTTTTCTTTAAGACTATAAGTTATTAAAGGTGATTAATAGAAAAAGGAAGTTTTGTTTTGTAGAATTTAAATAGAAAAGATTGAATAAAAAATGTATATATAAAAATGTTCTTAAAATAACTAAAATAAAGGATATTTCCTAATAAATAATATTTGTAATTTAATCTTAAAACCCCATAACTGTAGCTGAGAAACATAAATCATAAACAAATTATAACGAATCAAGGATTAAATTATATTTTTTAAAATTAAAAAATTAACTTAAATTATTTAATAAAAAGGTTCAAAGTTCAATGATCTTTTTTCAACAAGATTTAAAGTTTAAAGACATCCAACAAGTCCATTCACATTAATTATAAATATTTAGAAAATATAAACCGCTGGTTAGTGAGTTAACGCCAATTCGGAAGCTTGGGCTTGGCCAAAAATCAGACCCCCTGGGCCGAAAAGCGCCCAACGAGACTCCCCTTCCCTGTCTAGCCCCTTCTGCCACATTTCTCAAGGTCATTCGTAGTGAAGTCGGAGCTGAAGAAAAAAAGAGGAGGCGGCAACCAACCGAAACCCAGCGAGGCGAGACGAGGCGAGGCGGCTATTGCTCAGATATTTGAAAGCGGGCCACACTTGTTGATTGATTTCTAACCAAAAAAGAAACAAAATAATAATAATATTGCGTTTTTTACTACGATTTGGCTAGTGAGCCACATTTAATTTGCCAATCGCCGCCAGTCGAGACCCAAGATTATGAATACGAATGAGGAAAAATGAAAATTTGCACAAAAATTCAAAGCATTTTTCTTTTTGGGGCTCTTACTTTTTTCTAGCCTATTTAGCCTCGAGAGTAAAGTGTAATTAATTGATTCCATAGAATGGGCCATAAAGTATAAAAACCTTAGGCGTTGTCTACCGATTATCACAGTTCCAATTGCGATTTAGGCCAAGCAAGTCGACCACCAGGAAAACCCACGAAAATGGCTCAGAAACTGACTCTCATTTGTTGTGCCCTTTTGGGTGTGGCAGCCGCTAGTTACATTCCTACCCATGGAGGATACGACCACGGACATGGTCAGGGCGTGGGCTACAGCATTCAGACCCATCATGAGGCGCCCAAGAAGTGGCACGACCACCAGCAGTGGGTGGAGACCCCGAAGGTTCAGCACTGGGAGCAGCCTCAGCAAAATTGGGCTCCCGTTGCCAACCACCAGGACTACTCCCACCATCACCATGAGGAGCCCAAGCATCATCCCAAGTACGAGTTCGATTACGGCGTAAAGGACACCAAGACCGGAGACATCAAGCAGCAGTGGGAGACCCGCGATGGGGACAAAGTCAAGGGAGGCTACACCATGAAGGAGGCCGATGGCCGCACCAGGATCGTGGAATACACCGCCGATGCCCACAACGGATTCCAGGCTGTGGTCAAGCACATTGGACATGCTGAGCACTACCAGCCCAAGCACTATGACAACGGACACGATCACAGTTACGGACACGGCCACGGACATGCCACCAGCTATGTGGATGTGAAGCAGGATACGGGTAGCAAGTGGCAGGACAATGGCCACAAGTGGTGGTAAGGCGACTCTGACTGAAAACTAACTGCAATTGGACGAGGATGGACATAAATTAATGTATTATATTGGTTGTTTTGTACAAATAACGAAATTTTTAATTATAGTTATAAATAAATAAAACGAAGCAAAATGCAGAAAATGCGATAAAATATAAAATAAATTGAAGTTATATAATTTATAGGGGGAGATAGTTACAAAATAGTTAAAATGAATTAAATTCATAAATTAATTATTTGATTACAGTTTGAAACTAAAGGCGGTTGTGAACTTGGCTTTTATTTATTTTTCCACCTTCAAGAGTTCATCTCTAGCAAGCGGTACACTGCTTAACAATTGTTTCAAGCAGTTCAATTTAAACAAATGGCGCACATTAAAAAAAATTAAAGACAATAATTTAAAAAATATATATTAAAATATTTTGTAAATAAGAAAACAAAATAAAATTTTTATTTTATAAACCAAAAAATGTTATTGAATAAATTTTTAAGCTTTGGCCAAATGACCCCCAGATTGATGAATCACTGACCGATTGAAGGCCGAGCATCTTTCCCTTCGCCCAAATAAATTCATCAATTAAACATTAATTTATGCCGTGAAGCAAAGTTTTGCGGTCACATAAATCTGCGAGCGGAGTGCTGTTTGCTCGGACCGCAATACCCAAACTGAACGGAACGCTGTGACCTCAGGACCTCGGGACCAGCAGCCAAAGGACCAAAATGATTCAAGTCCCTGCGCTGCGAGAAGATTTCATTTCCAATGCCATGAGGATAAGTCTGTCACCAAAATGTAAATGATGTTGAAACATTTATTGGTTACAGAGAGAAAATTTCGACGCCGCGATAAGCCGCGACAAACTGTTGACAGTTTGGATTGTTTGGTTGGGGATATGCCAGGGATATGTTCCGATTTATTTGCAAAGGTATATGCCCGAGTGTGTTTGAGCAGAAAATAAAGTGATGGCATGGACATGGAATGGGGAAAGGTATCTTGCCTTTGGCTCATAATTTGCAGCTCCTTCACACACTTTCGGCCAGTTTTTGCCGACATCGCCTCCTTCGCCCTTTTTCGCCTTTATATGGTTTCATTAAAAATGCAAATGAGCAGTGGAGATTGCAATCGTGGCAGTCGTCCAGGTGGGGTCAACAAAAAAAAAAAAAAAAAAAAACAGGGGAAAACAGGAAAGCGGTCACAGAAAGACCGAAATGCAGACGTGAAATTTATGCCAAGGGTTCAGGGACTGAAATTTATTGTTGCCATTGAGGTACATCGAATACGAATAGGTCTTTGTTACCAAAGTGTTTTTTAATTATATAAAAATTAATATTAAATAATATAATAATAAATATAAACTAAAAAAGTATAATATAAACCTTGATATAAATTTGGTAAGCACCAACCTTTAGATAGAATGTATACTCTTCTAAAAAAAAAAGGGAAACAGATAGTGATGATTTACAATTTTTTCTCTTCATATCACAAATCTAAAAATGTGCAAAATACTCTACCTACCGCCCCAAACATATACTTAATTTTGTCAAGTGCATCTCAATTGCATTCTTTCCGAAAGGCGTTCGCCAGACACAGAATGGGGAAAATACTATGGCAGCAGTAACTGAAACAGAGAACCAAGAGAAATGGAGAAAGGGAGCCGGAGAAATTCCAGGCTGCTGGGCGGACGGAGATGGAATAGCAGCTCGAAAGCCGAATTAAATCGTCGAAAGTTCAAAATGAATGAAAAGCAGCCAGCGACGAATAAATGAATGAAACGAAAATGAATCCCAAAGGGAGGGAGGGGATTGGTTTAAGGGGGATTGTAATGGCAGTAAGGAGGGCAGAGTTGAAAAGAGCAGCGCTGCCTGGAAAAACTGTTGCCCTTCTTTGGCCGCCTTCAGTTTTGCGCCGAGTTTTCCACCGACCTTCTACCGACCGACCATTCCGTTCTGTTGTTATGACAGGCTGCAAGGATGCAAGAATCCAGCCAAGGATTCGGGGGAGTGTGGCAGAAAGTTGTGCCTGATTTCGGCGTGGCTCAAAGTATAATAATGTGACCCAACGATTCCAGTGACTCCCCGTGACTCCCAGTGACTTCTGCAGTGTTGTTGAGATAATTTTTGTTCAAAAATTAGACTTTTTAAAAATCTATTTTGAAGGAATTTTCAAATATTTCTTGGGTTTGTTTTTATATTTTTTTATGAAATTTCATTTATATAATTTTGTGGCATTTTCTGTGGAATTTGTGGCACCACTACCACGCATACCTTGTCGCGAAGTGGGCGTGGCCAGGACCCAGAGGAAAAGAGGGCGGCTTGTGCTGCTTCAAGTGCACACTTTCTCATGGCTTAGCACTTTGCTGCATGCCTCGTTGGCTTTTCGAGAGACGGGGGAGCAAGCAGTGGGTGGCCGGACGGGGCTTATGCAACAAATAATTTAATTTTATGCTGCATACAAAAAGGCGCAACTGGCAAACTAACGAAAAGGACGAATAACGTACCGCCGAAGGGGTGGAGAAGGGAGCGACAACGGAAATGCCACTTTACGGCCTGTTTGATGGAAAAGTGGACGTTAAGTTGTGAATATGATGATGGAGATGAAGAAAGTTGATGATGATGAGCACGATTATGGCCACGAGCCCCCCGAGCTGGCTGGTCTTTGCCGCCAGTTGGTGGACGAGAGCAACAAGCAACACAAACTGAAATATGGCGCATACGCCCCGTGGGACGAAAGGCTAGCAAAACGGCATTGGGGTCAGGCCATAAACTGGCCTAAATGTCATATCAGCTGAAGATGTCCCACGAACATAGGGAGCTTGTGCGATACTTGAGCGACATCAAAACGAAGGATTACGACATAAAAATGGCATACCAGAGGGTTTTATGGATTTTCATTGGGCGATCATAATACGAATATGATAATTGGATGATTATTTGATTACTTTACCTTCTGCCTTTAAAATTCATAAACACTAATTGCAAAAACTAATAATTGACCTATGCAAAAATCCAACCCCTGTCCATTAATCCACTACCCATACACCAAACAACAGACTGGCCCGGATTTCACGCCCTTTTGGGCAGCAGACAAATATCCCAATAAACCCAAAGTCGGCAATCGAATAGTTGAAGCGCAAAATATAAAACATAAAATATGATTAACATATCAAAATCCAACG
The DNA here is from genome assembly GCA_018153035.1 of Drosophila pseudoananassae pseudoananassae. Classification (NCBI taxonomy): domain Eukaryota; kingdom Metazoa; phylum Arthropoda; class Insecta; order Diptera; family Drosophilidae; genus Drosophila; species Drosophila pseudoananassae. Next base: position 4,299,354 of record JAECXR010000069.1, read on the forward strand.
GGCAACAATTTCTGCCAACGCAGACACAAAAATGGCTTTACATGATTGGACTTGGGCCGAGAAAGGAGCCAAAAAAAGGAAAGGCCAAAGGATAACGAAGCGTGGAATATTTTGGGCTTGGAAAGCCGTGGAAACCCCAAAAACTGACCGCCTCATAAATTCCAACAACCACGCCGGCCAAAGTACAATATTAATATAAAATTCAACGAACGAGTCGGATCAACAAATGAGCAAATATCAAAATCTATAAAACCATTTAGTCAGATGAGCGTGAAATTCTTGATATTTTTGCTGTTTTTGACGGGTGTTTTTTTGGGTGGGATTTCTCGTGGTTCGCTTTAAATGTGAGGTATGGTAGGTATGGGGCTCTTGCAACAAAAGGATGCCCACAAATTTTGCAACAACTGTGCGGCATTTTATGAGTTTGCCACGCCCACATAAACACACAAACTCACACACACACAACCATATAGCAGAAACCAGTGGCTGGCCGTCATGACACTTCTGGGCCAGCGTTAAATAACATTTAAACAGAGGCCCAGGACACGTACAAAGCCAAGGGGAGGCGCAAGGCGTGGCCATAGACATGGCATAGAAGGATGCGGGTGCACAGTAAAAAATTCCTCTTAATATAAGATGTTTTTTAATCATGTAACATTCCTTTAAAAATAGAAACATAAGAAGTAGATAAAAATTCATTCATAAACCTAAAATATTAAATATTATTTGTATAAACTTTGTAGTTTTTTGTGAATAGACCAACATGACACAAGAAGGCCTTGCCAAAGCAGCACCAGAAACATTGGCTACAGTTTTTGGCGGTTACCCTGTGGTCCTTTGCCTCCCCGACCCCCTACCACCGTAAGCTCCACACTTCTCTTGCTACTTTAGCCTGTCCAGCTGCTGTCCTGGACTTGTCCTGGCTGCTTATGACGGCAGGAATTAAATTTCATTTAATGTGCCGAAACTTTCCGCATAGATATACACTCACACTCTCATATATGCCAGTAGCGGCTGTGGCAGGATTTTATGATAACAAAAGCAGGTCAAAGTGGACCTGCTGGTAAGTTACCAAAACCACATTCCACCCAACACCCCTCTCTACTGACCAAAGTTGCAAAAAAATATGATTATTTTACGTAATTAACCCAAAATTATACGTATTTATGGAGTGTGTCAGGCGGTGATTTGCCTTGAAGGTCATCGCAGATGGTCATTAAAAATGCTTTAATTACAGGCCAAGCAGATGTTGGTCAAAAGACAAAGGAAAACTTTTCCTAATGGCGAAATATTTAACAGGGAGTTTCCGATTTATTGGAACAATTTTAGTTTCTTTCTAATAAAATACAAAACAGTTTTTTTGATAAAAACTCTTGTATCAAAGTATACTAAAGACTTAAAAATATTTCCCTTATAACTCTCCAAATAATAAACCTCTTAGCCTGCCAGACTTTCATCCATTGAATCGGTTTATTAAGTCCCATTAAGTGTTTCGGCTTAGTCAGCCCCAAAGGCCTGACCCATTTCAGTCGGGCTTTTTGCATGAATCCCCCGCCAAAAAGGGAAAATGTTTTTTTTTGCCCAGGAAACTGCAACGACAGGCTTAAAAAATAATGCCCCGCTGTGGGCCAGAAAACCGGCTCGCTCCAAAATGGCCCACTTAACGCTTGACTAGGCGCAAGGTCGATCTGCGGCTCATGGGGCTCCTGGGAGCAGCAGGCGGACATTCGATAATTGGTGGGTATGGTCTAGCAGGACTCTCCAGGGATATAAGGGCCAAGAAATTGGCAAGAAGCGAGGAGTAAGGAGCGGGCCACTCCGTCAGCGGGGCAATTGAAGCGTGCGCTCCCGGCACTAAATTACGTTTAGTGGGTTAATAAAATGCCAAGCACTTTTATGCAAATTGAATTAAATGGCAGACCGACGGCCCATCTGCGGTTTGGGGTTATCATCTATATACCGCCAGCTTCCGACAGCTGCCAGGAGCTAAAAACAAATGCTGCAGGTCGCCATTGCACCGAGAAAAATTAATATAAAAAGTTAAATTTTTTATTCAACAAATTGTGAGGAAAATAGCATAGTGTTATGGCATTTAAAATATTTTAAAAGCGTTGGAGTGAATGTTTTGTTTAGCCATATTTATAAACATGAGATTCTCATTGTTTTCTTTTAACTGTTCAGTGTTTTCAGTGTATTCTAGCATTTAATGCATTATTTATAAAGGATTATCAGGAATGAGAAAGCTTAACTGCCTTCATGCATGGCAGCCTAGCAGGAAGTCAACCTCAGCCTAACGAGGACATCTAATTGCCTCCGACAGGATCTTCCCCCATACTCCCTCATCCATAGAATTATCTCTATTGTTGTTGCCTTTAATTGTATGCATTATGAGACGCTCATTAACAAAGCAAATGAAGAAAAGTCGAAGAGTTAGCTCCAGCTGAGAATGCCAAAAATGAAATGAAAGGCCGACCAGGAAGCTGGCAGGTAGGGTATAATTCTATAAAACACCTGTACGTGTGTGTCGGAGTGTGTGGCTGTTGGGTAAACATAATTTAAATTTATGAAGCCACAGGAATTTACAGCGTAAAAGTGAAATGTCATTGTTTGACACAACAGTTGGGGGGCACACTTTTTAAAAAGGGGAAGTGGTACATTTATATTAGGAAGTAACAAGTAACTATAAATTAGAAACTTGTATTTACATATATCCCAGCATTTTAAACTACTTACTTTATATAAATGGTATGCCTTTATTAATAAACAAAATAAATGTAAAAAAAATAAACTTATCAATGCCAAATTCCTCTAAAATTCCATTATACCCCATAGTAGATTTAATACACCTTCACAATTAGGTTTCAACACAACAACTTAATGCAAATATATGCAAATACAAACGTACAGACACAGATATGACGCGTAATCGTGGGTGTTGGTGTGTTTGTATTTTTAAAGCGAAAGCAAAGTCCTTTTATGCCAACATTTTTCCTTTGGTAGCGCATTATACAAACATACTTATGTTGGCATGAATGACATTTTACATAATTAACTGACAATGACATTATATACGCAAACAAACAAAGGACCAACGAAATACAGACGTATGTGCATTTATGTATCTTCCATTTATATATTCATATATGTCTGTTTTTGTATGTATGTCTGTGCTCGTGTTTATAAGGACATAACCTTTCCCCTGGCCCTGCCTCGAAATTCTCAAAGGACTTAAGTTAATTATCACATTTTTTACACACAATTTTACTTTGCATTGATGCGTTGCACGACAGGACCCAAGGCTGGGGCTGTGGCGAGTGGGCGTGACAGGGGGCGGGGTCGGTTGGTATGGGCCACGTTAAAAGAGAGAGAGCTGGAGGCGTGGGTAGGCCAGGCATTAAAGCGTAATTATGTGTATAATTTGTTGTAATTTGCTGTGAAAAGCTTCACAAACAGCCGCCACACATGAGATGAGCGCACCCCCTGCCCAGCCACGCCCCCTGATTACAATTTTCAGTGCGCCCCTCTAGGCCATCAATCGCATCGAAAAAGTTAAATAAACTCATTAATATGCGATAATCATGCCGGCCTTGTGTCTATAGCATTACCGTTTATTTAAAAAACCGATATTATTTTGGGTATAATTTCGTATTATTTAAAATAAAAAATCATTTTAAAAATATGTTATTTAATGCAACAATTTGTTTTGTTTTTCTAACAGATTCCAGAGCTATCTCCAAGTCCATCCTTTCGCTCCTGGCCATCCGGAACTCACATTTTTCCAACTTGGCCAGCATTGGAAATCGGTTCTGCTTTATGCCAATTGGCAGGTCACACCAATTGAACTTTAATCGCTGCTGACTTTTGTCATTGGTTTATCGTTTAGGCGACAACATCCCTATAACCCCATCTCCACCATCCCAATTGCCCAAAAGCCCTGCCAAAAAAGGAAAATAAAAGCGGTTCAGACGCAATCCCCAAAACGCAGACTGTTCGGGTCCGGCGTTCTTTGTCTCATTGAATAGATGCTCCGGCCACGCCCTGTCCGCCCCTCCGACTTTCTGTTTAACTACGCGTGTTCGAATTTTTATGCCCGTCAGTTGGAAAATTTTCAGCCATTTCAGCGAAAATGAACAAAAAAATAGACGGCAGCCGAAAAAAAACATCAAGAGTTTGAAAAGGCAGAAGACGAGGAGGAGCTGAAAAAAATTTGTCGTACAAATCTTTGAAATTGCTCCACCGAGAACTATTTTCAATGCGTCGGAATCAATAAATTTCGGCCACGTTTTGTCCGACAATTTGGCGGTATTTCCTAGATTTCCCCCCGGCTTTTGCGAGTTTTGTTTTCCCTCGATTTCATTACCCCCTACCAAGTATTCGCATGGTTTCCCCAGTAGTTGGCCCGTTCTGTCGATAATCGTAATTGCGGGTCTGATAAATATTAATGCCAGTGCATGTGCGGATGGATTCTTTAAGGGAGAACGCGAGCCTGAAGACGCTTTTGGCCCGAAAACGTTTTCCACACCAGCCCACTTTGCTGTTTGTATAGTGCACGTTTTATGGCAAAGTTAGCACGTGTGCCAGTCTCCTTCCTGACTCTCTGACCGGCCAGAAATATATTATTTGAAAATATTTTCTGTTTTCGGTATTTGTTTGGCTCTGCATTGGCGCAGTGACTATAAATTTCAGTGAAAGTCATTAGCAAATAGGCTTAGGAGAGTCATTCAGAGATCGGAATAAAAATACCCCAAAAAAAACTGGAGCATGTGTGCTTGGAATGGAAACTAAAAGAAGCTCAATATCAATAATATTGTTCTATAAAGATAATATTTATTTGGTATAATATGAATAGAATGATTCATTTGTTTTCTTTAGAGATAAGGATAAAAAATTTTAATTAATGGGCTAATGTTTATTAAGCCCTTTGAATCAAAAATAAACAAAATAAACCTGGGCTGGTTTCAAAATATAATAACTGATACTTTTATAAGATTAAAAATGTGTTTATTATTCTAATGAAACACGTGGAACAGCCCTAATCTAATGAAGTAATACTTCAACATATATTTCATTTGAAAACTAAAAAAATATTTTGCAATACGCAAATGTTTCTAAGAATTTAATCGTTGATAGGCATAATATAATTTCCTATAATTTCATTACTAATACTTCTAGAATTTGAGTCAGGAAATATTATACTTTTAAGAATAATGAAAACTAATAAAAACCCAAATTAATTTAAAAATGACTTTCCTGATATGCCGACAAGGCCACTTATTTTCACTATTCGACTGCAAAAATGTTAATCGCTCCTCAAGCTGATGCAATTCAAATGCCAATTGCGTTGCTCTCGTAGTACATAGTTGCCATTATTCTATGCCGTGTGTGTTTATCAATTATATAGATTCTGATTCAAGTTGAACTAAAAACAAAAATAATAATAAAACAACTAGACAAAAACTAGACAAAAAGTTCAAGACACACTGTCAAAAGTCATGAACAATCACAAAATTGTAGAGTATTCAGAATGAAACTTTATTTATTTTTTGAATTTATTTTTTTGCCGGTAATTGCATAGTTCGGAAGCTGACAAAGACACGGTTAACAGTTAATCGCCAACGTTGTCATTAATTAGCCTTAAAATTCATTTTAGACAACAATTAGTGGTGATCTACAAACACGGACTTTTGATAGTCGATATAGCCAGTTTGGCAGTCTGGCTAATTAGTTCTCGTTCTCGCACAAAATAAAAGTCAAATATGTTAAATCCATTGGGCGATAAAGAGTTATTTTTCGAGAAATAGAGACGTTTGCTGGCATTCCTTGTTTGCCAATTTGAGCGACACCAGTTCACAAAAAAAAGTCAACACAAACAAATTGTTCAAACAAGACGAAATTGCGAATACCCAACTTGAATTATTATCTCTCCAGAGCCAGAGTGTCAACAAAGTGAAACAAGGCAAATAATTAGTGCAAAGAAACACATACATTGTGGGTATTTTTATGATATGTTGTATTTTAGAGAAAGGTGGGATTACTGTAGATTATGTGAAGAGCGAAGAAAGTAATACAATGTATGTAGTTTTTTTTAAGTTCAAGGCCAGGGAATCTTTTGAGCTTGAACCCCTTTTGATTACTAACCTAGGGTGGGTTGTATTTTATTACATCAGGCGTAGCTTAAAGGCCCTTTCGTAATTAAAGCTAAGCGAAGCAAAGATTATAAGCTTGTTGTAAAATGTTGATCATAATTTTACTATAAAAAATCCAAAAATATAACCAAACAACTGACCATTAAATCTCTAATCTAAGGAACACAAAGAAAGCCAAAAATATTTTTTAAATCATACAGGAGAGGAAGTATCAGACCCCAAGATCATATAATGACTATGGAAATTATGGAAGAAATGTCCAACTAGTCCAGCAGAGGGCGTTACAAGGCTAAAAATAGACCAATAAGGGGCCGGTGGGATTTTCAGCTACCGAAAAGTCGCGTTCCGCAAACACATGGCGTATACGTAATTGCCTGGTTCAATGAGAAACGCCCAATTAGCTGTGGGTTTTTTATTCGCTTTGTCGTTCAGTTCGCCAAGCCTGGCTTGGAATCTCGGCCTGAGCCGAGTTCGGTGGAAAGTGGCCATTAAAACAAAGGCAACAACAACACGTGACGCAACAATAGCCGAATACCCCAGCGTTGATTTATCTCTCTTTAAGTTCTCCGTATCTAGCTGTCAACGCTTTATTTTAGGTTCAGACACGCTGTGAGTTGCACGCGCCTTGCAGCTCACATTAAAATTAAACCAAAATCGTAAAAAAACTCGTAATTGAATTACAATAAATTCATAAAGAAAACACAAAGCAATCGCAAGTGAAAAAACATCACAAATTCTGGTAACCAAAATCTCGTTTTTGTGTGTGAATCGATTCTTCCGGTTTGGATTTTGGATTTGTATAAAAAGGAATTCAGCCTCAAAATGATATTCGGCCGCTGGACGCGTAAACAAATACTCACAATGTTCGGTTTGGGAGCTGCCCTGCTGGGCGTCGTAATTCTGATCGGTGTGCTCAGCAGTAACAGTGTGTCCTCAAAGGACCTGCCGTGGGAGAAATGCTACAAAACCAGCCCCAATACAACTCATTCCACGTTGGAATTAGTGCACATAGTTTTCAGACACGGAATTCGCACACCAGTGGATACGTATCCCAAAGATCCTTATTTAAAGAATGGCTTTAAGCCCACCGGTTGGGGCCATGTGACAAATGTGAGTGTAACATGAATGTCCTTAAAAAAGCTTTAAAATAAATTTTAAATGCACACCATATGTAATGTGTAATAGAAAGAAATAATATTTTAAAAGTAATTAAATCCTTTTTCTAGTCTGGAAAAAAGGAACTTTACGAAATCGGCAAGTGGTTGCATCGTCGATATGGCGACTTCATGGGACCGTACTACAGGCCCGATGTAAGAAACTTAACAATTAAGTAAAATGTATAAATTAATCAGATATCTTTAGAGACTTCATGCACAAGCCACTGCCTCGCCAAGGGCCATGATGTCCTTGCAAACCACCTTGGCCAGCATGTTTGAGCCAAAAGGAACCCCAATGGAATGGAACAAACATCTCAATTGGCAACCAATTCCCATTGTTTCTGAGCCTCTAGAGCAAGATTCGGTAAAAACATTGTCTTTAAGTTCCTAAACCCCCAAAGTATAGTGAGCATTCTTTCAATTTAGTTACTGCTAGTTCGAACACCCTGTCCCCGATATTTTGAGGCCCTGGAAGAGGTCTTCCAGCGACCGGAAGTGATTGCTGAAACGGAACCCTTCGAACAAATGTTCCGCGAACTCACAAACCTCACTGGAAAATCTGTTCAAAGTGCCGAGGATGTGAACTCCTTGTACATCACCCTCTTGGCTGAACAGGAGTTTGGCTACAAGTTGCCTGATTGGACAAAGGATTACTTTCCCGATCGCATGCAATTCCTGGCCGAACAGAGCTACGTTTACAATGCCTACACGCCGGAAATGCAAAAGATCAAAGGAGGACCCTTCCTCAAGAAAATGTACAAGGAGATGGTGGCCAAAAGGGCCGGAAGTCTGAAACCTAAAGATCGTGGAATGTTCATCTACACAGGACACGACTGGACTGTGGGCAATATCCTTTCGGCCTTGGGTGTTTGGAAGCGTCAGATGCCGCGTTTTGCTGTAATGGCCATTTTTGAAACTCACAGGGATAAGGAAACTGGTGAATATTATGTGGAGGTAAGTACTTTTAAAAGTTACAATGTGCTTTTTATTTTGGCTGTTTGTATTGGGATATTTTTTATGTATGATATTTTTTAAATTTATTTCAATACAAGTTCAATTTAGTTCAAGTTCAGGCTGAGATGCGTAATAAACTAGGTGTCTGAACATTTTTGCAAAATAAGATTAATTAACATTTTTTGTTTACTTTTGGGAACTTTAGTGTTTGAGTTCAGACTAAATATCAGCTGAAAAATATTTCATCTTGCAAGTTCGCGATTATTTTTCAAGACAGAACAAAAACTATTTTTAAATACACACTTCTAGCTGATTACTTGGCTCTTCCTAAATGTATTTTTTTTAAGTTTATAAACCTTATATTTCTTAATCGTAAATATAAATGAACATTTTCTCCCCAAACTTGCAGATCTTTCTCCGAAACGACGAGCACGGCTGTGTGGAGCAGCTGAAGTTGAAAGACTGCGATCTCCGGTGTCCCCTGAGCCAACTCATTGAGCTAAGTGCCAAGGTGCTACCCAACGAGTCGGTGGAGGAGAGGTGCCGACCCCATAACGATAATTTCGTGGAGCCGCCACCGCGTATAATCGATCAGGTCGGCCGTTAGCGAAAACCATTTGCCATAGAGAAATTATTTTCGCTCAGTATTACAATAGCAGCTGATGAAGAGTTGTGCAAAAAATATATGAAGAATAAAGTACAATAAAAATCCCCAAAAATAAATATTCAAAAGGTCGTTGAGTTAATTTCTGACGGGGGAGGGAAATCATTTTCGTGTGAAACTAATTAAATTGAATTATATATATATATTTTTTTTTTTGTGAAATGTTTGCCATGTTTGTAGTTGATGATTGCGCTGATTGACTAGCTCGCTCTTCGCCGCTTTTATCTGTGGTTGTGTTGGCGGGAGATATGTACATACGTATAAGCGGAATACATAATCGCGACTTAAAAGCAGTCAGCAGTTCTATTGATGCAGTCACTCAACGCACAAGCCTCAACGAAGCCGGTCCACTTCATTCTAAACAATCCATTTAATTTAGTTTCGCGAAAATGCCGACGTTGTTTGGCCTGCTGGCACTTATTTTAAGTTGCGGCTTCATTGTCCGAGGCGGGGTGGTGCCAGAAGTTCCCGAGATTCCAGAGGAGATTGCCCTTGACCCAGAAGGCCCAAAGGACTTGAATACAACAGAGACCAAATCCACCCTGAAGCTGGTTCATGTGGTAATTGAAAGATAATTTTTCAGAAATTAAGTCAACCCAATTCAGTGCTTGTTAAAAATTTTTGGCAACTACCCAAGCCAGTAGACCGTGTAATTATACAAAATGTGCTAAAAAGCTTAAGTGTGTGCAATTGACTTTTGGCAATTGAAAATTGTCTGATCATTCCCAATCAATCCAATCAATGTTTGTGCTCTTAGGTAAACCGAGTTCAGTTCTCTTTTCAAACATAGAGCTACTGTTCCTAAGCCTGTTTGCAGCTAACTCGGCGTATACGTAATATTGCATTTAGTACCAAAGCTGAAACCGGTTTCGTGGAACTTAAACTTCAAATTTATGGAGCAACTTATTGTATAATAATGTTTTCCCTGATTGAAATTTGCATAATTATAACTCAATTAAAATTAAATATATACGGGAATAAATTGATCGATCGAGTTGTTTAAATAATTATTTTTAAAAATCAGTGTGGGCTTTTGCGTAATTAAGAGCAAACATCCAGTTACGTTTTTATTTCGGTTAATACATAATATTGATTAAATGCAGATTTTTGTTTATTTATTCGAATGAGGTAATAATTATTACTTACTCTTAACTTACTGTGCTTAAATTGTATTTTTTTTTAATTATTCGGATGATTTAAATTCCTGACTTTATTTTTTCAGACACATTTTATGGCTTATTTTAATAATGCATTTTATGATTATAATCTTAAAGCTATTTCGTCATGGTCCCCGCACTCCGGTCAACACTTATCCGAAAGATCCGTATATAAATGAGACCTACGAGCCTTACGGCTGGGGGGCTCTGACAAACGTGAGTATTTGGCAAACACAAATAAGATTACTCGAATTAAATTGCAATTTTCATTTGACAGGGCGCTAAAGTGGAGCTCTATAAAATTGGCAAACAACTGCGTCAGCGCTATAGAGATTTTCTGGCTCCCTATTATCAGCCCGATGTACGATAAGTAGAGCAAGCTCATGGACACGGCGGCGTAATCGCATCCATTGCCTTTTCAGATGATCCGAGCCCAATCTTCAGAGTCGCCACGCACCATGATGTCTCTCCAGATGGTGCTGGCCGGACTCTTTCCTCCGGAAAACACGCCTCTGGAATGGAACCTGATGCTCAACTGGCAGCCCATTCCCATTTTTATGGAGCCAGAGGAAACTGATGTGGTAAGAAAAAGTTTGTGATTTTGGTTAACAATTTATTTATATTTTATTTGTAATTATTAGCGCATTAGAATGAAGGCTTCCTGTCCCCGTTACGATGAGGCCGTCTTGGAGGTCTTTGATCTGCCGGAGGTGAAGAAAGTCCATGAAGAAAACTCCCAGTTACTCCAAGAACTGAGTGACCATACCGGTCTGAATGTATCCCACGTCCATGATGTTACCAACATTTTCATTTCCCTCCAAACCGAGCAAGCCTATGGCCTAAAATTACCGGAATGGACTAAGGACTATTATCCTGAAAAAATGCTTCCCTTGGCTTCGCTGTCTTATGTTTACGATGCCTACACCACCGAAATGCGAAAACTAAAAGGCGGATATTTCATAGATTTTCTGTTAAATCAAATCCAATCAAAGATGTCTGGAAAGTTGGAACCAGCTGACAGAAGAATGTTCTTATCTTGCGGTCATGACTGGACCATCTCCAACGTCCTCTCAGCTCTGGATGTTTGGGAGGCGAAAATGCCCCGTTTTTCAGCTCTAATAGCCTTTGAGCTTCATCAGAATGAAGAAACTGGGGAGTATTTCCTGGAACTGTACTTCCAAAATGATCCAGACCAAGAACCCAAACAGCTCCAAATTCCCGGTTGTGAGAAGCAGTGTCCGATCTCGAAGTTTGTGGAACTAACCAAGGATGTTCTACCCGATGCGCCTTACAAGGATCTGTGCAAAGCAAAGGGCACTTTGAATGGAGAAAAGATTACTTACCATTGAAGTTTATAATTCTGTGATTACTTATCCAGTGTGCAGTATTAAGATTATGTAAACAATAAATATATATACACAGCTATTTGATGTAATTTTTAAATTGCTTTTTAATAGATTGGCGTGTTTGGGGATAAGATCTATTAATCTATGTAATTTTTAATTATTATTGTGATTGGTTTGAGAAGCTATAGAAAATGGTATAAATGAAAGGGCCGTTTCAGGAGTTTAGGGGAATATATTTACCATTACATCAAGAACTTTTTTTAATTCTTAGATTTTTTTAAACAACCTTTATCTATGAATATTAACAAAGTTCCAGATAGAACAAAATTTTTGTAGGCATACTTTCAGGCTTACGTCTAGTTTAAATAAATGAAGTTAGTTCCTTAGTTAATTAAGATAATCTTATTAAATTAATATCTAATAAAAATTAATAAATACAAATTAAAAAATGCAATTAAATACATACATTTCTGATTTACAAATTTTTTAAAAACTTTAAACCCTAACCCCTTTGGATTTTCTAAAAGCTCGACATTTTTCCCCGTACATTTAAAAAAAACCCGTCAAAACAAAACACATTACATCTTAATCAACCCTCTCCCTTGGATGCCCCATCCATCTTATAAAATGCTTCACTTCACTTAAAGTCGAACAGTTGGCATTTGGGGCTCCACTCAGTCGATTCGGAAGTAAATCAAATAAGGCAAAAAATAAATTCAAACAAAAGGGCAGTGTGTGATTTGTAATTTACTTTTAACTTTTATCAAAAGCTTCCGGACTATGACGAAACCATAAACCAAAACCAGTCAAGCCCCGAAATGCGATATTTTCAAATAATTTCGGCAATTAAACAACGAAACCCAGCAGCCACAATATGGATAATGTTAAATTAGCATAATGAGCGGTCAAGAAGCAGTACGATTTATTACCTTCAGTGCATACGCAATTTCGATGACAAATATATTTGGTGTCAAAAGCAGGGGGGCGGTACTGGTATTCTCCAGGAGAAAAACCAAAAAAAGAATTTAAATCAAGTAATAAGCGGAGCAAATCCGACTACAGAGAGTTCATATAAATTAAAAGTCGCGTTCGCGTTTAAAAACGCTTCAAACGCTTCGGCATTGTAGTCGGTGCCAGGGCTATATAGGCTTCTACAGCTTCTCAAGAATCCGTCGGTCGTTTGGTCGGTGGGTCGTTCAAACACACATACAATAGACATTTTTCCACCTACAATAACACTAACAATAATACTAATAAATAAAAGAGCGACGGTGACGAAAGCATTTGGTGATAATGGAACGATAAAAGAGTCATACACTCATTCTGTTTTGACTATTCGACGACTTTTCGCAATGATATCGTTCAGTAGTATTTTACCGGCGATACTACACAAAGACAGTCGCGTGCGAAGACCTCCGGTTTGGCTCTCGAAAGAATAACATTGAAATATTTAGGGTTCGCCTCGAAGTCAAATAGAAGATAGTAGGACTTTACTACACTAGGAAAAACATCGAAATTTATAGAAATAAATTAAACGTAGTGCCAGAAGAAACCAGTTCCCTTCGGCATAATTAATAGACCCAAAAAAAGCAAACAAAACACAAAATAAAATATATAACGATAAAGCAAAGAGCGAATATAACAAGTTAGTCGCTGATCTGTCTCGAGATTGTTGGCTAGCTCTTCAAACCGACCAAAACAAAAAAAGCTGTAAAATCAAAGCCAAAACCAAGTCGGAGAATCCGAGAATACTACGGGTATATAAAAGGTCCACCAATATGCCGCGTTCACATTTCACTAGAAGGCATTGTCTAGCGATGACGGGCGGATTAATTGCATCGGCGGTGCTGATCTGGTGCTTAGCTCATTCGACGATGGAGTCTACGGCCAAGCTCTACGACCCGGGGACTGATAAATCCACGCTCGAGCTGCTGCATGTGGTAAGTCAGTGATACTGCGATCCGGAACAAAAAACAGCTGTACGAACGTAACTTTGTTGGCAATTAAACACTCCGGTAAAGTGGGGTACGTGTTTATTTACGTGTATCAAAAAAGTGAATAATTTAGTTAGGAAAAAATATATAAAAAATTTAATATGTCCTTAAAAAGTGTCCTTAAAAATCCTTTAAAAGAATAAATTCCAAGTCATAAACTCGCTATACATATTTTAAAATCTCTGACAGCTTAAAATTCCTAAAACAGCACCAAGTTAAGTTGAAATCTACTTCCACAATAGTTATTTAAAAAACATGATTAGAAAATAGTAATCCAGGCACAAAGTATCATTTTTTTATCGAGTTATTACATATCATAAAAAAATAGCATAGCAATTAACACCACAAATAATAGTTCATACTCAGCAGATCTCGTCTTTGCAAAGCAAAAAAAAAAATAATAGGAATGAAAAACAGCTGATAACACATATTACTGAATTGAGTCAAAAAATTGTGTATGCGCCATGGAGAAATTCCCTGGCATTGACATTTACGTAGGCAGGGGAACAACAAAAAAACCAAACATTCTGTTGATAAAGCAAATGTTTATAAACATATTAAGCCAATGTGCAAACGCTGGCATATTTTTTGTAGACTGGTGTAAAACTTAATTGTACTATAATTTAGTAGCACGTCGGTGACTTGACAGATAAGACTTGTTTAACGGAAAGTGAACTTTTTTCTTATTATAATAAAATGAGGTATTTCCAGAAGTCTTGCCTGGGTTTTATCAGCTGTTTGAGTCACTTTTCTGATTCTTAATCAATTAAATAATATTCATAATATTCAAGCAATTGCTTGCTTTAAAGTACACTTGGAAAAAACAAATTAAGTGCAGCCAGGCGGAAAATACATATTTCTCAAGTTAAAATGTGTATACATTTTCTTGTTAATTTCTGTTTAAAGTGAGTTTAAAGTTGCTTACACAAAGCTTTTCTGACCTTGGCTAAAGTTTGTTTTAAACCGCTGCAGAACCAATCCAAAGACCTACAGAATAATTCTCTAAATTGACCAACAACTTTAATCAAGTTTTTATGCCATTAAGGGTCTTATTATAAGATAACTAAGTGATTTGAATAAACCTGTATTAACCCGCATAATTAATATATTCCTCGAAAATAACTTTAACTTCAAGACGTTTGTAAGCTTCAACACACACAAATAAATCTTCCAAAAACACGAAACAAAAAAAATTAATTACAAATCAGAAATGAAAATAAAGCCAAAACGAAAAACCGGCTTCCAAATTACAGTTTGCACAAAAAACAAAAAAAAACCTGTCTGCACTGAATCGTAAAATGAAATTATAAAACTGCGACGCACATTTGTTTGCTGATTTTGTTTGTTTTTTGTTTGAACTCCGCTGGCATACGATTGATGAACTGGAAACCCATTTACCACAGTCGTGAAAATGAATTTTATTTCAGAGATAGACGGGCAGATAGTTCAATCCAGATTTCATAGCTGACCTTCCAATGAGACGCCGTCTTATCAGTGCGGCATTTGAGGAGAGTACGTACTTCCGCAAAAATAATACGTTGTGTTGACTGGTGGGTCGCACGAGCATGAGATTCACATAAATAAATCATATGAAAGTCGCGTGCTGAGTTAAGTATAAACTTTTAAGATTCAAACAATAAAATGTAATTTTTAGGAATACTATTTAAATTTTACTTGAGGTTCAATAAACTTAAAAAAAGTATCAATCTTAACTAGTATATGCCCGTAAAACAGGTAAAAAGTGTAGGCTAATTAAAGTGTTTCTGATTGCCGATTGTCTGAGGCAAAAATACATATAAATCGTGTATGCATATTGCCTTAGCATGTGGTGAATCCGTTTGACTAATAAAAATTGTAATTGCTAAACTTGCAGGTATTCCGACACGGACCACGAACGCCGGCGGATACGTATCCAAAGGATCCATATGTAAATGAGACCTACTCTCCATTTGGCTGGGGACAAATAACAAATGTGAGTAGAGAAAAAGTTGTGCAGTGAAAACTTTTGCCTCGTCATCTCGCCCTAGCACCCCACTCCCCGCCCCTCCCAAAAAAAAGGAACCCTATTTCCTCTCATCCCCCGGAGTCCTTCTTAGCCAGCAGAGCATTTAAATAAATTGAAATGCAAATGTTTTGCTGGAACTGCAGTGGGACGGGACATCATGTGTGTTTGTACATATGTATGTATGGGTGATGTGGATTAAGGGCTGGGGTAAGCGGGGATGACGACGGTGACTGGGTATAGCTGCATTAACATATACACATGCATATGTTTATGCAATTGCAAAAATGCAAGGCATTTATTATTTTATAACACTTCCCTCCATCTCTGTCTCTGCCTCTGCCTCGGACTTTGCTCTGAATTTCTGTTTCCTCGGATTCGGATTCCCCGTTTCGCTGCTCTGGTGTTGTCTCACGTGCCATCCGCTCATGCCATGCAATAAATCAACGCTCCAGAATGGCAAACGCGAGCTGTTCAACATTGGTACTTGGCTGCGTAAGCGTTATGGCAAATTTCTGGCGCCCCACTACAGTCCCGATGTGAGTAAGCAGTCACTAACGAACCGACACGACACCCAACACAACACCCCGCACACTATGCACAGAGAGAAAATTATTTGGATAATTTTTTTGTTGCTTAAAAATATTTTTATCAATGATTTAAGGGCTTTGAACTATCTAATACTTTTTGAAGACTTTAGTGTTAGTATGTAATAAAATTATAACTATATAGTTTTCTCTCTGTGTACCGACACCAACACGTTCTTGGGTCGGTTGCCTGATAGTGCGGACGTTTACAAATTGCAAAGCTCAAGCGCGCCCGGCTCATCACTCAATTCCTTCTGCTCTTTTTCGCCCTTCTACTTTCTCCGCTTTCTCCGTGCTCCGCTTTCTTCGGCTTTCACCTCCAAAGTCGGTCTATGCCCAGGCGACTGGTGTGCCAAGGACTCACATGACCATGCAGACCGTTTTGGCCGCCTTCTTTCCACCGAAAGGAACCGACATGGAGTGGAACAGTCGGTTTAATTGGCAGCCCATACCTGTCTTCTCACAGGAGCTCAATCAGGACACGGTACGTATACTTGATATTTGAGATGATTAATCAAAGCATTCGATTAATTTAGGGATATTGATTATTTTATTCATGTTCTTAAATTATAACATTAACATTCCTGCTTCCAGCTACTCCTTGTGCGAACTCCCTGTCCGCGATATTTCGAGGCCCTGAACGAGGTCTATGAACTTCCGGAGGTGAAGGCGGAAATCGAGCCCTACCTGGAAATGTTCAAGGAACTGGAGGAGCACACTGGTCTAAGTTTCAAAGAGCCAGAAGATGTGCAATCGCTCTACTTGACCTTGCTGGCGGAGCAGGAATGGGGTCTGGAGCTGCCCGAATGGACGCACGCATATTTCCCCGAGAAGATGCAATTCCTGGCAGAGCAGAGCTACATCTATAATGTCTACACTCCGGAGATGCAGAAGATCAAGGGTGGACCGTTCCTCAAGAAAATGTTTGACGAAATGCAGGCAAAGCGAAATGGAACTCTGAAGCCCAGTGGCAGGAAGCTGTTCATCTACACGGGGCATGATTCCACGGTCGTGAATATCCTAGCAGCACTGAAGGTGTGGGAGCGCCAACTGCCGCGGTACTCCTCGATGATTCTCTTCGAGCTGCACAAGAACAAGGAGACCGGTGACTACTGGGTGGAGATCTACTTCCGCAACGATCCCAAGGCTCCGGCCCAGAAACTCGTCCTACCTGGCTGTGACTTCCAGTGTCCTTTGGATAAATTGCTGGCCGTGGCCAAGGATGTGATTCCAACGGAAGCGGATGCCAATCGCTGCCAATCTCGCAATCTGGCTTTTACGGAGCCTCCCCTCCGAGGGCCATGAGCCTCCAAAAATGTTTAGTTGTTAGACAAAAGCAAAAGAATAAAAAAATCCTACAGGTGCTACTCGTCTCAGGGAACGGGGCTGCTACAAGTCCTTCTTAAGTAAGCCGCAACCACTTAGTTAAGTCAATCGTTTAGCCTAAGCCTAATAAATAAACCAACCCGTTGTGGGTCATTTCTAGAATTTTTAAATATAGATTTTTGTCTGGTGCTTCGATCCGTATTCCATTCTCGGTGTTTGGTGTCGGATATTGTCAGTCGGCGGCGACTTCTTTCACGCCCCATGTGGCAGCCAAGTTGACTCATTTCCGGTCTGTGGCGACAGGCGACTGCTGTCACTGCCATTGCCCAATAGGCCGCTTCCGGTTGGCCTTTGCCAGAGGCAAACGCAAACAACTTCCGCACTTGTTTAGCCAGTTGGATGCTCCATACTCCGTTCAGAGACTCCATTGGAATCTTCCCTGCCAGCTCCATCTCCACTGCTACTGCCACTGCCATTTCCATTTGCCAGCCCCACACCCTCGGCTTGCTCATTTTTGCCAGGAGGTGACATTTTTCGCATTGCGGTTTACCATAAACTATTTCATTGGGGAGCTGCTCCACCTCGACAATTTCTTTGGGCCCCTCTAACCATCTGCTCGCCCTTCTGCGGCCCATTGTTTACTCGTGTGCGTTGCCATTTCTCTCTACCAGTTTTTCCTCCACTCCGAGTGTCAGTTTTCCCCCTCACCACCCCCTGGCCATATTTGTAAACTTTATTTGTCAACGGGACGCATATGTTGTATGTTTGCCAAAAAATAAACGAATCCCAGTGTATGTAAAGACCGAACATATAGCGTCGGGCAATCCCCGATTGCATTCATAGTTTGTGTTTGTGTTTCTTGTTGCGTTTAATTTTAGTTTAATTTGATTTTCCGGTGGGTGGGGGTGGAGGTGGCTCCAAAGTGTGAGTGGGTGGCGGACAAATCTATAACTGCATGTGTTTTACAGGTTTTTCTGCTTTGATGATTAATGGTGGTGAGAAAGAGCTGCTCTTGGGAATAAGTATACGCCATGTGGGCACCCATTTAATAATTTTAAAGAAAATGGTAGTTACCAGGGGAGTAATCTGAAATAAATTATTTGTAATACAAATACTACTAAGTTACTATTTTAAAGGCAAGCCATTCTTCTCATAGAAGCACTAGGCTATAATTTATTATTTTTCCTCACCTTCTGTCACATGACTTACTCGACGAATTCTTCATCACTCCCAGTCACTAGAGCTTAATCAAATCATAAATATCTTGGCTCTCGAGCTCGTCGAGGGAGCTCTGGGATTCTACTTTCATAAATTTGATCATTCCAGGCCCTTGCTTCCCAGACTAGCATAATTATTAACCCTATTATGCAGTTACTTATGGAGCTCCACCCTCGGAACTGAGACATATGCCGGGGTCCACAAATCTACTTAGGGCTTGGACGAAGCTTCAGGTTCAGTTTCAGCCTCAACCTCAGTGTTAGCCGAGGCTTCATCACCAGGCAGCTCAGTGGAAAAAGTTGGCCAATGGCAGGGAAACTTTTGTGCGGGCTAAGTGCAAGTCTTAGGGCAAAGTTGGGCATTTTTTTCTCCGATTGCGACTGAGACGAAAGACCTGAAGTTTTAACTGAGCCCACTGCGATGTCCGACTGCACTTTCGCCTCACATCTTTCTGCGGTCAGCTTACTACTACGACTTTTCGATACGGACCGGAGAGAAGCGAAAACTTTCTGGCTTGGCCTAGGAGATAAAATTTGTCGATTGCCAGAGTGGCCGGAGCGAAATTCAGAGGCCACACCTGCATTTCCAGCTAATCTGAACGGGAAAGGTGGAGGGAGTGGGTGCGGGGCGTGCATATTAATAAGCTGCACAAATGTTTGCCGGCAAACAAAGTGCCAGGATACCGGGGCTCAGGCTCGGAAGCTGTGTAGTTCAGTCTATTAAAAGGCACAATAGACTTCCTCGCCCCCCAGGAACCCGGATCCGAGTGGGGCATGGTGCATGTGATGCTTCATTTCCGCTTTAGCACAGAGCACTGAAGTGCAACACTCAGAAGAATGACAGTAGAGAATATTTCGAGAATTAAATTCATTGAGATATTTGGTATGCAGGAGAAGTAGAATAATTCTTGCAGTGTAGAGAGAGTGAAAGCTTTCCTCACTCAAACTGTTTGCCGTTTAGTTTCGCATAAAGCGTAGTCTGCCCTGTAAAATGCATAAATCTTTGTTGGCACTCGAGCCGGGCTCAGTCCCGGATCCTGTCTGCCGTTTTCAGGGTCCCAGGACCTCTATCCTGGCTGGCTAAGGACTCGTCCGGATTGCTTTGCCGCCTGCAGCTGCTTGGGCGTCTTGTTTGTTGCACGTTTCATTTGTCAAAAAAGGTTTAGGAATTTTATTGCCAACCCAAGCTCCGAGTACTCTGCGAGAGAGAGGTGCTGCAACATCCGTGTGGGGCATGGAAGTGGTGGATGGTTTGTGGTGGAGCTGCAGCTGCGCCTGTCGGCTGCCCTAAGTGGCAACTGCTGGAAGCCCATTGAGGTGCCACTGATAGCACAATAATTTGTACACGGCTTGCACCCGACAAGGGCAGAAACCAGCAAGGTTAACTAACAACCAGCAGAGGAGAGAAATTAAAGCCAGTCGGGGCTACTAAAAGCTACTGAAGATGCGGGAAAAACAGGTGACTACTTCATGGACTTTTGGGGAATGGCAGGCATTATGACTAAATACAGCTAACAAAATAAAAAGTATTTAATCAAGGTAGTCAAGAATATTAACTCTACATTCTGAAGGAAAGAAAAGAAATACCAATATGGTCCAAGCAAAAGATAGTAATGCTATATTCTTCCTGACGTTCTTCATAATGGCTGCGTGTGTCTTCAGCATTTGGAAGTTCTCGGGATTCTCACACGAGACTGTCAAGGTGAACAAAATGATGATAGTGTTTATAGCGGTGTGCCTGGTCCAGATCGTGATTGTAGTACCCATTCGATTTGCCATTATAGCACTGGATTTAGCCCTGTGGCCAGCCCATCATGCTACCATAACGACAGATACCACTGCCAGAGTCGAGACTTTGATGGGAAACTTACGCAGAGAGCTCCAGAGTTTAAAAAGTCAATTGATGATCTCGGAGAGACATCGGTATGAGAAGCTAAACCTGAAGTACAGAATGATTTCTGCCGAACTGCTTATCTTTGGAAGATTATTTTTGGTCATGCTCATCTTTGTATTAGTCATCTTTGATAATCTACTCTACTACAACAACACAATTACCCAGGATCTCTTCAAACGTAATCATAGTGGCACGGTTGGATTGTCCAACGTGTTCGTCCTGTCCAACATATATCCTTTTCTTGAGACCTCCATAATAAAGGCGTTCACGGATCAGTCGGACAGCGGTGGAGCAGCTCCTTGGGCCCATGCTGAGGGTACAAAAATGCTGGGCTTGGCAAGATTGCGGCAGTTGAGAACCATTCACCGGCACGTGGGCTTGGACGACCTCGAATTCGATGAGAAGGACTATTACGAGGGCTGGAGGCTGCCATATGCAAGGGAATCCTATACGGATAAGTTCTGGAAAATTCATCAGCCCTGGGTGATGCGCGAGTCGACTGTGATGGACCACATCTTGTTTCGGATCAACCATTACGGTCATTTCATGAGCTATCCCGAGTCGATCGGATATCAGAACACCCTGTCAGATAGCCGGAACAAGAGTCTTATAATTATGAGGTACCTGAAGAGGAAAAACTGGCTGGATCGAAACACGTCTGCGTTCTTTATTGACTTTACCCTGTACAATGCGGATGGGAATGTCTTCAGCGTGTGCACCCTGTGGCTTGAGCAGTTCCCCTTCGGGTCGAGTTTCACCCACATGGATGTGGACAGTGTCGTTTTCGTGGAAAGAATGCGTGACTTTTCGACTTTCGGCATGGCTGTCTTGTTTACATTTCTGATCTGCTGGCTGCAATTCGCCAAATTGTTCTTTGTCAAGGTCTGGTACGAGCCGTCCCGGTTGCGCAACATTTGGACCAAGCTGGATGCGATAACCTTGACGCTTAGTGTCCTGCTTGTGGCAGCCATGGCGAGGCGGGATAAATTGGTCGCCAAAATGATCCGTGAACTGGAAAATTCGGTAAATGTTGAGTTCGTAGACTTTCACAGGCCGCTCCGTTTCAACGATGTCGTTTACATACTATTGGGCTTCACGGTGGCCCTGATCACGATGCGACTGTGGCGAGTGATGCAGTTTGCAAGGTCATTTAAGCTGTTCAATAAAACCCTCAGACGGGCCGGGGGCACCTTGATCTCCACTTTCATCGTGACTGTCATTTTCATGATGTCTATCGGCACCTCAGCGGTTATCACGAATGGCAATTTCTCACCGACTGTTGCCAACCTGAAAGCGGGTATTATTTCAGTGACCTGCTTCTCTTTCGGCTACAGTATTGCCCTGCGCGATTTCATAGCCGGCGGCAAATGGCTCGGGATTGTACTTTACGCCGTACTAGGCTTTGTGGTGAAAGCACTGCTCCTTAATATGATTATGTCTATGTTGGAGCGACATCTGGCCGATGCCAAAGCCCAAAGGGACCGAAAGAACATCCACCGCATTACGTTTTGGGAGTTCTTACGCGTGGAATACGCGGATGCCATCAATTTTATTATGAAACTGTTCCACTGGAAGAGGGGCTACAAGCGGAACAATCGCACAGTGGCGCAGAACATCCAGCGGAAGCTATACAACCAGGAAAGGATCGGTCCCAAGGCGCAGATGCAAAAGCATTTGTCATTGACCTTTCGATCCAGAGAGCCGGTGGACCAAAAATTCCACCAGTTGCTGTACCGGGAACGTATCGAAAGGACGTTGGTAGTGCATGCCATTTTGAGGACCCAAATGGAATTGTTGGAAAGGTTAAAATTCGGGGATGAGGACGGAAACTTATCGGATAGGGAGGAGGAGGATATCGATGAAGAAGAAATGGATCCCGATCCGGACCCACCACCGCCATCATCAACATACCAATGGCCCCAGGGAATAATAATAAATTAATACTGGTTTTCTATATATATATATAGAATATAGGTATATCTACAATCATTACAGTAAATTCTTTATGGGCTCCTTGGTTTTTTGTTTATGTCATGGCTAAATAATTATGCGCAAACAGGCAAAACTTTTGACTTGAAAAGGCTTTTAAGGCAATTTGGCGCTCGCTTTGTTCGACTTGTTTGCCATCCAAGCATTCTGGCCATGCTCCAAGTCCACAAACTAAATGACTTATATAGGATACCCACCCCACCAGCCCACTCCACACCACTCTCTATTCCAATCCACTATTGTTATGAAGTAAGCAAATAAAAATTTAATACTCCGGGCTTTTAGGCCGAGCCGTGGCTGCAAAACTATTTCCAGCGAAATCTGAGCTAAATGCATCAGCGTTGAAAAGGACTTGACAAATATTTTTGGATATAACAAGAAAAAAAAGCCAAATACTACAAAAAACTTCTGTAAACTAAACAATTGTGAATGAAGCGTTAGTAAGCTAAACTTTTGCTACCCTTTTTCCATCAGACAGATAGTCTGGCAAGTGTTTTTCTATATATTTGTTCGGTACTTATGTCACTTGATGGGGGTGGAGGTGGGTGTTGGGTGGTCTGGGGAAAACTTTTATAATTATTAGCAACAAATGAGCAGTGACAGAGCACTTTTGCAATGCCTGTAACTTGGAGTTTTCCCAGCTTTCTGTTACCACTTTTCAGCTTTTTATTTGCTGCGCCCAGACGGCAGAAATCACAAATGATCCCAGCCCCGCCCTCAATTTAAAAGTTTTAACTACCTGGCTGTTTCTGTATTTCGGTTCATATGGGTAAAGTGCATGTGTCTGTGTTACCTGAAGACAAACGGCAAAAGAAAAAGTGGCCAAATCAAAAGCCATCCGGACTACGGAGTTTTGGGAGTGAGTTAACCGAAAAGTTTTTAATTTTTGATCGCTTTTTGTATGGTTCCACAATCAGCTCTAAAAGTATGCGATACTTTTTGCACAACTCCCAATGCAGTTTTCTTAGAATAAAAGTATTATCCCCGAAAGTAGACTCAGTATATCAAAAGGAAGGAAAATAATATTTTTTCAAAAGTAAAGTTATATAAACTAAAAGAATTTTAAAATTACAAATACCCATGTTCTTAGGTCTTGATTAAATAAATAAATAAAAATGATTTCGTGTCATCGTGAATCAAACACTATCGTATGGCTCTCAAACTCTTACTAATCCTTAGTATCTAGCTTTTTTTCTGGTATATTTTGGCTTTAATTACGCGTACCCAACACTGAAAGGATTTTCCAACACGGATCTGTCACTTTGTGAAGAAAAAAGTTCTGACAGTTCGCCACATGCAAAATAATATACAAACAATTTCTATCTGCATAAAAATCTTAATAAGTATCCTTTTAAAAATGCCGCGACCAAGAAAAGTCAAGCCGGAACCCGAGCCCGAACCTGCTGAACCAAAAACCATAGAACCCATTGTCCTGGACCTTTCGGACTCCGAATCCGAGGCAGATGAAGAGTACATAAAGCAATTGTTTAGTGAAGAAGTTCTAAGGGAGCTGGACTTAGAAGATCAACAGAAATCCAAGTTAGCGGATGAATATGAAGACGATGAAGATTCTTCCTTTTTTGTAGTAAATCCATTGGTTGTGAAGAAAAACAAACGAAAGTATAATAAGAAAAACAAAAAAAGCTCCAGCACGAAAAATGGTGTCGAATATGATTGGTAAGAATAAAGAAAATTTACTTTGTAATATTCTAAATCTTATAATATAAGAATTTATTGTAATCTTTAATACAAATATATTCAAAATTCTAATCATCATTAAAGCCAAGAGACTCATCTTGCTGAGTCATCTTAAGGAATTTTCATTTCTGGAGCAAAAAATATGTGTGTATATATTTAATAACCTGTTGAATGTATTTCAAAGAATTAAAAAATATTCTTTTTATTTATTTTTTATTTTAGCTTATTGAAGCCAAAAGAAAAGCCAGTAGATACCTACATGAATCCCATACTGTGGTAAGATTAAAACTTTATTATTTTAATAATTATTATTTTATTCTAAAATAATACCTTATAGTGCCCCAATATTAAAACCACTTCCAACAAAATTTTGCATTGGTGATGTGGTGCTCGATTTCGGCCTCGACGAGGACTCGCCTATGCATGTTATACCCGACTGCAAGCCTTTGCGACCGTCAAGCACTCATCGGGTGGTTAAGCCTCGCCGCCTGCCAACAAAGTTTAAGGATAAGCCGCCTCCAAAGCCACGCAAGCCAATAAAAAAAACATTGATCAAGAAAACCCTAAGAAAACCTATCGGGTGGGATTGGCTGATGGAAACCAAGTTTCGTCCCATTTCGCCGATACCAAGATCTATTTTAGATGACTTGTTGGACCTTCCCACCTCACAAGACATTGTGGATATCTACATGAAGGCAAAAAGGGATGCGGTACCCATGTCCAAAGCGGAATGGCCAATTTGTTTAGTGGGTGGTAAGCACAACGTCAAGACGCCACCCCGGGCACCAATCGTTGTGCCTGAGCCTGAGAAGGAGCCTAAAAAGGAGGACGTCTCGAAGGACACATTGGATCCTGCAGGTGAGGAATTATTCGATTGGGAGGAATGGGATAGGAAAAGGCATATGGAGAGCTGCGCCAATGCAAGAGAAATGGATGTGGATGTGTCAATGGGTGTCTTGGAGATCGGGCCGGAAGAGGCCCGTGCCTTGAGGGAATGGGTCAGAGCGGAGATGCTAACCGAACCCTTAAGCGATATCAATGATTTCGATTTTCTTTTAAATGTCGCCAAGGACTATCCTAAACGCCCTGATGCTCTGTATAAAATTCTCAGCCCGAACACTAAAAGAAATTTTGTAAGGCAGTTCAGAAAACCATTTCCTCCGCGAGTTGCCATTAAAGTAGAGCCGGTGGATCCAAATATGCCCATATACACAGTAAAGAAACTCATTCAGCCCATTTTGGAGATCAAACAGGAACCAATGGACTACGACGAAGTGCCTGCAGCTACTGTACCAATTATGTCTAATGTTACTGTGCCATTTGTCAAAAGGGAACTAATTGAAGATGGATATAAGCTACCTGTTGAGGACTACAGACCAGAACGACCCATCATTTTGGATGTCAAGGATATAGGACCGGTGCCGCCCAAGCCGCAGGACGAGGCTGCCATCCAGGATTGGTTGCAGAAGTGCAGCGTTACCGTTTCCCAGCAGCTGCAGGCGATTATCAATGCCGAGAATAGGCCTATGCCCAAGCAAAGCTCCACAGCACCGGGAGCCGTTGACTTTGAGACTGCTATTAGCATGGAGAAGCTAAAGGCCCCCTCTGCAGCAAATCAAGCAAATAAACGAAATCCTATTCCAGAGAATGGCTGGCAAAATAGCTTTCGAGTGCGTCTCGAGGACTTTGAGGACATCATCGATCAAAATATGACAGAGTTCAGGGATCCGCATGCCAAGAAATTGCGCACCAAGTGGGACGAGCTGTTTGGATGCAAGTCCACCGAGAACTTGAGGCGCTCCTTGATCCTGCCACCGCTCCCAATGCCCTTGGATAAATGTCTCTCGAAGATCAGGATTCTTCGACGTCCCACTAAACGCAAAGTGGAGGATCTCCGTCTACGCATCGAGATGAGATTTTGCAAGATGTTCTGTACTCTACATTTGAACCGAAACATTATCCTTAAAGCAGCAGTCAGTCGACTGGATAATTCTGTCTATAGCACCGACATCGATGTGATCCAAAAACGTTTTGTGGCCACCCAGATAGCCTGGATTTGGTCCAATGGCACCATAATGATTATCAATAGTAGGGGCCCAAACATGCTGGCCGAAACCCAACGGGAGCTAATGTTTAAGCTAACGGGTCAGATTAATTTCAAGGCCGCACCGGCCCACAAGCTGCTCCATTTGCGTCTCGTATCGGTAGCCTATTATCCCTGGGCTATCTTTCTCTCGCAATTCAGCGAGACATACGCCTTGGGCTCGGAGCCGCTCCAGTCCGACATGCACTACGTCTACTATGTGGACAAGACAATGCCTGGAGTGGCTGCTCGAGTCCACGAGTCGGGAATGATCCACGTTTTTGCCATGACCACTGCGGAGGCAGATAAAATGCTCCAAAAACTTTACCTTATTACGGCCAATAATCGGAAGATCGAACCAAAAAAAGAGCCCAAATAGAATAAACTTTGTGGTGCAAAAAATATTAATTGTAATTATTTTTACTTGAATAGTAATTATTTAAGTTATAAAGTACCTTTTTTTTAATTAAACAACTACAGGCAGAAACGATGCTCCAAATCGAAATGCTTTACCCAATCTAACTTTGTGATACAAAAAACACCAAAGAACTAATAGATAGAATATAAATATTTAATAATATATAATAATAATAATTTTAATAATACAATAATAATAATAATTAAAAGTTTTTACAAGAAGCAGTCTATAAAAAATTTTAAAATTAAAAAAAATATGTATCATTAGTTGTGTTTTCTCAGTAACTAATAAAGTCCATGTATAGTCCACTTATTAAAATGAACTTATATTAAATTTTATAACCCCACAAAAATTCCCCTATAAAATTCCAAAATATTCTCAGTGACTTTCTCTAGCCAAACTCTTCCCAAAAATCTCTCTTAAGGGAGAAAGCTTTCACCTAAGAGCAGTTGCTGAATGGAAAATAGGCATCGTAAAGCTTTCGCTCCAATGCCAGAGAGACACAATTCGTCCTTTGAGCCTTTTGGGTTAAAGTTTTCGCAGAGATGCAGAGATGAATGTGTGGGAGATACCTATCTCAGCGAAAAGGACTCGTAGGAGGATTCGTAGGAGGATTCGTGGCAGGGTTTAATTCATAACTCGAGTGCCGTGTCCTCGGTATACAGCCAAGGTTAAGTGCTGCTGCTACTGATGTTGCAGCGGCAAGCACGTCACTCCTCGAGTCCTGAAGCCCCGAGGCCTCTATCCGGAGTCAGGAATCCTTCGGAGTAGTCTGCCTGTGTGTGTGGGAGTTTTCGCCCCTGCGGCTAGGGATTCGCCTTTTCCTTTTCGTTTTATCATGCGGCGCTTTCTTTATTTTAATGTTGGCCGCCACTTGAGCACGAATCTCCCCATCGAAAATAAAGAAATGCCTCCTGTACATCTCGAATTCGGGGGACTCTATAAACAATTGCCTGGAAATATAATACACAGGTCCATTGTCTTCGGTTGCTTGAGCTTTTACCATATATTTAATCCCTCATTGAAAAACAAGAATCCTTTTCATTGAATTTTTCCCCTTGGTGGCATTTTAAGTAAATGACATTGACTCCGATTTTAAAAAAGTCCGATAAGCTGACCAAAACCCAAAATAATTATACCTTGTCACGCCCAAAAAATCCCATAATGATTAGCATAAAACTTTGCGGAGAAAATTTTAAAGTCGCGATGACCTTTGGCATATCTTTTTTTTTGCCAAAACGGTAAACCAAAAACACCCAAAACCTTTTTAATTTACACGACACGTTTCCAAAGTCTCAACTTTTTCTGATGGCTGATTTTTTTTTGTTTCAGGGTGGTTGAAACACCTACCACAACGGACGGTGTTAGCCATAAACAAAAGGCAAAAGCATTGCAAGAAATATTAAGGCAATCAAAAATGCAAATGTCACTACGTGAATTGTTAAATCGCTGGACGAATCCTTCCTTCAAAACAGCCCCCAGGGCCCGTTTGCCTTTTGTGGGCGGGGCCAATAAATCTGGAATCCTGCAATTCAACGGCACGTTAATTTATACACATATATATTGTGTCTATATATATTCCATTGTATTTATCGCAAAAAGTTAATTGCCAGCCCGTGCTCTCTATTAATCATATTCCATAATTTGTTTAGCCTAATTAGCCATATAGATAGGCCGACGCGGAGGATACACACGCCTCCTTCTTATCCCTGGACGTGGCCGAAAAGCATAGGGCCCAAGATAGGCCTTTGTCTGGGATCATTAGCCAAGTTTTTATGGAATTTATTTTCCAGGGAATTTTGCAAGTGGACTGCACAGATTGGATTTCGGAAGAAAAATTTAATTAGGTGTGTCTAAATATATAAAACTAATTAACTGAAAAGGATAAATGTATTCTAAATTCTAGATATTGCAGGGAAATTATTACAAATAGAATTAGTTTGGAAAAATTATAGGAAAATTATAAATTGGTCAAACACAGTAAGGTCTCTAATTTTTTTTAGAAAATATAAGAAAGTGTGCATTAATTTTAATTACTTTTAAAAAGTCTACAGAAAACCTAAATGTATATAAACTTAAAACACACTTATTCCTCATTACACCTTGTTAACTCCGGTAATCCTTTTGAATTATCAAATTAAACGGCTAACAAGAAAATAATCTTAGCTAACATACTCCGGATGTTGTAGTCCTGTTTTTTTGAAGCATCCTGCATCAGATTTCGTGTTGCAGCCAAGTCAAACATAAAGCGAAATGTCGGCTGGCCATTATTCAACCATTTTGCGCCTTGTCGGCAAACAAAATTAACAGCCAGCAGAAAGCAGAGAGCACATACCGACGAGCAAACAAACAGCAAGCTGAGGGGAACAGCAACGAACATAAACAAGTCATAAACTTTTGTAACTAGGTCCTCGTACTGCTCCATGGTACTGGTCCCTGGTACTGTTACAGGTCTTACTTTTCGTCCTCTTCCGGGTCGTTTGGATGTAAAGGCAGCAGATTCGGAATCTGAATCTGGTTGCTGTTCAGTCGTAATAACTTCATCTTTGCCTCTGGCTTTCACGTTTGTTATACCCTTTCCAAAAAAAAAGATAAAAGTTGAAATTAATACATTAAAAGTTTAAATTTGTAAAAATCTAGATTTCTTTAAAATGAATTAGAGGGAAATAGGTTTAAAAAAAGGTTTGAATTAAAAGGTTTCTAGAAAAATGTATACAAAACATAAATTTTTTAGATTAAAAAAAGTATGTTTCTTTTTAGTTTTATTTTCTGTTAGGGTATTCAATAATTCGTTCAATAATTTAACGTCCAAAATATATATTTTTCATTGCAAGTCCTGTCTCGACATGCGCGGGATCTTTTTTAATGCAAAATCCGTGTAACTTTGGGAGAAATTTCGTCCTGCCCGCTCCTCAAATTCTACCGAATTTCCGCAGACGACGTTGTGTCCTGTTTTTCTTGTTTTTGCCATTAACAGCAATTAAAAAATGGCAAACAAAAACGTAACCAACAGAAAAAAGGAGGCATGGACTTTGGGCAAGGGCGAACTTTTAATTATTTAGACGAGTGGACGCAAACGTCGCGTTTCTACTTTTTGCTTTAATATTTTGGCTGCACTCACATACTTTTTTGGTTTTGAGGTGACTTTCATCTTGAAGGTGTAGTTTTTCCCTTGAAGTATTCGGGTTTTTAATCAAAAGTTACGACTAATCAAATTAAAGGCACATCCACGCCCAGGCCGTTCCTGCGGAAATCGAAGACAAGCGCCAACGCGCAAATCCTTGAGGATGTGGGCCGGATTTTCATTCTCGTTTCAGGCGATAACATATGCCGGGGATTCTCATTTTTTTCGGCGCTTCCTTTGCCTTCTGGCAGCTGGCAAAGAACTGGCATCTTCTATCTAAACGCGCGAACGCAAAAATGGCCATTTAAATTGTGCATCAATGCATGAAATGCGCCATGAAAGCGTTCTAGATAAGCGGAAACGCAAAACTAACAAATAACCTCGAGCCCAGGGCACATTTAGCCAGGATTATGGGTCTACACTTGGAATAATTTTGGTAAACAAAAATAAGTTGCCATACAAGAGAAAGCGTCTTATATTGTTGGGCTCAACTCTTTTCAAAATATTAAATATTAAATATAAACAAATAATAAAGAACAATCTTTTTTTAGTGGGTAGTCAGTCATTGTCATTTTTATTTAAAAATTTGAAGCTTTACAGCAGCAATGGAGAGGAGTACGCGAGAGGGGTAGCCAGGGGAGCTGCAGCGTATTTGGCAATAAGAGGAGAAGCAAAAGGAGTAGCCACAGGAGCTGCCAGGGGAGCAGCAATCGGAGCAGCGGCGTACTTGGCGATCACTGGAGCCGCCACTTGAGCAACAACTGGAGCAGCTGCGATTCCATTGTAGTTTCTGGCGATCACCTGGCTGCTGGTGGCGGTAACAACTGGGGCAGGAGCAGCAACCACGGCGGCAGGAGCGGTGTACGCCAGAGGAGCGGAGTAGGCCAAAGGCGCAGTATAAGCCAGAGGAGCTCCCAGAAGTCCTGGCTTGGCAGCAGCACAGGCAACAATGGCGAGGACAACAACGGCCTGTAAAATATACAAAATTGATACTCCCGATTCATGCTATCCATCTTCAAGCGACTTACGTATTTAAACATCTTAATTGAATTGGTTTGCTTCTGGGGAAGGCTGAAAGCTGTTTGATGATCCACTACCTTTGTCCGAGTGTATTTATACCCAAAAAGAGTCGTCAGCTGTGACTCACTGTCTTCATTTATATGCTGAACTCATCTTCATTTGCTTCCATTTGCGCTCTACCATTATTTATGTGTTTTCCCACTGCTAAGAGTGGAATATTTGATATCGAGTGTTGGGTACTGGGTTAATAAGCCTGAGGTCACATTCCAGTCTATCCTCGGAGTATAAATAGGTCTGCAGAAGGTGATGAATGGTATCAGACAAGTTCAAGTTTTCGAACCGCAAACTTAAAAACAAAGCCACCATCAACATGTTCAAATCCGTGAGTTTTTGGCGCAAAGCATGGAGAAAGTAATTTAATGTTGTTTCCATATTCAGGCTGTTGTCATCCTCGCTATTGTTGCCTGCGCTGCTGCCAAGCCAGGACTCCTTGGAGCTCCTCTAGCCTACTCAGCTCCTCTGGCCTACTCCGCTCCCCTGGCTTACACTGCTCCTGCCGCCGTGGTTGCTGCTCCTGCCCCAGTTGTGACTGCCACCAGCAGCCAGGTGATCGCCAGGAACTACAATGGAATCGCAGCTGCCCCAGTGGTTGCCCCAGTGGCAGCTCCCGTGATCGCCAAGTACGCCACAGCTCCTTTGGCTACTCCTGTTGCTGCTCCCCTTGCCGCTCCCCTAACGTACACTTCTCCTCTGGCGTACAGTGCTCCATTGCACTATGCTTCAGCCTCCGCCCCTGTTCTTATTTAAAAGACCAATAAACGCCACAAAATGTTCCTAAATCTTTAGTACATCTTTAGTATTATTTATCACTCATATTAAAATAATTATGGTGACTTTCCCTTAAAAATTAGAATAATGCATTGGAAGGACAATTTGACCCACTGGCTATATCTTTGCCAACTATCATCTGAATTATTAGAAAAATACTTTATTTTATAGATAGATTGTTCACCAATCTGCCTTTAAATCCGCAAGCAAATTTATTTTAAAAAAATGATTTCCCAAATTTTCTGATATATCCCCGTGAAAATTCTAGGGAATGAATAGGAAGGACAATAAGCCCCACTATGATGGCTATATCTTTATCAGGTATCATTCTAATCTCGAAAGGAATACCTAAAACGATTTTTAGAAGGATTCTCCACTAATCTGTATTAAAATCCTCAAACATTTTTTTGTCAAATTTTATGATGGAATGGAAAGGAAAATGCAAGGAAAGGACATAGTCCAATTCGATGGCTATAAATTTTTCAATTAGAATCCGCCTCTCGAGCCGAATGCCTTAATCGACTTGTAGATCGATTATTCATCAATCATAATGGCATTCAATTTTCCAGTTTTCAGAATATTGATACTGAAACCATGATACAATTATAGAAGGGAGACCCACCCCCCCCCCATCCTTTCGGCTTTTTTAATTTTAAAATATAAAAAAAAAAAAAAAATTTTTTTTTTTAAATTTTAAAATTAAAAAAAAAAAAAAAAAAAAAAAAATTTTTAATAAAATTATTAAACAAAAAAAATATAAAAATAAAAATAAAAAAAAAAAAAAAAAAAAAAAAAAAAAAAAAAAAAAAAAAAAAAAAACAAAAAAAAAAAAAAAAAAAAAAAAAAAAAAAAAAAAAAAAAAAAAAAAAAAAAAAAAAAAAAAAAAAAAAAAAAAAAAAAAAAAAAAAAAAAAAAAAAAAAAAAAAAAAAAAAAAAAAAAAAAAAAAATAAAAAAAAAAAAAAAAAAAAAAAAAAAAAAAATTAAAAAAAAAAAAAAAAAAATTTAAAAAAAATTTTTAATATAAAAATTTAATTAAATTAATTAATAAAATTTTTAAAATAATTTAATTTTAAATTTTTAAAAAAAAAAAAAAATGAAACATTAAATAGATTTTTAAATCCAATTTAATTTTTGCTGAATCAAAATTTTATTTACATAATTTTTTGTCGTATATATTGTCGGTTTTTATTATCACAGTTTTAGGAATTAATTCCTTAGATCAAAACAGGGGCCGGAGCATAACCCAGAGGAGCACTGTAAGTCAATGGAGAAGAGTAGGCAAGGGGAGCAGCCAGGGGAGCCGCCGCATACTTCGAAATCACTGGTGTTGCGATGGGGGCAGCCAATGGAGTTGCCAGAGGAGCTGCCAGGGGAGCAGCGGCGTATTTAGCGATCACTGGTGCTGCCACTGGAGCAACAACGGGAGCAGCTGCGATTCCATTGTAGTTCCTGGCGATCACCTGGCTGCTGGTGGCAGTCACAACTGGGGCAGGAGCAGCTACTACGGCAGCAGGACCGGTGTAAGCCAGAGGAGCGGAGTAGGCCAGAGGAGACGTGTAGGCTAGAGGTGCTCCCAAAAGTCCTGGCTTGGCAGCAGCACAGGCAACAATGGCAAGGACAACAACGGCCTAAAAAATGGAGGTAGTTGTTACTCCCAATTCATGTTATCCAGCTTCCTTCAAGTGACTTACGTATTTAAACATCTTTATTTAATTGGATTGGATTGCTTCTGGGGAAGGCTGATGGCTGTTTGATGATCCACCACCTCTGGCCGAGTGTATTTATACCCAAAAAGAGTCTTCAGCTCCGACACATTGCCTTCATTTAAATGCTGAACTCATCTTCATTTGCTTTCATTTGCACTCTACCATTATTTATGTGGTTCACATACCTGCCGTTTAGCACCTCTAGCTTATATTGCGCCTCTGGCCGACTCCGCTCCTCTGGCTTACACCGCTCCTGCCGCCGTGTTTGCTGCTCCTGCCACCAGCAGCCAGGTGATCGCCAGGAACTATAATGGAATCGGAGCGGCTTCAGTTGTTGCTACACCTGTGATCGTCAAATACGCCGCTGCACCTCTGGCAACTCCATTGGCGGACACTCAACGCTGCTCCTGTGGCGACTCCTCTGGCTGCTCCTGTCATGGCCAAGTAGGCTGTTTCTCCCTTGGCAGCTCATTCGACTTATTCCGCTCCGCTAGTAGTTTTTTCTTTGTTATAGTATTTTTCACTTCGAATGATGCGACCTTTTCAGTCATTTTTACATTCGAAAAATATCAGACAAGTAGGCTGTTCGAGTAAACGTCAATCATAATCATAAACTTAAACTTAAAATAAGAAAAAATTCAGTTCCCTAAAAAGCGTCGAAGAGCTTAAATCGGTCCTTAATTTGTGTAAACCCAACTTTTTTACCATGGAAAACAATACTATTCCAGAGCCTAAAACTCAAAATGTGGTGGAATATGCTTTTAGTATGAAAGTTAAACCTGTAGAGGAATGCTTCGAAGAAGGCCGTATTAGCCGCAACGAACAGGGAGAAGCTTTCAATAGTAATGTCTCTTCTTCGAATTCTTCCGGAGTGTCTTTGGCGGAGGCTAATGATTCTATGAAGGAAGGCATGAAGATGGTGCGATTCACAGCTAAGATGAAGCGTTTGCCTGGAAAAGGTAGAGTGTATTTAAAGCTCTATTTTTAGGATTTGTAGGATTATTATAGTTACTATGTTATAAGTTTCCTATGTTTCTATTTTTCTATGTAGTTATAAGTTTTGTACCTCTTTCAAAATTTTATGTTTGTACTTTCAGTTCGCAATCGCAATAAGGATATCCATTTGCGCAGAAAAATTGGCCCCAAGAGTCCTCAAAAGGCCATCAACGAGCTGAAGGATATCAGCATAAAGGACTACAGCGTTCGAAACGTAGGCATGAAGTATTTTGCCAAGGCTATAATCAATTCCAAGCCTTATATGGTTGAGGCCGACTCGAAATCGGCGGCCGTTAATCTTCTGTTTGAAAACGCCCTGAGGGAGTACTATGTAGCCAAGTCGCTGGTCAAGCCGAAGCCTGATGGCGATTCAACCGATCAAAATGATGAGTTTCCAATGATGAACCTCGTATGCTTAGCCCTTTTTAAGCTATTCGGCGAATGGACTAGCAAAGGCTATGCAATTCCCAAGCTGAATCCTGATAGTAAGGAGGGGAATGATCTTACCTTGAAGAACAAGGATGAGCCGAGGGAGAAAAAAATCGTGCAGAAATGGAATGAGAAGCATCCAGTTAGCTTGCTATACGAACTCTTTCCCAACGTCAACATGCAGAGCGAAACCACCACCTCCTCTGACTGCACCACCTTGGTTCACCAGATGTCCTTGACCCTCGACGGAGCTACGTTTAAAGCCAGTGCCTCCAACAAGAAGTTGGCTAAGCGCCGTGTGGCCATCCAGGTCTTAAACCAGGTGGCGGGCACTGAGTACACTGAGTAAGCCACTAACTTCGCAGCTCACAGGAGCAGAGGTCACAGGTCACCAATTGACCTTGACATAATGGCCCGCTTGTACACACAACGCTGAAAAATAAAACCTCTCGAATACAAATCAATTTCGCACAATTTAATGTAACAAACATTCAACGGCAGCTGCTGCCGCTGAGCTGACAATAATTTTTATGGGCAAAACGTGACCAGCATTGCCAAGCTCCCGATTGTCCCGACAGCAGGTTGTGGGCCTTTGTTTGTATGCCACTGGTAAATCCAATTAGCCGGCGCCCAAAAACAATGACTTTGTAACTTCAGTTTGGTTTGATTTTATTGTAAGATACCTAGACCAGAATCGGAGCGGCGGGCAAGGCACTGTAGGCCAAAGGGCTGGAGTAGGCCAGTGGAGCAGCCAGAGGGGCAGCAATGGGGGCTGCGTACTTAGCGATCACAGGAGCTGCCACTGGGGCAACCACTGGGGCAGCTGCGATTCCATTGTAGTTCCTGGCGATCACCTGGCTGCTGGTGGCAGTCACAACTGGGGCAGGAGCAGCAACCACGGCGGCAGGAGTTGTGTAAGCCAAGGGAGCGGAGTAGGCCAGAGAAGCTGAGTAGGCTAGAGGAGCTCCAAGGAGTCCTGGCTTGGCAGCAGCGCAGGCAACAATAGCGAGGATGACAACAGCCTGAAAATGGAAACAACATTAAATTACTTTCTCCATGCTTTGCGCCAAAAACTCACGGATTTGAACATGTTGATGGTGGCTTTGTTTTTAAGTTTGCGGTTCGAAAACTTGAACTTGTCTGATACCATTCATCACCTTCTGCAGACCTATTTATACTCCGAGGATAGACTGGAATGTGACCTCAGGCTTATTAACCCAGTACCCAACACTCAATATCAAATATTCCACTCTTAGCAGTGGGAAACCACATAAATAGTGGTAGAGTGCGGATGGAAGCAAATGAAGATGGGCCCAGCATTTAAATGAAGCCAATGTGTCGGAGCTGAAGACTCTTTTTGGGTATAAATACACTCGGACAGAGGTGGTGGATCATCAAACAGCCATCAGCCTTCCCCAGAAGCAATCCAATCCAATTAAATAAAGATGTTTAAATACGTAAGTCACTTGAAGGAAGCTGGATAACATGAATTCGGAGTAACAACTACCTCCATTTCTTAGGCCGTTGTTGTCCTTGCCATCGTTGCCTGTGCTGCTGCCAAGCCAGGACTTCTGGGAGCACCTCTAGCCTACACGTCTCCTCTGGCCTACTCCGCTCCTCTGGCTTACACCGCTCCTGCCACCGTGGTTGCTCCTGCCCCAGTTGTGACTGCCACCAGCAGCCAGGTGATCGCCAGGAACTACAATGGAATCGCAGCTGCTCCAGTTGTTGCTCCAGTGGCAGCACCAGTGATCGCTAAATACGCCGCTGCTCCCCTGGCAGCTCCTCTGGCAACTCCATTGGCTGCCCCCATCGCAACACCAGTGATTTCGAAGTATGCGGCGGCTCCCCTGGCTGCTCCCCTTGCCTACTCTTCTCCATTGACTTACAGTGCTCCTCTGGGCTATGCTCCGGCCCCTGTTTTGATCTAAGGAATTAATTCCTAAAACTGTGATAATAAAAACCGACAAATATATACGAAAAATAATTATGTAAATTAAATTTTGATTCAGCAAAAATTAAATTGGATTTAAAAATCTATTTAATGTTTCATGTATCAATATTCTGAAAACTAGAAAATTCAATGCCATTATGATTGATGAAAAATCGATCTACAAGTCGATTAAGGTATTCGGCTCGAGAGGCGGATTCTAATTGAAAAATTTATAGCCATCGAATTGGACTATGTCCTTTCCTTGCATTTCCCTTTCCATTCCATCAGAAAATTTTACAAAAAAATGTTTGAGGATTTTAATACAGATTAGTGGAGAATCCTTCTACAAATCGTTTTAGGTATTCCTTTCAAGATTAGACTGATACCTGATGAAGATATAGCCATCATAGTGGGCCTTATTGTCCTTCCTATTCGTCCCTAGAATTTTCACGGGGATATATCAGAAAATTTCGGAAATCATTTTAAAATAAATTTGCTTGCGGATTTAAAGGCAGATTGGTGAACAATCTATCTATAAAATAAAGTACTTTGCTAATAATTCAGATGATAGTTGGCAAAGATATAGCCAGTGGGTCAAATTGTCCTTCCAATGCATTATTCTAATTTTTAAGGGGAACTCACCATAATTATTTTAATATGAGTGATAAATAATACTAAACATGTACTTAAGATTTAGAAACATTTTGTGGCGTTTATTGGTCTTTTAAATAAGAACAGGGGCGGAGGCTGAAGCATAGTGCAATGGAGCACTGTACGCCAGAGGAGAAGTGTACGTTAGGGGAGCGGCAAGGGGAGCAGCAACAGGAGTAGCCAAAGGAGCTGTGGCGTACTTGGCGATCACGGGAGCTGCCACCTGGGCGACAACTGGAGCAGCTGCGATTCCATTGTAGTTCCTGGCGATCACCTGGCTGCTGGTGGCAGTCACAACTGGGGCAGGAGCAGCAACCACGGCGGCAGGAGCAGTGTAAGCCAGGGGAGCGGAGTAGGCCAGAGGAGCTGAGTAGGCTAGAGGAGCTCCAAGGAGTCCTGGCTTGGCAGCAGCGCAGGCAACAATAGCGAGGATGACAACAGCCTGAAAATGGAAACAACATTAAATTACTTTCTCCATACTTTCAGCGCCAAAAACTCACAGATTTGAACATGTTGATGGTGGCTTTGTTTTTAAGTTTGCGGTTCGAAAACTTGAACTTGTCTGATACCATTCAATACCTTCTGCAGACCTATTTATACGCCGAGGATAGACTGGAATGTGACCTCAGGTTTATTAACTCAGTGGCCAATATAAGATATTCCTCTCTCAGCAGTGGGAAACCACATAAATAATGGTAGAAGGCGAATGGAAGCAAATGAAGATGGGCCCAGCATTTAAATGAAGGCAATGCGTCGGAGCTTAAGACTCATTTTGGGTATAAATACACTCGGCCAGATGTGGTGGATTATCAATCAGCTATCAGCCTTCCCCAGAAGCAATCAAATCCAATTAAATAAAGATGTTTAAATACGTAAGTCACTTATCGAAAGCTGGATCTTTCAAGAAGTGGAAATTAGAGTTACCTTTATTTTACAGGCCGTTGTTGTCCTCGCCATCGTAGCCTGTGCTGCTGCCAATCCAGGACTTCTGGGTGCTCCTCTGGCTTACACTGCGCCCTTGGCATACTCCGCACCTCTGGCTTACACCGCTCCTGCCGCTGTGGTTGCTGCTCCTGCCCCAGTTGTTACCGCCACCAGCAGTCAGGTGATCGCCAGAAACTACAATGGAATCGCAGCTGCTCCAGTAATTGCTCCAGTGGCAGCTCCAGTGATCGCTAAGTACGCCGCTGCTCCACTGGCAGCTCCTTTGGCCACTCCACTGATTGCCAAGTATGCGGCGGCTCCTCTGGCTGCTCCCCTGTCTTATACCTCACCCCTGGCCTACAGTGGTCTCCCAGCTGCCGCTCCAGTTTTGCTCTAAACTCGTTGACTGAATAATAAACATGATATAGAATCTTAAAATTTATTTGATTTAACTCAAATTGGAAGAGAATCGGTTGAACTGCCGGGAAAGTTGTAATTGAATTAGCAACTGTCGTCGGCTTGTTGTCATAAACAACCGTAATGACTGGCCATGTACTCCCCATCCTCGATTCGGAGGCAGATCACGTAGTCGGTGGACAAGTTATTGGCCACCGGTGGCCTTCAATGGATGCGTGACATTAAAGAGGGCTTGCAATGGTTTGTTTTGAAGATTTTGTTGGTAAAAAAATGTAATTATGTCAAGGCCGCAGGGCTGTTTTGGACAGGCTAATGAACTCAAGGGACTTTTGATGAATCACTGCATTTGTATACGATTAATTTTAATTTTTTAAAATAAATTGATATTTATATTCCTTTCTTTAAAGTTTAAACCGTATGAAACCCAGTAACTAATTCTAGTAGGTTAAGGCCTGTGTGCATTATTTTAAAATTAGTCTTTAAGTTTAAACAATAAAGTAAAGTGGGAGCTACTTCCTGCTTTTAGAGTTCTTACTTGTTTTAGCAAATCTAAAAAACGTTCTTGCTGATGACCGTTCACCGAATTCGATTTATTTTTATGGCGAATTCGAAAGCGAACGTGACGGACTTGACGTTAAAGAATTAAAATTCAGAGTGTGCCACACCTCGACTAACTGTAATAAGCGTGCTACGAAGTGCCCTATTCAGGTATACCAATATATATATGTTCCACACGTAGGAATATGTATATACTGTATCTTTAATGAAACTGAAAGTACAAAATTTCAAGGTGACCTTTATTTAAAATAGAATTTCTAGTATTCCCGAAAGATTTTGGATATTTGAAAATTTAATATTTAAAGGATGTATATATTAAATAAAGACATGACTAACTATAGATATACATTATATTTGCTTTTTTTAATCGAAAAATACCCTTCATAAACAAGGCTTAACTTTAGTGACCTGCGAACAAAACTAAGTAAATAACAACCAAAGTAAACAGTAGCACATTCTTTTATTGTTATAACCTGCGCTGCAGTTGTTTGCTTTCATTGCTCAATTGGGCAACTGGTTCTTTAGTTCCCTAAACAAATGGCAAAGGTCATACGGCTACAACCGCATTTTAACCTTGACCCGAAACGTTAAACATTATAATGTCGCAGAGGAGCACCCAAAATTATTCGAGTGAGTTCATGTGTGCTTTCCACTACCGAGCAAATTCGGCACGTGTTCAAAATGTTTAATTGGCCAGTATCCTAGGGACGCTACATATATTGTACATATAGTCCTTAAATGCCAACATGTTTGTCCCCATCTAGGTGAGAACTCGAAAGGCCTGAGGTCAACGGCAAAAGTGTTTGGTTATCGCATTTGAGGATTTTATTTGATTCATTGTTAACTTTTGGAAGACACGAAAAAAGCCAATAGAGAACTATATTTTCAGCAATATCCAGGCAAAGAGACCACTGCTTGGCCGAAATGCAAATTTTCACAAGTGTTTTTCCCATCACCCATTAACCCAATTGTCATTTAATATGGCTTACAGCAACCAATTTCCAAAAGTGGTAAATTCCGACTGAAATCGAAATTGCTCTTACCACGCATTTGTGTATAATTACCAACCAAGTGCAATTGGCTGCCCTTCGGGTTTTGTGCCGGCCCTCGAAGACCCAAAACCTAAACTACCAACTAATATTTTTCAGACACTTATAATGGTCGAATGCTGGCGACATTCGCAGAATATTAAGTAGCCGCCGTGTGCGCCGTTTGGTGGTATAAATATGCCATCCGTTGTCTTCGATTGTCATCAGTCAGCGTTTCGCTTTCAAGCCAACCAAAGCTTCAAGTCTAAAGAAATCAAACATATTTCAACAAAAAACTCACCATGTTCAAATACGTTAGTATTTTCAGTTATTTTTTTTTGGATTATTACTAATTTGTACTTTTTTTTAGGCCGTTGTCATTTGCGCTTTGATCGCCTGTGTGGCCGGAAAGCCTGGATTGCTCCATGCTCCTTTGGCCGCCGTTCCTGCTCCGGTGATTGCTGCTCCGGCTCCGGTTGTCACTGCTGCCAGTAGCCAGGTTGTGGCCAGGACATTCAACGGCATCGCTGCAGCTCCAATTGTGGCTCCCGTTCCAGTGGCTCCAGTTCCAGCTCCCATCTTGAGGACTGTGGCTCCCGTTCCCGTGGCTCCTGCTCCAGTTCTGAGGACTCTGGCCGCTCCTCTCGCAGCTCCCATTGCTGCTCCCATTGCTGCTCCTCTAGCTGCTCCTTTAGCTCCCCGTTTTGCTACTCCATTCGCTGCACCTCTGCCTGCTCCTATCGCTGCCCCACTGGCTGCTCCTCTGGCAGCTCCTATTGCTACCCCTCTTGCAGCTCCACTGCCTGCTCCCATCATCAAAACCGTGTCTCCCTTTGCGGCTCCTTTAGCCCATCCCTACGCTGCTCCCTTCCTGGCCAAATACTCTGCTCCTTTGGCCTATGCCCCCGCACCTTTGGGCTATGCTGGTCCAGCTTTGTGGTAAAACAAGAAATACTATACTCAGAACCCAAGGATTAAGCTACCTTTTGTATGTTCAATGACTGATAGCCCTTAATAAAAATCGTTTAAATGATAAAAGAATGTGTTATTGATATAAAGTCTTAGGGAAATGATAAGTTTTTGGAACAAATTGAAGGTTTTTTGGAAAATTATTAATAAAAAACCAATTGCCCCAGAGTGTTCAGTTAGTTTTCTTTGAAAATGCCTCCACCTATCATCGGTCCATTTCAGCAACCTATCACTTCGTCTGGTTGAATCTTGGTCCTGTTCTCCTGCTCAGGTAGCTATTTTTTCCAAAAAAAAAGAACCATATAAAAGGACACATGTAGAGTCAATCGTTTTTGTCGCGTCGTCGCCTTTATTCAGGTCATTTGTGTTCCATTGTCCCACATTGGCTCAGTCTACTTCAGTTCAAATAACGAATTATGGCACATACATCTGTGCCCTTGTAATGAGTGTGTGGTTGGCCATGACAGGGGCCGCCGGGCGGGGTTGATTGGTGGGGTCAGGTTGCCGGACATCTACTCTCGGGTCAAATCGTTTTTCATTTCCTTCTTGTCCATATTTGCCATTCATTTGGCTCCAGCAAACAATGCGCGAAGCGATGCGCAATAAATGACCAATAAATGTTCAAATGGTTTCAATGGTATTTTCTTTTCTCTTTTTTTAACCCATTTTATGTATGTATTTTTTCCTAAATGTGTACTATACCTTAAAGTTAAAGTTCTCCCGCCAACAGAAAAAAAAATTAAAGGAAATTAAGAAAGTAATGCCGAGTTGAAAGCGAAAACTTAAACAGCCAAAGAGATAAGAGGCAAACATACACGCAATTCCTACACTACTAAGGCCTCCTGGCTTTTCCCATTTCCCGGCTTTTCTTGGCGCTTGAGGGAGTAGGGGAGAATTTTCCATGTCGACGTTGGTTGATTTTCAACAGCAGCGCAAACGCAGCAAAGTTTATCCTCAATTAAACTTTTTGTTGTTGCGTAAAATTGCGCTTGAAGTTGGCCTCTGTCTTTGTGTGAGTGAATACGTGGTTGTGCGAATGTGGATAGAGCTCACATATACATACACTGAACAAAAATTAATTAGTTGTCAATATTAACAATCCACACTTTGGATATGATAATATACAAAAAAAAAATAATTAAATATAATTTATTTCTTATTCTTAAGGTGAAAGTCA
This sequence comes from Drosophila pseudoananassae pseudoananassae, assembly GCA_018153035.1. Lineage (NCBI taxonomy): Eukaryota > Metazoa > Arthropoda > Insecta > Diptera > Drosophilidae > Drosophila > Drosophila pseudoananassae. The sequence goes on from JAECXR010000069.1 coordinate 4,341,747, forward strand.
TCAATTTTTTCCAGTACCTGTATCTGCGATAGGCCATACGTCAAGCTCACGACCTCTGCACTTCCTCTAGCCCACCCCTCTAGTCGAGCCCAATCCCAATCCCATTCCCATTTCCACTACCATCCAGCATCTTCATTTGTTGGCTTAACTTTTAACTCCACTTGCCTTAATTTTTTGGGCCAAGTTTATTGTTGTTGCTCATCTGCTCGGCACAATTTTTCGGTAATTTCCGCCCTTGTCTATGGAAGGAGTTTTGGTCTGGCTTGGAACCCTTGAACTTTCCCATTTCCCCATCCTCCCTATCGTCACTCTGAGACTGGGATGGTTTGCCTTAGAATTTCATTAGCCCGCTTCGTATGCGTTTTAATTTGTTGCATCATTGCCTTGTCGAGTTTTTCTTTTAATTGATTCAATATCAAGTCCTGGGCCGAATTTCCTCCCCATCACTACCACTTTCTTCTGCTTTCAGCTGTCGGCTTTCGACTTTTCTTTATTATCGGCTGTGGCTGATGGCGAAAAGTTTTTAATGCATATTTTCAAGTAATTACCAAGTCTCTTCCATTAAGGTTTTGCGTAATGATTAGCAACTTCTGCAGATGGGCTGCATCAGGGTTTATTTTAGGGAGATTACTGAAGAAAATCAGGTAAGTTAATAGATTTTATGTGCTGGAATAAAAATATTCAAAGTTATCGCTGCACATTTTTCAAGACGATGTTCATTTACTACTCATGCTCTTGGCAATAGTGCAGTAAATTCTTAAAGGTCTCAAATATCGAATCCTTACAGGATATGTCTCTGTTTGTGGGTGTGTGTGTGTGTGTGTGTTTACTCTCACACATCGCTGAAATCCAAGCAGACAAAGCGAGCGAGACGTTTGGTCGCACCCGTTTCCGGTTGTGGTTGCCTAGGCCCCATGGATCCTGGTTGCTGGATCCTGAATTCTGGTTACCGTTAAGAACGGAAAAAGGAAAAGGGAGAGTGGAGTGGGGGAGTGGGGGAGTAGGGGAGTAGGGGAGGGTGGTGGTAGTGGTGGCGGCGTGCTTGGCCAAATAACGGCACTCAGTCACTCAATGCGGTTGCTTAGCCTTTCAGCTACAGACCGCAAAAATCCAGCAGCCTTTTCTGGCTTTTGATATGACGACAACGGAACAGGAACGACGCGCATTACACGGCGTATACGCTATATACAGATGAAGAAAATAAGGATACTTTAACAAACTATTCTGGGATATTGTACAATACATCTGTAAAATTTTATTGAAAAGGAAACTATTTTTTATGGACCATATAACATACTTTCTAGTAGCTTTCAGTAGTCACTCAGTGCTTCTTTCTCAAGTCTATAATTTTCTCTCACTGTGGGTATACGTGATTTGTTTGCCAGAGCAATTTACATGCCCTGGCGATGGATGAGATGTGAGATGCGGGACAGAGATGGCTCTGCCAGATGCCAATAGAGATTCGGATGGAGATGTCGAACGCCGGATTCTTTTGCGTGTGATTGCGGGGCTGTGGGTGTGGGTAGGTGTTTTTTGGGTGTGCGGGATGGTATCGTTGGTGGGTGTGGCCGCTGGCACTTTGACATTTGGCACCCTTGCCAATGTCGCGGGTGAAATTTTCAATTTCCAATTTCCGTATACCAACCAGGTGACGCTCCAGTACGAAAACCGAGCGCAACTTTAATCGCCCAAATGCAAAGCGACGCGTGGTTAAGCGTCTAAGTAATGAGCAGCTGTCGAATCCCAATTTGCATTCACGCCAAATCGAAATCCAAATGCAATTGACAATGGAAACGGAATCGACACGGGGACTCTCGCTTAATCAGAACTAATAGAAAAAACCAACGAATGGAAGGAACGAAGGCTGGGCTGCCATTTGCGTTTTGCGATGAAACAAAAAGCTCCGACATGTCTGTGTTCTGGTTCCCGGATACGCTTCGGTTCCTGTCAATTGCCATGAGCCCGGGGGACTTAGTCGAGCTAAGCCTTTTTCATTGAATGCGGATTATTGCATTGATTTTTTTCCTCGAATACTACGCATACGCAGAGGGCGAAAAACTTTAGAAATGCCTAAACAAAAAAAAACCTTAATTGAAATAGGAGGTTCTTTTTTTAATATTATTTTGGGAAAATGCGATATGAGGATTATATGAAATGGATTAGGAAAAGGCTACCAAGGTGAGAAAAATTTTTGTAAGGTTCTATAAAAATTCAATTTCATTCTATTTTGTGGAAATGGGAATTTTCACTCAACTGAATTCAGGCAAAGGACATCGAGATACGAACATTTCCAGCAAATTTCCTTGTTCGCACGGCCTAAACAAAGGAAAGAATTTCTCGGATACCCTCTTCCGGTTAATAACCCCTTCTTTGTACTTGTGCCATGAAGGAAAAAGTTTTCCATGCCGAAGTTTGTTTTCCACACGGGCATGGTGTACGAGATGGTGTTTGTGCCAAAAGGGTTTCCTTCACACACATGTTTGTGGATGCTGACACAGCTCCTTCAAATCCGCTTTGGGTAACGAAAACGAAAAATAATTAATTAAGAAGTGCAAATCATAGCAAAATTATGTGGGCTGCCAAATTAAAACGAAAGTGAATGCCACCAACAGACACATCACCGGAGGAAAAGCCAAGGAAATTGGGGGATGTGAGCAAAATTAAATGTATGACGACACGAGATGAAAGATACACAAATTGGTGGACTCGCAATGGAAAAGATGGGAAAGATCCTGATTAAAAGGTCTTGCCAAGAGTGCCTGAAACAGCACCCACATTAAGACACTGTAAGAGTTGTCTTTAACTTATATGAGAAAAATATAAAATACAAATGCAACTCTTACGATTTCCATTATGACTGTATACTAGTTTATTTCACACTTTAAAAGTTTCTACCTCTCTGGCCCACAAAACTCCAGCAATACGTTTCAGGTTTACCAATTCTCAATCTCAAGAACCATCTGTCTGTCTCGAATAAACTGCTGGCCAAACAATTTGCGGTCTGATGACATAGGTTTCCCCCTCTCCTTTTCCCACTTTCTCTGCCATTCCCAACCTTTCACCTCAAATTCTGGGGTTGATGGGGGACAAAAAAAAAGCGAAACTGCTTGGGGAAAACTGTGAAAACAAGTGCAACTGCCAAGGCTATTTAAAAGCTTCAACTCGAACTGAATTCAACTCCTTGAGTGTCAGTTCGGATCCTGTCTAGTTGGCCGCAGTGCCAGCTCCCCTCTCCGGTCGACTCCGGGAAGCAAAACTCAGTCACAACACCTGAGGGCATCGGGCGAAAGCTCCGGCACTATAATCACAAGAGTTCCCAGGGTCGACTCCATCTGTCTGTGTATTTAAACTTTTGTAATAATCTACGGCAAATGCGCAACGTCAGCGTCTTTAGTTGGGTGTATTTCCCGCAAAAGTTGTGGGGCGTCATTTTGTTTTTGCTATTTGTGTTGCGACTTTTGTTGACGATGTCTCCGGCCTCGCCGAGATCCAAGTCCCCAGATCCCCAATCCACCTCAATCCCAGCCCCGGCCACGAAACTCCACAACTTCAGTTCCAGCTCCCGGCGCACAAACTTTACCTTTGCCCAAATTTCATTTACAAACATTCTGGAAGAGACTGCAAATTGAGTGTTTAATTGCACTCGCATTCCAGAGAGCTGCAACATATGCAGCTGGCAGGAAATCCGCTGAATTTTATGAACATATTTTTATGAAACGGGATTACCCCTTTTGATACTCCAGTCTAGTAATTTGTTTAGTAACTAACTCTTTTTTTTAATACTTTATTAAAAGATTTTAAATCTCCTTCAGAGGTCACCTCTGAGTCTCTCAAAAACGTTGTCTTTTCCTGTGATCTCCAACCCTCATAAGAGATTTGAAACTCCTCTTCATCTGTAGGGACGGTGAGCCAATCATTTTACTTACGTTTTCGTTTTCTCAAGCGTCAAAAGTAATTTGCATTTAGCAAATATTTACAGGGGGTCTCCTCTCCTGCCCGGGCGAATCCTGTGCGCAACATCGTCCGGGAGGACGAACATCAAAGTGGCGTCCCGCCATGCGTGTCAAAGGCGTCGGCATAGCTTTAAGTGTAACTCGCCTGCCATTACGACTGTCAGTCAGTCAGCCACTCAGTTTCAAGGGAAAAGCGGATGCGAGTTGCGAGATGGGGTCCTGGCCGGAGAGGGGGCTCGCTTAATTTTTTTACCCACCCCCCGTTGGCGATTTTGCGGTAAAGAGGCGTCAAAAGTGAAGCCGTCAACAGCGGCGGCAACGACGTGGCTAAAATGAGTTTTTAACTCAAGTGGTGCCAGGACATGGCCTTGGGCTAACCAGCGAGGCTAATTTTTTGATGGATTTCTGGTCTGCTCTTTTTTTGATGGGTACTCCAAGGATTTCAAGTCTCAACCTTCCTGAGACCTTTCTGGGCCGAATTTAAATTTCTGAAAACCGTCTCCTGATTTCTCGCTCTGCACCTGATCTATTCAGTATTGAACCGCGTTCATGTTATTGTTTCGTCGCGTGTACGAGGACGATAACTTTGTGTGATTTTTTAAGCTGGAAAAGCGGTGTGTGGAAAACTCATCGACCGCCTGAAAAGCAAGGAAAAGCGCTTCGCCGATGGTCCTTGCTCTTGTTGTTGTTGCTGTTTGCTTTGAATTTTTCAAATCGGCCAAGCCAACAACCATTTGGAAAAGCTGTTTCTCTGCCACCGCCGTTGCAATGCTTTGGAGCATTTTGTTGCACATTGGTGGCGTGGTGGCTGGCCCCGAGGGTGGTTCCATGAATTGCGGAATTGATGACCGGGGAGTAATTCCATTAAATGCAGATTGAGTTTCAGTTCGATGAGGTTTCGGACTTTAAAAATACTGTGATTGGAGTTGAGATGCTTCAATTGAAGAATTCCGAAATGAAACTACAATATTTATCTAAAAAATATAATAAAAAATGTTATTTAAGTCTATAACAATTTTTTTTAGTATTATAAACTCCTATCCAACCCTCTAATACTTTTTTCCCATACATTTCTGTGTTGTTGTTGGAAACTTTTTAGCATTTTTAAGCATCGGAGCTGGGCTAGGAAAAACCTCTTTGTTTTGCTTTTGACGATGGCTCTGTCTCCGCTTCTTGAAATCCCTATTCCGATCCCACTTTGCTTTTTTTTTGTTTTTTGTTCCTTCTGACACGGATGCACAACGCGCACGTGTTCAATAACAATTGTGTTGCATACTTTAGTGCGCCAGGACAAAAGGACCTCCAGCGCAAGGCGACTGGCAGCATGGGAGTGCTGGGAGCTAAGAGAATGGCATTAAATTTTAAAGTTGAGCTTGCAGGCATCGCCGAGCAAAGCGTCAAACGGTTTACAGCAAATCAATTAGAGCTAAGAACTTTTCCAGCGCTAATTGCAAGAGATTTTCTTTTCTGTTTTCCTGCCTGCCGCTTTGCTCAGCTTTCCCGCGACTTTCCCCGTTTCCCTTATTGACTTTGTTGTGAGAACGAACTTAGCGGCAGAGCCAAAAAAGCAAGCATGAAACTGAAATAAGTTCCAGATGGACAAAGGACGAGCCCCACCTCCAACATCCAACAACTAGTTTCCACAGAATTGCCGGGGATTTATCATGGAGCGCTTTGTAAGGCTTTTCGGTCTTTTGCCGGCCATGTCTGCATTGCGTATTTCCTATTCGTGCAGTTGAAATTAATGTGCAAGCCTTTTAATTACACGACAAATAAGCAAACAGCCCAAAAACTTTTCCTCAGTTGGCCAGAACTTCAAGATGGAGGCTGCGGATAGAAAAATCACTTTGAATCCAAGGGCTACAACTTGTTTAGCTTTGAAGGATAATTACATGATTTTTACCACATTTATTTAATAATTTAAATATTAAATTAAGTGCATAATATATTTCAAATCTACAATTCTTTAAATAAAATATATTTTTGGCCTTGTCCAGCCCTGAAAATAAGAAATCCTGAGACATTAGTTTGGTTTACATGTCCCAGTGTGCCTGTGTGTGTTTATTAGTCACTAATTAATTTGGCTTTGGCTTAAAAAAGTTGAGAAATCGTCGCCAGCTTTTGTGGAAATATTTTTCTTGAGGCCATCAGCAATGCGGTTGATTCATGCATTTTATTCCTGACTCTTTTTTGGTTTAAACTTCCCCAGTATTTCAATGTAAAAATGGAGCCAAAGTTTATCAAAATGCTGCTTAATCAGCTTTATTTACATTGATAGCATTTGCATTGCGTTTTTCTAGGGGAAAAAATAAAAAAAAACTAAAGGAGATGGGATTGAAGAAGGACGAAACCCAGCATGGCGTAAAATGCATTAAAAGCGTGGCAAACAAGTCTGAGGGGAATTCGCGCAGGACCTTCACCACCGCAGCTCATTCAAAAGTTATGCATTTTCAAGTGCCTGAATGAAGGTCCTGGCACACAGAAAATATTAGCTGCCAGTTAAGGCAACAAATGATTTTAAAATATTCTGAATATTATTTTTGAAAATTTGATTTGAATTTTGTAACTAACGGAAGGATACTACTTGTAGCTCCTCTAAATTAAGTCTGGATTAGAATACCTGAATTATAAATACATAGTGGTATAACAAGCACAAATCCAAATTTTTAATTAAAATTTATTACATTATTATTAATTTTTTTCTGTGCATAATGACTGTGGTCCGAGTATGGAATTGTAATCGGGTCCTGTTCCTGTTCCTGGCCGCTCCACTGGCAACTCCTGCTGTTTACAAAGCTACTTAATCGAAGTGCTGCCGATTCCACCGCCCCTGGCACATCCTGAATATCCTCCTGGCCGCTTGCCCCCCCCGTCTCCTACCCCCTCCCTTAACCACTGTGTACATTAAAAATGTTTTTCTCCTTTTTGGTTTTTGCAGTTTTTTTCCCCCATTTTTTGTTCTTGTTGTTGATATTTGTGTGCATCCATTTGCTCTCTGTTTGCTTCCGGTTTTCATTAATGGCCTTAACATAAAAATACAATTTGCCGTCGTTTAACTGACTTGGCGGACGTTAATAAATTTTTAAGCGTTGTTTGATTTAATTTTTTCCCCTCACGATATTTGTGATTGGCCCCCGAAATGTGGCGCCGGGTATTGATTGATTGCAACGCCGCCTCGGGAGATACTACATGTATTCCAGCTGGAGGCCTTTTCAGTTCGGCTGAGGTGTTGGTTAAGTGTGTGGCCCAGAGGGTTTTCCGCCTGATCACCCTTCCAATCAATCTGTTTACGCTTATGGATACGCCAGTCGGTGTATTTGCGCAGGGGAATATACGGATAAACACCGAGATTGCTAAACGATTGTTTTGGGATAGAGGGAGGATGGCTAAATCCAGAAGCAGCTTATTGAGTTAATTTACTTGGCAAGTCATAGATGAAATTGGTTTGATTTACAGTCGAGAGGATCTGTAATAGACCAATGTTGACGATAATTTTTAATTTAAAGCGAATGGGTAACTAGACTTTCAACCAATTATTGCAACCACAACTCTTGAAATTTTTAATTAGCACAATAAAATGTGAAATGTTTCGGTTAATTCGATTCGGTAGTGGATGCAGGACTCTGGCCAACTGACAGTGCTGACAACTGCAGTGGCGTCCACTGCGGGGCTGCTCTCCCTTCGATCCTTAACCTGTTACTGCAGCAACTCAAATTTCTCTGTTGCACATTCCGCAATCGTAACTGGTAGTACCACCCACCCACCGTTCAGTGTTCCTGCCAGCCTTTTCATTTAATTGCGGTTGACTTTTGGGGTTTTGACTTACAGAAGATGGGGAAAATGGGGAAGATACTGGGAATTCCAGTTTCCCCAACACTTTCCCCGTCACTCCAAGTCCCCCTCCGCACTTTCCACTTGGCAACAAAATGCCAATCATCAATCAAGGTGATTTGTTTCAATGCCCCCCACCAGCCACACATTTCACGCTGTTGTGCATTTCGGAATGGACAGACACTGATAGCGGTCAGAGGGGGATTTCGGGGGGAAGGATTCGGTCTATAGGGCAGCCGGTCTATCGGAGAGAGGGGAAAGGATGAAGGAAGCGGGGATTAGGGTCTGCGGCAGGGTATGCAGAGGTTCATTCAGCTTGGCACATGTGGCCAATCACTTGCATACACTTCAATTGCTGTGGTTTACTTACTCTTGTTTTGGCCAAGTTTATGCCAGTTAAATTTGTAAATAAAAAATTATAAAAATTTTAAAATTTTAAAGATTTACAAAAACTCTTCAAATAATAATATATTTTTTATCTTTTATATTTTCTTACTCCAATTCATGATCTTTGATTGCCTTCGCATGCCTTCAGTTTCTGACTTTTCCGTTTGTCTGTTGTTGTTCATCAATGAATTCAATCACGAAAATGCTGCCCCATTTGGCCGAGTCCCTTTTCTCTGTTACCCACTCATATACAGGCATACACCCAGGCACACTCGCCCTGACACACTCAATCGCCCACTCACATACAATACTGCTTGCCACACTCATTCGGTCGATGCATATTCATGAGCCATTTTCCGGCCGCCTTGTTTGAGTTACTGACGTGGCTTTGATTTAATTGCCTTGATTTTGTCTATAATTTATTTTAAGCCTCATCTACAGACAGATCTCCAGAAATTGTTCTTTTTTTCTTGAATGAAAATAAGTTATCTTACCTCATACCCCATCGTATAGTCTGTGGACTGGAGACTCCTGTGCACAATAGCTTCCTTTAATAGTGTAATGTGTTTTTGTTATAACTTCTTCCTGTGAGAGCTTGTGGAAATATTTTTTATTTGATCCTTTCCCTCTTTTTTCATGGCTATGAAGGGAAAAGCCGCAACAACACATTTTTGACGCTTTAAAAAGTTGTAAGGCTACCGCCATTTTTGTCGCCATTTTCCGCACCCCAAGAACAAGAAAAATAACAAGAAGAAGTTCCTGTCTCCCGGGTCTTCTGCTTCTCTCCTCTATGCGTCTGGCTTGCAGTCATGTTTCATACTTTTTTCACAGATATTTTGGACTTTTTTTTGTTTTTAAATTCCGAAAGAGGTGTGCGCATAAATTTGTTGGTGCCCTGCAGGCGAATTCTTTATGCAGAATATTCTGCAGCAGCTTCGAACAAAAAATTGTCAAAAAAAAAAAGAAAAGAAAGTGAAGTGAAAAAATCGGTAGAGAAAGGAAGATCCTTGGGGACTAAATTCAGTTTAAAGCCAGACTGATTGTAATTTGATTTGGCTTTCGCCCCATTCTGCTCCGCCCATTACCGATTTTGGTTATTTCATTTTGGAGGCGACAACAAATGTCATTTCCTGTCGCCTTGTGATTTGTGACCCGAGAAATCGTAATCGCACTTTATCTATTAGTTACATTTTCTTGGTAGCTTGCTACCACTCTTGCTACCGACCTCTTGACCCCAGTCCCTCCCCCAGGACAGCCACCGTCTTGCCATAGTCGTTGTCCTTTAATGAAATTTACTCGGGTCGCTCCGTTTTCTATTTACTTTTGTGGCACGAAATTAATAAAGGCCACCGAACAGGTTCCACCTCGTTTTCCCATTCGCCCCCGACTTCGATCCGAATAAAACCAAGTGGAAACTTAATCCCCGAGGAAATTATGTGAAAAATGTGCGTTGGGTTTGGCTTTTGTCCGGCATTTTCCTTTTCCTTAGCGCAGGTTTTTGAGCGGAGGATTTGTATTATTTTTTATTTTTTGTTCTGCTCTAAGTTGTTAAGCGGCGAATAGCTGCAAATATTTTTTCTGGTTTTTGGCCCAAAACATTCAGCGTATGGTCGAAAGTATAAACATCAAGGGGCGCGGGAGAAAGCTAAGGGAATGGTATATCAACAAAAGCATCGTGACCCCTTTTTCATTTTGGGCAGACCGTGTTTAGGGTCGCCCTTTTCCGGCTCCCACCTTCGAATGGTAGGTTCATTTTTAAGCTGCGCAATTATCATTAAGTGGTTGGTGTTTTTAAAAAACAGGGGTGGCTTCATTAGGGGGAGAGATTCCTATCATTTTAAAGAACATAGAATAGATAAAGATAGAAAGTATATATTTCTTTGATTAAAAATAATTCATCATAAAAATTATCACAAATATTTCTTTTTTCTCCTCTCAACCCTTGAAAATCCTTTTAATGACGACACTGCCTTTGGTCAGCATCCTTTTTTATTCTGGGACTCATGGCATGTTTCCGCCTCTTATTTTTTCCTGGGTCGCTTTAGGTTTTTTTTTTCTGGTAATTGTATAAAGGTTGCCGGCAATTTTGTTCAATTTGTACGAGTCCCTTTTTTGCCAGGCTCCTCGTGCGGATGCTTTACGTAACGAATAATTTGTGCGCCACACTGCGTATGAGTTATGCGATGACTGCATAATCCGGCTAACACATGCGCTTAGCTCAAAGGGTGTGGGGTCCGTTTGATAGATAGATTTACTTCATTAAGGAGGCACTCCACTCCACTACACTCCGTCCAATCAGTCCAATTGTCTTTGGATCTTTGTGGGGCCCTCAGACAGGGGCAAAAGTGTCAATTACAGAGGTCCCCGTGTATGTGGATTGCGGAAATCAAGGTATGGAAACTATGGCGACACGCTGCTACGGGGGCGTTTACCTAATGTTTATGTAATTGTCAGTCCATTGTTTTGGCCCAGATATAACGCCCTAATTAGCCAGCAACATAAGCAATTAATTAGTTGCGTTTAATGCGACTGGAGTTGAAGGACAATGTCCAGCCAAAATGTAACAAAATATTTATATAATAATAATATTTATTTAGTTTATAAGCAAAACTGGTAGAGTTTCAATTGGAAAATATTGACCATACAAATTTGATTTTGTCGACTGAAGAGGTGAAACAAACAGAAGACCTATTCTGGTCCAAAAATCACAATTATGAGAAAACGTAATCAATATGAAGCCACCTGGAAAATAGCTGAGCCATTTTCAGATTGTGTGCGATAATTAAATATGCAGTATTAAGTCCTTAAGCTCACCGCCGAGTGCATCTAAATAATCCTTCGGCCAGACTTTCCAGTCCGGGATCTCCGGATGGACTCTTTCACCTGGCAGTCATCACCTGGTGTGCCCTGTGTGTTCTTCCTTTATTTCATTTTAATTACATTGCATTTAAATTTTACATTGCTTGGAGCCTTTGATGGCCAGCTCCGGGGCTCTGGCAGTCAAATCAGGCGTATGATAAATTGATTGCAAATGTATATGCATATGAAAGGATGTTCTTTGCTGAATATGTAGATACATTTATATCCTATACGTCCCACAGATTTATACATTCATCTTCCTGTTTGTCTGGCATTGGGACTTTTCTGCTTCGCCCAGCTGAGCTTTAATAAAATTGTATGCATAAATTGCCTTTAATTGAATTATATTTAATTATTTCACCAGACTCTGCCGTAGTCGGTGGTCGTCCTTTCGCTTCAGTTCCTTGTGAACTTGCTTCTTCGCATTTCATTTGTCACTGACGCCTCTGATTGGGCTCTGATAGAGCCAATATGGCTGTCTAAATAAACACCTCCCCACTATCGTCCATTCGTTTTCCCCTGCTTTGGCAAATTACTCAATTTTCAACAAACCTATTAAGCATTTAATTCATTAAGAATGGTAATGCGATTGCCGAGTGCTTGTGGAGTGAGATTAATGACCAATATTTCTTAATTTGGATGGTTTGTGTGATTTAGATCCCAGAATTGAAATACTTTAATGTTAAATGGGTGATTTTGTAAGAATTTTATTTACTGAAAACAACAGTAAATTGAAACTTTAATTAAACTTAAGCTGACAGTAAAGTTCTCGGCCGGGAATCGAAGCTTGCGTTTATCCCAAAACCAAAAACCAGCCACAGAGCAACGGACCGGCAACCGGCAACCGGCGGCCGTCGACCATCGAAACATTTCAAAGACAAGCCACCAACAGCAGAAACACCGTCAACATCCACAACACCAAATATAACAACACGACCAAAACAACAACACCAGCAGCAGCGGTGAGGATGACGACAATGGATTAACTCAAACCTTGTAACAGCCTGACCGCAGGACACAGAAAGAGCGGGCGGTTTGACGAGGATTCGGGGTTCAGGACTCTGGATTGGTGGGTAAGGAGGTGTGGGTCAGTCGATGGCCACATGTCACAGACATTATGGAATCATGAACTTATGTATGTGCACCTGTGTGTGCGGGTGTGTGGTACAGACAGGATGGCTGGAGGGTGAACTCCATTTCGGTTAGACCCGTGTGGTTGGGTGAGCTGCGATTTGTGGTCCGTTTGGAGATGGTGGCGTGACTTGGTTGCAATCAATCATGGCTGCAGTTATTTTTTCAATAAAATTTTATTTCTTAAAGTCAAAGATTTAAGTATTTATCACTAACGTATATTTCTACTTAACATTTAGTAGTTATTTCATGTTTTTTAGCTTTGGAAACATAATAAAATTCTTCTACTGTTAAATTTTTAATAGAAGCTCCTTGAAAAGGTGCTTCTCACGTTATCATCTCTTTGCCAGGACCCTGCCATTTCAATCATCAATCAAAGTGTTTTGTTACGACTTTCATACGTCATGTTCATGCCTCGGAGCCAACGCTTTTGCATGCCACTGGATGCCCCTACATCCAACCACTGTCCAACCCCAACTCCAATGCCAATGCCACTGCCACTGCTAGTCCCCCACTTCCAATCTTTTTACCAATCCGAAGAGCAGTCATGTGTAGGTGTGACTGTGACACAACAGACGACATTTATGGTGTCGTCGAGAAGGATTCGGATTCCCATTTCGGCCGGCAGACAATCAATCACATGCGCACCGAAATCAATTGTCGGAGCTTCTATTTTCGTTTTCGTATTCGATTTCACTTCGCTAAATATTTATGAGACTCACACTTTGTCCAAATTCTCGATTTGTAATCCTAATGAGGCGTAATTAGAAAACATTCAATTACATTTCGGTCACATCAATCAATGCCGTTTTTTATCAGCCCAGCCGGGGGACGTCCTGTTGTCTATTTTCGATGGCAGAACTTTTACTAACTCGAGTTTCAATTTTCTAGCGCATTATTGGTAATCCTCCTAATGCTCTCCCCCTACTTTTTATCCACTTTGGCCAAAGACACCCCCACTCCCGCCTGTTTCTGTTTGTTGTTCCTGATTGCTGCTTAAACTTTCTTTTCTCTCGGCCCACTTGTTTGTGATTAAGCTTTATTGTAAAGAGGTTTTTGTGCGCCTTTTGATTTATAGATATTGGATCAAGCCACATCCGCCTCTGGCCTCTTCACCCGTTCCTCTCCCACGACTGGTGGCAGTCTTTTGTGGAACTGCAAACCGGAAGATGAGGGTTTCTGGGAGGAGTATTAGCTTTATAGGTAAAGTTGTTTGGAAAGGATCGCAGAAAAAATTGCTGATGGAGTCGGTTTTAAAAAAAATTAAATTAACAATAACTGGAGTTTATTTCGTCTTCATATTAATATAAACCATCATATTTTCTTCCTTTTGAAGAGAAATCGTTTTTCGTTGTAGCCTAAAATCGGCATTTTAGCGTTTCTTACTTGTTCCTTTGTTGCATACTTTTAGGCGCGCGGCCGAACTTGTTTACAGACAAACGCCTGGCCCTCGGACCAAGACCCAGCACCAAGGACCCTGGACATTGGCCCGGCTTCTCTGGCATTCGGCATCCTTGACAGCCGCACAATTTGCTTCTGCGTTTTTGTATCTCTCGGTGCTTGTTTGTCTGCTGCAAAGCGTCCTCTGTTGGCCGTGTTTGTATGGAGCGTTGGCCAGCAAAAAGTTTGCGCACTGATTGCAAACTTGTTTCAATTGTTTCGTAAACCAAACCAAAGGGAAGAGTCCCGAGAAGAGCCCTGGCCTAGGTCCCAAGTGGGGTAAAAGTGGGAAGGCGGAAGGCTGATTGGGGGGAATGGGTCCTGCCGTTTGGCGGTCGGTTTCCCGCCATGAAAGTCAAGGCAAAAAGCTGAGCTCCGAGTTGCTTGTGTTCCGAGGCCAAGGCAATTCGCCTGCATATTTGTGTGGCTTAGTTTCCGTTTCACAAACGAAACGAAATGAAACGAACGGCATAAAAACCCATTGAAAATTTGCATACGAAAATGAAATTCAAATAGGTTTGGCCATGTCCCTCGCAATCACATCCTGAATCCGGATAGTAGGAGTCCAGCCCCAAAATTGGGACAATACTAGACCAAAACTTTCGCTTTTATTTTGCCATTCAAGCCCATATATTTATGATCCAATATAATGCATGGGGTTACTTAGTCTTTGAGGATGTAAGCCATGCCAGTTGGAAATTTTAATCTAAATCGTTTCTCTGATTTTGTTTATTGGGGCTCTCGTTTGGACGCTTTTACCTCAACTGCGAATCGAACACTAAGTGATTTTTCATTGAGCGCTTTGCTTTGACTTTGTAATGCAAATTGCTTGTCTATGTTTCTTCGTCCTTTATCTTTCTCCAGCATTGTTTGCCGTCTCTCTTCGCAATTGGCAGACTTCTGTGGGCCTTTTATTACAGGAGGCCCGGGTTACAGCCCCTTGAACGGTTCGAAAGCCAATAAAATGCAAATTTTTTCATCGCGAAAAACAAATCCTGGCCAGAGACGACTTTGTTTAGAGTGTCTAGAGATGTAAAGCTTTGGAGAATGATTTCTTAAGCTCTGAAATTTACTAACTATCCTAAGATTCTTTAATTTATACATTATTAACTCTCTTAGCTTTATTATTTTATGAATTAATCCAATATTGGATGTCTTAGACCTCTTGACGTAACCCTAAGGCTCACGCTCTCCTCCCAAATTGAATTTGAAACCCAAAACCCGAAAACCGTAAACCAAAGCTCATTTCCATCAGCATTGGACTTGACTTGAGTTGGGCCACTCGACTCGCTGCCATTGATTTAATTGTAAGCTGTTGAATTTTGATGGCTTTTAATTGTCTTAAGACCGGTTGAGCAAAAACCCAATCATGGCTCCTTTTGATGGCGAATGATGGATGATGGACCTGGCCCGGATAAATTAATGGGACGATGGGGGCTGGCAAAGGGGTAAGTCTTCTGTTGTCAGCAGAATAGTTGGAAATTCCACTTAGTGCTGACTACTGACCCACTTATTGGTCACTTCTGGGTCTGTGTTTCCGCTAGAGTCCGAGCCACCGCCCAACCGAACCGTTCTGCCCCCCCAAAGTCAACCACTTGACTAAACAGCACTCAAATTTGATTTTGATTTATGCTGCCCAACAGTCCGCACGAGACGGCCACCTCTCCCCCACACTTGCCGCAATTTCCACACTTTTCCACTTTCCCCTTTCGGACTTACTGCTTTCTACTGGCCCCCGCTCCCAGGACCTGTTATCTCAACTACAATTGCAGGCTCATAACTTTGGCATCTATCGTCGTTCGCCTTTCATATTTACATGCTCCTTACACGCGCATTGGCGTGTAACGGAAATTGAGTAGAATTCATGCACTGCAAAAAAAAAAAATAAATCATTAAAATTCTATTTGAAATAGAGCTTTCATTCGATTAACATATAACAAACCTGTATGTTCTTTATTCGCTCGTATCCTTCCTGCTTATAACTTAATAACTTTCCAAATATTATAATAAATCCTAAAACTAATGAGATAAGTATTTTTCAGAGTGCACCTTTCCCTCACCCCTTTCTATGAAAGGGTTGTCCAAAAAGGTTCACCCTTGCTCCTCCGTCCCCCGAAACCTATTGAAAGCTGGCGGAGCAAACGTTTCTGGTATTTTCTTTTTGTTTTCCGCCTGCATCCTTTTGGCCAAGACATGGACCCTTTGCCAAGCCCCCACCCTCACCCCCCGTCTCACAATGGAAAATACAATTTTCGCAATCTTTGCTTATCTTTTCATCTCCCTGTGGCTGCTACGTTCGGTGCATGAGTCATTGTTGTTGCCGTTGTTGGCCAACCAGAAAATCGGTAAAAAGCTAAGGCAACTCTAAAGAAGGTTGAAACGCAGGGGTGGAAGGGGGGAAGGATGTGTTGGCGGTATATCCTTTGTTTGCCGGTAGTGTCGGTAATGCCGAGTTGGTGGAGTAAGCACATAAGCATCGGTTATGAGCGAGATTCGCTACCAAATATTTATTGAAGAAATATTAATGGTGGTATGACTATGAGAAGGATAACCATTTCTTTAAAAAAAGATAAAGCTAGCAAGGCTTAGAAAAGTAAATTTCATTTTTTGATAGTATTATGTAACCATAATCCTTCAATCTCCCCCCTTGTTTCCCTTCATATCCTTTATTTTCCGCATTTCTTATTGCCTGTACTCCGCTTTATTGTTGTCATAATGTGGTGGCTTGTTGCTGCTCGCCTGCCCTCGATTTTCTCCGTGTTTCTTGTACTACTTTAGAACTATTGCCACTATTGACTGCCTTCCTTTTTCCGCCATCGCCCTCGCCCTCGTCCTTCGTTCATTTCTGCATTTTTTACTACTTAATGCCAGGACATGGACACAGAGCACAAGCATATATTCCTCTTCCTCACCTCCACCCTCCAGGGTTTTCCCCAACAATTTATGCTTTCTTTTTTTTCAGGACTTCCACCCTGGCACTCCTTTGCAGCATTTTTTATAGGCAACACACAAAGGTGTATTTTACTTGCTATAAACAAGGATTGCATACATTGTTTCTTCTCGACGGGCCCTTGTAGTTGCCTCTCCGGTGCGTCAAATGAGGATATTCAATTTGAACTTGATATGCATTTTATCCTGTTGCCAAGCCAAGGGGGTACTGGCACTAAACTAGATTCCTAAGTCAAAGGCTCACCAAGGATATTGAAAATCAAAGCAATCATACTTATGGCTGAGGGAATCGGAATCAAATTCAATGGGACTAAGTATTATGCACTCAACTATTGATTGTTTTTGCTTTAGAGATACATATGGTTAGTATGCTTTACAACAAATGAAGGCAAATGCCCCCTAGAAGCAATAGAAACTTTAACAGCAATAAGTGTAATGCAAAATTATTTATTTACTTTGGTTACACCTGTAATTCTCCGGATTTAAGTTCTCACGTTTCGACTGCAATTTGGTCCTTCCCACTCTCCTTCTCAGGATCAAGGGAAAAGGCATCTCGAATGCCTTCCTCTAACAATACGCACGCAATTACCGCAGGACGAGCAGCCGAAATGCCGAAAAAGGCGAAATCTTCAGCTCCCCAATGTCTGACGAAAGTTTCACAGTTGTCCTGATGATGATGATGGCGATGGCGATGGCCATAGGACGCCACTGGACGAACTTTTCCAGGGCTCTAATTGCCCAAGTGGCTTTCGAGTCGAGCGTCGCCACGTAATGGAGAAAGGAGACCGAAACTTTTTCCCCAATTCAGCAGAACTACAACATCTTCTTCAGCGTCTGCTGGCACCACTTCTATTTCACTCACAAAATGCACAATCAAAGCTGACCGTTGGCGTTATTAACACAAACATAAATTGTACCTATACACGTAAAAAAAAAATTGGGAAAATATTAAAGGTGGTTTTTTATTGGAGAATAGAGGGGATAGGTGTGCCTGTCATAAATAATTGATATAAATATTCTTCAACATTATAAATTATACATTTTGGCTGGACTATCATCTAATTTATAACATATTTTATTGTATTTAAGCTTTAGAAAAGTATAAAAATTAAACAAACCACTTTTATATTTTTGTCTTTGTAACATAAATATTTTCCTTTCCACAACTACACATTCTTGGACTCACTCTCAAGGTGTTACTTATATTTCAATTTATTAGATGGTCAACTTTTTGGGAGGGGTGGTCAGTAGAAGGAGGTCCACTTGCCCTAATGAAGTTCTGGCTTCTGGATAGTACCTGCAACCGGAAACTCCGGCTCCGGGCTCTCCTCACATATGCAGTCCAATAAAACTTGCGCCAGGACAAAGGCCAAGACAGGAGTCTCCTGTCTGCATATTTACATTTTACCTTTTGCAGGCTTTTAGGGCGATGCTTTAAAATTTAGCAACCTGCACTTAGCTTTTTGGCATTTGTGCAACTTTTAGCCCCAAATAAACTGCATGGCAAGTAGGGCCAAAAGGGTCCAAAATGGGGAGTTTGTGTCCATGAAGGTGGCAAGATTAAGCAGTTTATGTAATTACCACTGGCGGATGGTGAGGTTCAAGCGGTGACACAATTTTTTGTTTACGTTCATGGAAATAAACATCATTAAAAGTTGAAACTCATTATAATGGTGTGCTTTATCTTAATCTATAAAATATGTTACTTAAAAATATTGTTGAATTTATTTGAGAATGTTAAAGGACACCACAAACCACCTAAACACATTGGGGCTTAGGTTTTAACCTCAATAAATAAGCCAACTAACATGTTGTCATATCCAGTGGCTTGGAAAAACTTCCGCTTAAAGTCAATATATTCAAATTAATCAAAACCGCAATCAAACCCCAAACTTGAAGAATGACTTCCTCCCACATAGAGCCGAGCCGAGACGAGGTCACAGTATTCAACAGCTTGCGGTGTGTTGTGCGAATCTGTCAGCAACAGATACTTATATACATTTATATAGATGTATATATATAAGCCAGATCTCTGAGTGACCAATGGCCTCATTCCACGGCTCATTTGCATTATCGATATAGGAGACTATTTCAAGCTGCCGATGAGGAATTCAATCTTGTCGCCTCGCCTAATGGCTTCGCATTGAATTTTTAATTTAATTTAGCTGTAAGCAAGCATCTCACAGCCAAAAGAAATAAGCAAAGAAATTGGTTTGTGGAGACCGCGAAGAAAAGCCAATTTGTTTTATTAAACTCCTGCCGTTGATTTTTGCATAGAAATTGTCTAATCAAAAACAAATTTCATTTGAATAGTGTTTGATGTTGAGACGTGACTTTCGCAGGCTATCCAGCCCCTCAAGATTTCTGTCAGGTGATAACCAATAATGAAATGAATACTTTTCTCCCCTACCCAGGATCCTGGGGTCTCCGACAAAAGTTTACCCTCATTTTCCACAGCCAATTCCGTGTGCTTCCTGGCAGACCGCAAGCACCAAAAATTATGCTATTAAAGGGAATTTTTTTCAATTAACTGGCGACGCGGGCGTTCCTCCGGTTGTCTGTCAAAAAATATGCGTGTATATTTTTTTTGGCGGCATTATTAAAAGGTCTGTGCACAGCTTGCGTTTGTGTTTTTGGGCTGGGAAATCAACCCTAATTAGAAAAGACCAGCAGCCCAGACGAAAGCAACAAAAACAAAAAACGACGGGCTTTGTGTTGAGCAAACAAATTTTAATTAAAACCGCAAAATTAACTAGAGAAAAAGTGCCGAAATGTGAGAAAGTTCTGCCACAAAATGTTGCCAAATTATGTGGTTGCAATTTTTTAGCAAACTTTGTATCATGAACCTGAAATTGAAGCCATACTTTAGCAAGCGAGTATGTTAAAATTCAATTGAAAGGAATATAGTTAGTCATAAAAAAAATGAAAGGAAACTCGATATAACTTTTCAAAATAAATTTTCATCCATCTATTGAATATATCTTGAGTCTGAAAATAATTTTCAAATATTTTTCCTGATAATTGGCAGTAGAATACCGTGCTTTATTGTTTACTACCCAAACATCCTTTTCACTAGCCAACTGTCCACTGACAGATCGATTAATTGTATAAAAATCTTCATTCACTTGGCTTGACAATCGTCGGGTATTTGATATTCTCGATTTTTTCCTTGGTTCGCAGTCGTTCCCATTAAATTTACGCCGAAACTGTTTGCCATATAACAACTGGCAAACATTTCTCTCCCCATTTATATCCATCAACTGCCGATAAATCATTACAAAAAATCGTTTTATGCTAAAAAATATATGTGTACAATGTACATGTGTACGCAGTACCGACACATATACATATACTGGAAGCCATTACACTATAGGCCGGATGACCACTTTTTCTGGCCAAAAACCATTTTTTGAAAGTTAAAGAATTTAAATAATTTTAACTGCATATAATTCACAATAGATTTATTTTTAATGTTGCGTACCAGAAATTTCCATAGATGGAGCCACTGCGAAGAAATCAGCTGATAAAAACAGCTGTTGATGTTAACATTTACATGAGCTTAGAATTTACGATAATTTGGTGCGATTTTAAAAACGCGAATACTGAAAATTTTATGGACAAAATCAAAAATTTTGAAATGAATACTTTTCAATGGGGTTCGTATTATGTGTTTGTGTAGGTGAAGTGTCCAAAAACGTGTGTTGTCTTTTTAATAAAGTGAAATTGTAAGTAGTCTAGCAAAAGAAATTTTTAGAAATAAATCACATTTTTAAAAGAGATTTAAACTAAATGCGACCGAGTTTGACTTTGTAATTTGGTCCATTTGTAGATTGTTTAATTTTCTTCTATGAGTGAAATATGAAAGTGCACTTTTATGCACTTTCGAAGAATTCAAAATTTAAGGAGTCAACCTCAAAGTCTTGAATGTGAATCTGTTAGCTGTGAGACTAGTGCAAAACCGATTTAAATTTAAAAAAATAACAGATTTTTAATAAAAAAAAAAAAAAACACACCTACTTTTTTAAAATAAGACTTGGCTTTATAAAACACTAAAAAGAACAAACATGTTATGTTAGCTGTTAGCATGTTATTTTTAAATAGGGCGCGGTGCCACGCCCACAATTTTTTCAAACCTGAGTTCTTTTGACCATATAAACTCAAATCAAAAATCAAAATCTAAATATCTTGCTTAGTTTTTGAGTTAGAATGTGTTTTTAAAAGTGGGCGGTGCCAGCCCACATTTTTTAAATCTTAAATCTATTGACCATGTGAACTCAAATCAAAAACAGAACCCAAATATTTTGTTTCGTTTAGAAGTTATTAATTTTGGCCAGAAAAAGTGGTCATCCGGCCTATAGTGCATTAGTCTTGCGAGTGTGTTTGTGTATGGGAAAAATCCCGCAAACAGCAAGAAATGTTCAATATTTGCCAACAAGCATTTTTTGGTAATGTTTCAATTAACTTGAGCAAAAATATTTATGAGCCTGCCACATAAAATTTGTTGGGCATAAAAACGCATACCACGTACCCAGACACACTCTCGCACAAATATGAGTGGCTGGCGCTTTCCCTACTTTCTCCATTTCCCCCTCGCCAATCATCTCTCTTTGCTCGCATCAACCGACAACATAATTTGCGTCTATTTGAAGCGTAGCATACTTTTTGCCGCTGAACCCACAGTGCCTGAAAAAACAATAATAACGGCAGCGCAAGCGATGGGAATTAAATTATGGAAATACCGATTATTTTTATACTCTTTGAAAAAAAAAAAAATAATGAATGTGTGTACAAAATTAAAGTTTTATTTAGCATAGTTTTGTTATGCGAAGTTAAGCAAAGTAATATAAAATATATTACAAAAAAATTATAAAAGAGTACATTTGTTACTTTTTTGTGAAATAACCTTTAACTTTTAAAGTAAATGATTCTAACCTGTCATAAATAAAAAGAAAAAGGGTTACGTTTTTCGAAAATACTCCGGCAGATCATGAATATTTAAATAGTCACGAACTTTTCAAAAAATTAGGATACCCTAATCAAGGGAAGAGAAGCCCCATAGACAGACCCACTCACACTTGCAAAGGCAATCAAGTGTCGTTGAAAACAAAACACACGAAAAATATAAAAGGGGTTGGAGAGGTCTGGGGGCTCTGACGGTCTGGAGGGTGGGGGTCGAGCGGCAGCACCGGTAGCTTATGCGTGACAAGCAACAAAAGCATCGGCGGAATATCTTTAATGTTCCGCTTCTCTGCCCTCCGAAATCCCTTTTCCCATTCAATTCGTCAATCAGTTGTGTCAGTCTTTAAAGTGTCCTTTTTTGGACAGGATGTTAAGGGAAAGGGGCCAGATGATTGGGTCCTGAAAATCCTCAGATGACAATTATTAGAAGCTTTCCCTAAGCCCAATCATGCAAAATTTCTGGAACTTTGTTGGCTCGTTTAGACTTTGGAGAATTTAACTTCCGGAACACCCACAAACACTTACACACACACACCCACATGTCCATGGCGACTTCATCAGCAACGGCTGGCAGCCCAAACGACCAAAAATCAATGGGCTGGAAAATATTTATGATGCCCCCACATACACACAGAGATGGAGGAGTTTGGGAGTGGCAGGGTTGGCTACCCCAACGCCCCCAAAAACTGGTGTGAAGTTTGGCGAAAATGGCAAAAGTTGACAGTTGCGTATGCAAAGTGGCGAAAAGGGTTTAAAAGATGGGCCAGGGGACAATTAACAGGGCATAAAAAATAAGTTTGTGCATCTGAACAGTGGTCTCCCACACTCTACATTTACCTCTCTGCAGTTAGGAAAATTTAAACATAATATTACATATTCTTAAAAAAGGTAGCAATAATCATAATATGGTTAATCTTAATATATTATTTGTGCTCCTTCAAAATGCATATTAAATCATTAAATGGGTTCTTAAAAATTATAGCAAGGATAAAACTAGCTTAACGTAAAATCTTACTAAAAAATTTACAAATTTGGCATAGTTAAAACACCTCAATATGTATCCAAAAACCTGTAAACTTTTTCCCTGTGTTTTTGTCAATAAATATTTAATGCAACGTTTTACCAACAGAAGCCGCAAAAGAATTTGCCGCTCCAATGGGCATCCAAAGGCACTTCCCTACCCCTTCCAAAAAAAAAAATATATATATATATAACTATATAAATCGAAGCCGAGTCTAAAAGAGCTGCCATTTTGTTTGGGGTTTTTGGTTTTCCTTGTTCTCTGTCTCAATTCCTGTGAACTCCCCCGCCTTTTTAGGTCTTCATTCTGTCTCTGACAATTTTCTTTTTCGATTTTCCCACAATTTTTTTCCTATACAGTTTCGGCTGCTGTTGCCACTCGTCGAATGTGTTTTGCCTTTTGTTCAAATTTATTGTCTATGTTTTTATGGGCAGGCGGGGGGTGTGAGGGGAGATGGGTCTTATGGCTTACAAATCGTTTGCTTCTACCAAAGTTTATCGATCTCTGTTTGTCTGCCTGTTTTTCGAGGGCCTTTGTTGGCTGTTTGTTTCCGGCTTGCCGACTTCTCCATTCGAAGTAATTATGTTTTATCGGAAATGGGTCCTGAAAATGAGTGCAGGCTTTAAGTTCATAAGATATTAATCGCTTTAATTAATTGCCAAGTTGCGTTGGATTTCCTTCAAGCCAAATACTTTAGACTTTGGCTGAATTTTCAAGCCCCAAAAGCTGATACATTCAAGTCACGAAGATAGAAAAACAAGCTTCATACCGTACAGTGAAAACATTGAACTTGTTTTGAGTTCAATGTTGTTGTTTTCACTATTTGCCATATACTAGTATGTGCTTCTCCTCCCCACCGTCAGGCGAATGTGTTTTGGCCATAAACCAAACAAAATCGTAGGCGTACGTATATAAATTTTGGGTGTCGGCCATCAGTGGGCGGGGCCTTCAGGCACACATATATCAAATTGACAAACGCTTGACACAACTGATTGATCATAGTCGTATTTCATATGAGAAAATAAACACACAAAAATATACCCTCTGAGATGTATTTATTTAGTTAAATTAAAGGTCTCAAGAAAAGACAAAAGTAAAGAATAGAAAACTTTTAAAACTAAACTTTAACAAGGTAAAGCCTAATTGATTAACCATCATTATAACAATAAATCATGCAGCGCTTCATTCTCAGAAGAGTCCCATTTAATTTCATGGCGAAACTTCTTTGTCCTGGATCTTCTTAGTAATCAGTTGAACGCATCCTTTTAATAAAAGGAAAGCATTACTGCGCATATATAATTTTCGCTTACCGTTGCACATTTACGATTTTCCCGTTCGCCTGCTGGAGCCGGATTACATGGCAACTTTTTCTTGAGCTCAGCTGCTTAAGATCTCAATCAAATTTACATTCCCGATCCACCTCCGGACGCACATCCTTTTGCCGTATCCCAAAGGCACATGGGAACACGGCAATGGCAATGGCGACGGCGATGGCAATGGCGGTGAAATCCTGGACCAACTTGCCCTGCTGCATTGGCAGTTGGCCGTAAAATACTTCCATTCCGGCTTCCGCTGCACATTTCCACAAACAATTGCTGAATCGACCGCAGCAATGGCGGCATCCTTTTCGTCCTCGTGCTTAATGGCCTGGGCTATTTCGGTGGAATTGAGCGCACCGAGCAGGGGGGAAATCATTTTTATAAATATTTTGCACTCGCACAATGAGCAGGATCTCCATTGCTCCTGAAAAACGGCTGCCCGCCGATGTCCTGAATGGGTGTTTGACTTTTTTTTCGCCGTGTGCCCGAGTTGCTCATCAATTGACACGGCAGCGTGCATTTAATTTTTTATGCATGAAGTGTAAATTAAAATTAAATTGACTGTGCGGTGTCCAGTGTTTTACGTTAGAAAAGCTTTCGCCTGCAGGACACTGTGTATGAATAATAAAAAATGATCATAGCGCAGACCTTAAAGTTGTCGGCGACCTCAGGAATGCTTTTTCCATTCCCCCCATTCATTTTTGTTATATTTATATATGGTGGGTTCTTGTTTCGCTATTTTTACCGCTGTCACTGCCGCCGCTGGAGCTGTTGTTGTTTTTAATTAAGTTATAAAATATTAATTTGCCGTGTTTTTATGGTTGTTTGTCCGCGTTGCTGATGTCCTTGCTGTTGCTGTTGCCGCTGCCATTGCCGTTGCTGCGGTTGACATGCATTTTGTGGTTGCAGTCCCAATCCGTAAACCTATCCATGGCATCCTTCTGTGATGCTGCCAGCGAAGCTTCAGCCAGTTTCGGCCAAGTTTATTACGCGATCTGTTATATATACCGAAAGCCGGGCACCAGACATTATAAACCGTGTCTTACGCATGAAAAACTCTATAAAAATAAAATTCACAAAAAGTATCAATAAGCTTTTCTTTTTAAGATTTAAGTCTTGCTTTCTTTTATTTACTATTTTGTTATCACTTTTTATTTTCAGTGCATTTTTCATCCTGCATCGACTGTCAGAGGTTGCCTTTTAGCATTTTACGCGTCATTTAACCAGCTTCGATTTGCTGCCTTTTTCCATCATATGCAAAAAACTACCAGATTTCCAAGGCTCCCAACGCGGAGACCG
Organism: Drosophila pseudoananassae pseudoananassae; assembly: GCA_018153035.1. Taxonomy (NCBI): domain Eukaryota; kingdom Metazoa; phylum Arthropoda; class Insecta; order Diptera; family Drosophilidae; genus Drosophila; species Drosophila pseudoananassae. Next base: position 4,366,895 of record JAECXR010000069.1, read on the forward strand.
TTGACAACTGTTGCCCGGATCCGGGATCCGGGCTCTGCGACTCCTCCTCAAACAGAGGCTGCTTGTGACTATAATTTGCAACGCCGTAGTTGGCTGCGTATTGGATTTCCATAGCGCTGAACTGAGTTTGTCTGCTCCTGATTTGATTTAGCTTGGGGTATTCAAATTACCTCCTTTAAGGTCCTTTCTACTTTCGCAGTTGATGGGAGGGGAAATGGGGTTAATGGAAGATTAACCCACTTTTCTGACAGAAAAATCTTTTTAATTGATACGGAAAATTTTGTTTTAAATTTAACATTTTAAAAGGTTAAGTTACTTTTGACTGCTGAAAGGCTACTAGTTAGTTCATTAAATATAAATTCGATGAAATTAGTACGTCATTAAGATATTATTTATGCACTTATTGTATTAAATAATGTTCGAATAATCTGAATTACCTTTCCCAATGCCATTGTAAGCTACAAATTTAAAGTGCATTTTCCTTTCTCTCCATAAATTCTATTTGAAAATATTTTCTACTCCTCTCCGAATTTCCCCATTTATCATCTCGGAGCGGGAAACTGTTTTAATAATCCATTTAAGGCGCTTCCTGTCTGATTTATCCTCTCATCCATTTCATTTATTCATTGACAACTTGATAATCCCTGCCTGCAACTGTTAATCCTGTTTCCTTTTTTTCTGCCATCATCCTGGCATCATCCTCTTCCGACTGCTCCTTTCTAATCTCACGATTCCACAACCTAACCCAACTTTCATTGCTGTTGCTGCTAAAGACTGTAACATGACAGCTGTCATATGTTGCCATTCCTGCACTCACACACACACACACACACACGCATACAGGCATGTGTGGTGATATCCTTTGTATATATAAAACATTTCATAGCACATTTTTCTGTATTTTTACAATCCTTTGTCTCTCTGTGTTGCCTTCTTGTTTTGTGTCTTTCTCTTTGTGTTTCTCATTCACTGGCACGTGCTTTGTGAAGGCTCTCTTTCACACTCCCTATATGCCTCTCTTTCGCTGACAAAATGGAGGAAAAAGCTTTCCTTTCTGTGGCTCTCTTTCTCTCTGTTTCGGCCACCAGCTGACTGGAATACGGGCTTAGTGTTTGAATTAAACATAAACTGAGCTCGAAAAGGAGAACTCTCCCTTCTCTCACTTTTCCCTCATTTTTTAACATATCCTCAGCTCGACACTTTTTTTATTGCTGCTCCACATTCGCCCGCTGTCTCTGGCAGCGTGCAGAGCTCACTTTGCAGTTGGGAAAGGACTGTTTAGGATTTCCTAAGGTTTTCATTGGGCCGAGAATAAAATATTTGCACAGCCTGGGCTTTATGACGCAAACACCTGTATATTTCTCCATTTGGTCCAATAAAGTATGAATCTCATGAGACCTATTGATGAAATATACAGTGCCAGGATAAAGAAATAAAGGACACATAAAGGAGGTTTATTTTATTCATAGAGGGAGTACTTTTATACTTTAAATGATATATTATTTTAGAGAATAATAAAAAATAGAAAGCATAATACATTTCAGTTTAAGGATAGTGAGTAACTTTTCCTGGCAACCCCCAACCCTTACCCCAGTTAATAAAGCACTTTGAACCATATTTCAATCACAGTTTGCAGCTTAAAGTCCACGCCCAGACTTCAATAAATAAGAACATAATCATAATCAATACCTGTCAAATGCATAAGCTGCCAATTTGGAGCAATCGACAAAGAACAAAATACAAATCATAATGAAGGACGAAAACAACAACGCGCCAACAATGTCCAGTGCTCGGGTGGCCGGCCCTTCAATAATGACATTTTCCACTGGCCGAGACAAAGGCCAAGAAAAGCGGAAGAGAGAGGCAACGAACAAGCTCATTAATGTTGTTTTTTGTCCCACTCCCAGCCACCCCGCCCCCAGCTCAGCCCTCGCTTTCCATGCCGCCTTTCTTGGCCTGGCCAAACTACTTCAATTATTTGCTTTGCTTTCATTTTTGCCATTGAATAGAATTTAACGCTCATTGTTTGGCTGTTCCGCTTCGCTCTCCTCCTGGCTGCGTTTTTTTCCTGGCTGCTTCTGGCCGCCACTAACCAACCCCATCATCATCAGCATCGTTTGGCCCGCCTTTGTTCTACGCTAATTAAAAGAATTTCCAGCAGGTGTTTGTGGTTTGTCCTGGACAAAGAACGAAAGGAAAAACGATGGAGGACATTCGGGCTAAAACTAAAAATGGTTAACTCGCTGCATTTAAGCCACTGCTAATGCCTGGCTGGAGTAAAAAATATCTAGAATTATTATTAGAATTGATTAGAAACGACTTAATTTGTGGCACCACACCGGCACCGTATTAGATATCTTTGTTCCTCAATTTGTTAGGTTAAATTATCCGCCCCGGCCCCATTTGTTGTTTAGCGGCACTCAACAATCGCTTTATTCTCCGGCTTCCTCATTCTTTTGTCGGTCGCTGGCCCAGAAAATGTACTTTTTTATTATTATCATTTTTTTTGAGCCGGCGCGGTTATTTTTGGTCCTAGGCATTTGCATAAAATGTTTTCCAGGCAGCCTGAAATGTGGAGCTGGCGGATATCGGCAGGATGCTTTTAAATGCCCATCGTGTGTATATGAAGGAATCTGCCCTCCAATTGCCGGGGATTTAATTTTTCCTTTGTTGTCCTCGCTTTGGGTATCTTTGACGGCTAACGAAGTGTAAATATTTACACAGAAGCATCTGATAGAAGTGGTTTCAATTCTATTTGAGCCTCGGAGAGTGTTTTCCTTAATGATCTATTTGTAATTTGTTTTTAATGTGTGTGGCTAAAATGTTTATTTCTTGGAAAGGTGTTTATGTGGCAGCATTTCAAGGTTAAATGGTTTTTTAATGGCATTGTTTTATCTACTATATGGAGTGCAAGAATAAACAAATCTTTAAGGCGAGGTATGGACTAAATTTTGCAGTAACATCTCTTACTTGAAGAGCTTTCAATATGAGTTAAAATATGAGTTTAGCTGTAAACAGGTATAAGAAGTGCATACAATTAGCTAAGTAAAGGTTTCCCATTCATTCATATTTTTTTAAGCTTCTCCATCCAGCCGGTTAATGACTAGACGTCTTAAGAAAAATACTCCAGCCATGACCTGGCCCAACCTTGCTTCCTTTCTGTGTGGCTGTAACCACACTCGACAATTTTCACACCTCGTCCCACCACTCGACATAAGGATTTTGTAATTTCAATATAATTTTCTTTGATGCACACAGACACAGGCACGCGCACGTTAAGTATACGACCGGGTGACGCAATGCGCTTGTGGCAAGGAGAAGGGATGTGTTTGTGTGCGAGTATTTGCTGCAGCTGCTTTTGTTTGCTAATATAATATTTTGTAGCATACTTAGCTGCGCAGCCCCCCGAAGGCACGGGATTGCAATGCCATGCGGGCTTGATTTTCCGTCCGGCCACCACCCCCGCCCTCCCAGGTCCGACCATCGTCGAGGTTTTCTTTTTCTGCTTATTTGTAAGCTTTTGCAGTTCACTCAACTTTTACTTTGGCCTGGTCGGTTACCTGGCTAAAGTCTAGACGAGAGTCGAACTCACACACTCGCGCTTCCCAACACACACTCCGGCACAAATACCATCCTAATATGATAGACGCGTTAAAACCCCTTTTCAGTTTATTTTATACTTTTTGCTTTGGCAGCTCAGCCTTTCTAGTCCCTGTCTTTGCCTTTATGTGGCTGCGTTGCTGTGGCAATTTAAGCAGCAAACATTAAAACGATAACAAATTTCCACATGCCAGCGCTGAGATTACAAATTACGACACAAAACACAAGCCCTGGCCGTGGCCAAGAGGGGGCTCTGTAAGGGCCATGGCCTGAAAGCAGAAGGGAGTCGGAGGGTGGCGTCATAACTTCAAAACAGTTGCAATTATATAATGAGGCACCAAGTTGGCGCTGAGAGTTATCCAGCATATGTCGACCGTTGCCTGGTCTTTGTATGCTTTTCTCTAAAGGGGTTTGATTTAAAAGTTACATCAGATTATCCAAAGCCCATAAGTGAATTAAGATCTTAGACAGAACAGTTAATAAGAATATTATATCTTAAATTAAGCATTAAATAAATGACTTTATTTTATATTTCCTGTATCAATTTTTTATGTTATTGATTCTCATAAGTACTATCTTTTATTATAAATCTACATATGTATATCCTCCCAAAATATACACTCTCTTATATCTTTAGCTTGAAGATAATTTTCTTTTATATTTGTTTTTGCAACTCAACTTTCCATAACTTGCTAGTCCTCCCTCTCTGGCCCATGTGTGTTTGCTTTGGTTCTTTTTTAGTTTATCAGACATTTCCTGCGGCGCTTTTTGTGATTCCTTTCGAGTCATAGTGCGAGTGGGGCGAGCGTGGAGCGGGAAGGCTCTCAACTTTTGCAACTATCGGAAGTCGTTAACGCTTTCGCACAAACAGCTGTGGATGGAGCTTGGGGATGGCCATGGTTACCCACCCCCCATAATCTCCCAGTTAATGGGAACAGCTGCAAACCCCATCTTTCCGATTCATGTGGAGTGGCCCACACTATGCCAAATCTTTCAACTTCCTGGTCAGGGACTGCCATGTTTGATTTCTTGCTTTATATGTAGGCTAACTTGTGTTTGGCGCTGTCAACTGACGAATCTCCTTCCACCCTTCGGCCTTCCCATTTCTCGGCATTCGCCATGAACTATACGTCCTACTACGCCCACAATGTTGGCACATTAATTAATTGAAACGCTGCCGGCGATTCTGGGAACGTCAAAGAGGGACCAGGGTTGGGGTAAGTGGAGTATGAAGGATGAAGGATGGTGGGGCAGTGGTGCATGAGTGTGTTCTGCTTGTTAGTTTAACTAGCGCCTGGCAATTAAACGAAAATTAATTATGCTACCTCGGTGGAAAGGAAGCCCGTCAGGCAAAAAAAGGCGCTAACCTTGAACTTAGCAGCCGCAATTTAGTTGACGCTTTTGAGGGAAAACTGCCGCACACATTTCCATTAGCATACACGCCTGGCAAACACTTGAAAATAGATGAAGGTGAGGGCTATTTAACCCGAAGTGGCAGAAAAAAAGGTCTTAATTTTAAAAATCATTTGGAGAGTCTACAATTCCAATATGGAAATGGTTTAAACTCCTGTCCCCCTACTATGACACGAGTTGTCAATTTCAACACCAAACCTAGGGTTAAGCTCCCGATACTTGAGAGGCCCGTTCTGAGAAGCCAATCAGCTGGCTTTTCTCTATTTCCACGATGCCTAGCAGGAAATGTGGCCATCAAAGCGACGCCTGCCAGAGGCCCTATCTCTTATCTCTGGCTAATACCTACTTAACTTTGACTTTGGTGACAGGCGACGGCTTTAATCAATGCCACGTCCCTGCCACCAACACAAGGTTAAAAAGTTCGCCCTGGTCATCCTACCCACTGGCCTATGCCTCCTCTTGCCCCTTTTAACCTCTACTGTCGCGGCGTTTTCCGCTTTGAAAAGTAAGATAGATGGATGGGTGGGGGAAAAGGGCAGTGAAAACGAGGAAAATTCATAATCCGCGCAAATCATTTTTCATTTTTTCACTAGTTCTCGGAACGGCAACGCGAGCAGAGAGAATTCTGGCCATCAATCAATTTCATGCTGCTTGAAGATGTAAAACTGCTTAAGTTACGTTGTACTTACATTTCACTTCACGGACTTCCACTGGTCCAAAAGTTTTCCATACCCTCCGCTCTTTCTCTGTCCTGAGAAACGGAGTCCTCTCTAGCTTTTCATTCTCAAGCATCTCTGACTATATTTTTTCTATATTTCCCTTTTTATACCCTTGCAGAGGGTATTATAATTTTGGTCAAAAGTGTGCAACGCAGTGAAGGAGACATCTATAAAGTATATAGATTCTTGATCAGGATCACCTCCTGAGTTGATATGAGCATGTCCGTCTGTCCGTCTGTCTGTTTCTACGAAAAATAGTCTCTCATTTTTAAAGCTATGCATGCAGTATACAAGTCGGAACAGCCGGGATCTTCCAACTATATCCTATAGCTGCCATATAACTGATTGATCAGAAATGCTATTACTTTGGTTTTTTAAGAGTTAGAAAGTTTAACGTACGAATGCTATTTTTGGCAAAATACTACGACATAACAAATTTCATAAGAATCGGACGACTATATCCTATAGCTGCCAGGATATATAAGCTTACGAAGCTTTTATAAAAACATAATTATTCTATAATTTTTAAAGGAAAACATGTTTGTTTATAAATTTTTAATCTGAAAATGTAAACACCCATATTTTCATTGCCTACTTTTAAGGGCACCAACGAGTCCTATACTAAGGAAGATTACAATTTTACGGTTTTTTTGCATATAATATCATTGAAGAATCAAGTTTATTTTGGTAGCTATTCAATGAAAATTTAAAAAAATAAATAATTAAAAAATAGCGCCCTCCTCCTCGATTCTCATAGGTTGCACTTAAGCAGGCCTGAAAAATCCGGAAATTAGTTATTTTTTTTGTGAAAATGTTGGTGTTTATTTTTCTGGTTTGTTTTTGTTGCAGTTTACGTTGTTGTAGTTTGTCTTTGTTGTAGTTTTTGTAGTTGTTGTAGTTTTTGTTGTTGTTGTAGTTTTTGTTGTTGTTGTAGTTTTTGTTGTTGTTGTAGTTTTTGTTGTTGTTGTAGTTTTTGTTGTTGTTGTAGTTTTTTGTTGTTGTTGTAATTTTTGGTTGTTGTAATTTTTTTGTTGTTTTTTTTTTTTTTATTTTTTTTTTTAATTTTTTTTTTGTAATTTTTTTGTTGAAGTTTTTTTTGTTGTAATATTTAGCTTGTATATCTTAAAGCTGTCATTTATCTAACTGCTTGAGCTTGATACAACTGGTAACTGAACTAACTGAACTTTTTTTAATAAGGATCGGCCAAGTCGATCCGATATTTGCAATATAAAGCCCAAAAGATATACAACATATGTGTATATATCCTATAACATAAACTGCCACTTAACTGCAAGGGTATATCAACTTCGGCTCAGCCCAAAGATAGCTTTCCTTTCTTTTTTTTTGGGGGTATGTGGGCTTGTCTAAAAAGCCAAAAGTCAGGCAAGCATAAACTCATTTTTATGCCCACTAATGGGTCAAGGATACTGTGGGTATATGAGACTTAATATTAATAGGAATATAGTTTATAAACTGAATAGATAAAAAGCTTACAAAATATATCAGAGTAATATCTTATCGAATTATAACTTAGAACCGAAAACGTTAACGTAAAACTATTTATATTTTGTAGTTCTTTTTTGATATGTATTACTTTAAAATATTTCATTACTTTGAAAACTATCTTAAGCTTAATGAATAATGGTAATGACTACTCAATATTCCCCATTTGAGTATGATATCTTCTAGGGAATTCCTTTTGGCCATCATCCATCACCGTTGCCTTCACACTTGTTAAGTTTTCGCTTGGTCGTTACGTTTCGTTAGCCTCGTCTGGGCAGTTCCTTTTCCCCGATTGCCCAGCGCCCGATATTTGTCCTGATCCTGCCCGAGCCCCCCACCCGCACTTCCAGGATATTGGTTCGCTTTTTCGGGGTCCCCGGCTGCAATTCTCGGCCATCTCGTCTTCTCGTCTTTCTGGGCCACCTTGTGTCGCTGCTGGTACATTTTTATGATTTATGCCTTGGCCGGCAGTGTCATGAGCCCAATTAACATTTTGGTCCTGTCCAGCGGACCAACATTTTCTGGCTTGTCAACATTTTCTCGTTTCCTTTTTTATTTTCTGCCTCCTTCTCGGTTTTCTTTTGATACTCGTAATTTGATTGCTAACTGAGCTCTATTGCATTTGCTGGTGCCGCATGCCGCATGCCGCCTGCTGCTGCCTGCTTTCTGTGCCAAAAGTTCACAGCAATTATTTGCATATGGTAGGTCCCTTGGGTGGTGTGGAAAGTGGGTGGCTGGTGTATGGGTGTACGGGTGTTCGGGTGTTTGGATGTTTTGGGAGGCTGTGTGGGTGCGGTTCCTGCTTTCAACTCTCTTTGCTCATTTGCTTTTCACAGTCGCCGCACAAAGTAAATTTTCGCGATGAGGGCCAGCGGCTTTTATCTTTCATTTTATATTTTTTCATATTTTGCTCGGTTTTCCCCCTCTTGTTTTATCAGCAATTGTCTTGAGTGCAGTGGGGGAGTTAGGGCCAGAGTGGTAATGCTTTTATTTTGTTGTGAGGTTAGAAGGTTTTCGACACGTCAATTAGCCAACAATCTCCACCTCCGGTGGCTACAAAGTTTTCGGCGAGCAGATTCCCCAGGTGTGGACTAGCTTGTCTCCCAAGTCATGCACTTTAGACTTGTAATCGCCGGCAACAACATCAAAAGCAGTAAGAACAACCAGAACACGCATGCATAGTTAATAAATGCTAACGGGCAAATGGAAATCGGGGCGGGGGGAGCCATTTGGGTCTAGAGATGCGATTAAAGGGGAAATACATTGTTACTTTTAAGAGCTCCATGGGGGATACTTTTTCGATTAAAAATGGATATCCGAGCAAGAAAATGGATACTAATTATAAGCCAAGAAGCTAAATGAGCTTGGAACAGTGTAGTTTAATTCCAATCTTTGTTTTAAAACCTATATTTGAAGAAATGAAGGCTTCTTCGTGTCACGATCCCAGCCCTGGACTCACGCACATCCTGTTTAATCTGCCGTTAAGCCAGAATGCCCTGCCTTGGGTCCTACCGTCTCGACTTTTGGCAATTTAGTTTATTTATAGCTCCACAAAATATGAGCTCATGTTCGAGCTTATGCTCGATGAGGGGGCTAGAGGGCGAGCGAGAGGGCAGCAGCATCAACATGCTACGCTGACACATCATAATTTCTGTCAGTGTATGCGTGTAAAGCGGCTTTTGCATGCGAGTGGGTGTGAAAGTGGGTGCTTGTGCGGTTGTGTGAGTGTCTCATCGTGTTCATGTTTCCAGTTCATGTTGTAATATTTTAATGTGTGAAGCGACAACTGCTGCCGATGTCGTTTTCAAAGGGAATCAGCTCCAAAGGGGCCCCCTTGGCAGCCCACCCAAGAACGCCCTGACACAGAATTAGGAATAAATCAAACATTCTGATAGCATTAATTTAACGCTTTCTCTGGGCCCTGTATCATTCCAATATGCTGGCTGAGATCAAATTCTAAGCAGCTTGAAGAGAGACTCTTGCCCTTTCCAAGCTACCCGATAGATTCGACTTTAAATGGCATGGAAATAATAAATACATTTTTTATCTAAAAGGCCATAAAAGCTTAAATATGTATTATCTTAAGGAAAGATTAGTCTTTCTGAGGAAACTTTAAACACTAAACTAGGTGCTATTTCACTTAGCTGTTACTCCAAACTTACCTTTTGATGTTTCATAATTAACTCTGATGATACCTTCCAACCCCAACATCCTCAAGGGTCAAAACATTCAATTTCATTACATTATCAATACCCTGTTGGGTGTCAAAGCCCGCCCTGAATCAACACTGAAGGGAGCTCAGCTCAGCTCACCGAAAGTCAAAACCCTTTTCAGCATCATTCTTCATTCATCATCATCGCCTGGCACTTGGCAAATTTGCACAAGGCGGAGGACGGAGCAGACGTAGCAGGCCAGAGCCGAAATACAATTAAAACCCAATCTAAACTCAAATTTTAAATCACAAAAGTTATCAGTTACCTTTTCGGCCAGCAGCAACAGTAGTAATGGCAATAGCAATGGCCGCATGTAAACTTTGCCCGGCAACTGTAAGTTTGCAGCTGGATCCTCGGTCAAAAGATACGCTCCAAACTTCCAGCACACGCACCTTTCGACAAACACACTCAATTATAGATACTGCCAGACAGTCGGACAGATGGAGGAGCAGACGGTTCGGCAGACAGCTAGGCAGGCACACAAACTTTGGTGGAAAACTTGTAGGGCACTTTGAAAATGAAGCTGCAACTGCTTCGCCATCTAGCAAGTTCGATTCCTGGCATTTGCTGCGCTGGCCAAAATGCATTTGCCATTCCAAACTAGTTCCAATTGATTAAGTTTCTGGTTAATGGATTGTTTACATACCTAAGCAGGCCGACTCGGCTGATTGTGAGAAGTGCAAAGCAGCCACTTTTGGGCAACCTCCCTAGACCCCTACTCCCGAGATCCCGAGACTTAAGTTTTCGATTAGGCCCAAGAGGAAATTATGGTTCTAGTCCCCTTCTACATTTAAGAATATATACAAAATTAAAAATATTACAATAGAAGGATCCTTTTCTCTGTGTGCACATTGAAAACTGCATAATTATTTTACTTTATGCTATAAAGAAGATTAAAAAACTTTTGTTTTTAATTAGAAGAAGCGCTGTTTCGAGAAACAAAAGAAGGCACGGAACTTGGTAGTAACTTTGCAAACATTTTTTTTTCATGCGCATATAAATTACAGGAACAAAAACAAAAAGGCGTGAAAAAGCACGAAAAACGAGCTACATTCTTGCCAAAAAATGGAATGAAATAAAACCAGATGAGAATCAGAATTAATGCAAAGCCCTCTTACAGCAGACAATGCGGCGTATGCGCAATGAGCTCTGCAATTCTTGGCGAAATTACGCATACGCCCCCATGTACGAGTGTACGAGTGTGTGCACATTGCGGGTATCTTTAAGTTGCTCCTCGGAATCTGAATTAATTTCATTTTAATTAAGTTCCCATAAGTTTATTAAATTTAACAAGCAAGTCCCAAAAACACATCAGCAAACCACCAGGCAAGCTGTGTCGTAAGAATCCAGAACTATGGAAGACGCGCGCCATTCCTGGCACAGAAAACGTTTCAGAATTAATTAACAACTTATTTACATAGACATTATGACGGGTTTAGCGATTTTATAGATGGTGAGGATTTGTAAGAGAGGCAAAAGTTTAAGATGTCTTTAATATGGAATAGTGTTTAAGATACTCGCTTAATATTTTCCTATTGAACTTCTGGTGTTCATTTATGAACAAAAACTAAACTCTATTCAAATCAGTTTACCTCAATGAACTGACAAGCCGAATCAACATCAAACATCAATTAATGTACCTGAATAATTACTTTCATTTCAGTCTTGGGCTCAACTTTCCCACTGACTTGGCAGAGACTCACTTGGCTATTCGATTCATAACAATCCGTTTATAAATTTTCAATTAGCATAAAGTTTTAAGTTGCACAAAATCCGCCTCTGTGCAAATTGCCAAAACCCGTTCAACCAAATTAGTTGTTCAATTTTCTATTCGCCTGATTGTGGGAGTCTCACACTTTTCGGGCTAGTGTGTTAGTGTTGGGTGTAGGCCAATTTCGTGCTTATCGTTTCATTGTTTATGTTAATTTTAGCCCATTTAATTTTAGTATTTTACAGTGGGCCTGCCAGCCATGCCAGCCAGGAATGTTTTGCGGTCCGTTTATCGCCCGATGCGAGGCAGCAAATGAAATGCGGTATGCAAATTGTGACGTTTTTGTAAAACACCAAATAAGCTTCTAATTAAGTTTTCATGATTGCTGGCATAACAATGTTTCGCAGCGGGATGGTTACCAGAGGCCAAAATTGGTAGCCGGACCTTATCGGGTGTTGCACGGATTTAATTTCAAATATTTGCACAAGGAAACGCTCCACAAATTCCTCGTTAAATTTTTCGAATATATATTTGCGGATAATCTCTTTGAAAATTAAATAACCCAAAGTTTAGACGGACTTAATTTGGGGCCTTAAACGAGTGTCGATTAGAGCCATTTGTCTCTCTCTCTTAATGCAGCTGAAATTCATTCATCAAATGCAAATCGCCTGAGATAGAACTTATTCCCCAGCCATCCCGGCCGGGTGGAAGCTTTTTACTTTCACTTTCCCATAGCCGCCAATGCCATTAACTCATTTTGCATGTCAGCTGAGCTCGCAACAAGTAAAACGCTCGACACAAACGCCGATGCATTAGGTTGACTGTCTCCAACCCCGCGATTTCCACCCCCCTGAGACTTGACACTAAAAAAATATGGAAAGCAAGTCGCAGAGCATCGAAACAATGAAGGAGACTGTCGTGCATAATTTAAAAGAAAATTCTGCGGAAAACGATGTCAAGGTATTGCTGAATGGGTCCTACTGGGGGTTGATAATGATGGAACACGTCCCCGAAGATTCCACTTTATGGCATTAGCTTACCCTGGCTTACTATTGCAGCTGGTTTGGAATTCTAACTTAAAGCACTACTTAGTTTCGCGAAAGTCAAAGAAGTATCTGATAAATATTAGACGAGCTTGGCACATTTTTCAATCACAAAAGCTACAAAATTGGAACATTGCTTTTGATTTTTTTAGAAAATCTGGGAAATCTGGAATCTCTTCATAAATCTGGGTAAAATATTGAAAAGTCTACCAAATAATTTTGGAAATGGGAATCGGGCCACTTTTAGAAAAAATTCGAATAATTGGGCACAATTTTTGATGCCAGTTTTTTCTTGAAAAAGATGAAACTCATAGTTCTTAAATCGAAAAGGTATAACATTTATGAATCTGACAAGTATTAGCGAATTATATAAGTATATAATTTAAACAATGTTTTTCACATTGTATGTTTATAATTATTTTGCCAAAATAGAAACTTTTTACATAGTTTTTAATCAAAATAAGAAATAGAAATATATAAATATTTTGTGGATAAAAATGTGGATCTTCTATATTATAGTTAGACACAGTTATATATAGTTAACCAAGTTGAACACATATTATTATTGATAATCTTGTTATTAATATTCTTTGTATTTACTTTTCGAAGTGTTGAACAATTTTTTGGAATTTGTTAAAGATTTCCCATTTTATTTAAGAGTTTTTTGCGCTTTTTTCAAGAAATTTGTCTTTCTCAGTTGTCTATCCCATGCCCCCAGTTCCCAGTCGACAGTCGACCTCTACTTGCTTCATAAATCTATTTGCCATTCAAATGCAAACGCTTTGCTCATAAAATTGTGCAAGCTGCAAATAAAAATATTCAAAGAAGTCTGTATATACATAAAGCATTTGTCAACGGTTCCGCTCAACTTCCCGCTCCGCCGGCCATTCGTTTACTTTCCCACTATGGCACGCCTCCTCTTTCCACCCTTGCCGCGCCCTGGCCTTTGGCAAGTCATTGAGGCGGCTCCTGAGCTGATCCTGTTCCTTGTTGAAAGCTGCATTTCCGGTCACTAATACAAGTCAAAGTACAAAGTTGCTTGGCTGCCTGACTTCCCACACCATCCCACTTATCTTTCTACACAGAAAATAAATTTGTATATATATATTAAAATTAATTCATAAAGGAAATAATAAAGGACCCACCAAGATTTTTAATAGATTTCATTTAGAACTCTTATGATTGCAATAAACTATAAGTACAACCTGAAATACTATAGTACCATTTTCTCTGCGTGTATGCTTTCGTCCTAACTCCCTGCCACGCCACTTAGCCAACGCCATTTTGGGGCGGCCATCTCTATCTGCGACCCTCTGTCTCTGTCCAATTCTCATAGACCCTCTCGTTCTGGCCCTCTATCTCTCTGTATGTCGCCGTGCCTCGCTGATGATTTAAGTGCACTTTGATGCACATTTTTCGTTGCTACTTGCAACAGAAGCAGCAGTGGAAGCAGTGGCAGCAGCACCAGTAGCCCCAGTAGCAGTAGCGCCAGCATCAGCAGCTGCCCCAGATAATTTAATTAAATTATACGCTTCCTTACGTGCGTGGTGCAGGGCAAGAAGAGCTTGGGCGGATGCGGGGGCCTGGTTCAGAATCGGAGTCAGGGAGTAATGGGTTAAGGGGGCAGCTCGCATTTTAATAAGGTTTGTTGGTTAGCTAGTTTTGAGGTTGAGCTGAGTGTAGTTTTGGTTTAGTTTTATGCACCCAGCCCCTAGACTCTTTGTGCTTTTGGGCCAAACCAGCCATCTGGGTTGGAAAGGCAAAGAAAAGTGGTCATACAGAGAGATGGAGAGGGGATTGCAAGGGGGGGAAAGAAAAATGAGAGGTCGAGTAGTTGATTCTAAATGGATACGCCATCAATTTGTTGCCAGTAATCAAGACTTAAAGAGTTGCTTTAAGAAAAAGTCCTGCTTAAATATTTTTAGTTTTATGGCTAGGAGCTTCACTTAATGTTCCCTATTTATGTTATATCTTGTGTCGTATTTGCATAGTTCCCATAAATCAACGTCCTTGTCATAAATACCACATCTTCATCATAATATAAACTTATTGCATTGGCTCTGCCTCTGACTGTTTTTTTTTTCTTGGCCACGTGAAAGAAGCAACACAACTCTGCGGCATTCACAAAAAAGTGTTGAAAGTTATTCGTCAACGTCACGGCTTGGTTGTTGATGCTACATGTGACTGTCGACAGAAGCCGCAACCAGCACAAGATATATCAGCCAAAAATAAAAAAAATAGTACATAAAAAGCAAACGGAAAAACACATTTCGTGTTCATAAAGTGATCATGTTTTCATATTTGAAGACTGAGACCACATTTGCTGTTTGCTCATGTTCTTAAAGTGTGGTAGATGGTCCACAAAAAATGAAAATACACAGTAGATGCTGGACAAAAACAAAAAGTTCCTGGCCAAAGCAATGGACAGCAAAATGTAAGCAAACTCTCGCAAAAATTCCTGGCAAACAAACTTTAACTTTAAAAACAAGTACACACTAGCACACATACTCACACACCAAAAAATGTCTTCATTTTCACCTGTTTTCAGGTGTTGTACCTGCTCTTGCTTTTCAGGCAAACGCCTAACACAGTTACAAATGTGCAGGAACAGCAACTCCACCGGCAACAGCCAAAGAAAAACCTCAGACCCAACATATTTGCATAAACAGAGCCCCACTTTGATGGTTTTGCGGGATGTGAGCTCATCGTAGGTGTATTCACTGCCATACAATGGATATAACTTTTGATGAAATACGAAAATAGAAATTCTAGTTTAAAATAAGTTTTCTCTGATGATAACTTTCCATTTTTGCATTTTGAATTCAATTGTCATATTAGGATTTTTTGTAAATATTATACAAATTTTATTTTGGCATGAGTTAAGTAAAGTTTTATGTTGCATTCAAGTTAATTTAATTTAAAATTTAAGAAGAGCATTTTAGCTTCGTCCTCTTGTTGCTCAAAAAAATCCTCAAAGACCTCTCCAAATTCCTAGCCGTTGTGCCGCTGTGCTTGGCATCAGCAGGTTAGTGTTTAACCTCTGCAGAGTACTGCAGTCCACTCAAAAAGTCTTTGACTTTCCTTTCAACCACTATGTTACCCCTTCCTGGGCGCAACTTGGATGAATGCAAAAACTGAGGCAACCAACCAGTAAACCAAGGCAGCAGCCCAGCCAGTCAGGCAAAGTTAACCAGTCGCCGTCGTCATCATCGTCATAATCATTATCATCACGGCAGTCGTAGCTTTTAACCACTCGGCCAGGCTCTTTAACGCCTTAACGGGTTAAGTTGCCTTTTATGACGATGTTTTTGTTTTTTAGCCAGGCCTAAAACAACAAGGCTACACAAGGATAAAAGTTTATATAAAAGTATATCATTCTTTCACAAATAAAAAAAAATATTTCCTATATAACCTTATTTACCATATAACCATATTTATTAAATTGTAGTTAATATTTTCCTCTGCAAAGGGTCACGAAAGCCATGTGTAATTAGTCGCGCCGACTTTCTCATAATCTGTGTTACCGCACGGCTTAACGTCTTTGTGGCCACATTTTAAAGTCAATTCCGAGGTGGCTAAAATAGCCGCTGCGGTGGCTAACCAGCAAAATCCAGTCCAACTGGTCGAGGGTAGGGTCGAAAATTTTGCAACTTCAGGAACTTAATTTTCCTGTTCGCAACAACTGCGACCACTTCAAATCTTCGACCGCGCATTCATCTCTCGCTTGCAGGCCGGCTGAGAAAAAAGGATCCTGAGTGACAGGACCTGACGGCTCCCCGTCGATGTAGGCGCGATGTTTTGTCTAGGATGTTTTCCCGACTTCCCGCAGTCGATTTGCCTAGCTGCCTCGTTTCTGTCTGGGGGCTGTCGCCCCAGCTGCGGTTTGGTTTTCTCAATTTTTTCGCATTTTTCCCTGACAAAGCTCTTTAATTTTAAGGCCCTTGGTTTTGGTTATTAAAAAAAAAAAAAGAATCGAAAGCTCTGTATTAAAGCCTATTAGAGCTGCCAAGACTATGACGATCTATTTTAGGATACTTTGTAGGTGCATTATTTTACTTTTAGAATCTAAGCCATTTTAAAGACCCCAGCTTATATAAAAAAAAATATGTTTCCGGGTTTCATTTCAGAGCATTTAATTTTTTTCCACGCCTTCTGCGGCATTTTTCTCCCGCAGAACTTTGTCATAATTTTGCAGCGAGGCACGTCGACTTCCCCGGTCTACGGACTTTGGACTTCTTGTTCCCCTCCGAGTCCTGTGACGTCTGGCCCCCGGGTTTTCGGCTAGGCTGTCAGCGTGATAACTCCTTTTCGTGTTAAACATTTTCAGCTCGCCTTGAGTGCTTGGGGGCGTATGGGGTATGGCGGGGAGTGGGAAAGTTCTATGGGTTATGCAGCAGCTGTCGCCTCTGTGAACGCACACAAACAGGGTCCTGCACTCACACTTGTATGCACTTGAACAATTATTTGATACTTAAATTATTTATTTAATTTAGTGTTTTACTAAATTAGTTCCAAGCTACCATTTTTGCTATCAAGTAGAGACAAATTTATAGCACTTTAATATTTAAGTTTATATAGAAACTTGACCTATAAAATTATATTTTATTTCCCATAATAAAAAAATATATTCCATGATTTATATTCTTTTTAGTGTAGCAACGCTTTTCTGACATCCTCGGTCACACTCTTAACTCTCAAGCGTCCATTGCATGGCAGGCAGGCCTCCATCTCTACCACCTCATGCGCCAACTCGTCCTCGTAGTGTCCTCGTGTCCTGCCAGGCTACGACTCTTTTGGAGTCAACTGCATGTCTGTTTTGTTCGCTCCTCCAGCTTTCGCCTGCTTTTGATTACAATGCTGGTTATGTTCTCGCCCGCCGAAAGTGTGAGTGTGAGGACGAGTATGTCCTCATCCTGTTGGCTGCCTGGCTCGCTAGCTGGCTGGCATCGTTTGCCTCTGATAACACGTTAAGTGCGCTTGTTTATCCAGCAAGATAATTTGGACAAGTGTCACCTCTCGGATTTTCACGCGCCGGCTAAAAATAAAAAGCCACCGCCGTCGTCGCTCCGTGAGTCCCGGCCAAAATGTCGCAACTTTTCCCAAAATATGTATGCAGGCTTGCAGGTGCCTTCGCAATTTTTGCCTTTGCATTTTCATCCTTCCCGAAACTAACTAACTAACTAGCTGCAGTCCGGGTTAACTGTGGGATCAGGTGCGGCTCCAGGTCCTGGACCTGTCCCATTTTATTTTGCGGTTCCCGGTCATAATTTCGCCAGCCAAACGGATTCGTGGCATCCTTCCTTTTTTTGCGGCAGAGGAGCATACGCGTAATTGGTGTTTGCGGTTAGTTTTTGGTTTGGCCTTAGCAGAAGGCAGATGTCACCTGGCCGTAAAGTGGGTGTTGGCCATTTAATATTAAATAGGATTTGGTAAATCGGAATGTTAGCCTTACCTGCACTATTCTTACGATTTTGAATAGTAACTTTTATTTAAGTTGATTATATAAGTTTAAATATATTAAACTAATTTTAATTTTAATTTGAGTTATTCGGATTATATTATAATAAAATAGGGTCTTGCATACAAAACAATAT
Organism: Drosophila pseudoananassae pseudoananassae; assembly: GCA_018153035.1. Classification (NCBI taxonomy): domain Eukaryota; kingdom Metazoa; phylum Arthropoda; class Insecta; order Diptera; family Drosophilidae; genus Drosophila; species Drosophila pseudoananassae. Next base: position 4,384,691 of record JAECXR010000069.1, read on the forward strand.
AATGGTATTAAGATTACTCGATCTAAAGGATGAATTAATCTTTATAGAAGTACCTACTCCCTACTTTACACGATGCAACATAGAAATATCTACATATTTACCACATATTTAAAGAATATATTTATTCTATATTTGAAACAGAGAAAGGCACTAATCTCTCCAATCAACATCCATATTTATTTTCTTAAAATTTGTGAATGTTAATAATTTGTACAAATTTATATCAAGAAAATAGCATTGAAAATCCCCAAATTCTATCTAGTTGGAAGCCTTCGATGTTATAGCTAGATTCTCTCCTAGGAGAGATGGTTGGTGGTATTTCATGGGAGTATCTCTTAAAAAGAAACTAAATAAACAAATAAATAACTTATCAAAAATATGAAATATTCTTGAAAACATAAATGTTCATATATCATAAATTCTTTATATTTTATTTCTTCATTTAATATGTGCCTCCAATAATTTAAATTGTCTTAAAATATTTGCTTCTATTCGACAGGTAATACAAGATTAAAAAAAAAAATTAACCCCACATTGTCCAGCGCCAACTGCAAATCGGACGAAAAATGCGCATGTCCAGCCGAGTCCTGACACATGCAACACTTTTTGACAGCAGTCAGATGTTTTGGAATGTTGGCGCCCAGACTCGCACACACTCGCAGGCACACACGGACGGCAGATAGCAGCGAGAGCTTTGTTTTTGTTAACCTTGCCTAACGACGAATGACGAAAACAAAACAAAAACGTGAAGAGGCCAAAACGAGAGTCGGAAAAAGGAGAACACGTGCAGGGAAAAAAAGAACCTGGGCCAGTGGGGCTGAGAGAGAGTCCCTTGTACGCCGGCGCCAAAAATGGCGCTGAATGGAAGCCTGATGAGAAGCAAAACACATACACTCTCTCACGCTCTCGCTACGGAGTGAAAGCTCAAGCTTCTGGCCTGGCCAGGATTCCGAGTCTGTGGCCAAGTCATTACGTTCGAACGTCAGTAGTTGGAACAAGGACGCGTTATGTGCAGAAGCCTCAGAGCACGAGTCGCACGAGAGTCGCTGAAAAATCGAAAATCGCAACGGGAAAAGTAATAAAAAAAATCCTAAGTAAATAAATAAATATTCAAAAATAAAAAAAGAATCCAAAAAAAAAATATCCTGCTGTCAATTTCACACCAAGATGTCAGAGTATCAGGTGTTCGAGTGTGGTGCGTGAGTGCAGCTGTGTTTTTCGGCCAAAAAGGAAAGTTTCGTAATTTGTGCCAAATCAGCAGATTGGCGTTACGTATACGCAACGTGTGCGGAGTGCGGAAATCTTTTATTGATTGTTCCGAGGTGAAAACAAAAAATAAAAACCATTCAACTAACGAAAATTTGCAAAATGCTGCTGGTCCAGTGAGTTTTCAAAAGCGACGCCTCTTCTCGGAGGCCTCAGCAGTGAAATGTTTGCAGCTGACAGTCAAGGTCGCCGACGCTTTTGACCGCAAACATGTCGCCCACAAAAACATAAGGATCCCAACACGACACAAAAAGTGAAACAAAAAACAATAAAAATAAAAACAAACGAAGCATTTTCTGCAGGCAGTTTAAAATCATCATTGGCTCATCAGGAAAGCGAAATTAAAGTAAGCAAAGTGCCAAGTCAGCAGTTTTTTTGCTGGAAAAAAAATCGAATATTTCCAAAGGATTTCGTGACTTGAAAAGAGGGAGAATATTTTGTGGAGAAAGGAGGTAATCCAACCGAGGAAGGCATTTTTTTTTTGTGTGCGGTGTGCGTGTGTGAACCGCAGGTTTATCTCTTGGTTTTAGACACACACTGCTACACATAATATATATAGAAATATACGGCAAGTTGGTTGTGTATATACAAGTATATAAATATAGCTGGAGAGCCATCCTTAAGCCGGCTGCAAAGACAAGTCTGACAAGGCAGCCCCACGTCGTTGGGGCATCCTTTTCTTGTTTGTAGGACAACGAACCGAGTATCAACTGTTGGATTATTTTTGTATTGGTTATTTTTGTGGGGCGGCTGACATAGTTTTTGGCTTTTGTCTATTATTCGTGTCCTCTGACTGCATTACAGGTAGGCCTCTGATGAGGATTTTGCGACAGGTCAGGACACAGATTTCCGCTCTGGAGCGCTTGAGTAATGAGAATGTGGCTTTTGTACTTTGTTTTTGAATGTCTAGCTGCCATAATGGAATTGAATGAGCAAACTGGTTGCAAGAACATTAAGTTAATTTTTGTGCTTATCCTTTTCAGCTTAAAAGTAACAAGACCTAAAGTTGAATGACTTTTCTGCTTTCCCTTTTCTATAATTTATTCTAAGAACTTCATGTCTAGATTATGTTGAAATTCTTTTGACATTTCTGATATTTGATATCAAAAAGCTGGCTTTATTTCTCGCTCAACCCACAATGTAATTCAAGTTAATTTCGCTTTAAATATTGTTGATGATGCCCCATTATGCTTTATCTACACTCGTACTTTTTAACATTGTCATTGTACAAGATTCCGGGGCAGGGGGCCGACATCAGCTCACATGGGGCTGATTGTGACTGCCGCCCGCCCACACGGCGTATGAGTTATGCATTATGGCCCGGCTCTCGGAGACTTTTCCCAAATATATTCCCATCATCTCCGGCACTCTGTTTGCTTTACGCATTACGACAAATATTTGCCCATCGGACAACATATTCTTGTGTTGTCTTCTGGTGTTTTTTCTTCTTTTTGGTTTATTCGGTCTTGGTTTTTGTTTTTGGGCGTTTTTTTCCTCCTTGTTTGTTACTTTGGCTTGTGGGCTGTGATGGAGAACGAGGTCAGAGCTGAAATCTAAGCCGTAAGCTCTAGACAAAACAGCTGATGTCAGCAGAAAATTGTGTGCAAGTTACGTGTTTTTTGTAACACATTCACCTAAAAAACAACACAGTAAAAATTAAATCGAAATTAAAATTAATGGTTTAATCAATGAGTAAAATGATATATATAATAATTTTAGTTTAACTAACCTATAGGGATGCTGAAAATGTACACCATTTAGATTTGTTTTCCTAAGTGCATTCGCAGTCATACAAGTGACCGAACTGTGGGCGTGGCCATGGAGGTAGTTTTCCAACAGCCACTCGACCATGGCCGAGAGCAGTGTCAAAGACTTTTTGCGGGCTTTGATTTATCAGCAATGCACCCCGCAGGCCCCACCACTGCACACTCCTCTGGCATAAATTAAGTGTTTATTTTGGCTTCAGCTGGGATATCGTAACATTTTATGCATGCTCCAAGCTCCCCTTTTGCTGGTCATCATAAATTTGTTGCCGCCTCTCTTGAGTTCTGGCGGCAAGGGCGGAGAAAGTTGGCCAGAATCGTAAGGAAATATTAGCAATGAACTCCATTATGAGGGTTGGAGTACTCGAATCAATTTTATTTGCCTCAGATTTGTTTAAATTTATTGTCATAGTAATCGCTTTTTGAATATATCGAATGAATAAGTCATATAGTTTTTTAATTTATTAAAATAGCCTTTTTATATAGAATGTGTTTATTTTTTAAATGGATTTAATTGATATAAATATTTAGTAATCACTTATTTTTTTGTGAATATTACATAAATTATTTAAAAATAGTTCGTTGGACAATAACATATCCATCACCGTTTTAATTGTAGCCCACGGCTTATAGACTATAATTCATTTAGCTGAAACCCTTACAGATTCCATTTTCAGACTCTACCCAGTCTATTAATATGACTAATAAACATTTTTGTTACCGCTCTGCCGCACACACAAGATTCATGTTATTTATATAAGCTTCTTCCATATTTAAAGCTAATGCCATATGCACATTTCAATCTCGAAACTGGGTAAAAAAAAAGAAAAAGTGGAAAGTTGGCATCAAGGGGTGAAAGGTGGCGGTGGAAAAAAGGAAACTCTCGCTGATTTATGTGCTAGTTTTTCTAGTGATTTCTCGTGTTGTTGTTGGCACTTTTTTCTGCGAGCTCTCCTTTCTCGTTTCGTTTTGCCTTTTCTAACTAGTTTTTGAGAGTTGTGCAGCAGCATTTTACTCCAATTAAATTTTCATGCCATATGAGCATTTTGCACAACGGCAGCACCAGCAACAACAACAACAACAACAACAATAAGGACGAGAGTGGCACACAACGCGACGCTATTTTCAATTTCCGCTGCACAGAAATACGGAAAGGAATGCGATTTTTAACACAATTTCACTTTGCCAAGCGAACAACAGACTGACTGTGTGAGTCGGTATGTCCTATGTGTGTGCTTGAACGGTACTTGGCATAAAAAATGTTGACGACTAAAAACAACAGACTATACCCCCCATACGATTCCAGCCAGCCCATCCTATCCTATTCCATTTCATCCGATTCCATCTGATCCAACTCAGCCCAACGACCCGACACGTCGACCCAGAAAAACCCTTCGCCTCACCGACTGACTGACTGACAGTTCAAGTCAAAATGCCCTTTTATTGAGATTTAAGCATTTTTGGGTCATTTCCGAATTGTGTTTGCGCAACAGAGACACAGGCAGGGCCAGGGCAGCGGAAAAGGACGGCGACCGTCCGGCGTTTAAATATTAAAAAACCTTGTACCGAAACTACTAGGATTCGAGCGAAAAAAAATCAATAACAAGCAGCGGCCAGAGTTGAAGGCTAAACGTGGGCCTCTACAAAAATAAAAGCGAACCAGAGCAAACAAAAATACAGAAATAAAAAAAAACCATTTAGCCAACAACCAAAATGGGCATTTTGCATGCATAGATACATGAGAACAGGGCAAGGATAGCCACACATGATGAAAAAGGATACACACACACACTCGAGCCAGCGAGAAAAAAGGCCAAAAATGAAAAAAAACAGAAAACAAGGAAACTTTTTAAAAAGCTTGTTTTATTGCCATTTTAGCTTCAACTTGTTTGAGAACACAATATATAACATGATATTGTAATGTAAATTGCAAAATCAACACACACTTTTTCCATCAATTGTTTCGAGTTGTAAAGTCGGGATTACATTTCGAGTTGATTTTTTTCGTGAAAACCGAAATAAATGGTATTTAAGTGTTGATCTTTCTTTCACATTTCATCGATAAAAGTATAAAATTGACTGAAAGTTTTATGAAGATTAAATTTCATCAAGAAATCGGTATTTTTAAAGCCACTATACCAATAACCCAGATTCGTGTCATGCCGCAATGCCATATAGACACAAATTCCCATTCTAACATCAATCAAATTTAAGTACCAGACATATGTAGCACACCGTTAGCCAAATGCGGAAACGGATTCCATTTTCTGGCCAACATATCAAATATAAATTACCATAATGTGACCGACATTTTATTCGGGACTTCCGTGATACTTTCACTTTGACTTTTGGCCAGGGCCTGGGCCCGGGCCTGTTTTAACGGTTCCTGTTATCCTTTCCCCCTTTTTGAGTGAACTCTTCCTTGGCCCAATTCGGTTCGTTGTTTGGCCCTTTGCTCTTGGCCCTTTCGCGTGTATGGGCCTAATATATCGCGGCCATATAATATATGTACTGATGTTTGCTCTTTGCGCCTCGCATGCTGAAAATGGAGCTCGGAACTCAGCGGCTAAAACCAAATTACATATGAGTTAGCTCGCCCCTTTCACCCCCAGACCCAGCAGCCGCTTCAAGGCCACAATAGCGGTCAGGCCTGACTCGGTCAAAGTTGGTTTCTGTTTGGGTTTAGCTATGGACTTGGACGTTTTGCAATTATATTGTACTTTTTTTTGTCCGTTGAGGGGCTTTTCGTGCGGGCGGAGAACAACTCTCGGTTCTAATGAAAAATGTTCAGGCTGCTTTTCATGTTTTCATAAATAATTAAATTTCTCGTTCGTTCTGTTGGCCTTTGTGTGCGGAGTGCAAGAGTAAAAAAACGAGGAAATTGTTGAAATGGGCACAGGGTCGCCACTAATTAGAAGCGTATTTCATTCAGACTTCGTTCACTGGACGGATGCATTAAATTTCCAGAGAATGGAGCGGGTGGACAAGGGTCCACAAATTTCAGGTCCTTCTGTCAAGTTGTTTCGTGTCAAGTTTCTGTTGCCAATTATACAAAGTTTTTGGGGGCAACTTGACTTGGCCATTGGCAAACTTAATATTATGCTTGGCTTTTTCACTGTTCAGGGTATTTGCGTACAATTGCCAGCCGAAGGGCTAATTTATGTTACCCGATACTTTTCAGAACAGCTCTTGTCTGTTTGAATTTCTTGCGGCTATTTATTAGAGCTTATTAAGTCTTAAAATTTCATAAAAAAAACTCTAAATCATAACATTCTCAGTCCAATTTGTAAAAGAATCTATAAAACTTTGTCGTGACTAAATTGATGACAACCTTTTCCAGCAAAATTTCGATTTTCTATTCGGATTTGCTCTGCTTTTTTTTTGTTGTTGATCCAAAATGAAATTGAACTGTGCCATTGGCAGGCCCAGGAGTGCTGTTGTTTGTTTTTGGCCTGGGTTATACTTCTGGCACGCGCCTCCCACCACATCGCCGCCCGCTCTGGAGAGATGTAACTTCTCCAGCTTTTTACGTGTCCGTTGCGCTCTGTTTGCGTGAACTGGAAAAATGCAAGGACCTCCGAGTCCTATCCCCACATTTTCCGCTCACATGCCATTTCATTTTCTGGCTTTTCTCTTTCATTTTATTCTCAGGTCCGTGCCCATTCCGACTTTTGTTGTCAAAGTTTATAAGTTTCGTAGCGTTTTCTGGTATGGCATCGGTTTTGGGCAATGTCCCAAAAGCCAACCATCAATTCGATCTGGTCTTGGCGCCAGTCTTTAATATGTTTTCGAATTCTCCCTCCGCTCGACCCACCGCTCTTTCAGCATCTTCAAATGTCGAGGAAAACCTCAAGCACAAGTTTATTGTTTTCCTTGCTCCGAGCTTGTTACACGCCATTTAGTTTCACTCTGCATATGCATATTCATGCGGCGAACCAACAAAAAAAAAAAATAGAAATACAAAAAAATAGAAAATGTTTGCTGGAGCCACAACAAATGCGAAATGAGAAAATATTTCTACAGCGCTTAAAAATGTTCCTTATGACTGCAATACTTCCTCAAAAGTGGCAGACAAAGTTGCTTGAGGAATGAGGAACGAGTTTTGTTGGCCACAGAAATTGCTGTCGAGTCTTGACTTATTTTTATTGCTTTTATTATTCTTGTTGAACAGCTAATTTGAAAGTTGTTGGATAAAATAATATATGAAAAATGAGAAATCAAAAGGCTTTGTCACAATATTTATTTGTTCTTCTTAGGCAAATGGCGAAAGTCAAACAAATGTGAATGACTTTAATCGTTGGAGGGCCACAATCTCTCTTTGATTTTTATCGAACAAATTTGCTTTAACTGATTGAAATTTAAAACATGAACATATATTTATTTGTTTGCCATCAATTTCCATCAGGGCTTTGTTCGACTACACATCCTTGGCAACTGACAGCAATTGTTATCTATCGCCCTCAATTTGTGGCTGTCACAAAAATGCAATCTATTAATTTAAAACGTAGACTTATGAATAGTAAAAACTATACATAAACGTGTTTATGCACATAAAAAGAAAAGAGTAGTCCGGGAGCAAATATGAAACAGAATTTTTTATGAATTTTTGGTCTGGTGTAATTTGATTTGCATAAAAAGTAAATAAATTTCCAAGATAAAAGTCAGCAAAAGCTCTGACAGCACACAAATGAAAAGGGAACGAGACGTGACACTCGGTTACAGGCCACAAAACATCAAGTGCCAATAAATACCAAAAATTTCAAATAAACACGCGCCAGTTCAAAAGTGCAGACCATGTTAGAAATCGAAACAAGTGGATATAAAATATCAACTGAATGACAATAGTAAAAGCGATACTGCAAACTGAATAAAAACTGGGTAAAGATTGAAGTGGCCAGTGAATAGAATAACTATTATTGAAGTTTAAAGCTTGAAAAGCAACTTTTTGCTTTGAGGCCATTCGCCTCATTTGCAATTCTCCCTAAATACCCTGTGGATAACTAGTTTGGGCCCCTTGAATACCCTAGCCCAATTACCAATTCTCACTCTTTACTTTCTCCGCCTGCCTTTCTCTGGTGGGAAATTTCATTTTCTAATATGCGCCAATACCGCTTTGATTGCTCGCTCCCCGAAAAGTAGGCCACAGAATACAACAAAACCAGAAGACAAAAATTGAGGACGTCTCCTCTCACTCTCTCACTCTTTCCTTCTGTCATTCCATGTCCTTTTTTTCTTTATTTCACTCCTTCTCCTATTTGGCCCCTTTATGCTGCCGCAGCTTGTCAAGTGGCTGCTTCGGAGCTTACTGTTCTGAGCAATGTGGGCTAAGTTGAGCTACTCTCGTCGTCTATTGATTGCATTAAAGGCGAGAAAACACGGAAGAGCTGGCGAATATTACGTATACGTACATTAAAATTCAATTTACGTCCGTTCGATTCTGCCGCTGCTGTCTGACAGTTTGAACTTTAATTAAAGCCACCAGCGACAGGGTGATAAGGGTCATTGATTAGGAGACATGGCCAAACAGTTGGCAGGCACGTGTGCACGTAGATGGAGGTACACACACTCGAATGCTAGGAAAAACGTACACACACCGGTCTGGGACATAATCAAAAATCAACAGGGACAAAGCTAATGTAGCTAATGTAATTTATTGTGGTCGGCGATGCGATGACACTTTTAGACGCATTCGTTTCGGTTCGTTTAATGGGAATTGTAAAAATAGAATTTAAGTATAGAATACATTCAAAAAACTCAATATTTGTTGACCTTGTTTTCCTTAAATATTAAATTGTATCCTGGCATTCCTATTTTTAGCTCTCTATTTATGCTTGTGACACTCCTTCTCAGGTGCAAGACATTGCCAAAATTTTTGACTAATTAAGTCATTCCAGTGGTAGGCGAGGGAACAGCCAGCCATTCGTGGTTGTCTGACATTCTGGCAGTAATGCCCGGGTGACACGCAAACACGTAGACAATCAACACCATCAAAGGCAATGACAATGGGAGCCCCAACTCCGAGGCCGAGCTCTGGCCCAAAACCAGATATAGAAGCTGAAACAGAATAATTTCTAGAGTCACCGGCAGGCTTGGCATATTTGAAAGTTTTGTCGCAACACTCGAAACGGCTGTGTTACTGCTCCAGCTATTATTATAGTTATTTGTCAGCATTAGTGCAGTTGGAAAGTGGCGCTGACTAAACAAATTAGCACATTTTCATGTTGTTATGCAATGGAATTGCTGCTCCTGCCTTTGCCGGTGACAGTCAGGTAAAGTGTCCTAATGAAGGTACGAGGAAAGCGCCAACAAATGTGTTGTTGCCATTAGTTGGATTGGGGCTGGGTGGCATTACGGGCCTCTTAATTAGTGGGGATTCCCAAATTGGGGGTTGGAAATCTGTGAAAATTGGACCAGGATTATCCGAGTCGGGCAGGAAATTGCTTCATTTTCTGCATATATACATATTTGGGGAAAAATGGTTTAGATTTGCTGGTTTCGGTTGAAATTTGTTTAAGGTTATTAATGAAATGAATTTATTTTGTGAACTGTTGGAGTTTTTTAAGTTTAATTGACATTTTTTCTATTTTTTATTGAAATGTTTCAATCTAGGTATCTATTTTTAAAATTAAATTTAAAATTCCTTATGGAAAAATTACACAAAAATGTAATCAACGTTAATTTCCGCCAGCCATTAAACTAAGAAAAAAGCTCTTTCCCCAGCTAGTTAAGCTTTTTTTACTGTTTCTGCTTTATGGCAGACACATTCCCCAGATTCCCCTAGTTTTTACATTTTGCCTACACTCCGTCACTCCTCTCTCACCTGCCTGGCGCTGCCTACCTGGTCTTTTAATTAAAGCCACAAAAATGCAGCTAACACGGGCAAGAGGCTAACAGGGGGAGAGAGGTGGGGCCGTCGGAGGATGGGAGACACGTTTTACTGCAACCAATTAAACCATAACGCATACATTATAATTTTATTTTTATTTTAATATTTATGTGTTTTTTGCTATGCGTCCCTAGTGTATAACGGTATCTGTGTCTGCTGCCTGGTGCGTGTGTGTGTGTGTGTTAGTATGCCATAAAATGGCGCCCAATTACTTAAAACTAACGAAAAATTCCCACACCAATCTCCCCGAGTCCCCAAAGCCGTACGAACATACAGTTTTCCTTTCGTAAATATAAACATCACACCTTTATCCTGGCGAGAGTGTGTGTGTATCCTAGTTTTCCTCCAAGACAATGAAAGCAACTAGGATTCCATAGTTTAGCTATGCGTATAGTGTAGTGTATTCCAAGTAATCAAAAATGCAAATCGAGCCCATGAATTTCGAATTAGTTTTTAGCCTGGCAACAATGCGCAGGACATTGTTTGGCGGCAAGGACGCGGGGTCCGGGTGCTTAGTCCGCGCGGATTTTAGCCTAACGAACACACGTACTCCACGACGGCCGTATCTTTCTCCGGCCGTACACTCCCACACCCGTCCCCACAACCCCCCGCAGCTGTACGTGTAGCAAATTTGTATCAGTTAGGCCGTGGCCGAGAGGATGCGCTCCCCGGCGGCGTTTACCTGGCCACAGTAACCAAACGTAAGCAAAACGAAAAGCGGGTCCACCCCAACAAAAAAAGGAAAGTACACGAAAATAGTTCACGGAATTGCACGTGAGAAATGGATAGAGATGGGTGTGTGAGGTGTCCAACACCCTTTATGTTATATATTTATACATTCTATTTATGGTTATATGATTTAATATTTATAGTTTATTATTGAGTATAAATATTTAGGAATACATAACATACCTTTCTATTCAAGTACATTTTTACTAATAACTTTAAAACTCACGCTTCCATCTCTGAGATTAGGAAAGAGGCTTAAACCGAAGTGTGGCTTGTGATTTGTGGCCTCTGTTGGCTTTTGATTCAGGCTCATCCTGAACCATCCCCTGGCCTCCATACTTCCTCCTAGTCCCAACCCACCTCCACCAATATACGTGACGCGCATTTCCGCAACTCTGCCTATCAAATACAAAGTGCCAGCAATTTATATTTCAACGCAGTCGTGAGAGGAAGGCGGCCGGAATACTGGCTGGCATTCAAAGCCAGGCAAATCAATGTAAATATTTTTAAGGAACACGCCAAAGCCAACACACAAACAAAAAAAAATAAGTAAGTGGAAACCGAAAAGGTTTAAGCAATCGCCGAGTGGAAAATGGCAATGCAGGCCAAGTCAAGAAATGCATTTGTCGGCTTTCGAGTGGTATCTTCTTCTATTTTTTGGTTTTCCTCTGCTTTTCCGCCTTTTGCCCACTCCCAGTGGCATTTTCAATTTTACTTTATATGCAAATTTGGCATTTTGTAGCAACTGCTGCCATTGATAGCTCTCGGTTTCCCCTCAGCTGGCTCGGGCCGGGTCTTTAAGCCAGCTTTACTTTTGGGGCCCGGCATTGCATTTGAATTTCTATAAATTTTTCATTTTCCATTTAGTTGCAACGCCACGCCACAAAATAAAAAGCAACATTCTGCCGGCAACACACAAGCCCACAAATCCCCTAAAATTCCTCCAACGTGTTTACGGATATTTTTCTTTAATTTGAAATGTGGCCATGTTCGAGAGTGTTTGGTCAATGAATTCGAAATGAATCAATAGCACATATATGTAGACATTTAAATGAATTAAATAAATCATACTGCGGGCTTTAAGTTTTATTTCTACGTAAAACTATTTAATGTTCCTAATTATTTTTTGATGTCTTTATTGAAACGTGAAGGACACAAGAAACTATTTTCTTTCGAATCAGAACATAAAACTGGGCACTCAGGCACGTCTCTCCTATATTCGCATAACACCTAAAAGCTGAATTTTCCCAACCAACTGCCATTAATCTAAGATACCCACGTAGATGGGAGCCCACGTACCCTACGAGAAGTGGATTCCCCGCACACCCACACTCTAATGGCACTTTATTCCTGGTAACAAAGTCTAAAAAGCCGGCCGAAAACTGTTTGCCAAGGCCCGACACTGTCGCTGCCTTCGGCGATGGGCAAAAGTGTCAAAGTGCTAAAGTATGTTCAAAGATTCATAAGATTAAATGCAAAAGCCTATGCCATCGTATCTCCTTCGCCCAAAACCGCCACTTCTGGCGGTGTCTGTGTTTGCTTTTGAGGTGATTCTTAGACGGTGTCTAGGACCTAGACTCTAGGCTATAAGTTTGCAACAAAATGGGGAACAGATTTAAAAATAGACCCAAGAATAGACCCCTTTTAATAAATTTAAAAAGAAGATCCATTTAAAACTATTCCACTAAAAAATTAAGAACACAAACCTTCAAGTCCATTTTGTCAGACATGGCGTATGCGTGATGTATGCACTGGAGCCCAAGGAGCTGAAACTCATTATGCCCGACTCGAGTCTCGAGCTAAGAAGAGGAAGCAAAGCGAACGTAAAGAATTACTAAAGTCTAGTCCCGATGCCGAAGGCTACCGACGATGTCTGGCCAGTCCTTGAACTAACCTCCAGGAGTATCTTGGCCTAGGCCAATGCATTTTCCGCATTAGCTTTATTTTACCTTCTCCCCGGCCAGCCGGAAAGTTCGTTGCCCTTCGGTTGGGGTTTCATTTTTTTTTTAGTTATTCAAGAAATTATTTGCCGAGATGGCGTGAATTTCAATTTTCGCTGGGTTTCGGTTTGCTTTTGCTTCTATTTTGAATGCCGGGCGAAGTGAGCGCGAAAAATTTAAATTGAAAATGCAAAACGCTCATATGCAATTTGTTTGGCAAGACTGGAGACTGCAAAAGCTGGCTGCCTGAGTATGAAAGGATCGGCGGGGCTGGGTGCGGGCCTTTTTTACAGTTTGCCGGGCATAAAAATCCACGACGGTCTACATTGTTGTCAGTTTGTAGCTTTGGCTACAATCGTTTGGTTTACGAGCCCACCCTCCCACACACACATGCCGGCAGGACCAAAAGCATTTGGCATTTTATGCGAAATGTTTTCTCAGACCGTCGGAACCGTCGGGATTCGGCATTATAGTTGTATGAGATCCCAGGCCAGACCTCCAAACCTCCTCTCCTCCTTTATTTTTTTTCTTTCCATACCAATTCCCAACTTTAGCTACAAATTCCCGCCATTCCACACGCAATCTTTGCCCGCTCTCTCCGCCTTGGCTTTAAAATTAAGTTTACATTTTTAATGTGGCTAAAAGGACTCGCACTCGCCCCCTCTCCGGATGGCACTGCGTCAGTTTTATGTTTTCCGGCTTTAATGCTCATGACTTTTGGTATTTCTGCGCACTGTCTGATAGTCAGCATGAGGAATAGTTGAATGAATGAGAGATAAAATTCGGGGAGTATGTGGCGAATAAGTCATATCATAAGGCAAATGGCTGAAGGGTGTACTAGATGTCAGGAAAACGCTGAACATAAACGACAATTTGATTAAACTCCTGTCCAAGGGTGTGGAAAATAAGACAGATTTACAATTATGGCATTAAAGTGTATGGAAGCGATTACAGTTGAGGGTTTTAATTGTAAAAGTTTGAAACGAGTTGCTTAGATGAGTGTCTGTAAAGTATGAATATAAATCTGACTATAAATAAGTTAGACAAAGAATTATTTGCAATTTTAATAGCAAAATTTGAATAAATTAAAATTTGTCGTCTGATTAATATGCCAATAAAATTATCACTAGATTTATTTATGAGTTGATAAATGAAATCAATTGTAAAATTATATATTATTCTACTCCATCATTTTTTCCTGATTAATTTGATTTTGGGTGTTCTCAATTATACATTACTCATACGCCACACTGTCTCCCAGAGCGTGTAACCAGAGAATGACTCCTCACCACTCCTGATCCGCTGGGTTGGCCAAATCACGTTGCAATTGCCACAGACGACTCTGGGGCGCAAACGAGAGGAGAAACGAGACTCATTAGACCGAAGCGTGATGCGTGACACCAACTTTAAATTGTGCAAAGACAAGCGACAGGACCTCTGCGCCCTCCTCCGCATCCCGGAGCTCTTTTCGACAATTTCCCGCTTTTCGCCAACATTGCAACGTAATCTTGGCCATTACTCAAAAAGTAGCTTCGCACGTAGACTGCGACTGCGAAAAAAAGAGAACGCAGAAAATACTATCCAATGGAAAAGTACACATCAAGAAATGAAAACAAGCCATAAAAATGATCTTAGAAAATAATAAAAAAGAACTATAAATGAATAAGTATTAGAAAACTTTTTTTGTTTAACCACTTACAAAATTAATATTAAAAGAGATTAATAAAGTTATTATTGAATATTTGAAGGGAAAAATTATATCTTTTTGGCCATTTTATGAAGCCCTCCATTTTATTTTCGTGCAGCTCCCTCTGCGGGTGACATTCGAAGTCTGTTTGTGTTGCCGTTTTGCGCCTTTTGGCCAGCAGCACCTTCCCCCACCACTTATCTGACTCCCACCAGAGCTCCCCTTGGCCCAGGCGCCTCTGTCATTGCCACCGCTGGCTGTATTCTGGCTTTGAAATCACAATCCATTGGCGCTCCCCTGCGAGGTCCCCTAATGGCTTTGTTATGCTAATTTCCCGACGCCTTCTGGCCATCAGCGAGTCGCCTTTTGGCCCATGCTCCAGCCGCCTTTTGATGCTGCTTCCTATTAATTTAATTATAAATATTATTATTTTTTGTCAGCTTGCTGTTTATTTTTTTTTTTTTTTTTGTGGAAATTATTTCATTTTCCGGGAAATGAAATTCCCACGTTTGCGACGTGGAGAAATTCAAATATTATTTTGTAGGTTTCTACTTTCTTTCTGTCTCTTAGTTTGCGGCTTTCCACTTTGGCTCTTACTGGCCCAGATGCGTTTATTTAGTGAAGTGAGCTAGACCAATAGACGTCATGTGCTTTCCATTTTCCCTTTCGTTTTGGGCCTGCAAAAAAGTGAAACTCTGTCATTTGGTGAAGGGGTCTTAGCCCCAAAGCCTTTCATAAGCGCCGCATAAATTCTTTGTCAATTGTGGCAAATTTCTGCTTTCCTGCTGGTATCCTTGTGCCTTCTGCCTTCTAATTGTGGCCATGTGATTGCATCCGAAGGACTCAAAGTGTAACTAGAATTTGATTGTGCCGGGGCATGGAAGTGCATTGATTGGATTAGCTAGTCCAAGGGTGGAGACAGACGAGTGTCCTCTCAGTCATGTGGTCATAAATTCGATGAAACCCTTTGAAAAGCCTGATGAAGCTTGAGGGATAAGAGGACTATTTTTTGGGAATAACCACTAATTAAGGACTGTATTTCTAGAGGATTCCTTTTTTTAGAATTTGAGGAGTGTCTTTAATATTTTTAAAACATGGTGCTCTGAATTTGTATTTGCCTGCCATTCCCTGAGAAGCCTTTCATTCCATGTTTCTTCTAAAGACCTTCTTGCCATTGTCGTTTTCTGGTCTTGCTTTTGACCACGTTGCCGTTCTTTTTAGCCTTGACTGGCCATGGCCAGTTTGCCGGCATGTGGCTTAGAGATGGCTTACAAGCTGTTTCCTTGTTTTTTCCTGGGACCTTTTGAGCCGGGAGATGGCTTGTGCTGCAACCGATTATCTTCCGACTCCGTCTGCGCACTTTGCTTCCTTATTCCTAGCCATTATCCTTTCAGCCGGCCTGCAGCCTTATTCATAGCCTCCACTTGCTCGTAACTGCATTCCTAAGCTCAATCACACAGGAGCCTGGCGAATCTGCATTGAATTAACTGAAGTATAAACGTATTTTTGTGGATGCCAGACCGAAAATCCAGTTGAGTTTATAATTAAAATTCCTCTGACCCGGAATCCCAAGCGCATAGGTGCCTACCTTTCGTTCCCTCCCCACAGAATTTAAATGACGTTTTTTCCAGGAAAGAAAGCCGTCGTGTGTGTATGTGGGCTCGACATTCAAGTGAAACTTTAGACATAAAAGCCAGACCCCTTGAAACCTTTTTTTCTGCCATGTCCACCCTTTCGGGCTTTATTGTTGTGGCAGGGCTAAGCCGTGCAGACATTTGGACGTAACTACTTGAAGTTTTATGCCCCGTTTCTTTTTTTCTCCTGCCACATGGGAGAACTTTATGGCTCATACGTGTGGGTTGCTTTCGGCGTATATTGAAAACTCGGCATTGTTATGACTTTGAAACAAACTCAGGGAGGGTGCGAGTCGAAAGCATCTTTCCTCCTTAGCCCTCGACTTAATGGCAGGTGCAAGAAAAAAAGCGAAAACACAGCACAACGTCAGCAGTGAAAAGAAAAAATGAAAACTGTTATCGGTCGGGGTGCTCGAAAGCGCACTTGATTGCTCAAATCCATTGTGTATCCCCTTTTAAGCCTTTTGTTTTCCATTATGCGCCGGAAGTGTTGTAAACACTTTGGCGCAGGACAGCCACAGCTAAAGCAGCCAAAGCACAAATAATAACCCAAGAAGTGCCAAAGGGCAAGGAAAAGTCCAAGTCCAAGACAACGTCTCAAAAGGCGTCGCCAAGAACTCTGCAAACTTCTTGCAACACAGAAAAAAATTTCCTCAAAAAAATATGAAATTTTCTGAACATTTTTTTCAGTACTTTCTTAAATTCAAATATTTTATTATTCTAAAAAAATATTTACTTAAAATATAACTTCCTTATGTTTGCCACAATGTATAATTTATTTTTCCAAGTCTATTCATATTCCAGGACATTTTTTAAATAAAACACAAAGAGGACACACGGAAATAAAGCATAATAATGTGGCATGGCAGTTTGCTGGGAAGGGGGAACGACGAGAGGGGCTAAAAGTGGATTGGGAAAAGCGGCGCGTGCCAAACAGGAAAGCACTCATAACGCTTGGGTCTCCCCTTTTTTCCCGCTCCCATTATTTCTGAGGCGTCCCCTCGTGACTTTCTCCTGTCAATATGTTTCCCGCTCGACTTGTGCTATAATTGTGTCCTCCCCTCCAGGACATTTGCCGTGCATGTGTATGTATCAACGAGGGTTAAAGAATGAAGATAATGCCAACCGGGACACTTTCAGTTACTTAGCTCGACTTGAAGAGCGTCCGTTGCTTGGGGACCCACGATGGATCCGAGAGTTGTCTTCCCCTTTGCTCTTCCTGTTGATTTTAGAAACTTACAAGTGGGCAACGAAAAATATCCCAACTGAAGCTAAAATAATTAGCTTGGGAGACTAAGCAGAAATTGCAGAAAAATGAGAAGGCCACAGGGGGCAAAGCTAACAAAGATAAATACAGAAAGCGGGTCGGTAGGAAAAGGGGAATTACTTAAAGGTTCTTTGGAAAACAGATTAAAACTTCATTTAGCAGCAAAGAGGTAAGAAATGGAAACAAAAAAACGGTCATTTAAATTCTTATAAAGTAACCAAAGTATTTTATGAAGAATTTGCTATCAATCCTGTACGCATGACTTTAAAAATATCACTCCAAACTTACACTCCATATAGGTCAGCTGGAGGGTACTTTCTACGACTCACTGCCACCTCATTTTCCGGTTGACTGGAGCGCTTTGATTCCAGCACATCACCTGACAATTTGTTGACTCAACTAATCCCTTCGTCACCATTCCCATTTCCAGATGCCGAGGATGCCCAGACGCCACAAACACTGCCATCACCGGTTGTGGAGCTCATCTTCGTCGGTGCAGCGTCTGGTCGAGTTGCAACTGCTGCTGCCCGCGGTGCTGGTCCTCCTGCTGGCCACCACCCTCGGATTCGCTTGCCGCGTCTCTGAGTTCTCCTGCAAGGGCAGCGGGAACAGCGGCAACATTTGCGTTCCACTGGACAAATACTGCGATGGACGCAGCGACTGTGCCGATGGCACCGATGAGCCCAAACATTGCTCCGGTGAGTAAATGCCAGCAGATGGCCATGTCTGCTTTTTCCTGACAAAAGGAGTTAAAATATACAACGAACAGTAAGTCCTGAAGAGTGTTGACCAGAAAATAATAGTGGCTGTGCAACTGTGCGTATGAGTTATATTGTTGCTCAAAAAAATACTCATACGCCCTGTTGTTTTTAACGATGGTACACTCCCTCGTGGTCTTACTGTAGTTTACCGAATACTCAGCTCACATTCCACTTTTTCACTCTGTCGACAGTCTGCAATCGGACTTATTATGGCGATATTGGACGCACCTATGCCATAAAAGTGCCAACGCCACAGTGGAATAAATTGCCGTTCCTCTGTCACTTGACATTCACAGCATCCGGTCATGATCAAGGCGACATTGTCCAGGTGAGTAAGGGGTTTACCTAAGGGGGTGTGTATTTTTTTTTTTTTTGGATGAGGGGAAGCGCTGCCAAGTCCGTGCAGTGTTTGCTCGGTTCGTGTTGTTGTCCGCTGTCCACTGTTCGTTGTCCGTTGTCCGCTGTCCGATTGTTGGCTTTAGTGAGCCGTAGGCCAAAGATTAGCCGTGCGTCAGCGACATAAAAGTGCAATGCACACACATCCGTTGGCCTGAGAGAGTCCCGCGTGTAGGGTACTGCAGAGTGTGTGGTATGCGGAACAGGTGGGGAGCGTTCTCTAACAGGAACTGACACACAACACCCACACAATGTCAGACGACAGCGACATGCACAAATGCACCGCCGTGAAATATTCCGAGACAGAACCATTCCCCAGCCACAACAAAAGCTTCAGGTCTGGATGAAGCTACGGGCTTGGGTTTCTAATGGGTGAATGTTCTGGATATGTGGCTAGGAAGATGATCTTGAAATAATGATTTAATATTCTCTATAATTTATATAATATGAAAAACTAAAACAATCGAATAATTCTTAATAAAAAACGACTACTTCAAACACAACCTTGTTTAAGTAATGATATATGGAGGAACTTGGTGGTCTGGGGTATTTTAGAATCCAAAGCACTCTCTTTTTCCCTTTATTCTAAGCTCTATCTCTATCTCCATTCGTGCTTGCCACGCAGAATGTCTCCATTTCTCGCCTCAGTGGCATTTCTCCTGACATTTTCGGAGGTTCTAGCATTCGGTGCGTGCTTAATTAGGACTTCTGGCGATTTCCAGCCGCGCTTTAAGTGGATCCTAGCTCTTTAAAAAGCCTTTTGGGGGGACACTAACAGAGATGGTACGACAGGCAGTGAAAGAGACCCACAAACAGGACAGACAGATAAAGTAAGAGAGATAGATAGAGAAGAAATGGGCAAACAAATCGAGCGGCAAGCGACGAACAGCAAACGGAAAGTGGAAGCCCACCCACGTTGACAATGAAATTAGACACGCTTCAAAACATTTTTGGCGAGCTGTCAGAGAAACGTCAATTTCAATTTCGAAAATAATTGATTTCCCATGCAATTTGCGTAAACATCGCAATGAGCAGTTGAGTCCCAGGAAGTGGTAGTCAGCAAATCTGTTCCCTTGCCACATCCTCCCTGCAAAGTTTGCTCGACAGTCTCGAATTTCCATCCAATACTCTGGGGAGTCTTGCACACACATTTGAATAAGTAGGTACATCCATATAGAATGATATATGCAAAATGTTCCTTCGTGGGCTTTGCACCTTGCACAAATCTGTCATGCATAAGTTATAACTTTTTATTTTGTGTTTCCGCATTTGTAGACCACATTTTTTGATAAAATGATACACAGAAAAAAAGGAAAAATTTAATTACGAAAATATATGTTGAGATTTTTCTTTTCTGGCTACAGAATCTCAAAAAATGTACGAGATAATCTCAATAAAAATTGTACAACATTTTTTAAGATACTTAAAATTTTTTATAGCCAATAGCCATTTCGGCTCTCTGTACATTTTTTCTTTAACTCTTCATCGTAGCATATAAATCATGCGGTTGGCTTTTCTCGGGCTTCCCGGTTTTCCCGCTTTCCCAAAGGTCTGCGTGGTTTTTTTTCCTCTCACTCTGGTGCGTCTGTGTGGGAAATTGCTTGAAATAATAATGTTAGACATCCGCGAGGACGAGGACGAGAGCCAGGGAACCAGGCAGCCAGGGTTGTTGTTGCCCTGTCTGTTTGTACATATTGATTGATGATTGTCAGCCAGAATACCAGACCCACGCAGAAGTTTAAATTGCCTGGGAGTTTGCCATTTACCCATGGGCTAATTTTTAATGGAAATACCTTAACCCACACTCGGCCCTGAGTTTGTTTAAATCAAATGGCCAAAAGTGGTCTTTTTTTGGCGCAATTTAAACTCTTAAATGGACAGAAAAATGTGTACATGCCATGCAGGCCAAACTGTGCATAAATTAGCATATTTTTTTATCTTCAATGATATGAGATTATTTTTTGTGTGCCATCATATTATAGTTTGCCATTTTTTCGTCGCCATCTGATAATTTTTTAATGTATAATCTCTATTGAATAAATGGTCTTTTGTGGTAAAATTCATAATAAATTGAAGGCAATAAAATCTAATTTACCGTCACAAGCAAATCAGACATGATATGGATAAAACCACCAGGGCTTATTGTTTTATTTAACCTTTTTTTGCCGATCTTAAAGTTTCTGATTTAAGTTTCACACTTTGCCACGTTGAGGAGCCAAAAAGTTTAGAGCCAAAATGCAAAGAGCACATAAATTATGTCCTTCATTTGCCCAGGAGAATTTCCTCTCGTCCAAGCCCAGCAAAACTTGCAAATTCAAAAGTTTTTCTCGAATTCTCCCACTGTCGTCCAGTTGTCGCCTCTAATGAAGCCACAAATGCCATGTATGATGTGGATTTTCCATCCGAGCTCTTCTTTTTTAGTCGCTGTCACGTTTGCCTTTGTTATACTCTTGAAGAGGGTATTATAATTTTGGGTCATCTCCGACCCTATAAAATATATATATTCATGAACAGGATCACCTCCTCAATTTATATAAGCATGTTCGTCTGAAGGCCTGTCTGTCCGTCTGTCAGTCCGTCTGTCAGTCCGTCTGTCTGTTTCTAAGCAAACTAGTCCTTCAGTTTTAAAGCTATCGACTAGAATCTTTGCATACACCCCTCGTTCCTTTGCACGCATTATATAAGTCTGAACGACTATATCCTATAGCTGCCATACAACTAATTCATCGAAAATTCCATTAATTCGGTATTTTTACAGTTAAAGAGTTCGGATTTTTATGTATTCTATTTTTGACAAAATAATACGACATATACATATATAGGCATCACTGTGGGCCCCTTAGGGGAAAACCGCATTTTCAAGGGATCCCACCACGGAAAATGGACAAAAAATTTTAAAAATATTTTGTCTCAGGATTTTGATGCAGAATGGCGGGAAATCGACCCAGAAATCGTTTAAGGTACTCCGCTTGAGAATCGGATGAGAATTGGGGAAGATATAGCCATCACTGTGGGCCCTATAGGGGAAAACCGGATTTTCAAGGGATCCCATCACGAAAAATGGACAAAAAGTTGAAACAATATTATGTCTCAGGATTTTGATGCAGAATGGTGGGAAAACGACCCAGAAATCGTTTAAGGTACTCCGCTTGAGAATCGAATGAGAATTGGGGAAGATATAGCCATTAATGTGGGCCCTATAGGGGAAAACCCCATTTTCAAGGGATCCCATCACGAAAAATGGACAAAAAATGTATTTAAAAATATTTTGTCTCTGGATTTTGATGCAGAATGGCGGGAAATCGACCCAGAAATCGTTTAAGGTACTCCGCTTGAGAATCGGATGAGAATTGGGGAAGATATAGCCATCACTGTGGGCCCTATAGGGGAAAACCGGATTTTCAAGGGATCCCATCACGAAAAATGGACAAAAAGTTGAAACAATATTATGTCTCAGGATTTTGATGCAGAATGGTGGGAAAACGACCCAGAAATCGTTTAAGGTACTCCGCTTGAGAATCGAATGAGAATTGGGGAAGATATAGCCATTAATGTGGGCCCTATAGGGGAAAACCCCATTTTCAAGGGATCCCATCACGAAATATGGACAAAAAATCTAAAAACTATTTTGTCTCAGGATTTTGATGCAGAATGGCGGGAAATCGATCCAGAAATCGTTTAAGGTACTCCGCTTGAGAATCGGATGAGAATTGGGGAAGATATAGCCATCACTATGGACCCTATAGGGGAAAATTGCATTTTCTAGGAATCCCATCACGAAAAATGGACAAAAAATCTAAAAAATAGTTTGTCTCAGGATTTTGATGCAGAATGGTGGGAAATCGACCCAGAAATCGTTTAAGGTACTCCGCTTGAGAATCGGATGAGAATTGGGGAAGATATAGCCATCACTGTGGGCCCTATAGGGGAAAACCCCATTTTCAAGGGATCCCATCACGAAAAATGGACAAAAAGTTGAAACAATATTATGTCTCAGGATTTTGATGCAGAATGTTGGCTAATCGAAGTAAGGTTTCCTTTTTGTTTAATATTTCAAATTGGAAGTGAAAATCTCTTATTCTCAAAATAAAATGCTCAGGCTTTGGAAACTTGACTAAATAAAAAGCAAGTGGCAAGTAAAATACGAGGCAGAACCCTTTTCATTCCAATTTTCGGAACTTCCGCATTCGAGACAAGCACACACACTTCCAGACACAGACTCTGGCATTTATTTGCATATTTTATTAAGAAAAATACATGTGTACACATAAGTACATAATGTACATATTGCATACCAGATTAGATACTTGACTTTCTGCCTCAGAACTTCCTGACGTTGACCTTGACTTGACTTACTCCTTGAGAGTGTAAGGATGTGTGTATTTTTTTGTGACCAATCAAATATGCAAACAGTGGGAGGGCGCCAAGAGGCGTGGCAAGGTCCTTACAGTTTTTCGCAAATGGAATTTCATTTGCATAACTTTTAGGAAAAATAAAATATAGTTTTAGTTCCAAGAAGTGAAGGGATAAGCGAACGATTCGTATGACTTTTGGGTTAAGCTTTAAAAATAATTATTTTTAAATAAAAGAATACTTGCCCCACACAACCAATATTTCTATAGACCGAAATGTCTGTAAAATTAATAGTTTAAAGCTCACAATAAATATATATAGAGTTTATTTAACCAGCCCTATTTATTTACCTTTGCAGATCATCTTTGATGGCTTCACGGTGGGCCGCTTCGATGAGGGCATGGTCGACACGGACGTGGATGGTTACGAAACGAGCCTTAGTCCCACCGGCGAACTGCCCGGCTGTCCCGAGGGCTTCATGCAGGTGAGAGTGCTGGAATTTCATTTATTAAAATTCATGTTACGTGATAATAAAAATAGTCTTTCCCTCTCCACCCTCCTCCCCGGGGAGTGGGCGGGTAAATTTTGTCCGGGAGTTTGCACTCCATTTGCTTGCGTTGTCGTGGCTATAATTTTATGCCCAAGCCAATGGCCGTTGGATGGATAGATCTGTGGATGAATGGGTGGAGGGTGGCTTGGAAATCCTGGCCAGGACTTTGGCTTGTCATCGTTGGTAGGTTTCGTCGCCAGGCGTCGCCGTTGCCGTTGTCGTTGTCCTTTCCTTTCGTCCTTTCCGTCGTTCGATTCAATCAATGCCCGAGTAATTCTGTAATTTTCTGTTTGGCTCTCTGTTGACAAATACCACATTAGCCTGGCAAATTGAATTGAATGGTGCGCCAGTGTGCGTGCCCCTCTGCATCTGTGTTGGCCATGTCGATCCCGGGGTCTGAAGCTTGAGTGCTGTTAGTGTTGTCATTGGGTCATATCCATTTAGCCCCGTCTCTGGAAGCTCTGGGATAAAAAGGAAAACTATTTAACATGTACGAAGCACAGTCCGTCTCTCTGTCTGTCTGGGTGGTGTATATTTTTATCGCAAATTTTGCGGACACATTTAGTGAGCTATGTAGGGCTCTGTCCTCGCCCTTGTCCGAAAACGCCACTGCCAACACCCAAATCCTGGCTAAATGAAATGTACAAAAAAGCACACTAAATCCCTGTAATTGACTTGTGCAATATGTTCAAATGCTTCCTTCGTTTCTATCCGTATTTGTTTCAGTTTTTGTCTGACTACTCTGTAGGGCATCTCGCATCTGCATTCGTATCTTTCAGGTTGACTGGCATTGCTTGAATCGCTTTTAATAAACTCACAGTGCTTTAGTTCAGCTAAAAACTTTATTCCCCCTTCACTGGCCAAAAGCCGTTTTAATTTCTAGCTTAAATGGAGTGTCTGCACTGAAATGCTGAAATTTTAGAAATGTTAGTTTGCTTCATCTTCTTTTCAAAGTAAAATATTCTTAACTAAGGTCCTGGCTCATGCATATGTTTTATTGAAGGTAGGGTATTTCTTTTTCAATAATAGGAGAAAATACTTATCCATTCGATGCTATCCCTACTATCCCTAAATATCTCCTAACTACGTGGAACATTTCATCTTTGGGCTGCTGGAAATCCATAAACCTCTATTAGTTTAGCTCTATGGGCTTTGTTTCAGATGTACCCCACTTTACCCTCGTTGCTAGCCTTCCAGCATCCTGTATCTTTTTGGCCCTTTGTGCAACAATAAATTTTAACAAGCGTGGGGCGTGCACTGACATTTTGTGGCGCTGGGGTTGGGTCTCCCGAAAAAAGGGAGCGCTGCAAAATTGCAGGACTATGAGCCTGCGATGCCGTGCAGTCGTATGCATCCTGCGATGTCCTGTTGAGGTTTCATTTGGCGCTTGACATGTGTACGGAGTTGAGGGATTTCCGCAAATGGGATGAGGGGTGAGCCGATCCGGGATCCCTCTAGTTTTTCCTGACATTGCACTTTTCCCGGGAACATCAGCGGTATACCCTTGAAAGAGGAAAATGCGCTTGCTGTGGTGACCTAATTTTCTGAAAAAAACAATTAGAGTTTTCTACAAACACCAAAAAAAATGTGACCTATTTGTCACTTTATAAGTGCTCATAGTAGGAAATTACAGCCCCTTAAGACCTATAACCCTCTAGACTTAATTTAGAGTATTAGCAAAATCGGTGACAAAATTTGGCCACTTTTGAAACATTTTTTTTTATGTGTTGCCTTCCGCTTCGGTTTTAAAATGCAGTTAAATATTTTCCATTTTTTTTTCGTTGCTCCTGCATTGTTCATTGTTTTCGTGGCAGTTCTATATAGACTCGTAACTAACCGCAGGTTTGTGTTCTGTTTTTCCCCCGCCGTTCAAAAACCCACCATTTCCATCGGAGCTGGGCGTATTTATTTTCTGTTCTGTTTTTTTCGTGTTTCTGTGGCCCCCATTGAAGGCAATTTTAACTGCTGACGCGGTTTTGTAAACCCCCCGGCCCTTGGCTCTCGGCCCCTTGAACCTGTATAAATAATGCGTGTCATGGCCTGGCCACATAAATTCTTGACCGAAACGGAAAATTTATATCCGCTGCCTTTCCCACATAGTATACGCTTATATATGATTTACCCAGGTCCAGCACCATCACCCCGTGTCGGGTCTGAAGTTTCAGTTTAATCATTTATTCAATTTAGTTGGACATTCTGTCTCATGCATTTTGAAAAAGGCCGAAAGGGGAGCGCTGCTGGGCTGTCCTTATCTTGACCTTTTCGGAATTATTTTTAATAATTCAGCAAACAATCTTTGGCTGTCAGTGGGCCTTAAATACAGATTCAAATGAAATTCAGTAACTTGAAACTTTTATTTTTGGTTGGCTTACCATTTTCAAATATATTTTAAAATCTTAACTAGGTTAGTCAGTTTAAGTGAGGCTCAACTGTATTTTAAGTTGGCTTTACAAAATCCCAGTGTCACATCCTTGTTTATCTGCTTAAAACTCCTGCCAGGACCTTTTGTCTATTTGCTAATATTGCTAATCATAAATAATAAAGTTTATGCATAAACGTATTAACCTAAATCAACAGCAACAACAAGGGAAACGAGGAGACTGCTGGTATCCTTGGGCCCGAGTGTCCTTGTGAGAGCAGCTTGAGCAAATGACTCAATATTTGACAATCATAACATCCCCATCCTTGGGTCTTCAGCCAAGCAAAACAGGACAGCCGAAGGAGTAGAAGCAGCTTGGACATCCTCCAGTTTGTCAATAGTTTTTATGAGGCTCCGTACATATAGAAGAGTATATACGTAATATGTATATGGATTATGCAACAACTTTGCCATGGTTAAGCTCATAACTCAACGTGGCCGAGGGCTGACCGCGGAAAGTTAGGGAAAATTTACGAGTTTTTGAGAGAAAAAGGCTCCAAGGTCTGGAATTTTTTGTTTTACTTATTTATTGGCTTGTCTCTAGAGCATTTGTATTGCAAATTAAAAGCCTTCACGGCTAAATAATTTATTTTTAATATGGCAAATGCCTTAAATTGCAATAAATCAAACAGCCAGCGGGGACATTGCGACGTGGCTGGTATTATGCCCTTAAATCGTATCACAATTAACTTGATAGAATGAACACTGACAAGCGGCAGCTTTTGTTTATTGTTTTCAGATTATGCGAGGGGGAAAGGATTCAGCGGCTGCCAGGACATCGTCAGTGCAGATAAAACTTTTATCGCACTCGCTGACATCCCTGAGCCCCCAAACAATGCATTCTTTTCGTATGAATACCCTAACATTTCAATTTATAATTTTATGTTTTAAATGAGTTAAATTAGAAAATACACTAATGAATGGAAGGACCTCCAATACTTCTTTAACTCTATTTCTTAAAGCATTGACTGAAAAAAGCTTCTTGTTTCAATTAACTTTCAAGTTTTTAGTAGGCCATCATGCCAGCACGTGTGAAAATGTTTGGCCAAGAAGATAGTCCATTTTTATTAGCCCTGGCGTAATCAAGTCAAATTGCTTTAAAATTTAACCCGCAGGCAAGAGTTGGCCCAAAAAAAATGTTTCTACAATAATAATTCAATCAATTTAAAACCAACACAAAACGAACCAGAAAAAGCAAGTGCAGATAGGCCAAAGACGAGCAAAAAAGGCTCAAAAGGACGAAGGACCTCACACACAACGACGAAAGTCCAATAATTCGTTATGAAGTCGATGCTAATAACGCTCCAATGCACACAATGGACATGATGACGATGATGAAGAGGAGCGACCAAAGGGATAGGCGGGGGAGTGAAGGGAGCATAGGGTAAAGGGATAGATCCACTGAAAGAAAAAGTTACATGTGGGAGTGACAAATCACAATCGAAACATTAGAGCCAAGAAACGCGAAACGGGTCGTATGTGTTTTATATTTCCAAACTTTGAAATCACTTTCTTTACCCGTTTGTTGTTTCTAGTAGTAACCTTATAATAAAAAGTATTATTTTTTTCCGTGTAAAGAAGAGGCCTGGGTCCTGGAATCGACCAGTGAGTCTGCAATGAATTTACACAAAATCGAAATCAGAAAATTACCATTATGCCAGGCAGTCAAGCCTGCTTGTGGATCTCCCTACCCCTTGGCCTTGCCACACCTACCCCAATCCCTATCCCTCCGGCTGCTCCTGTCCCTCCAATCTGTGACCCATTCATCCTGCCCAGAGATAGAACGGGATGGCCAATAGACTTGCCCTGGTCATTCAATATGACAGCAGCAATGGACCGACACGACTCCAATGCAACTGCAACTCTAACCAGTTACAAATATTGGCCAGACCTCGATTGGCGACTTTGCAATTACAGCAAAAATTGTTGTTTGGGTTTGAGGCAGCCGCAGGACATGTCCGGGCAGGCCCAGAAAGGACACACTGGCCAGAAACAACTGCCGCCGGCTAAGGACTGAGAGCCGGCACCGGCCTGGGCATCGGCATCGGCATCGGTGGTCGGCTCAGTTCAAATAACCCATTAACTAAAAACTTAATCAATTGGAACCCCAGTGTAAATGAGCTGCCATGGCTGTTGCCTTTTCCATTTTCCAATCCTCCATTTATCGACTGCTGGCCACTGACCCAGGCCGCAGGCTGGTAAAAAAAATAAGGATGAAAAGCGGAAAATTCTTCCCCCTCAAAATGCCAGTGTCCTCTCCCCATACTGGTATTAGCAATATTAATGCCGCCTATGGATGGGCGGAGGCTCAATAAATGTCAGTTGTCCCGGGGCGAAGGCAAACGTTTGTGTCGCATAATGGGGCAGTGATATTCTTTATTCAGCAGGGAAGCCTGGATATGTGGCAATCAGGAAATTGTCTAGACTTCGATGAAGAAGAGCAGTGGTAATAAAGTTTGTAAGCAAAAGTTTACTTAATACGTGGGATATGGATTGGTCAAGATATAGCCATCGCCCTAAAGGGGTCTCCATATGAAAATTTTAAGAAAATCTTAAAAAATAAAATATATTTGTAAGCTTTGATAAAGACTTATGGAGAATTAATACACAGATCGTTCAAGATATTGATCGCTTAAGAATCGGATAAAAATTGGCAAATATATAGCTTTCACATTGGGCCATATTTAGCTCGCCATACAGCTTTATTGTTTTCAATCGGGGATCCTTTAGAATATTTAACAAAAAATAGGAAAAAAAACGTTTGTTTCTAGATTTTGATTCAAAATTACAGAGAATCGATCTAAAAATCTTTTAAGTATTGAGCTCAAGAATCGGATAGTTATAGGTAAAGATATAACCTTCGCTTTGGGCAATACATTTTCAGAAAATTTTGGAAAAATATTTTATTTTTAGATTTTGATGTAGATTTCAGCGTTTCGATCTGAAAATCGTTTGTGGTATTCCGCGAAATAATCGGATTTGCTTTGGAAAAGCATTGCTTGTTTACCATCTTCGATTGGAATCTTGCATAACTTGTGAGAAAAATGGAAAAAATTGCTTGCTGGTCGAATTGCTTGAAATCGAATTATAGAAAATGTGTCTAAAAATCTTTTAATGTATTCCGCTCGAGCATCATATAGGTATTGACAAGATTGGTAAGATACAGCCTTCGCTTCAGGACATTGTAAGCTTAAAAAAAAATTTTCACCAACAAAATGTTAATTAGAATTAAAATCAGCAGAGAGTGTCAAAACTCAAAGAAGCTTTTAGTTAGAGTATTTTGGAAACCATTTCCCTTGTACCAATGACAATTAATGACCGTTTTTGCAACTTTGACAGCGTCGATAATTTAAACACTACTGCTAGCTCCGGGCGCCCCTTTTTTGGTCAAAATGTAAATACATTTATGGAACAGCACTTGCAGTCGGAGGGCAGTGGCCATTTGTTGTTTCAGCTGCAACCGTGTCCACCTTCGACGATTGCCAACAGTTTTTCGCTCGCATAAAATGCTGGCCCAAATGTATAAAAGTGTTTACTTTTTTCTGTTTTGGCCGCCCGGCTCCGCGGCTGCCAAGTGCACTCGAATGTCGAAAATGTCGCGTTGGAGAAGAACGGAAAGGAAAACAATCAAATATTGAGTGCTGTAGGTGGCCGAGCAAATAAGAAATAAAAGGGGAAAACAGGATACTGAACAACTCGGACTCATAATCCATTAGCCCAACGCCAGATGGCCAACCGATACGTACGTTTATTAATTTTGTATGCGTTTTTCACTTACCCTCTGATGGCAATAAAATCAATACGAGAGGGCCCGGCTATAACTTAACCCAATTTTTTAATATGCCAGTGCAGTGCACACAGTGCCAGTGCCAATATCTGGGCTTTAAATGTTGCGCAACAGCATTTGGTCGGGCTTCGCGGGTGAAATTGCTTTTAGCCCTTCGGTAGATGGTGGAGGGCGGATGGTGGGTGGATGGTCTGGTGGGCGTGTCACCAGCAGAGGGAAACGCAACGAAACAAACTTGATTTTTAATTAATTAAATTTTTATTTATTTACTTGGCAGCTCAGCGAATTGGGACGCCCATTCACCGGCGGCTCCTGGTGCGGCAAGGCCACTGGACCGCAATTATACTTTAGCGAAACATCCACGGTGACAGCGTCGGTGAAGGTGAGTACGCGTGCAAGTGAGAGCAAAGATTTGCCAAAGGGACGAAAATAGCCTTGGGAATCGGGCTCAGAAGCGAGCGGAAATTGTGTAACCTTCATTCAAATTATTTGGATTGCTTTAAGATTGATTTTGAGTATTTTATTACTCATTTATGTCATTTAATTTAATTAATATCGGCTCAAGTCCCATCAAAAAGCGAAAAAATGTCATCGGCAGTTTCTGCTGTTCCATCAGCAATCCTGCAATATCTGCATCAGGTTCAATTACTTGGCCAGAGCATAAAATCCTTCGAACATTCCGAACGTATAAAGTCCACCTTTTCGTTTTCATTTAAAATGGAACGAGTTTTTCCGCACACGCAGCACACGGCGTATACGTAATGTTTACTTGAGGCAGTCAGCCGACGACGTTGTTCCATTGCCACTTTTTGATTAATTTTTAAATAAACGCCTTGCCATAAAAATGGCCAAATGGACATGGTAGCATAAAGGACATGTCCTGGAAAGCGGCAGGACGAGATTCTGGTTGCTGTTGCTGTCGTCGAGATGGCGCGCATAAATTATGAAAATTAATAAAAATTCATTCGAAATGTAAGAGAGAACTACTTCAGACACTTCACTCCAGCCAGAGTGTTGATGAGGAGACGACAGGGCAATGGAGAAAAGGCAAAGAAGCAATCGCAAATTGCATAATTAAAATGGCATTGCGTGTGGCAGTGGCGATTTTTAACTCATTACCCATCCCTTCCAATTTTTTTCTGTCAGAGAGTGACGTGACTTTGTCAATGCATTTTCACATTGATTGCACTTTTCGGCAAATCAACATTTCAGATTGCATTCAATATCTAACAATTCGTTGCAGGTATTTCATCCGCCGCGCAATATCCGAGATGAGAAGCCCTTTGAGTTCAGCATACGATATAAATTTATAAGCCAGTCGGATGCAGTTGTGAGGTAAGTAGAACTGAATTTCACCGACAAACTGACAAATATCCCAGCAGCTCGAGAACTGCTCAATTGCCAATAGTTCGATGCATTTCTTTTCCCTGCTCCGATTTTCCCTAATGTCATCTGTATCCGTCAGCTTCGGCTGCCCTGTTCCATGGATGTTTCTATTTCGAAGTTTCCTGCTTAGAAACTAAAATCTTTCTACCTGAAAGAACAATGCCACTTGGTTGCCTTGGGAGTGGCTTTTCCTAGAATTTGAGGGGCGGGTAAACGGAGGCATCCTGCATAAAACATGAGTTCCGAGTACTAACTGTCTAGGAGTTCAATAGAATTCTATCCTCACCTCAGAATTTGTAGTGCAATCTATTTGTGCCTTGCGCCTAGGCATGTGTCAAATTTGTCTATTCATCCTGCTGCCTTTTTGCCAGCTTTTCAATGGGCCGCGCTTTTTGCAGAAGGTGCAAATTAGAATGAGCGAGGAAAATATAAATTGAAATGTATTTTTACGCCTGAATAAATTACACACAATTCACCAGAGAATGAGAGATTTTCAACCAAACTGGCACTCATTTTGCCTAATACACTTTAAACATTTCAATGGGTAGAAATGGCATTGGAGTTCTTGGGAGCTTTGAAACATTTTTTGGCAAAGGATATGCCAAGCCCCATTTTTGCCAGTGCCCTTAACGTTGTCCGACGTCCATGAATCGTGTGCACACCATTAGCAAACTAAACAATGATCGGAGCCCCAGGTACACCTCTCTGAAAACAGGTATATGAATATATGGACTTAGTCTAGGTGTGGGTGTGCGTGGGAAAAAGCAGGAGCACATTTTATGCAAATTTCAGGTCTTTGGGTTGTTGCTACTATTGCTACCAGCCTTAAATACCATTCAAAATGTACTCGCACGAACCGGAACGCAAATGCGAATGGAAATGACAAAACTCACACAACACTTACTGGAATTTTTGGCTAGAGAACCTGGTCAGTAACACCCCTTGGGCCCTCTTTTTCAGATACGGACTGCCCGATAAGCCGCTCGAACTTGGCCGGGTGACACCTGGCACCTATTGTACCAGGCAATTCGATGAATGCTATCGTAACAAGTGTCGCCTGCAAAGTCCAAATTATCCCGGTATGTATCCAAGGAATGTAACTTGCTATTGGACGATCCGACAGAAAGAAGTGCCGACCAGCAAACACGCCATGATTGCCGTCAGCCAGGAGAACCAGCATAAGGCTTTGGTGAAGCGGTAAGTACGGAAATGACTACACAGAAATAAAGTCTAGGTATTCCATTAAAGACACTATACTAGCTATTGAGCAAAAGCAAATACAATCAGTAGAAACCATTATTAAGTACTTGATGGTCTTTCTTTGTATACAAAGTAGGCATAGCCCTAAATATTTAGAATTTTCTCACTGTGCATCTAAAAATTCTATGCAACCTGCAGTGGAGAGCATTAAATAAGCATTACCATTCTGTCCCCTCAATCCAAACTCTATGAATGGAATGGAATACAACCAAACGTACAAGTAACATCCAAACCTACATATGTATACCTATGTATATAGGATGTGTTGCCAGGAAAGTGCATCTGCAGTTGTATGACAAATTTCAATTTAGCAAATTGCTAAGCGAAGTTCCAGTTTGCAGTTTCCAGTTTGTTAACTGACGGCAAAATGAAACAGTTTCGTGTCCGAGAATGTTAAGCATTCGTCGCCGAAAAGTTGTGTGTATATTCCAATTAAATGCAGTAAACTCAACAACATGCACATCAAATGCAATTTGTATGCAAAACTGTATTAAGGGCCGGCATGCGAAGTATGTAATTGGATTGATGGGATTAGGTGAAATGTATTTTTGATATTAGCTACCATTTATTTTCGATTTTCGAAAAGAACAACTATACCGGAGTTGCGTTATTAACTAGAACAAGCCATAAAATCAATATCCAGGCCATGTGTCAGCTGCTGATATCCTTGTATTTTCTACCAATAGTTCCTCTGAATGAAAATGTTGTTATTCAATTTCAATTTGATTGCTATATTTTGTGTCTAACCTGGCTAACCCCATGATATGATTTTTGTTTGCAGCTCGATAGCCAGCTTTAATAAAACCTCACGTTCCATTCGAGCATGGTCCGACTGTACAGGGGAACGGGATCACCTGATATTCTACGACGGCAGCTCCACCAACGATCCCGTCTTGGCCAAATACTGCGGAGGCGACTGGCTGCCACGCGTTGTTTCACGGTGAGTCCAAAAGAAATTCCCACACAAAAGTGCTCACATTTCACAGAAAATCACGATTATCCCGATGAAAGGGATGGGGAGATGGTGGAGACAGAGACGGTAGTACGACAGAGAGACGGAGGACATTTATTTAACGCCACTTCTCCCTTTTATGAAAAAGTTAAATATGAGCACAGCAAAGCTCATAATACATTTACAAGAAAGGATAGACAGACATTTTTAATGAGCATGTGTGCGTGGGTGTATGCCACTGTGTCAGGGTGTTAGTGTTGCCCACAGTGATGATACAAAGTGCTTTTTATTATAAAAATAAATTTAAAAAGTGTGGGATGCATGGCTTCTGAGGAAATAACAGAAAAGTGGGTAGAAAATTATGA
This sequence comes from Drosophila pseudoananassae pseudoananassae, assembly GCA_018153035.1. Taxonomy (NCBI): domain Eukaryota; kingdom Metazoa; phylum Arthropoda; class Insecta; order Diptera; family Drosophilidae; genus Drosophila; species Drosophila pseudoananassae. The sequence continues at coordinate 4,418,092 of JAECXR010000069.1, forward strand.
AAATTTGAAGGAAAATAACATTAATTATTTTAAATATAATTTTAATATATTTAAAGTTGGATATAAATTCTTAAAGAACTACAATATTAATTTAAGGACAAAAAGTATTTCATTTACTTTTTAGAAAAAAGATTCCCCAATGAACTATAGTTCACCTCTTTCGTTAAATACCTAATAAATCTCGCAACATATCTCTACCCAAAGTGATTTCCCAATCACGGTGATGGGATATCCTTTTTTCCGCATCACTGGTGTGTGAGTGTAGTTGTGTTTGGGTGTAACTGTTAGTGTGAGACTGTGAGGCTATGTGGAAACCGCAGCCTAGTGCACTGCACTGCAGTTTTGGCCTGGGGCACATGTGTTCCAATTCAGTTACACATAGATACAAAGACAGACTAGCTGTGCTGGGGGAGCTGGGTGGGCCTCTGTACGCCTTACAATTGTGCGCAATGCTTAAGCAAAACCGGAAATTGGGTTGCTCTGCAGACAGAAGCCAGCGGACGGGCATAGAGATCGAGCGACAGAAGGACAAAACGACAGGCGGAGCGAAAAGTGAAAAAGAGATACGAAATTCGAGATACAGATACATACAGTCGCAGGAAAAACATCCTGGCCCACATACATGAACAGAGAAATAAATAGATTTATGTTGCCGCTTGAAACTTTGACTGGGGAGCCTGGTCTATTGAAAACATTTTGATGCATGTGATTTATGCAATGGCAAAATTTTGCTCATTAGTTGCCAAGTTGCCAGCATTTAGATCATCAGCCATAAATTCTTAAAGACACCCCAGCCTTTCAGAAGCAATTTCAAGTTTCTAAACTCCCAAATGCTTCCGCCCACCTGCTGTGGCCCAAAGTTTGGCTTTAGCAATTAAAATGCAACTGCTAATCGGTGTAGTTTTAGTTTCTACATCTCGTTTCCTCATTAGTGTACTAATTTTTGTGTTTTGCGGAACTTTTCTGTTTTTCAACTTGTCGTTTCATGTTTCAATTCTGAATACTTGTTATGCTTTCGGAAGCAAATTGCATTTAAATAACTACTAATTTTGGAAAAATAAACCTACAATCCTATATAAATATTCACGTTAAATAAATATTATATTGTTTTTTCATAACTGCATAAATCATTTTATGCTAAACAAGGAATACCTACATATATCACTTGAAATACGGAACCACCGGCTCATTTGCTTTGGATTGTCATAAATTCTTGCGATTCGACTTTCCAGGCACTTAAAAACACTTCCAGGACATGCCCAAAAATGCTCGAATGCAGCCCTCAGCCACACCCACACCTTTATATAGTATCAAGTGGCCCGCCTCTGGCCATTTATCTAGTACTTGAGAATTTGTTTTTGTTGTCTTTCGGTCTTCGGTCAGGGCCAAAAGTTTGCTCTTTTTCAGTGTCTCCTCTGCTCACTTGGTGACCTCTTGAGACATGCACATAAACTCGGATTTTGGAAAGGGTTTGTGCAGCTTCAAAAAATATATAAGTTGGCCTAATAAGAGGGTGTACTAAATATTACAAGTCTTCAAGCTAAAGAAAGTCTCTCACAAAATATTATTTAATAATAATGATCGTCCAGGCTTGTGGCCCTTAATCTCTTAATGAGTTGCACTCTCGCATTTATTGACATCCTTTTCGTATCCTTGGCAAAGTCCTATAAGCCTGCACAGGTGCCATCGAGAAGGGAGGGGCTGGATGGGTGGGTGCATCAAATATGCATAGAGCGTAATATGCACATGAAGGAGAAAAGCGGACGAAGCACAAGACGCTCCAAGAGCTTGATGGAAAAGTGGGTGCCCAAGAAAAACGGCATTAAGAAGCCAGGAACGTAGCTCAAGCAACGCTTTTCCTACGTTCCACATCTCATTTTCCCAGGCGCCACCCCGCCTCCTTGGAAATCCACAACCATGCCAACGTCGTACGCGACATGAGCATACGAATTATAAATGCACACATACATCTACACTCGAATTAAACTTTTCATAAAAAATGTATAATCCACAATAAAATAACAATCTCTTTCTTATTATAAACATGTTTTGACAAATATAATTTTTTGTAGTCTAGACTAAAATAATTATATTTTAATATATTTAAGGAGATATTTTTCCCAGTGCACATACATATTCAAAGTCGTTTCTTTTCCGTCTGCAAGCTCGTGCTTTACTTCTCACCTCAGACACGGTTCTCTGACTTTGTACGAAAATCGCATATGCATACAAGGGCGAAAGAAAATTATAGAGGGGCCGGGGCGAAAGGACATGGGGTGGGAGGAAATGCTACATGAAAATTATTAATTTCCCAGTGCAACTTAAAATTGCAACAAGCCAAAGGTGCCCTGAGTCGGGGGTATTTTATTCGTTTCCCTTCTTTTTTATGTTTTTTTTTTAGCTGTGGAAAGCCAAAACTTGGAAAAGTTGCTGCAGCAGCTGTTGCTTTTCCTCTAAGTAAATGTTAATTTTTGTTAGCCAAGAAAAGAAAAACTCAAAGCGATAACTTTTTAAATTGCATATTAATTTTTTATGGCGTAAATTTTCTCCCCCTCTGCGTTTACTTTTTTGCCTTTCATCTCGAGCATTTTTTTTTGTGGTTGCATTTTGCGGATTAGTTTTTCATAAAATCGAGAGGAGATGTCGAAGGGGATGTTTGCTAATTTTCGGATAAGAGATTTTGTTTGCATAACTTTAAGTCTGATAAGACAGCGTTTAAGATAAAATATATATTGTTTTTATTTATTAAACCTCGAAAGGTCTTATGATCCTAGACTTTAATGTGGTTCTTGAAGACATTTACCCAAACTGATCTAGGCATGTCGCCATTTAGAAAATCTCTGTAACAGAAACTACATTTGCAGCTGGTTCAATCAACTGTTTAATGAGCTCGCTGAGCTTTTTGGGCTGGAATCGAAAACGTTAGCGCGGTAGCCGAAATTTCGCATAATTCACTTAGGCTTGGGTCCTTTAATCACTTGAAATTCTCGTGTGCTGTGTTAAGTGTGTCGCCCCCAACATACCCCAAATGCCAGGACCCCCGAAACCCCCAGGGGGCAACCGCAATTCCGTAGAGCCAGGTCCTCGCTGCCATTTGCGGTCAGGACACTCTGACGCTTTCGAGAAGTTTACGTGTATTGATAACCGACAAAGGGACAACGTTTTAGGGGAATCTGGGCGGAGGAGTGGAGTGGTGGGAATGTGCCATGGCCATGGATTCGTGTTGATTTTACGACACCCACAAGTGTCCCGCAGGCCATAAAGTAACCAAATGCCACGCAAGTACGCACATGCATATACACAGGCTAACAGGAGGAGATCACTTGGAAAAACAATTACCTTCAAAATGTAATTTAATTTAAAAGGCTATTTAAGTTTACATTTAAAATTCACAAAGTCTCTATATTTTTTTTATCATTATTTAATCAGTTTAAAACTGATATACAAATTTTACATTAAAATTAAATGTCAACTAATTTATAAAAACTTCATAAAAATTCTTAAGCTATTGACAATAAGAGCTTAACTGTCTTTCAATAAAATAATGTAAAGTATTTTTTAACTGCATGCCTAAAGCACATTCCCAAGAAACCAACAGCCCTCCAGGACAGAGCGTGAGGTCCACCCACCGGTTGTGTCGCTTTATTAAAAATTAATTTACTTTTCATTTGCAGTTTATTGCAATGACAAAACCATTGCAGCTGCTCCACAACGCCTGGGAGATACTGGGTCCTGCCTGGGTCTAATCCAATGCCCCATCCCGTGGACACGTTTCGCTTAAATAATAAGGAGCTTTGCCTCTCACACTTGGCCACACTTACATGTATTAAAAAGCCATTTCGTTGGCCATGTTTGATGGCTTTTGACATCGTCTGCGTGAGCGCTTGCCTTTGCGTTTGCGTTTCTTTTTAAGTGTTCAAAGTCCTGGCTTAGGTGGGTGTCTGACAGCGAGGGCGAGTGTGGCTCCAGAGCTTCCAGTTTCTGTTTTATTTTATACCCCAGCCATATTACGCATACGCCGTGTGTGCGCACCTCTTGCTTGAGCAATAAAAATTCAATTTGATGTTTAAATTGAAAACTTTGAACATAATTTATATGGTCATGAATGCGGCATGCTAACGAGATGGAAAATGTGAAGGATAGCAGGGATCGATGCGTTTTTTAAAGCATCTAAGGCAATAGTTCTTGTTAAATACTTTAAATTTTTGAAAATTTTCTGGATATCTGTTAAGAGTTAAGAGTTTTATGAACACTTGATGTCATTGCCATGGCTGGGGACTCCACCATTTCCATTTACCATAAAATCTGGCGTCGCGCCGTCTACAAATACAGAGAAATACCGGAAAGGGGTGTGGATCTGGTGGCGGCAGCTTTGGTGCAACACCCACGAGCAACTGACATTTCATAATTTTTTTGGCCAGAAAAAATCAAAAGACAAACGGCCAAATTTTTGGCCCAACTCGACTCAGTTACTTTGTTATGCCAAAAAATTTGCCTAAAACTTTTTCCACCCCCCACCCATCCAGGGAGCAGCTAGACAATGGCGAAAAAAGTTAATTTGGCAGCAAAAATGCAAACAACCAGACGGAGCGGACACTTTAAATAGCCCAAAACAAAGCAGAGTACCACTGCGTCATACTTTAGGGCGTGGTCCGTCGAAATATTTTTTTGGCAAAACGCCCACTTTGTACTTGTTGTTTTTGCCATTTCGTGGGGTTTGCTGCGTTGTTAGGTTGTTGGGTTGCTGTTTGGTCGCTGGGTTGTTGGGTTGTCGGTTTGTTGCCTCTTTCGTGGGCAAAAAGTTTACGACTTTTCTTGTTTGCCGAATTGTGCAAATTAAATTTATGTGAGCCGAAGTTTTTTCACGCCTCTAATTGGAGTGCCAGTGGCCTGGTTATGGACAAACATCATCAGCAGCGCCAACAACCAGAAGATACAGCCAGCTGCCTATGGGGCGTATGAGAGATATTGGCCAAAAGTTTTCAGATTTCTTCCCAAAAAGTTTCAAGTGGGTGTATGGGGAGGAGGCGAGCCACTTATTGAAAAGTTTCTTAGAATTTAATAGAAACAAATTTAGCCATATTGAGTTAAAGCTGTAGTTATAAAGGGATATTTTTCTTATCAGAAATAAACAGGATATTATACTAATACATTCTAGATTCCATAATTATGTAATTGATTTCTAAATTATTGTTTTTACTTTCAGTGGCCCAGAAATGTTGGTGGCCTTTCATTCCAGTCCCTTTTCGGCGCCTCTGCAGCAGGGAATCCCGAATCGAGGCTTTGAACTGGACGTGGATATACTCTTCACCGACTCTGACTCGTTTGACTTTGCCCAGGGCACCAAGAACCTGTGCGAGTTCCACATCAATGCATCGAATCCAGGTAAGCAAACAGCGCCGAGTCTCCCACAGAGTATCAATAACCATAATTATTGGCAATTAATGCGAGTCCCAGGTGCCGCAGAGGTAAACTTTCCAGAGCCGGACACTATCAACTAGGTCAGCATTTTGCATTTCCACTTTTTCCTTCGACTTTTGGAGTGGCTCCTGTTTCTGTTTTTATCGGTTTCTCCATTAAATTGCACTTTATTCTTTGCACTTCACTTCAAATTATTATTTATATTGCCTCCCAATGAGTGCCGGGCCTGAGTGAAGAGCACTCACTCCATTTCCTGTTTAATTGCCAGTCAGTCAGATGTCGTAAGCCAATTTCGACCGTGTAATCGGAGTAGTTGGCGAGGTGCTGTGCTGTGTAATTTAATGGGCGTGGACGCCACTATATAGCCCCTATTAGCCTTTGGCTCTAATCTAAGCAGCCCAAATGAGATTTTAATTAAATTCAAGGCCAGACGAAGCCCCCATGGAAATCCAAGACTAGCGCTCGCCCAATGCTATTTTTTTTGGCCGCCCAGAAGGAAAGTATGAGTAATTGCTTGGGTGGCAGATTATTCCGACGGAGATTGGAGGCTAGAAAAGTGGGTTTCCATGGGGAATATTATTCCATGGCAGGTATGGAAAAGAATAGGCCCGTTTACTTGATTTTATAGTGGAAATACTCTACCAAAGAAAATATGATTGAAAATAAAATAAATTTCTTTCAGTTTCTTCGTTAGAAAACTTTTAAATTTAGTACTCGATTAGATGAAATTATTTTCTCGAATAACTTCCAACTCCTCACTTTCCATTAATTAGTTTTTCCTTTCCCCTTGAAACTGTACTCTTTTCTAAGATGATTTTTCAGTGAAACCCCCTGACTTCTCCCTCGTTCAAAGCCTCTACCTAAGCTCTCCTTGTGGCTTAACTTTCAGTGGCTGCCAGGAATCTCGGGCTCCCTGGTCAGCAGTCAGCTGCATTTAATTGAAAAATTATTAAATGAAATTTCAGACTGCCCTTCTGGGCCGCTTTGGTAGCTCCAACTCCTCCATCTCCATCTCCATTCTTGGCTCAATCAATTTAGTGCAGCAGCCGCAGCGTTGGCCAAAAGTAGGCAACGCCATGGCAGCCGCTAATGTTCATTAATTTGCACTTAATAACTTTTGAGTAGATTTTATTTTGCCGGCCGGGCAAGTCCAAAACGTTGGCCATTCATTATATTTCCCACACACTTTGTTGGATAAAAAAAATAAAAAAAAAAAGCTAACAAAAAAATATGAAGAAAATTGAGAGGAATTCTCATTCGAAATTAGTTTTTTGGTTGAGCAAGCAATTTTTGCCTCGTTCTTGGAAATCAACTCATTCCTAGCTTTTTTGGCCAGATTCTTCCCTTATGGTTTACATAACAGCTTTTCTATTCCTTACTGATGTTCTTTTGCTTTTATTTATTTTTGTTTGCGCTCATTAACTTGCCAGCTTCTATATATACCAAAATATATACATATATAAATGGTTTGTTGTTGTTTCGGTTGGTGCTTAATTTTTGACCGTTTAACTTTTGTGAAATGCCTTTCGCCTGGCTTTCTCACTTCGGTTTTGGCTTAATGCGTTGGCTGGGAAATCGAGCAGATGTGTCTGCCATCATTAGGCCAAATTAAGTGGGAGGATGGCATTTTCAACGACCACCCCGTTAGCTATATTCATCATAGTTATAATCCGTTTGTGCTCCAAACTTTAGGATTGGAATTAATGGAAGTAAGAACTTTGACTTTTTGTCAGATGAAAGTATAAAAAAATATACATATTTTAAAGCCTAATAAAATAGAATAAACTTTAATAAAAATAAGCTTTTAGATGAAAACTTAAATTAAACCAACCCCTTTCACAAAGAAAATTAATTAAAAATATAAGCTTTTAGTGAAAATGGTGACCAAAATAGAAAATATCTGCAAATGCCTTCTGTTTGGGTAACATTTTGCGGCGTGTTCAATTAGTAGAAACCGGCAGTCGTTGGAAACATTTATTTATAATGGCCAAGGAGCATACAAGGAGGCGAAATTTGTTGGCGTGGGGTGGGAATAGCGGAAGGAGGCGGCCAACAATTCGTGCAAACAAAGCGGTATAATTGTTTTGTTATCGACACACCCATACAGAGCCAAACACCCACACAATCGCAATCACACCCCATTGAACCGCCCACAATGCTAACATTTTTGCGGAAGGGGCAGGAACGCGGCGCGCTACAAATAAATTATTATGGGGGGTGCAACATGATTTTAATTAAAGTTTAAACGAAAACCAAATATTTATCGTTTCATTTTGCTTTCATTTGTTGGCTGTGTGCGGTTTTATTTGCCTCGCCGTCCTAACCTCTCTCGATTTTTTTTCACAATACAAACAACAACATCATTAAGCATGTGTACCAGCACAGCACAAAATGCAAAAATTCAATATGCATTTGTATTTTGAATATTTGAAAATTTTAGCATAAGAACCACGGGGAAACAAGGACAATTTATTATGAGCAACAAAGGTCAATTCAGTTTTATTTATAATCATCAGGATATGGGTGTTATTTGCTTGTGTATGTGTGTCAGTTTGATTTTCAATAGAATTTCCGTAGAATATTCAATGCAAATAATGCGCTCGGCCAACGTGGCGTATGATTAATAAACTACAGACGCAGATGCCATTGGCTTTTGTTGCTTCTGTGGCAGGATGGGTATATGTAGTGAAGTTCTCCATGGGTTTCACTCATTTCGTTGATTACGTAACAAAATCTGTTGCATATTTAATTCGGTTTGATTTGGCCATAACTTTTTCAATTACGTTTAATTAAATGTGTAACTTTTCACCCAACCGGAGCCCCCGAACGAGCAAACGAACGATGAAGAAAACCCTCTGGGTTTTGTGGTGTGTCGATTTTAATTAAATTTTGTTTGCTTGTATTTTCCGCTGACAGCTCTTGTAAAGTTCCCTTAAAGCATACTAAATTCAATTGCGTTACCAACCCACCAACTCTATGGATAGCTCTATGCCATTTTGATGGGCCGAAAATGATTGTCATAGTTGCCGGGGCTAGCATCCAATTATATCCCGAAAAGGATTTTTCCGTCAGTCAGGCGTTATCTGACCCAATCAATATCCGACTTCATACCCCACTATTCAGTCTAGCTTCCCTAATTAGTGCTAATCAACTTCAGCCAAACATTCCGCATGCAATAACAGTTCACACAAGCCGGAAAAAAAACTTCCACATGCCCGTCGCCATGGAAACTTATATTCTCACATCCAGTAACGCCAATCAGGGCCAGGACCAGGACAGGGGCAATAAATTACCGAATATGAAATAGCTGTAAGATTTGCCTCGAATCATTTATGCCAACTAAGCAGGCACAGTCGGAATACACAAACACCGATGACGGGGAAAGGGAAATTGATGTTCGGACAAACTGGGAAGCAGTTCTGCTTTATGACCTCGAGTTTGACCCTCTACTGGGTGGAAAAAGTACCAGATAAAGGCTTTAACTTTAATATTTTAACTAATATCTCACGCCTCCAAATTAAATTGTATTTTTCATGACCCAAATTCATCATCTACAGTTTGATTGTTGTTTTGGCATTTTTCGTTTCATTGATTTACGGATTACTCCTTATGGCATAGTTGGGGGAAAACCACCCAGCTTCCACCCAGCTTTACTTCCTGCTCCTTTCCCAAATAACTCGTACAATGCCGCTCCGCTCTCAGCTGTTATTACACCTAAAGTTTTGTAAAGTTTTTGGGCAAACTTTAAACAAAACCTTTCAATTTTGTTGCTTTCTTTTTCATTTTTCTTGCCAAACATTTGTGAAAATTTTCCTTTTTAATTTCCCAAAGTCAACAGACGAAAACAAAGAAAGAGAAAGCCAACAATGAAGCGTGGAGCGGCGGCCGAAGACAAAGGAAAGTTATGTTTTAAGTGATTTTTGTTAAAGAAAGTTAAATGAAAAGGTCTAATATTAGTTATAAAATATGGGAAATGTATACCTTTTTAAAATACTATTTTTATAAATTTTCGCAAGAAAATAACTTCCATATCAGTTCCATTTCAAAGACTCTTGACTTCTGGCTTACAAGGATGTGCGGCGCCAAGGATATGGAAATTGAACTGGGAAGCTGGCGAATATTTGCTGTTTAGTTTGCTTATTGAGTTGCAATTTTGTTTGCAATCAGCGGATGGTACGAGGGAGCAATGGAAAACAACAACACAAATGGCGGGGGACGAGGCAAATAGCAAATTAGCATATTTGCACATAACGGCAAAATTTTATTTGCATTCAAATGTGTGTTTCTACGGATGTATTTGTGCCATCTGTGTGTGTGTGGGTCTGCGTGGGTGTATGCGCTTTTATGTAATATTTGAATATCAATATTTGAACGAGAATTTGTCAATGAAAATCGTTGTTGCTTTTGCCTGACTTTCTAAAATATTAACTGTACGAGATATTTTTCATTTTTATTATTTGCGGGATTTGATTTTAAGTCAAATATTGAAAATACGGCAACTTGTTTATTTTAAAATTTATTCCGTTTAACAGAGATGCGTTGTTGGTTTATTTTAAAGTGCTTTGAATGAAATATATGTGGCAACAGTTGGCCATATTTCCATCATTCAATATTATCGAGCCAGCTCCACTTCTTCACACAATTAATTGGCTGAAAGCTTTGGCAACTTAATTTTCCATGGAAATTAATTATTAGAGCAAACACAAAATATTCGGAATTTTGCATTTTGGGACACACGGGGCATGCCTCTGAATATATTTATTAAGCTACTTTCGGTGGCCCCGAGCTGCAAATTTTGTAATTTTTGGTTTTGGGGCTCTCTTCGCCAGAACATAATTAACTTCCTCGATGCGATACATACACTTACATATGGTCGAAAAATGTGGATTAAATAGGGTCGAGGGATGGTACAAAAAATTAATGTGTTTGTTTGTTTCTCTTGTATTATTTATTACGTATTATTTGCTTGGCTTTGCTGGTTCGATCATATTTTGCTTTGCATTTGTGATTTCTGATAGAATTTTAACACCTAAAATTAGATTATTTATAAGTTAAATGAATTAATTCAAGACAAATATTATAATGCAATTCTAATAAAAATTACACATTTATGTATGTATCTTTAAATAAAAACAATTAAATAGTAATAAAAACATCAGGTATATTTTCTTAAATTGAAATAATATCAAAAGAAAAACCAATGTGCAGCCAAAAAATGAATGAAAATCATCCCAAAAGCCCCTAGCGCATTTATCCATTTAATGTTGAATGACCATTAGGCTTATGGCGATTTACCGGGAACTCAACAAAAACCGAACCGAATCAGCATCCATCAAATATGTGTGACAATCCATTAAGTGATATACACACATATATTCACTCTCGAACCCTCTTGCATTTTAAATGGCAACAGCTGAACAGCTGGAAAGTGGACCTGGCTCTGGCTAATTGTTTGAATGTGTTAAATGTAATGCAGCATAAAACAAAAATAAACAGGCCCAAACCGGGGGCTCCCTCGCGCCCCAAATTGATGTGCATAATAGCCGGAGGATATAGTGGTCTATTTAATTTACGCGGGATGGGGGAAGGGGCTTACCCGAAAATTGAAAAACAACAACTGCTTCATCAGCGGCAATCCAATAAACAATCAACATTCCGAGGGGATGAATGGAAATGGTAATAGAAATTCTACTCAATCAGCAGTAGTTAGCCAGGATTCTCCCTTTTTTCCTCCAATTCCAATGCCGATTTCGAAACAGAATCCGTAACCGGATTCGAGTCCAACTATTCCCGCCTCTCGGGCAATCAATAAAAGTAACACCCCATAATTTAATGCCCCAAATGTGTTGCGACTACATTTTGTGGTTTTCGGCTTCGACTGCCACACCCATACCACAAAAAGGGAGGAAAAAATTCGCAAAAGCCAACATTCCATGGCCATCATTCGCCAAACGCCAACGGCCCAAATGCACTCTAATAATAAATCGCAAAAATAACAATTTTATTGCCAGCCCTTGCGGTTTCAGCTACTATCGTCCTACCTGGCCGAGAGTTTCCCCCCCGAAAAATTATATGGAAAAGCACCTGACTGCCGACTGCCACTCGATAGTCACACTTTATGGCCGGCTGATAAGCATATTATTATTATTGCTACTATTACGCACCCACACACAGCTTGGCTTTCGAATCGCAATGCCTTGAATTTATTCCAGCCCTGTAGGTATACGAGCCTTGTATGTGGGTGGGAGGAGGTATATATGGAGGTATACTCCCATTGTTGTATGGCCCCCGCAGTCAGCGCAAATGTGTCGAAGCTAAATTTATTACCACCGACTCGTGCCTGCTAAATCCAGCTGAGCACCAGTCACAATTAGAGATGAGTGCGTGAGTTACAGTGGAGCTACTAAAACAGGTTGGATGTATGTAAGATTTCTTAGAAATGTACTTCTTAGTAATCCAAACTTTTACATTATAAAGGTTTCATAAAAAAACTCTTACTTCTTGAGATATTAATGTATTTTACTACACCATTCACCGTAAAGGCCCCAACACGCTTACATCCCTAGCCGAAAGTGCTCTCGGCCATCTGTTAACTAATTCACATGCCATGGCAGAAATGTCCAATGATTACATTTCATGTGCCATATGCATTGCCGTACTTTCATATACTCTCATATCCATACATATGTAGCCATCCATGTGATCATTGGTACATAAGGTATATCTCTTCACTGCGGAGGGCAGGCGATTATTTTGAGCATTTTAGTTGCCATGTGAAATCACAATTCCCCAGCGAGTTGAAAAATGTTATTGAGATTTCTGTTGACAGTTTTGACTGCAAATTTAATGAATGTTCACTTTGGTTGATCCACAAAAGGTCCCACCGAATCGTACACTCTCTCATGCATTCGAAATGCGAGTTAAATTTGATTTGTTTATTTCCAAATGGCACAAAATGGAATAAACAATGGATTTGAGGTTTCAGAAGCAATGTATTTATTATTCGTAGAATTTCTCATACACGCCCTCGAATGTAGGCAACACTTTTTTAAACTCCCATTCAGCTTCCTCGAAGGAGCAAGAACAGAAGCTCAAGCTACGCTCATGTTTAAAGGCCACTTTACTTTTATATGCCACAACCAGCGAAATGTGACAATAAAAATCTCATAAAAACGTATTACTTAGCTGGCACACTTACACACACACACGGTATATCGCGATGCAAAGGACACAATAAGCAAACATTACACGGAAAAAAAATATCCTTGCTATATAAACTCCGTGGGTAATACCATTTAATCCTTTAAAATGGAATAAAATTCCTCTGATTTTATGGAAAAAAATTCGTTCCTTTCAGTGGATTGAAGTGTTAGACGAAGAAGTAAGGTTAGAGCTCAAACAGACTTCATTCTTCAACTGGGGGCTCCCCCAAAAAAAAAAATCAAGCTCGTTCGGGCGACAACTTTTGCCTGTGGCAGCTGCAGCAACTTTTCCCAGCTGTCTGCCACTCGATGCGGCACGGCTCACATCAAAAGTCTGCCGCTCTCCCGCCACTCCGGCGAGTAGGCAAGTTGGAAAAGCTGTCGCAGCGGCTAGAATCGACGCAGGTGTTATCATCGATACCGTTGACGATTGTTTCCTTTATATCGACTGGCACTTCACCACCCCCACCTGCGCCCTATAGCGCCCCCACCCCCCTTCCTTTTAGCCAGGATTCCTGCTGCCGCATTGCTGCAAAACGTGGCGACTTTTGCCAATTGAAACGCCGAGTAGATGTTGCCTTTGCTTTTTGCCTTTGCTTTCGATTCGCTTCTCTGCTTTCAACTGTTTTTTGTGGCGTTGTTTTGCTTTTGTTGCCTTTTTTAATTTGTCACTTGAATCAAAAGTTGCCAAAGTTGTCCCGAGTGAGTTGCAACAGCTCTGGAGGAACTCCGGCCTTCGGTTTGCTCTGCGTTGTTCGCCCGGTTCGTTTCGCCGCATCTTTGTTGCCTTTTGGCAACTTTAATTAAAGCCAAGTGACGGAATTGCAATATTAGAAGCTTTAACATTGTGTATACGCCACGAGTGCGTTACAAAGTTGGCTTTTCTGAATTCCCGGCATCTGGAGGGAAATGAAAATGCCAATAGAGTTTGGGAAACTAAGGCATTCCTATAACTTGGATAGAGTCGGGCGCTATCTTTATCAGTTATTAAATTTTTTGATATTTTTGTAATAAAAAAAATTAAACTGCTAGTCCCTGAGCCAGCCACATTGTGTAAATTAACCTAAATCACTTGTAAGCCGCTTGTCACACAACGTTCTTAGGACATATTAAAAAACGTCGAGAAGCCGAGCGATTGCGTACAACATGGTATATATAAATATACATACATCTATCTATATATATACGTATATGAATATTATAATCCCAGACTACCATCTCACTCACTCTCGTCCTTTTTATCCTTTGCAGATGATGTACTCTTCTCGCGCCGCGGCCGCATGGGGCGCATTGTGAGTCCGCGTCACACGCTTCCGCCGAATACGACATGCACGTACCACTTTCACGGATATCCTGGTGACCTGATTTGGTTATCGTTCACCAGCTACAATCTGCAGATACTGCAGCAGGCGATACACGACAACAATACGCTGGGACGGGTGAGTCGGGCGGGGCGCCGGTGTTTGCATCATAAAGCGTTTTGCGGAACGGCTGTTCGCTGGGGAACACTCGGAAAAAATCGATTTTTTGATAAAAGAAATCAATAATTAATATTATTTGATGGATATAGATTTTTTATGGATTTCTTCAATTATGATTTATTTTAAACTTTGATCAAAGTAACTTAAATACCATTCTGTCATTAAAGATCATAATGTTTTGAGTTTTTAAATTTTTAATTATTTTTATCAGTGCTTAAGTTTGCAACGCCTGTTATAGTTAACCGTTTACATAAATGCATAAAATTTTCACCCGGCGAAGGGCTGGGTAGGTGGCTGGGGTAGCTTCCACAAGTTTGCCGTGGCACATTGTCTCTTAAATGCATTGCGTCTCGCCAGCGGCGTCTCCTCCGTAAGGCCATTGTCTTCGGTCTCCTTTCGGTCTCCCCTAGCTCCCTGCCATATCCTTTTATACATGTTTTGCTATTAGTGCCAGTCGGTCGACACTTTGTCTCTACTGGCCAATTAAAAATGCAGCTATAGAAATACATCGTATGAAATGTATAATTAAGTGAAAGCTTACGCAACTCCTAACGAGACATTTTTGAGTCTGAAGTCTGCCCGTTGGCAAAAGCAACTGCGTCGGAATGCGACATTGCCAACAAAAACAAAGGGCCATTATAAGGATCTGCCATCTCTTTTTCCACCTGGGGTTTCTCCAGGGAACTGAAAAAAGAGCTTTAAAACTAAAATCTCATTAAAACACATCTGTGTAGTATCTCTCATTAAAGTCACTTAAATACCTCCACATAATTTTTAATAAATACCCCTTTTTTCTCCCCGTGTTCTCATCATAGTGGCGTGTGCATTTTAAATGTTCGTTGTTGCCTGCCTAACGGTCCGTGAATTGTGTCAAGGTAGAATTTTGAGTTCACCTAGACGAACTACGATAGCGCGTAATGTCGGGTCAGTGAGTGCCTCAAAGGCTGTGAAGCTGGAGAGCCAGTCCCCGGTGCCCAGATACCCAGAGATACCTGAATGGTCATTTAGGCTAGGCCAGGCGTAAGTTCATTTGAGTGGATGGAAGCCCAGCGACAGGTGTTCGTGGTCTGATTTATGTGCGAGGGCTCTCCTTTATGCTTAAGCTCGAGTCATTGAGGAAATGATAATTCCAAAGTAAATAGAAAATTAAATTGAAACATTCCAATCGTGGAAATTTGAAAAAAAATTAAAAGAACAAGAAAGGAAATCTAACTTCGCGCAAAGCCGAACTTATATATCCTTGCCAAAAATCCTTGCCTTATCCAAAATCTTTCAGCTTTCCCCTATTTCGATTTCCCACCATTCTGCATCGAAATCCTGAGACAAAATATTTTTTAGATTTTTTGTCCATTTTTCGTGAACCCTTGAAAATGCGGTTTTCCCTTATGGGGCCCACAGTGATGGCTAGATCTTCCCCAATTCTCATCCGATTCTCAAGCGGAGTACCTTAAACGATTTCTGGGTCGATTTCCCACCATTCTGCGACAAAATATTTTTTACATTTTTTGTCCATTTTTCGTGATGGGATCCCTTGAAAATGCGGTTTTCCCCTCTAGTGCCCACAGTGATGGCTATATCTTCTCCAATCATCATCCGGTTCTCAAGCGGAGTCCCTTAAACGATTTCTGGGTCGATTTCCCACCATTCTGCATCAAAATCCTGAGACAAAATATTTTTTAGATTTTTTGTCCATTTTTCGTGAACCCTTGAAAATGCGGTTTTCCCCTCTAGGGCCCACAGTGATGGCTATATCTTCCTCAATCATCATCCGATTCTCAAGCGGGATACCTTAAACGATTTATGGGTCGATTTCCCACCATTCTGCATCAAAATCCTGAGGCAAAATATTTTTTACATTTTTTGTCCATTTTTCGTGATGGGATCCCTTGAAAATGCGGTTTTCCCTCTAGGGCCCACAGTGATGGCTATATCTTCCCCAATCATCATCCGATTCTCAAGCGGAATATCTTAAACGATTTCTGGGTCGATTTCCCACCATTCTGCATCAAAATCCTGAGACAAAATATTTTTTACATTTTTTGTCCATTTTTTGTGAGGGATCCCTTGAAAATGCGGTTTTCCCCTATAGGGCCCACAGTGATGGCTATATCTTCCCCAATTCTCATCCGATTCTCAAGCGGAGTACCTTAAACGATTTCTGGGTCGATTTTCCACCATTCTGCATCAAAATCCTGAGACAAAATATTTTTTAGATTTTTTGTTCATTTTTCGTGATGGGATCCCTTGAAAATGCAGCTTTCCCCTAAGGGGCCCACAGTGATGGATATATCTTCCCCAATTCTCACCCGATTCTCAAGCGGAGTACCTTAAACGATTTCTGGGTCGATTTCCCACCATTCTGCATCAAAATCCTGAGACAACATATTTTTTACATTTTTTGTCCATTTTTCGTGATGGGATCCCTTGAAAATGCAGCTTTCCCCTAAGGGGCCCACAGTGATGGCTATATCTTCCCCAATTCTCATCCGATTCTCAAGCGGAGTACCTTAAACGATTTCTGGGTCGATTTCCCACCATTCTGCATCAAAATCCTGAGACAAAATATTTTTTAGATTTTTTGTCCATTATTCGTGATGGGATCCCTTGAAAATGCGGTTTTCCCCTATAGGGCCCACAGTAATGGCTATATCTTCTCCAATCATCATCCGATTCTCAAGCGGAATACCTTAAACGATTTCTGAGTCGATTTCCCACCATTCTGCATCAAAATCCTAAGACAAAATATTTTTTAAATTTTTTGTCCATTTTTTGTGAGGGATCCCTTGAAAATGCGGTTTTCTCCTATAGGGCCCACAGTGATGGCTATATCTTCCCCAATTCTCATCCGATTCTCAAGCGGAGTACCTTAAACGATTTCTGGATCGATCTCCCACCATTCTGCATCAAAATCCTGAAACAAATTATTTTTTAAATTTTTTGTCCATTTTTGTGATGGGATCCCTTGAAAATAGAGTTTTTCCCTATAGGGCCCACAGTGATGGCTATATCTTCCCCAATCATCATCTGATTATCAAGCGAAGTACCTTAAACGATTTCTTGGTCGATTTCCTACCATTCTGCATCAAAATCTTGAGGATCCTTATGATACAAACTTGCATCGTTGCCAATCGTTTTGCCAAAAATAGAATCCATAAAAAATCAGAACTCTTTAACTGTAAAAAGACCAAAGTTTCAGCATTTCAGATTAATCAGTTATTACGGCCGATCACGGCCGTTCCGGAAAGGTGTGTGCAAAGTTTCAAGTCGATAGTTTTCAAACTGAGAGACTAGTTTGCTTAGAAACAGACAAACGGACAGACGGGCTTATATCAACTCGGGTAGTGATCCTGATCAAGAATATACATATATACTTTATAGGTTCGGAGATGTCTCCTTCACTGAGTTGCACACTTTTGACCAAAATTCTAGGATAGTGGTATAAAAATACAATATATATTTACTTCAAAATGTTACTAAGAAAATCTTTTAAATAAAAACTTTAAGTGATACAAGTGATACAAACATCCACTAACCAAAGACACTAGCTGAGTCCTAGTATTGTAAAATAATTGTGTCTGTAAGTTGAAACTGTTGTCGATTTTGCCAGCTCTAGATCCAGGTGTTTGTTACCTTGTGCCACGCTAACTCTGCCCCTGCACCTGTCCACTTGGTTTTTGATCACAGGACACAAATGGCAGGTGGAATGATACGGGGGTACGTGTCAGCGCTTTGTGCGGTCTCATAAATGTCGTCGCATTACAAGTATTTTCAACATTTCACTGCAGCCATACTCCAATCATTCCCATTCTGCCATTTTTTGTTTTGTGTTGGAGTTTTAACTTTGCTTCTTAATTTAAAAAGTTTGTTTTGGCCCGCTTTTTGTTTCTTTTTTTTTGTTTTTATTTTTTATACGTTTATTCTTTTTTAGAAAAGTCCCATTCACTTGTTTGTGAGCTTGTTGTTGAACCCCACACCGGTGGAAACAAAAAAAATGGACGAGTATATATAATGTTTCGCCCACGTCCCCCCCAATGACTTCAGCTTGCTCCACCTGCCCCACTGCGTTGTTGTTTTTGTCACTTATTTTTTTGTTGCTGTTTCTGTTAAAAAATTCATGAACTGTTTTTTGCCGTTTCCACTCTCGTTGTCCCGCCCACCGGAGTCGCCTGCTTTGTGTTTTATTTTTCACATATTTTTGTTCTGTCACTTTTTATTGTACTCCCGTTTGTTGTCGCTAAAAAGAGGGGCTGAGTGGGCGGTAAACTGTTCAGTGGGTGGTGGGCGGTAGGTGAAAAGCACAGAGAAAAATGGCTATCACTTAAAAAAAGTTGAAAAAAGATTGGTTAGGTCCTGCTATTTTCTTTGGCTTTGTTTTAAAAGAAAAACCTGTAAGGTTTCTTTTTCAGTGTATGGATTGTAGGTGTTACTGCAAAGTTGTCTTGCTTTATTTTACTCGACACTCCCCCCACTCTACGATTTCCCATTTTTTCGGTTTTTTTTTTGTTTATTTGTGTGCTTCTGGCAGCTTTTCATTTTTCGCAATTTAAAGTGTAGGTGAGGCAACTGCAATTGACACGGACAGAAAGAGGAACATCCTTGGGGCGGCGCGAAAAAGTGGGAGTGGCCCAAAAAGGGAAAAGGCAATTGTGTGGGTGTTATGTGCCGAGAGTTCAGTCTCAATTCATCTGGCATGGGGTTGCCAAATTAATTGGAACAGAAATTTTATAAGCGTTTTCATGAATCTGTCTACCAAAAATAAATTAAGATGTCATCGTGCTATTTTGGAATGCGTCTAGACAGAGAACGACCTTGGGAATGTGTGTGAAAAGATGTTGGCAACTTATCTGATTAGACGACAGGTGAGAAGTCTAAGCAGCAAACATTTCTCCTTCCCAGAGAGTCAAGGACCTTGAGTGTCCTTTACTCGTGTGGCTTAGTCTTTGGAATTTTCAGGCCTTGAGTGAAATGAAATATTTATGCAATTCTTGAAAATTGGCTGAAAGAAGATAATAAATATCTCCTGATTTAATCATTTTCTTTAAGATTTCCCTCTTTAATTCCAATTTAAAATGTACCTTGGAAAATAGCCTCCGCAAAGTTCTGAGAAATCACCGAAATGAAATGAACAGGGCCAAGGGCCTTAAATGGCTGTCAGTTAGTTTCTGGGCCGACACTTTTCGAAGTCAGACAGGCAGCTTGCCCGCGTCCGGAGTCTGTTACTTTAGTCAAGCCACAGCTGTTTGCAACTGTCTTTTCCATTATTAACACAGTCAACAATAATCAGGGCCTAGGAACTGGAATGGAACGGAATGCGAAGGGAAAACATAAACATTGTCAGCCAAGGAGGCGTCTAGGAAAAATATTTAATGCCTGCAAACAACAACAGCATCGCCGACAAGGAGACTCCGAAGAATGCAAAGACTGTGACAACATATAGTGGGTAGTGCTGGGTCAGGGGTGTCGTGCGGGGCACAGTGACAGACGACAAATAACTCACACTTGCAACTGTTTGAATATGACATATGACAAAGAAGAGTGGTGAGGGGGAAACTAACAAAGGATCACACAGACCCGTCAAAGAAAAAGCATGAAAAACGCGTGGAGCTTAAAACAAGGCAGGACCTTCATGTACTGGAAATAAAACTTAAGGACTTTAGGACTTGACAACAAATTACCTTCTTTAATTTTAATATTATTCTTGAAATATTTTAAGTTTTTTTATATACTGTAGTATTTTGTAAAAGCTACTATAGATTTTTTTCGAGTGTTTAGAAAAAATAATGTCAACAAGAGAATTAAACAATAACATGTGTTCTTCTTTATATCGTTACATCCCATCTCTGTTTCTAGAGCGATCTGCCGCCTTGGATAACCCGCCTGCGGATGTGGGACAGCTATGGTACGTATGTGCCCATGAAATCGACAAGTTCAACCACCGGGCAACCGCCCCCGCCTCCCCCCGTGGCCTCATCCGCCGACGGAGGCAAGCCCACTCTTCTAAATCAGAGCAATTACGGCAGTTACTACTATAGTGCCAGTAATCCGAAGCTAAACCGAAATCTGAGAGTGAACATCGACAACGCCTGGAACCCGGTGGACACCTACATCTACGGGCCCACTCAGTCCAGTGTCTTCAACCAGGAGAACAAGTACAGTGGCTACCAGGGCGGTGGACCCGGGGGCGGAGGATCGGCCGGCGGGGCGGGCAAACAGGTGGGCGGCGTCAAGGATAGCCTTAATTTCATTTCGAGCGGCAAGTCCTCGAAGGAAGTGTCCGCCGCCGCTGTGGTCAGCTCGGACCGGAACAGTGCCATCGCCCTGATGAGCTCCAAGGGCAAGAGACGCCTCATGCTGGAGATCTACGACTACGAGACGCCCAAGCTCTGTGATCACACGGCCATCGGAAGTGGCGTGAGCGGAACCAGCGCCATTATGGGCGGAAACAAGCAGAGGCCCTGCAGTCCCCTGGAGAGTTACGTCAGCACCGGAAGGGATTTGGTAAGTTGTCTTTATTTGATCCTTGATTTCGATTTTGGCAGTCGCTGTAATTAAAGACTCCAAGTTAGTCGCCCGCCCGAAAGTATGCAATTCTTGTAGCTCTGCCAACGAAAACAGTTGCCTACCTTTAGGCTTCGTTTGCTATCACAACGAAATAAAGGAAAATAAGGACCCAAGCAAAGGACTTTTCTAATTTGCCAGTGCCCGCTGTTTTTGTTTGTTCGCCGTGTGCCATGGCTTAAAAAAATATAAATGAAAATATAAGGAAATTCGGCTTTTCGACTTGTCAAGTAACGAATGCCAAATGGCTGGGTGCCTGAGTGCTGAGCTCTGGGTGCCGAGTGCCCAATTTGCCACGCCCAAGGGCTCTCACAACAAACACAAAAATGCCAAAATACAACTGAACGTTGGCAGTTATCAAGGGGGTGGGCTGCTTTTTTTTTTTGGCAGAGTGCAGAACGCTCCGTGTTTGCTTTAAACTTGACAAAATTAATCAAATTAAACACTCGACTGCATCGCCAGACGTGCACAAATAACGAAGGAGCATTCCTGGGGGCGTGTCCCACGGGCGGGCGCCAAATTCAAATTCGCCAAAGCACCACAGCGCACAAAGGCAAATACGAGGGGGCGACTGGAGTGGGTGGTGACTGGGTAGTGGGTGGGCGGCAGCGGGCTGGATTTGGGGGTGGTGGCATGCACGGACAAACAGACAACCGCAATAAGCTTGCTTAGCCTTTTTGACGTCGCTCGGCGTTAACAAATATGAACTGCAAATATTGTGATGCCAAATTGAAGCCTTTGCGCATTGTGCAACTGCTGCACTGAAAAAAAATTGACTAGAAATAACACAAATCTTTCTCATAGAAGATGGTATAAATATCAAATAGAAACATTCAGTTAAAAATCAAACAAGAAAGTTTCCCAGTGCAACCAATCACTCAAATACCAAAATTTTTTATTCCAGAAACTCGAGTTCCACACGCATACGGGCACCGCCTTGTTCCCGGCCCAGTTTGCCCTGAATTACGAGTTTGTGGACACGGAACAGGGCGGAGAAACCTGGGCCGGACGACGCGGCGAGGATCCTGTGCCGCCACTATGTTCCCGGGTCTTCCGCAAGAGAAAGGGCAACATCCAGGTGCCAAGAAACGTATTCCTTTACGGACGTGGAGGAGCCAAGAATATCACTTGCCTGTACCGCTTTGAGGCTGGTCCTTCGGAGCGGGTTAAGCTGGTCCTGCACAACGTGTCCTTCGGCGATGGTACAGCCTGCACCACTGACTCGGACTTGCATACGGGCAGACCTCGCTGCAATCAACTGGACCCCGAGGGTCGCATCACAGAGCTCAGATTATTCGATGTCCCCTTCAGGGACGTGAAAATCCAGCTGGGCTGCTTCTGTGACAATTCGAGTGCCCTGTACAGCAATGCACCGCTCACCTTCGTCTCCCATTCACGGATTATGGAGCTTACGTTCACAGTCACGAGACTGAATATATCCGAGGATTTTGCAGATGTATTTTTCTCAGCTTCGTATGAGTTTAAACGGCAGCCGGATTGCAGGAAGCAGCTGAAGCTGAAAGGCGCCGGCGGCGAGGATGATTTAAAATATCCTCTGAAGACCCAGGATGCCAGCTGTGAGGGTCTGGCCTGGTATATCGAGGCTCAGTCTGCCGAGAGATCGCTTTTCGTCCAGACTTGGGGTGCCTATCTGCCGGTGGATCCCACCTCCGAGGATGCCATGCGGTGTCACACAAAGAATCGATTGATGGTTTACTCGGGACGACCTTTGAGGCCCATGAGGGTCGTGTGCCCAGCCCAAAGTGGACCCAGGCCAACTTCTCTTCACATTTTCTCCGAAGACTGGACCAATGGACAGCCCTTGTTCCTGAATAAGTAAGTCTTAATCCTCTAGAATTATATTCTTTATCAAATATTTAAATATTTCAAACCCAATTCAACAATGCATTTAAACCCAATTCCTTAGAATTGTGATGTTCTGAAATAAAGCCGTATTTGCTACAATTTCACGCTATGACTTCGCCCACACATCCTGCCTGACCAATTACCCATTCCCCTTGAAAATGAAAACGCCCAACATCTCTTCAAGCGAAATAAAAATGGGAAAAATAAGGAATTTCAAAAAGGAAACTGAAACGGACTTGAAAACATTCAAGCCTAATGGCATGCCGACTGAGATTCCTCTCCATTATAAGTGCATATGAGCTAAGACTACTCGAACAACTGGGCACTACACAAAAAGCCTCTTAGTTTGAGTGTATTTGGGAATTTTTCGCTCAAAATTAATTGCATTTTAATAGTTGCTAATATTTCAGGAGGAAAAACTTTTGCATTTCTTGCACAACCACCAGTTATGCCAAACTCGACACTCACCTCGCCCCGGAGCTCTATCAAAGAGTTCTGCTTAAAAATGCAATAACAGGAAATGGCTACGACGGCAACAAAATACAGGAAATTGAGCGCAAAGAAATATGCTATATAGTAGGAGCAGGGAAAAAAAATGGAAACGTAAACGAGACGAAGTCCAGGCAAACAAACATAGCCGTCGGACAGGAGCACATGTAGACAATGGCGGTCAAGAAAATAGAGAAAATTATTTGAACATTTAAAAAATCGAAAATCCATTGTATTAATCCACAATCCACACAGAATAATACATATATATTTTTTTTAATTTAAACAAATGTAAAAACACTTTCAAACAATTTTTTTTTAACTACATCCCAACTGGATACCTTCTGCTGTACAAATGGGACATGCAAAACGACCATGAGGCAAAGACAGGTGGAAAATGCCAAGGGTAGAGCGGAAGGTGTGGCATGAATACAGGTAAAAGGATATTTTACCTTCTGGAACTTGGCCGTATGTGCTCCGGCAATTTATGTCCAAGGTGCGTGCCACCGAAATGAACCGTTGAACCTGGACTCGTTGGACTCGTTTCTTAGGGGAAAACTCTGGCCAGTTGACCAAGCTCTCTGCCCCGCCTGCTTTTAACGTGTTGCCATTAAATTTTATGGTCAACTTTATCCTTTTTTTCCTGTGCTTTCGCCCATGTTTGCATTTTGCTCAATTTTGTCGCCGCAAAACATAAAAAAGAGAGTGGAAAAGCATACCGAGTGGCACAAAAAAGGAGAGAAGAAGATATTGCATTGTGGACGACATGTGAAAACATATTTTTATGGGACCCCGAAGGGTAATTGGACATTGCACTGGATATCCGTGCCGGCTAATGAGTGTGTTGAGCCTTTTTAGATAATTAATTGTCAGCTTTTCAACTCGGCTGTGAATTAAAATAGCCAAGCTCAAAAGCTTTATAATTTTACGAGTGAAAAATGGATAATGTGATAAAGGATATTTTAAAGACCCCGAATGTTAAACCATAATGCAATTAACTGGACCAATTTTTTGGTTTTAGACGAGTGCTGGAAATCCAATTCTCGGGAGGATCTTTCTCGCAAACTTTGATGGCTAACTCGCTTAATGCGCGACTTAAGCCAACTCTGAATAAGATATTTTGTCTATGGAAACTAGAAAGTTGCGCGTAATTAGTTGCACTTGAGCAACTACTGGCAGTGGAGGTACCAAGATATCCAAGGATACCCAGGACGGCATATCCGTCCAACCGCCCATTTCATTCCCTGGCCAAAGAAATTGCCACAAAAGTTATGTAGAGCATGACAGAAGCGGTGGGGTATAGCGTCAGCCTCTTCCTAAAATGTTTACAACTTCTGCCGGCTATTTTTGCGTATCTAACACTAAAAAAAAATATATTTTAATTTTAGAAAAAATCAGGGCTTAGGCTTTAAGAAAAATTTATCAATACATTAGTTTTAAAAATTAACATTTTACGATAGGAACTTTTTCCAGGAACTTGACTTACTTTATTCAAGTGTTCTAAACATATTTCTTAATTTATCCCTTATTTTGCAGACCCGTTAGCCTGGTGCTGGAACCCATTCTCAAGGAGCCCGGCGACATAGCCTTCACGTGGCTGGAGATCCATCGCACCAAGAACGCTCTTCTGCAGCAATTGGACCTGCATGTGAATGCAAGCGTAACCACGGGCCTGGGCAGCCAGTCCTCTGCGCCCACTTCCCATTCGGGTGGCGGCGGAGTTGGCGGCCTGGGTGGGGCGGGCACGGGTGGTGCCGGAACGGGAAGCAATGCCGGAGGCTCTGCAGGCGGGGCGACGGCCAATGAAACGCTGAACGAGTTCGGCTTCTTTCCCAAGGAGTCGGATTGCGAATACAAATGTCCTGAAATTGATGCATGCATAGCGGCCAGCCTGTGGTGTGATGGTAAGTACAGATTGCAACTTGTGGCCACAGTCGTTTTTCAGAGGGTTGACAGAAGGGTTTCAATAAAGTTTTTTGGGCTTGACTTTATTGGGTTTCTGTAAAGATATGCTGAAATATAGAAAAAATGTCCTTTGCTTAATAGAATGTTTTACGCAGACCCATATATTCAAGCTTTTTAAGTCTACATATAAGAAACAAGTCAAAATTTTCCATTCCATTTAATCAAACAATTGTCTAAACAATATACCACATTATATTGACTGAATACCTTGGCTAAACGGTTCTATTTATTCATTAAAATAAACTTAAATTTCTAGAATGTCTCGTAGAGTTTATACTAAAGCTCTTAAGCAACCCTCTTAGCCGGATGCTTTGCATTATTTGTACGTGATTTGGCGCTCGGGCTTTGGCTTTCCATTTGCAACTTGCGCCCGGAAAGCAGGCAACCAAAAATTTCACTTGTGGCCGGCTTGTCTGTTAATTTCAATGCAAGCTGTCCACGTTTTTGTAATCAGGCAAAGTTTCCTGACAACTGAACCACTTCTGCTGGTTGCAGCAAGTCGCCTCTTTGGACTGGTAGCTGGTGGGAGCTGGCTGGTAGCCGGTGGTTGTACGTTGTTGGTTGTTGGACAAACCCGCAGCAGCAAAACCCCAAAATGTCTTGCACAAAAAGTTTGTCCCAGTCCGGCGGCGGCAACCCAAATGGCCGCAACAGCTGTGCCAAACTTATTTGCAATGCACTTGAGAGATGAAGAGTTGAGGAAAAAATTGCTGCAAAAATTATAAAACACTCATACACCAGTCTAAATAATACCCTGCAAGTGATCTTCAATTTTAAATAAACTTATAAAGAATATATTAAATATTTTAATATCTCCAAGAAATAACTTTACTAGTAGAAACTTTACTATTTACTATCGAAAAATCCCTTTAACTTTAAAATTTTGCCAATAATACTATTTTTAAGCCCAACCAACTCTTTTGAAAGCTCTCCTAGAAAAAAATTGCAAAGGCCTGGACTTTGCCTTTTTAGCTTCAATTATTTATGGGCAGCCAGGCGCGTCTGCATCTGGGGCTGGTTAACCACAAAAGCCAGGGCATTAAACAAGCTTTCGGACCCCTAGGGCCACTCAAGTGACACTGCATTCAATTTGTAACCTTAGAGGAGTCCACGCCACCGCACCACACTCAAGAGGCAGATCCACTTTCAATTTTTCAATCAATGCGAGACTCCTTCGTTTCTATCTCTGGGTGCTCCAGGGTCTGTTTACACTGAAAGAAAATTTAAAGGTGGAAATCGAAAGCTTTGGCATTTGACTTTTTTTAGTGTGGGCCTTAATTTTATTAGGTATACTAAGCCAAGTTAATACAAGTTCCTATAGTTCACAAAGACAAACATTTTTTCTAACTGCCTCTCTTGTGTCTCCACTTGCAGGTCATCACAACTGCCCCAGCGGCTTCGACGAGTCCGAGGAGGAGTGCGGTACCGCCCGGAAGCTCCTGGAGTTGCCCGGCGGCGTGTTCGCCGCTCTGGGCTGCATTGCTGCCGCACTGACCGCCTGCCTCATATTCTGCATGTTCGGCCTGATGCGCAAGCGGAAAAAGTCGGTGGTGCAGAAGGGCGGCGGCATGGGCGGTGTGGGCGTGGGTGGCATGGGCGGCATGGGTGGCGTGGGAGTGGGGGGCATTGGCTTCATGAACGGAGCCAGCAATGGCAACTTGTCGGCGGGCAGCATCGGCACTTTGAAGAAGGACTTCAAGAAGGAGGCGCTCTACATCGATCCCGCCTCCTGACACGGGCTCCAGCCGGTCGAATACATCCACGTGGATCGAGAGACCACCGTGTGATATGTTGCCGCCGGCTGTGGCTTTACCTATGATCATGTGGAGCTTTGCATGGAGACGGCCTGACCGGAGGATCACCGGACAACGGCGGATCCTGAACCCGTTCAAAATCTGGCCTGGAGATTTTAAAGATACAGAGGCATTGCCTGATGGTATGAACACTATTTGAAACTATACTTAAGTCGATAACTTTTTCTAAATGCTTCTGGGAGTAACAAATTGAGCGCGAATGTGTGTGGTTAGTCATAGGGAAAAGTTGATCAGCCGCCTAGAGGAAAAGTAGAACTTCAAAATTGAGTTATTTTTAGTTCTTCTACTAGCTAGTCAGTCTGCAAGTCTGTATATACTTTCGTTCCGAGAGTTCTGGTTTTAAAATAAAAGTCAAAGCTAGAAGAATAATTTATGATTTTATTAGGGAAATATTTTTTTTCCGAGTTGTTGCTAAACAATCCTGAATACTTCACCAAAAATCACCAATGGAATACATTTTTCTATCGTGAATCCAGTTTTGACTTCCATTTTGCATTTATTGTTTTTATTTACCAATAAAAAAAAATGTTTTTTATCAAGACTAAAAAAAGAGAAACAAAAGCAAAATAAAAAGGTAAATAAATCAGAAATAACTATTGTAAATTAGGTACCTTTAATACATTTAGATCAGCTAGAGAGCAAACAATTTGTGGGCAGTTCGTAGATGCCATTGGCATATTTAACGTATAGCACATAGCACCCATTAAAGGAAGTAAACAAATTACATTTAGCAACTAAATGGATGAGCGAAGAAACTACAATGAAATTGTATAGATCAGACACCCTCTGACACTAGGTTCTAAGGCAGTAGGATAAGTCTAGAGGCAACTGTTGGAAGCAAGTATTCGTGAATGTGAGTCTGGGGAAGATGTATTGAGGAAAATCTCTACAGTGTTGTGATCTAAGGCATGCACATACTGAACTATGTTTAAACACAAGCAAATCGAAGCATTTACATGATTAATGATTAATTATTAAAACTAAAGTCATGATACGATATACACACATATGTATGTATAGGCAATAGCTAGTATATAGTCTATTAATATTGCGGCACTCTTGGGTTTTTTCGTATATCGTACTGCACAGAAAACACTTAAGCGGAGAGCATCACTTAGTGGTTCATTATATGCAAATCGATCAAAAAAATGAATAAAGTAAATTGTTATTAACGGATTAAGTAGAGCTCCAAACCACAGATATGTTCACTTTTTCATTAAAATCAAGGGAACTGCCAAAGAAAAATTCTAAAGTCTAAAATATAAATCAGATGTAAATAATTTTGTCAGTATTTTATTTTGTAATTCGACACACAAATTGTTTAATATAAGTAGCTGCTGGGGATCGCATTCCTAATTTTATTCAAACAAATAAAGAAGAGTCATAAAACGTATTCCGAAGCTCCCGTTTAAGCCATGGCTAATAATCCAGACACCCAAATAAACAATCAAACTTTTGGCAGTTGTTAGAATTAAGCAAACACCAAACAAGAGCAAAAAACAAGACATAAGTACTTTATTTTATAGACACTAAACCTAGGACAAAAAATTATAAAAACGATACATACAAAATCCAACTGGCTGCAATGAGAATTTTAAAAATTTAAAAACCTCCGCCATATGCAGACGGAGCTCACATCCCATAAAAACCCATTAAAATTTCAACTTCAATGAAACCTTACTAAAATGCATGTGTATAAAAAGCAAGTAAATATATACAAATGATTTAGTCACCATAAAAAAATAAAAAGGAAATATATGCATAAATAAAATCAAATATTTTCTGTTGGCATTTTTTGATAGCAAATAACCTAAATATTTATAGCCGAAAAAAATCAAATGAAGCGCACTTGTACAATTTTATGGAAAACAAAAAATTATTATTTCCCGACATACACAGGCCGTATAGGATATTTTACACGCATCCATATAAGAGATAAAATAATAACGAGGACTATATAAAAATGAAACGAAATTAAATTAATTAAAATTGGCAAATAGGCCAGAGAAATGCATTTTGTCTGCCAGCCAATGGGGGCAGAAGTAAAACAACATACACGAGGTAACGAGTAAATATTGGCAGGTGGGCAGTGAGTTTAAATTGACAAATTTAAGGCCAGAAGTTGCTACTTCATTGGCCAGCACTGTCGCCCCAAAAAAAGACACCTCTCCATCATCATCATGAGTTCGGTTCAGTTCCTTCTCTCAAACCAAAAAACAAAAACCAAACTATGGAAATTCTGTGCCAACTGTGTTTAAAGTAGAACTCAAAGATAAAGTACGAATAAACGATATGAACGGAGAAATTGAATTATGACCGCTCATAAAACACTGCATGTTATTTATTTGAAATGTTCGAAAATAAAGTAGACGAAAAACGAGTAACGAAATGACGACTGGGGTGAACCGTGTGCTCTATGATAAAAAATATTAAAATACAGACATCTGTGTAAATAGTCAAACTGCGTACATTCTACGCATACTTAATTAAAAACCCCAAGAAAAAAACCCATGAGAAATAGAATCTTATAGAGATATAAAGGGAGATCAGGTCTTTTGTTACCACTTTCCATCACTTTTTGAATTCCCCATAAGTTTTGTTCTTTATTTGGTCTGGCAGTTCGATAGCATAAGTTTCACTTGTATGATAAATAAAACTAAACCAAATATTTATATAGAGATATTATACGTATATGGAAAAGGAAACCTTAACATAATGACGCACTGAATCAAATAGAAGAAACGAGTATTTAAAAACCAAGACAATTAAAAACCATGAAAGAACTTTAAGCAAAACCAAACAAAAATAAAACACAAAAAAACTGAAATTTAAAATACAACACCTGTCTCAAATTTAGACCATTCTAGGGGGGCTAGTGTGACGCTTGGGGGAAAACCGTTAACCAAACTTGGGCGAAACTCAAAATCGAGTCCAAATAGCTGGCAGTCAAGTAGGCCACAGATTTTGATTGCCCGCATCCGGGCAACCGCCATTGGACATCGTCCTCGTATGCCTCCTGCTCCTCCTACCACTCCTACCACTCCTGGAAAATCGAACGAGATGGTGTTAAAGCCAGGTTAAATGCTCCAGGCTTTGGTTTTTGGCCCGGACTGGATTGGGCTTCGGCTTGAATGCCACCCAACCCCCAAACTGTTAACCCGCATAAAACATAAGCCACCGAATGTCGTGTTGTGTGTGTTTGGCTGGAACCCGAAACACCCTTGCCGAGGCTCGGTGACTGACTCTGTGTTCATGTCCACCAGCTCTGTGGCTGACCCTGGCAACTATGGCCCCAGGACTTGGCCGAAATGGCTTTGATAAGCGGAGGCTACAAGAGCCGTGGCAAAGGGTTCATTTTCCCTCTATGTGTGCTAAGCAAATGCACTGGATTATTGAGGCAATTTGGTATTTAAAAGGGCAAGAAACGGTAATGTATTCTAGTTTGTACTTTTAATGCCTTTTGCCAGAAAATATTTGAAAACCTTCAATATACTTTTGTTAATTATAATTTATTACTTAGCTCTAAAAACCACCCACGCTGCTTAATATAAAGCCCACCGGCTACAAGCACATATTTACTCTTGGATCCAAATTGCAATTGTTTACAATTGACTTGCAAGCTCAGCAGAAATTGGTAGCCAAAAGGCCAAAAGAAACAGCCAAGTTTGTGGTGAGTAAACCAAGTTGGACAGCTGCTAAACGTTGAAAATCTGCCACAGACATAGACTGACTGAAACTGAAATGTTTCGAAATTGAGGAAAGAGTTATCTATCCGATCATCTATCTCAATCGATGGCGACAATCATCATCGCCTGCAATTCACAAGCGCTTTGCAACTCTTCTGCTTTCTGCCACTCACCTTTCATCTATCAGGTGCTAATTACAGAAATGCTTTCCATTATCCACACTTTTGGCATGTGCCGCCAACATAATTTCTTTTAGTTTTTTATTTATTATTACATTCTTTTAGGTATTTTGCATGTTGACGTTGGCGTTTTTTCAGTTTTTTGCCATTGTTATCGAGAAATTTACACGAATTTTCAACTTGTTGCTGAAAAAAAAAATTAGTAAGTATAAACAATCAGTTTTTTTGTCGTTCTTAAAAAATGTAAGCCTAGGCAGATTTTGGTGAGTAAATGCTTGGTTTAAACGCAGCCGTCAGACGCCAGCCGGTGGGTAATAAAGGTACAGTGAATTAAAAAAATATTTCACCAAAATCATAAACTATGACTTGGGAGATTAGGTTGCAGAGTAATGAGGAACTTAATGATGTAATTATAGAATGATTCTATTAGAATCTTGTGCAAGAAGACTTTCAAGTGAGGCTTTGTAATATTTTTATTCAGAGAAAATCTTTTTTTAAAAATAAATAATAAATCCTTTAAATGAACACCATTGTAGTAGCCGCAATTATAAGAACCAAGCCTACGAATTCCGGCATTCAACTTTTGAAACCCACTGTACCTGAAGTGTCTATAATCCAATAAAGGTCAATGTGCTCGGCGGACAGCAAGTGCGGAGTTTGAGGCAACGAAACTTCTATAGAAATTTCAAAAAACTACTTTGGCGAAAAATATGTATATATAGAAATCTGGAATTAGGAAACGAAAGATCCGAGAAGCCAAAAGAATAGAGAAGAATCTTTATTTATGCTTCGGCTGGCAAAAATTAATCGATGGAAATTACAAAAGTGGGAAGGTCAACTTTTCGACTGCCCATTAATGGGAGATAAGTTCAAAGGTAAACCAGTTTCTAATTCTAATTTTCTCTTCCTCTAAGAAACCGAAAATTGGCTAAAATATTCTTTCAGCTTAATATTCTTTAGTTTTTTTTTTGCCACGAAACTTGTTTCATTTAGGGTTTTGGCCAACTGTTCCAACAAAGGATATTTAGACAAGTGTTAAAAATTAGATTCCTGCCAAAAAGAGTAAAGAATAAAGACCAACTGTTGTTTGGACGACCTAAATAAATACGCTCAAGTAGATTAATGTCAGATGTCGGGTAATAATAAAAATGTTACCACAGACAAATGGGCTACAGTCACGTCCGAAAATATTCCCTCACCGGGCGGTAAAAGAGACCAACCTACCTGCCCAAAAGAGAGCAAACAGAGGTAAGAGAAGAGTGATCGCAAGCAGCGAAGAAAATGGTAAAAGCAAACACAGCCAACTGCCAACAACAATGAACGGTAAAAAGCGTAAGCCAACGCTCGATCGACGTCTTAAAGTTGGCCAAAAAGGCGGCCAAGAGCCCCGAGGAACATTCAGTCAAGCCGCGATCGTCGAGCTCAACGGACGTCTTTCTTGAAACCCGTTCTCGTACCGGGAATCGAAGTGAACTATTTCTTGTGTACTGACCGGAAAATTCTTTTTGGCCAAGAAAGGTCTGCAAAGATCTCAAGATCTCAAGCGATCTCCGGCGCATTGTTGTGCTTATTTTTGTGTAATTTCCATTGAATGTCTCTGAACGCCGAACGTTCCTACAAAATGAAGCTGCGCGATGTGGAAAATGCTTTTAAATATCGACGTATACCGTACCCCAAGCGGTAAGTGCAATCCATTCGAAAACACAATAAGAAAACTGAGTTCGAAAGAAAGATTTCTTTCACTTTACGAGAATAAAGTTCAATTCGAAGAGGAAATGCAATTGGGTTCCCAGTTTCAGTTTAATTGAAAACCGGTCATAATTGGTTATTGAATGGCCCGGGAATCGAGTTGGTAGCTGGTAGTTTAGATTGGATTGGTCCACACCGGCTGAAGATTATAAAGAAGAAAAAAAAATTAAAAAAAGAGTCTGCTCTCGATTCTCCATAAAAAGCGATTAACTTTCCGTTTTTGCAGCTGGCTAAAAGTGAAAGACATTTCAGGGCCGACGCATTTGATAAATATAATTAAATCAAATCTCAAATTGTTGGCAACGTTGTTCAAACATTTATGTTGGACTTTAAGTACTAGCAGTCAACAAATTAATTGCATCTAGTTCTACACCAAAAAAAATATACTTTATTTCCACAATTTGAATATGAAATAAAGATAGGAGAAATATATTATAAAATGTTATCAAAATATTGAAACCTTTGATTGGAAATTCTTACTTTAAAATCTACACATTTCCTATTTCAAATACTTTTTTCCCCATTTTGAAAGTCTTAAAAAGACAATCCTATTATCTTTATTAAAATATAAATAATCTGTCATAATAATAGCCCTTTTTCTTCCTCTGTAAATTTTTGTAGCTACCGTTTTTTATTCGCGTTTGTTGCTCTAGTTTATATGCTTTTATTTTTTACTGAAGTTTTTTTATTCAATTCTTCTCATAATTCATTTGGTGTAGCACCTTGGGGCCAGTTTACAAAGATGAAAAGACGGAAAACCACAAAAACCCAAACTCAACTTCAACTATTTCAAGTGGCCAAAAGAGCCGAGCTGAGCTATGCTGTATCTTTCCACCTACCCGCGGTGCATTGTCTTGGCCAACATTTTTCAGTGTTTGTTCTGGCCTTTTACAGAACTCAGCCTGGCTTAGTTCAGTTCAGCTTAAAGAGCCAACCCCGTTGACTTGACTGCCCGCTCATTAGTCGATGGTTGATGGTTGATGGTGGTCTCAGCGGTCGCCCATAACAATTTTGGCCATTCAAAGGTGTTTAGGCCCGAGATCCGAGCCACTGCGTCCGCCATTGTGCAATGTTGGCTCCTTTTTTTCTCATTTTTGTGGCCAAAACTGTTGCAACGAGTGCGTCGAGATGTAAACTAATGATAAACCAACTACCCATGTTATGGACTAATTGGCTTTTGGGAAAAGATCTTTTCAAGCCTTTGTTGGTTTCTCGAATAGGGTGTGAAAATTTGCTTTTCATTAAGGCCAAATGAGCTACAGTCATGGTTAAAAAATATTACCATAATTGGAATTAGGACAATTTATGTTTAAATCGGAGTTTAAAACCCATTCTCATTTTCTGCATATTTGACCAACAAATTATTACTATTAATATATGAATTACTGGCATTAATTAAACACATGTTTTAAATACCTGGAGTCCTGGAATTGCACAAATTTCACGCTCATTTTGACAATTTTATGCAGCTGCTGGTTTCAGTCAATCAGTTGGTCACTCAATCAGTCTGTCAGTCCGTCAGTCAATCGGACGATGAGTAAACATTTATTTATTTTCTTTTTTCATATCGGTTTTCAATTGCCACTGCAATTTAGCGAAAAGACAATCTTACTGTTTGGACAACAAAATTATGCAAATATTGCTATATGGATATGATTTATCGCATGTGAGGAATAATATGTATGCCACGGGAGGTGTTCCATGCTGGAACAATAATTCTCCAACGTGTACTCGTTATTTGCACAGCTCTTTTGTGTATTTCCAAACTGATATTAATTAAATCAATTAATTGGTTTGGCTTAAACAACTCCCCGACAGATGTTTGGCAGCTTCATTAACCAGACACGCGATAAATGCCGAGTTCAATGCACTCAATTGATAAAATGCTGCCAAAAACGATTTATGAAGTCAATAATTATTGCCAATGCCATAGGTAGAATCAAAATCGGTTATGCAATATGGCTTACTTGCGCATGAATTAACATTAATTACGTTTTCTAATTTGTTTTCCATATGGATTACCTATTAGGGCTTACCTAACAAAAATTTTACTTTTATTTTCAATGCAAGCCGAAGCGTGACAGAAATTATTTAGAACACTCCGCAAGCAGGTCAAGTGAGACAGAGATGGGGCAAACCGGGCTTGAAGAGACTAACTTGGCTCTTTCTTGGCCATTTCTTTTCTTTCTTTCTGTCTTTCTTTCTTTTTTTTTTAAAGCTCTTTTGCGATCAGACCCTGCCAAGATCTGCAGTCAGTCACATTCGTGTAATTACACTCAGTGATGTGATTTGTTTTGTTTCTTATTTTGTCTTCGGTTTTGTTTTATTTTCTTTGAATTATTGCAATGGAAATGATGTGTACATGTGTGGTTTACACGCTGCGAAAGCTAATTATTACTGTCTACTGGCTACTGGCGGGTGGCAAATTACAGCCATACAGAAAAAAAACCGGCAAATAAAATTCAAACATTTATTACCAAACCAAAAATTTCACTTTTCCCGAAAGCATATATGTACATTTTTAACTGAAATACCATGATTTAAACCTAGTTTTAAAATTGAAACACATGCTGGCAGTAAAGTGCCCTGGAAATACTTTGAAAAATATTACAGAACAAAAATGGAAAACTTTACAAACATTCGAGCCCGCAGTTCACACAATTTCCCCGAAAACTTCACACCTAACCCGCATGATCAGGTGAAACTATGGTATGAGAGCCCTCGGCCAAAATCTCACCCTTTTTCACTGATAATTTTGCACGCAACTTTTGGCAAGTGAAAGCCCACAAAATGTTTTGTATATTATTATAACAATTTATGACCGCAGCCGTTTAGCACCTTACAGAGATGGCCAGAAAATATGTTACTGGCCCAAACGCCCACATGCACCAGGCTCTGTGACTCTTATTAGTGATTCATAAAAACAAAGCCATACATTTTAGATAGTAACCTCCCCCATGACTAAATCTATTACCTTGCTACATTATCTAAGTCTGGATTATCAACAAATTGTATTATTTTTAGCCAAGTATGTAGACCGTAAGAAGAAAAGCAAAAGCTTATTAACACAATCATGTGAAAAATGTGCAACACTTTTTGGCTAAAAAAGTCTCGTATGCCTGTATGTATTTATGGAGACAAGTGGAAATTATGTGTATAGCTTTCACTTGATATACAAATATGGTCTCTAGGGGGCAAAGGGGCGTGGCCAGCAATGCGTAACAGTCAAGGGATGATGACAATGATGAATTTTTTGCCTCTTCTGACGGATTTCAAGTTGAAGTCGTTGGTGCAAAAAGTGTAAATTGCTTGGCAGAAGGTGAAGTCGAGAGGAAGGTGGAATTAGTTGAAAGGTGTAACTGGTTCAAAGTGAGTGAGACAATCAAGAAAATAATCAAGATGAGGGGTTAAGGATTTCAGAGTGGTCTTTTATTTAATAACTGCCAAAAAAGAAGGGGCTACGTTCTCATTATCTAATGTACCCTTTACTACCATTTTCAAAAATATGAATACCTCTCATTAATAACTCATTTCAGCAAATCAGCCTCCATAATTTGGTTCCTTTCCAAACAATAAAGCAAAACAAACACAAAACATCACTTTCATAAAAATGATCTTTATGCAATGCAACCTCCTTTCAATTTTCCTTTTTCCAAAAAAAACATATAAAGATGTTTGTCTCGTGCGTATCTCGTACTTTCTCATAAAATTTGATTGTTTTTGATCAAATATGCATGCAAAATGCTATAAATAAGCAACACAAAAAATTAAAAGAATGCTGGCTAAGAGTGTGTTTACTTGTTTGCTGCTTTTTGTTGGCCCACTGCAGACGAGGCAAATTTCAATTTAATTTCTTGTGCGCTACTTTACTCTCCACATAGCGAAAGTGAGTTAAGATCCGAAAACTTGGGGCTTCCTCGAGTATGTAAATCACCTTTTACGGCAAACAAACTGCTGGAGATTTATGGGCGCCGGCTATTTAGGCGAGCAGAATATTTTATGCCAGTTTTTTACTCCCATGGAGATGGTGGGACATGTCTGGGTTCCCAAGAGACGGATTTCCCGGTGGGTGGCGTCTTCAGGCATTGAAAAATGCACATTATCAAGTGAAAATATTGAACTGCAATTAGAGGAGATTTTTTAAAAGTTATTTTCACATTTCTGGCTGTCAAGCGTAAGAAACACTACTTTTAACAGAGTGATGATAATTGAAAATATGTATGTACATATAAGCCTTCTGCGAAACCAAAATCCCTTGCACTTGAGAAGTCAAAACTAGCTCACACTCAGTGAGAAACACCATAAAAGAGCATTTCATCAAGTTTTTTTGAGAAAACTAGAAAAAACTGCAATAAACCAGTTTGATAGTTGGCAAATATTGGCCAAGACCGAAACAAATGCACTTTCAAATGCGAGCAGCAGAAAAGCCGAGTAGTCAGAGCAAATGGCGAAGCCAATGCCGACAACGCCTAGAAAACAAAAACAAAATATAAATAATAGTACAAGATTCCGTGAGCATTTTGGAGACTGAAGCCTAGAAACCGACCCCCAACAATGGACCAGGCCAAAATTGAAATTGTAACAAAATGCTCACGACAAATATGCGGTTTTTCTGTCTCTCCCGAGTTGCGAGTTTTTCCCCAAGTTTTTCCGCCTTCCTCCCAGTCTCCGGTTGGCCATTTTGCCTTTTGGCCAAGCCACTCCAAAAGCTGCATCATGACGTAATGACCACATGAACCAGCCCGGCCAAGTCATGTGCCTCTTGCTGGCTGGAAGCTAAACCGCAACGGAAAATCGGTCCACAGCTCGAGGAGGATCCCCAGCCCGAGCTCGAATCCGAGCCTTACTATAATTAAATATTTTTTAATTGCACTCTCTGCGGTCTTTTAATTGCCAGGGGGATTGGCCTAGGCATGACAAGTATGTGAAGCTGGCAAAAATACAAAAATAAAATCTTGCCAGTATTTTCTTAGAGTGGTCATTCCAGATTTAAATGGACGACCGATTAGAGTTATTATGACCCACAAAAAATAAATTTTATGGATACTAAGAGAAGGGGAAGAAGCCTACGCAACTCGAATATAGGAAACTAAGTCTTTATGCGATTTTAAGGTGTTCGTTCAAGATACTGTTCGTTCAAGATACTGTAGGCTCTTTCGAAAGGAATAAAAATCCCAATAATGAATCCAAAACTTCATGCCCCATTTAAGCATTGATTTGATTGCTTCAAATTGCTGACCCCACCTAGAGGTAACCATTTGGAATTGGTCCATGGAAGAAAGTTAAATGGATCTCTAATGAGTGTCGGATGTTGCAAGTTGCAACCTGCCACGGAACACCCCCAATAAGAGTTACAGCTCCTCAGAGCAGAAGCGACAGCTGTTACTCGGAACTCGGTGAAAGGAGGTTGGCAAATCAAAATTGATTTTAATGATGCCTTACCCCTCAACATTGGATTATCGGACATGTTCCAGCATCATGTTCGTAAATCATAAATCTTGCTATCATTTCGTTTTGCTACCACCTAAGGTAGACCCTATATTACTATTTCTGGTTTTTTTGTTCGTTTTAGGGAAGTTTATACCCCACGTGCTGTTTTTTTTTGGGGGAAAAGATATTAGGGCCACATTTTTGGTTCGCTGGAGGAATGATTGTTGAAAGATGTGCTCTCCAGAGGGGTCAGTGCCGACACATGCTGTGCGTGTACTTTCGACGGTAACTGTTTTAGAGTCTTGAACAAATATGTTTGGATATTAGGCGGAGCCAGGGGTTTTTGTTTTTCGTGGCAGGTGCAGCCGGTGGATCGCCTTTCACCAAACAAAGGCCACGATGCCGGCTGAGTTTAGTTTGGCGCTTACTTAGCTTACGTCTTTTGTTTGCCTTTGGTCCGGCTGCTGCAGTTTGATAATTTTGATAATGGCAGCTCATGTCTAATCCCTCCCGGACGTTGTATATCTCTTTAATTAGCCAGGCCACAAGTGGCTTAAATTAATGCTTAGCGGGGATGTTGCTTACGAAACTGTTGGAAAAGCAAGAAAATTGCAATAATAATACTTGGAATGACAACAAAACAAAGTCACTTGTGTAATAAACTTGTTAATAAATAGAACGATTATATTATCTCCTTATAGCCATTTGCTGGAAGAGTCGTTCCGTTTTATCCAATATCCTTTCTCCATGTTGATGGCACCCAATTAACATAAATCCAATTGCAAACATACGACAGACAAATACCTGCAAGGGAAATTGAATTGCTTAATTAATTTCCCGCCTGACTTCCTCCTTTTTGCAAACCTAGGATGCGAGGATGTCGGGGAGACAAATAAAATTTTATCTTAATGCAGCTTAGACTCGTTTAGTCAAAGATGTCCCACATGATGCATATCCCTTTATTTTTTTCTTGTGCCTTTATCCTTCGGTTTATTCTCTTTGAGATTTTCATGTGCAAAGCGAGTTTTTCCTTCGACGGTTAAACGAGTTGCCTGCTGAGACAGTGGCGACCTACTTTTGGCATCGCCTGTGACTGGGACTGCAACTTGGTCTTGGACTCCGACTCGGACTCGAACTGAGCGACACTGCCTGGGCGGTGTATAACACAGAAAGAAAAAAACGATAAACGAATAAAAAATCTGCAAAAAGGCAAAATACAGAAGAAACAGAAAACAGCAGCAGCCTCGGCTGTGGCGCCACTTTCTTTGGCGTCCAGTTGACTGGTTGACACCAATTTGAATGGCAAGTTTCTGTCAGACGGAGCGCTCTTTTTACATCACAAATGAGCAAATCGGATCGGGTTCGCCATGTGAAAGTCAAGGAGTGATACAAATACTTAATGCCACCCCTTGAGGTGAGCACGTCGTCAGAGAAGGCTGCTATGATTAACGCAAATTGGTGAATGTGGCCCATGGGTATTGGCCCGATGCCTGGGAGAAAGGATACTCTTTAGGTCATGGCTTAAAGTAGGGATAAGTAAATTGATCTTATTTACTATCTCTGGTTAGTGACGGTTTTGTATTTTTATAATGAATTTAATTTCAAAATTAGTTACCTCCACACTCACTAAATTATTTTCCCCAAATTTATGGCCTTCTTATGTCGACTAATTAACCAAATAGCTGTTTAATTTTCTCCATCTTTCTCCAACAACTGGTGCCCATTTGCCATGTCTTTTGGAAATTATCTTTAAACCCACTTTGTCAGTATCAGTTTTGCCCCGTTTCAAATCGGAGCAGGTAAACTAAAGACACACAGGCAAATGGTTATCATGGAAATGGCAGCTCGGAAAAGCCGGCTCGAATTTCCAAGCCAAGACACAGTATTATGCCCCGCCCCCAATTGCACTTTGGAGCCCATACAGGCGTTAAATGAGAAGCGTTTGACAACTAGGAAGCCACCATCAGCCCACCCACATCCCCCCTGCATGGTGCATATACGTTTTTGTTGTTTGTTGCTTGCAACAAGCCAGAGATCAGAAATTAGTGTGCCAAGTTATTTGGCCCCAAACACCGCCCACATGTTCTTAGTCTTGTGCAGAGAAAATAATTTATCTTTATTGTGAATATAATTTTTTAAGTAATAAGTTTCCTCAATGATACCAGGAACTACTCATTCCACGCTTCTCTGTTTTAGGTATAAGTAATACTACAATAAGATGGAATTATCTTCTCAGTGTAACCCCATTTGTGGCGCCTCACACGTACACACAGAGAGCAGGCAAAAATTAATTGCAATGCCGCAAATGACAGCGTCAAGTAGTAAAAGTAAGCACCCAAGAAGGCGAAGACGTCGCCGACCAAGAACCAGAAAGTTCGAGGCTGAATTTGGGCCAGGAGAGAAGGCAGAGGGCGTGCCACGTAGGCATGGTGGTGGGCGGTTGGGGCGTGTCACGTGCGCTGGTTGCAACAAGGATGAGCTCGTTAAAGGAAACGACAACGGCGGCGACAACAGAAGCAACAAAACAACGCCAAGTTGT
This sequence comes from Drosophila pseudoananassae pseudoananassae, assembly GCA_018153035.1. Classification (NCBI taxonomy): domain Eukaryota; kingdom Metazoa; phylum Arthropoda; class Insecta; order Diptera; family Drosophilidae; genus Drosophila; species Drosophila pseudoananassae. The sequence continues at coordinate 4,458,471 of JAECXR010000069.1, forward strand.
TTCGCTTCTGTTGTCGAGTGCGTAAATTTTGTTTGTTGCTGGTGTTGTTGATACAAAACGTTATTAACATTCGTTGCAAGTCAAATAAGTGAGAAATGAAAGGGAAGAAAGAGGCTTAAAGCAGGTCTCTTGCCACATTTTCTTTACTTTCAGTGAGCACTTTTGTCTGGGCTTCAAAATGAAGTTTTCAAACAGCATTTCTTCCTGAAAATTTAAATAAAATATAAGTAACTAAGTGCACTGTTAATTTCTCAGAGATTTCTCAAGATTATTAAGCATTAAACGAAATTGTTGGCTCTTTTCTTGGCTGCCACTTAAATGTGCCAAACTCCGCCTTGATCCATTATCGCATTTAAGCCACAACTTCGCAGCGAAATCAGTTGCCATAACAGTTAATTGTTTACAATTTGACCCACAAAAGCAATTTGGCACAAAGCAGAGTACTCGGCACTCTTGCTCACTACCCAGGGCTATTCTACACTTCAGCAACTCCGACTGATTTATGGCCATGATATGAAATTCGTTAATTGTCAGCAAACACACACATCCCATCCATCCCTCTCAATGGACAAATTCTATCCCCGGCAGCCAAAACAAATGACAATTGGAGTGTGTTAATGGACTTTGTCAACATGAAGCTGGCAACATGTGTTGCAGGTGGAAGGTAGCAGCTACCAGATACCAGGTAGCAGCACCTGCAATTTAAATGGAAAATAGAGCAAAAAAATCAAAATAAAAACAAAAAGATTTGAAGGAGAAAAACTAAGGCAACGCTTAATGAATTTCCAGTTACATTTTTACCACAAGTTTTCCACCTCTTCCCCGGGTATAAGGCACACGACACACATATGTACGACATATGTGTTGTGTACTTAGGACTTTTATGGGTGTACTAGCTGAAATTTAGGGTTACAGAATGGTGGCTAGGATGGGTAGTGAGGTGGGGGCCAGATACTTGAAAAGCCCGCACGTAGGTTTTACAACTTAATTACAAGCCGCGTTAATCTAAGCCAAATGAAGCTTCACCTCACTCGTTCACTTTGCATTTGACATTTGCACACATAGAGTAGTACTACCAGTAGCACACCCATGGAAAAGGGAATTTAAATGGGAGCATAAAAGTAAAAAATGGAACTTCCTACGCAAAGTGGGTTGGATGACATTTTAATTGGACGGTTTATAAAAGGGCTATGTAGTTTGCATTTGAATGCCTACAAAAAGAGACTTCAAAACCCCTGGCCCAGAGCTTTAAGTCTTTGATGCATTATTCAGGGGTTTATCTTTAAGAGACTCTTTAACAAAGAACTCTTTTTTGTAACGCCCCACAATTCAAAACTATTCGATAAAACGTTTGGCAAATATTACTCCAACTTTGAACAAAAATAGCTGTCACTTTTGTGAGTTACTTTCCATTCAATTTTTGCCATCACGTTTACTTGATTTTTTTGGACAAGAAAATTTTGAAAACAAAAGAGCAAATTGTCTTGCCCCTGATAATGATGAAGGCGATAATCATGACGATGATGTTGGCCAAGATTGACACTTTTATTCAACGACCATGACTGTGACTAAGACTTTTAGCCGCAGATGGATTGGCACGGATGTATCTAGCTATAAGCTATCCACCTATAGATGAAATATTTTCAAAAAATATTATTTTTATAAAAGAAGTAGCCATCTTTAAATTATTTTAACCATAAATCTTACAACTTTTTTATGTTTTGACATTTGGCAGTTGCTTTTATGGATGCCTGACTGTATCTTTGCATCTACATGTCTATTAGTATCTGCATCTGTATCGAGAAACGCAAAAACAATTTGTCGTGTTGGGCGCGGGGAGTGGCAGATTTGTAGATTTGCAACGGAGCGTTGCAGTTGCACGTTCCTTGAAAACGCCGCACAATTTGCAATTGAAAGTTTAGTTTTTTTTCTGCCTTTTTTTACACAGTAACCACAGTTAGCCATTTGATCGAAAAGAAGACTTTCCCAGCGCAGAATGTTGTGTCCGGTTCGGATTGAAGTTGATGTTTTATATTTTCCGATTTTTCACTTTTTTATGGGATCACGTTCTATTTGAGACGTGAATTATTTGCAACGAGCCAGCTGATGGAGCGAATGAGAGGGAGTTTCAGGCCAGGAAAGAGATGGGTCTGCCGCACATTCAACTCCATTTTCAAGTGCGTGTTAAGCGCCACTTTTGGCCACAAGATATTCGATATTCAAGGCGTGAAATGCCTCCGAAAAGGCTTGTATATATTTTTTTCCTGACAGCATCTCTAGGCGGTCGTTTAATCGTTTTGTTATTTTGTTGCTGATTATTATTTTGCGGCTGATGAACACTTTGGCTGGCAAAGTCATTAACTTTTATTTTGGCCCACACCACGTTATATTATATTACTCTTGAGCGTGCTGGAGAAGATTACAATAATTTCCAGCAAGTCGACGTTTTGGGCTTAATTGTATGTGGATTTTGAGGCTGCACTAAACTAATGACTGTCTAACATGGAAATGTGGAGAAAACTTTAGGTCTCTTAGCTTTAAGAACCCACTATTTAGATGTATTTATGTGTAGAATGCATAACTCGCTGAAACAAATCAAACTTTCACCAAAATCAGCTCCAAAAATCCATTAAAGTCCAGACAAATTTACTAGACCCTCGGCTGCCTGTTTAAACATGGTCTAAAAGCAATTTTGTTGACCCAACTTGTTTTTTATTTTTTGCGCTCCCTTCGCTTGTTTACTTAAAATTTATCACAATTACTTTACCACATAAAACGCAATGAAAAACGACAAAAACTGCTTTTTTTGATGAGTTTTTAAATGCTGACAGAGTCTTGTTATTAGAGTAAACAAACCACAAAAAATAACGAAATAAAAGAGCAGTGGAAAATGCAAAATAAAAGATGAGGAATAATGGTAAAATATAGTTCAAAAATGGCATAACATTTGTGAAATTAAAATAAACACAATTCCAATCTAGGGATGGTTTTTTTACATTTTTTTTTTCATTTTTTGTTTATCCATTGTTGTTGCTGTGGCTTCAATTAAATCATATGGCAAGCTTTGGTGGCTTTTTCATGCAACAGAAAATTGTTGATGTTGTTGCTACTTATACAATGCTGTGGCGCCTCCGTCTGCTTGGAGGAACGTGCAAAAACAAAACCAAAAACTAAAACCCAAAAGAAAAAAAAATGAAAACTAAAAACTGAAAAGAAAAACAATTGCATAAAAAATTCACATGCCTTGAATCGTTTGCTAGCTCGTCTCGCCGAAGATTATACAACTTTCTAATCAAAATATTATTTTATTATTATTATTACTCATGGTCTGACTTTTTTCGACTCTTCACTTTGCTTCACTTTTCGTCGGGGGCTTCGTCACTAAATTCAATTGCTCAATTGGCCCAATCAGCCGCAACTAAAAAGTTTGTTTCTCCGATTTTCTTCGGTTACATTTTCGATATACCAGTATCGTTTCCGGTACGCACTTTTCGTCTCAGTTTCTGTCCGAAAGAGCCTAAGATGTGGGTCACTTTGCCTCCATCAGGCTGCCAAGTAAACCGAAATCCATCGAGTGGGGCACGTAGAACGTTTTAATTACAACTGGCCTAGTTCGCCTCCGAGCCGAGATTTTGACTCTTTTGGGCCGGCTCCTACCTGATTTGTATCTATAGGCTATATGCTGGCCCCTGTCATGGAAACCAGCTATCAGATTGGAGTTAATAGTTTAATTGGGAGTGAGCCTGGGGAATTGCTCACGGACTTCTGGGCCAAGCCCCGAGGGAAATGTGATGAAATGCTCAGAGATAAATTACTTGTTTAGGGTGGAAAATTTAGGTCTTAAATTTTGAAACATAAGCTTTAAATTAAATTAAATTAAGCAAAGATGCCAAACTTAAGACAGCAAACAGTTTTTGTTGATAAAAAAGTACTTATAGTCCAAGAAAACCATAAAATCCATTAAAACAAATGACGAAAAATATTTTAAAAGCTTTCTAAGCCCTACTTTATTTGAATACCTTTAAATCAAAGTTTTAAAAAATAGTTCTCATATTTATCTTTCCATCTTGGGCAACACATCAACCTTTGAACACGAAGCACGGCAACCTAATTAGTTCTAACCACAAATAAAGATAAACCTCCCAGAAATCCAAGACAACAAACTGCTTCCTCTTACAGATGTAATCCCAGAAAACATCTTTAATTGTTTTTTTTTGGGATAACCTCGAGTAGGCCTAACGGAACCGCTCACTTTAAGGTTAAAAGTATGACCCAAGCGACCTCATTGCACCTCCCTATGCGCTTCTCTCACACTTTTCCTCCGACCTTACACAACCATTTCGGGAGGCCTCATTAACTGACCTCAGTTGACAATTTTAATGGATCTTGGAGCTGGAGACCCACGAAAATTGCCTAATGAAGTGCTCATGGATTGCGAATGCCAGCCAAGAGTCAAGCGAAAGGTTCCCCCGGAAAAAAATGTCTATAATGGCGGACAGAAACTGAGCGGCAAAAAGTTTGTTGAACTTCTGTTACGCCAAAGAAGTAAAAAATGTGCTGCGGAAAAAATTCAATTTCTTTGCATATTAAATCAGCCAAATCATCGTGACCCGGGGCCAAACTAGTTATAAAAAGATCTACCGCCAAGCCGATGGGTTATGTCATGGTTCGGCCAGGCGTTTCCCTCCAAAACGCTAATGTGCCTCAAAGAATATTCGTACAAAGTCAGGGCCAACATTTCTGCCCATGTTCTTGTGGGCCCATCTATGAATTCATAATTCTTTCAACCCGTTTGGCCACTTCTAATACCAATATTTAGCCCGGGGGGCAAATCTGGGTTCAAACACCTTTCGAAAACTTGCCTAATGCGTGTGTAGTATTGATTGGATCGGAGTGTGTATCTATGGCTTCCAAAACGCGATTCGGCTTTTTCATCTTCGAGGTGGCGGCGAATCCCCAACAAACCGAAAAACGGACTCATTGCGAAAGAAATCTTCATGTCTCGAACAATTTGTTGCGCCTGCTCTGCAAGTCAACCAAGCTGGAGCTGGTGCTGGAGCTGTTGCTGGAGTTGCCTCATTGTATATCACTGAAGTATATTTTTGAGAGGTTACCTACAGTCCAACTTCCCTAACCCAAACCACAAGCTCTTAATCAAATAGGAGACACACACAAGCCTAGATTTTGGGTGGCAGTTTTGAAAAGTATCTGAAAATAAACGTAATATTTGTATACCTTACTAAAAACTATTCAAAATTTTTATTAAATCCATAGTTTTAACCACAAGCTTATATTTCAATAATATTCCTATTAGATACTTGTTTTCTTTTGAAAGATACATTGACATTTCATAGTAGGAGTTTGATTGCCCATTTTGCAATCTTCATTTCTAATGCCTTGGAAACTATTTGCAATTTTGTTGGCTGCTCGACGTTTTACAGTTTGATTAGCTGGAAAATTTGCCATCATTTAATTAAATTATGTTTGCAGTTGGTAGTTACTAGTAGTTGGTTGTTGGGTGCTTACGTGTATGGGCAGCCAAATGACAATGAACGGAAATGGCGAGCAATTTGCATGCAACGGCAGCTGACTTATTCCGTTTCCATCTCTTTCCGTCACCCTCCCTCCATCTCTTTCCATCTCTCTCTCTCTTGGCATGAAGTGAAAGGTGCGGTCTGTTGGCCAACAAAACCTGGCGGATAAACGGAAAGCATCTTGGCCATTGAACTTTCCGTTCTAAGGTAACTTCTTGGTGATTCTGCAATTTCTCCGCTCCGAGATGGTAATTGAATTCACCGAAGAATTTCTTGATATGCATGAATCGTATGAATAATCTAAGGTTTAATCATCTATCGTATATCTTAGTGTGACTAAGGGAGCTTACCCATAGAAAATGAAAAGAGATGATGCTTGAAAGAGATCTTCTTTGATTAGTACTTTGTGGGCGAAGATATTTAAAGTAAAGGCTCATAAAAATATATTTGAATATGCAAACTATTCTTTGAAAATTCTTGTTGGCCAAAAACAACACTTAATCCCATAAAAATCTATAACTCTTCGCTCCATTTGACTCATTACCAACATGCACGCACATATTTCAATCATCTTGATGAAGTTGCAGCCAACTGTGCCACTGTGGAAAGCGAGCTTCTAGCCATTACTCTTGGCCAGCCACGCCCAACAACGCCTCCACATGGGGGCAAGGGAAATAGAATTCGTATCGCATACATAGAGTAACAGACCCGGAGCCCCAAAAAAAAAAAGCGCTAACGAACCAAGTGTGGCCGAGGTCCTGGGCTTTGGGTCCCTAATGGCCTGCACATGTGCTACGTGGCAGCAAACGAACTGCAGTTGGATCCGAAATATTACCCCTTAACCCTCAAATCCCCAGAAACACGCCCTCGTTCCGACCAACAAAAAATTTCCAAAAGAAATCGACGCAGTCACGTAAAATTATTTTAATAATCACATAACTTTCGGCATTTACACGCCAGGCGTTCCAATGGGAGTAGCATTCCCACCAAACAAAATGTCAATAAATTTCGTACTTTTTGTTTGAGCTGACCAACAACAACAAAACTACAAGAACAATATATATATGTTATACAACAAAGTTGGGATATGCAGAAGAAAAAGTAGAAGTTTTGGCGGCCAGAGCGCTTAAGTGGGATTTGCGGGGCACTTTAGTGTCAACTTTAACAATAAGTTGAGTGAAGCAGAACAGAAAAAATTCTAGCCAGAGACACAAACTTTTGGCGGCCACTGTGGGCTAATGAAATTGAGCCTCCTTTTGCCCCAAAACAAGCAAAAAAAATAAAATAGAAACATATACCATATACTCAGGAACTTGAGCTGATTTCACACAGCAGGTGACCGCTCTAAGGATACCACACAGTTTTTAGGTATCAATTGCATCTGTCTATCCGACAGATACATTTCACTAAAGTCAAGCCGGCTTGGATACTGGCTGGATTTTTCCAAGACTCCCTCGGGTCTCTTTGAAATTCTGCCCAGCTGAGCAGCTCCGGTGCAGTCGTTTGAAATAAATTACTCTGTGCACCTGATGACAAACTAAACAAGACCCCGCCGTCTAAACTCTGGTCTAAACGGAGCCAAAGGGGAGATTCCTCCCTGTCATTATGCTCTTTTCGGAGAGTTTCTTATATAATCTAGAAGTTTATAAAAAATATTTAGTATTTAAAATTAGAAAAACTGAGATTTCTTAACCTTAACAAGAGCTTTAATTCAATAAGATTCTTGAATTTGTTTCTTGAACTATATAAGCGTATGCAATGTATACAGCCTTTCAGACTTTATTACAATATAATTAATTTTTAATATTAATAATTTTTTCCTAAAAAGTGTATTTAAATATTCTTCTACTATCTCTGCATCTATTTGTATTCCCCACTATGGCCGCATTTATTGTCATTATTATTTTGATACCGCCTTTTTTTGCTGCAAGTTTTCTGTTGTTGTCTGCACAGTTTTCCTCCTATCAGACCCTAGATTTATGCCAACAAAAACAAACAATAAAAAAATATATTCGCCCTTTTTATTTTTTATTTGCTGCTTTTAATTTTGTTTCTTTCTTGTGCTGTCCAGTTGCAAGCAGCGGACAGCTGCATTAAAAAAGTTGCCAAAGAAAACAGTTTGCATTGCAATTTTTACTTGATTTTATTTTTCATCTCTCTTTCTTTCTTTCTATTTTCTTGCTTTGTTTTGTTATCAACGTTGAAGAAAAATAAAACAAAAAATAATAATTTGAAAATAAAATAAAAAAAAGTAGTTATATATATTATTTGTATGTATATTAGGACTTGTGTATCCACAAAAGGTTGTCCGGTCTGTTGCAACTCGGTTAAGTCCACCCAACTTGCAACATCCAACTGGGTCATTGTTGTCCGCCCTGGCTTGCCGACTTGAGCAGAAGTAATGCCAAATCTGGCTGCCACAAAATTCAATTTTATACAAAAACATGAAGAAAAGAAAACAATCGAAAGTCCTATTGACTCTGGATTAAATAACATAAAACTCAAATAAAATATAAACTGTCTCTTATGGGTATTTTAAAGTGATTAAAAATGAAAGAGAGTATAAAAGCTATTTACAAGATTTAAAATTTTGTTTTAAATAAAAAGTAAAGTACATTTTTCCGTACTAGAAAGTCACTAAGTCAATTATTATTTTAATAAACCTCCATCCCTGGAAAGTATACTACACCTGACAGATAAAACTTGTAGCTTGCCCCCCAAAAACTCATCCTTTATTATTTTAAACTTTTTTATAATTTCTTTGACTACGACTTCCCTCTGCCGATTTTTTGCCTTTGTTGTTTCATTTTGTTTCCGCTCCGGCTTGGCAGAACTCAATTAAATTCTGTCACAACGCACACCATGCAGTCGCAAGTCACAGGTCCTTTGGCCCCGGGATATATTTTTTATCCTTTGGAAAGAAAGGCGCCTCCCTTTGCTGTTTGTGACAGCAATTCGAAGTGTAAATGAAATAATAGCTGCTAAAAACCAATTTGGCGTAAATTATAAAAGCTTAATGGCCATTATAAATGGTAGGAGTATATAGTATACTCCCGTAGTGTACATCCCAAGACCATTTTTATTGAGCTGTCATGGCACCTTTGACTAACAATTTGTTCACTTTTGTTTCCCTTTTTCAGTTCGGTGGAGCTGATAGCCCTGCTGGCTATTTCGTGCACCTTTTTCCTGTTCATGCACACGAATAAGCTGAACAGCCGCCTCAAGGAGATGGAGGTGAAGCTGCAGCCCTCGGAGTTCTCGGCCCTGGGTATTACCGGCAATCACATCAGTGGACACGATGCTGGCAGTAAGTAACTCCCTCGGATGTATCTCATCTTAAGTGCATATCTAACGCATCGCATCTCACCTCATTTCCATCTCAAGACAATGGCCACAAGGTCGGATTGTGGGCCAGAATTTGCGCTCGATTGCATTCGCAGTGCGTTGCGTATCGGAAAATACATCATTTAGTACAGGAAGTTAAGCAAAGAACAAAAAAGGTTATCTTGGAGGTTATCTAGGAAAACTATCTAATAAACTACGTAATAAACTCCTTAGAGAAAGTCAAATGTCCTAAATAGCTTATTTACAGATTTTACAAGTATCTCCAGAAGATATAAGAAAAAATACCGAAAAATTCAGTTCAACACACTCTACCCAAACCCAAGTAGTACCATGTTTGAAAGCTGGTTACGCCCAATTGATTTTTAATTACCACATTGACCCGGACCTCAAGCCACACTCTAACTAAAAAAACTACAAAAAAGAACTGGCAGAGAGACCTTTGTTAAAATTTTCCGGCGGCGTTTGCCATAAATTAGTTGATCGTTTTAAGCTAAATTAGTGCACATTGCTTTTTGCATGAATAAATTATGGAATAATGCAGAGAAGGAGTCCAACAAGTAAATATATATGGGCTTTCAGTTTCGTGTGCATTTGGAATAGCACTAATAAACTGGCAAATTAAAATCAACATAATATATGGTCGATGCATCCATAGATTGTAGCTGCAACTTGCAACAAATATGCGAAGCCACTTTTTAATTACAATATGCATGTGTTTACATATTAAACGCATAAATAGACAGAGAGAGTTGCGCTCTTTTTTTTTTTATTTTTTGCAATATTTTAGTGCATTAATAAATTATTTAGAGGCGACAGGTCCGCTGGGGCAAAGGTTAGCGGGCCTTCGCCGCGTGACTGGGAATTTAACCTTTTGACATTGCGTTAAGCGTAATTTTGTTTTTGTGGCCGAGCTAAATAATTCAGCATATTGATTGTAAAATTATTAATTCAATTAGCAAATATAGATAATGGCAAAGAGCCTGAAAAAGGAAATCTGGGATTAATTGGCATGGCAGTTGAAACCGTTGAAATTTATGAAATCTTTTCTGTGGTCCAGGAAAGTCTGGCAAAAAGAATATTTAAATAAATAGTTAAACATTTATTTAGTAAATATTTCAAGTGAGATTTATCCTTAGTTATTGCTTACTTTGAGACTTGTTCCGTTTTCCCTGTGTGGCTTTCAAAATACTTCCACTAAGATCACATTACCATAGACCACAACAGCCATCACTTGACACCTTTCGCTCCATAAAAATATTTGTCGAATATAGTACTCCGAATTCCAGTGGAAACCAAACCGAAAAACCGAACCGCACTTCAAGTGCACAAACAATGAGGTTTTCGGTGAAAAGAGCATAATTGCTGCCAAACGTATAAAGAGCGCTTTTAGAGCGTCACTTGAGGTTCTGCCTGCCACTCGATCGGCGTCAGGCCACAGCCCCCTAATTAGGCCGCACTTCACTTCAACTAACTAACTAACTAATAACGCTATTATTAGGCAACTAGGCAGGTACGGTACGGAAAAAAATCCAAATCCAAAACCGAAATCAAATCAAAACTCTCTGGAAATGCAAGACCCTAATTTCCATGCCGGAAGTTTTGCGGCTTGCTCTCGGTCCGTGCAATTCCACTTGCAAATTAGGCAAAAGTTGCCCCAACAGCACCGCCAGCTGCACCAACTGATCTCCACAATGGGTGGCAAGACAAATGGACGGGGGAAAATGTGAGTTGTTTTGGGGGGCAACTGAAGAAGGAAAACAGAAGACTTCACGCCTAACTGCAGTGATTGCCAAACAACAACAGCAGTCAGATGACGGTGAAAATAGCTAAAAAAAAATCTGCTAGTTTTAGATTTAAACTTAAAGTTAAATACCCTGAAAAATGGCCTATTTTTTAGATTTTTTAAAGACAAGAATATTTAATTTCATTGATAAAATCTAAGAAATGTATTAACATTATTTTTATTCCAAAGTCTATTTAATTTCCCCATGATCTCCATAATTAAAACACCTTTGGCGAGAGTATAGAAAGGCGTAAATTCCATAGTTCAAGTCGATCTTCCACTGTACTGCTAGTGACGATAACAATAATGATGATGATGTTGCTGGGGAAGTGGATAAAGCCGGGGCAGATGCAACATAGCAGCCAAGTGCACTTGTGGGTTATGTTTGTTGCACAGCTGGTGGCATCTTCATTGTTGCTTTTGTTGCATTTGCGTCTGCGCACGCGTCAATTGCCGACAGTTACAAATTGTCCCCGGTTAGCCCCTCTCCAAGGCAAACCGGGCTAATGGCCAAAAAAATAACAAAAATATTTTAGGAAAACCAGAAAAAAACACCTAGAAACAAAAAGAAAACGAACCTCTCGTGACGTTGATGGAGTTTTCCTTTTGGGCCAGAAGACAAAACGAAATAAACAGTGTGAGATGCAGAAAAAGGTTTACCTTCAGACACTCGTTCATCCATTCATAAATATTTCATTTAATTGACTCACACGACTTGGGGGTCGAGTGCGAGATAAAGATACGAATATGACGACGTACTCAACATGCTCGTTTAAGCCATCATGATGATGATGGCACCGTTTGTCGGTTTTTTTGTGTATGTCTGGCTTTTTTTTTATATTTTTTTTTTATTTATACATATACTTGTTCATACAGCCGGCAACATTGAACTTGACTTAAGTTAATTAACGGTGCTGAACGTTGCAAGCCAAGTTGGCTGCTTGGCGGTTGCTTAATTTCGTGGTCTAATGAGCAAATGGAAAACTCATGGTAAAAGCTTCAAGGCAGAGATTCTCAGCTTCTTTTTAGGAAAGGTAGAGGAAAAGGGGCCAAATATTTTAAATAAAAAAATTACTTTTAAGTGACATACCTTGAAGAACCTTTCAACACACCAACTACCGCCAGTCATTGTGTTACATGTTAAGCTGAAACCAACAATTGTCTCTTTAACAGAAACTTCTAAAAAAATCTAAGGAAAAATGTAGTAGAGCCAACTTTGCCCCTGGCTAAAATGCATTGTAAACCAGTTCTTTACACTCAGTACCGCACCAGGCAGCTTTATTTTCAATTAGACACTCGCCCAGACACGAACTAACCCATAAAAAAACAGCCACAGCCACACCAGCACCTACGATGCTAGTTGGCCAAAATAAGTGCTCTTTTGGCCGGAGCTGGAAAATGCAGGCAAGAAAGCAATTTGTGTTAGCGAAGGCGGATAATTTTGGAGTCAGATCTTGAGATACGGAGTGATAGAGAGATTGCGAATCGAAACATTAAATTAACACAATTTACTGGCTTTGGGGTGGGTCTGGCCAGTGGAACTCAGAGCTTGGTTAGAACAATTGTAGCTAGAAGAGCGGAACTGGTTAGGTAATAAGGAAATAATAGCAATGGCACGACTATTATTTGTCTGGTGGACTAGATTCTAGAAACTATGGATTATCTCCTCACTTAGTTGGGAAACTATATATAAAAGTTTGAGCAGGAAGGCTACACACAAAATTCCCAACCTTTTATTTTAAGACCTCTTTTGATCTATCATAAAATATGGACACCACCCCGCCACTAAATGAACTCTCCCATATATAAATACCTCATATTCAATAAACTGCGACACCTGGTATGTGGTTCACCTTCGCCGGCAATTGAAGTGGCCAATAACCGGAGCTAGGCCAAGATTGAAGGTTGCATTAGAACAGTAGAGAAAATCGCTTTTGGGGCCAAATCCAAAACAGGGCAAACAAGTGCACAAGAGCTGCAGGCGACAACTGCATTGGGATGTGACCCAATTTTTGGAAACCACACAAACGAAAGCAAAAAAGTAAAAAAACCCGAAATCCGAGAAAGACTCAGGCTGTAAAAAGTGTCAAATAAAAGGAGAGCCGGGCTGGCAGGCTGGCAGGCTTCTATTTTAAGGTCTCAACCGCAAAATGTATTTCACTCTCGGTTCAGTGACTTTGTTGCCGGTGGTTTTAGGCCAAAACTGGATGAAACCAGTTGGTCCAACACTTTCATTCACATTTTCCAGCAAAACTGCCCAATTGACCAAATACAACGGATCTGGTTTAAAGGCAATTGGACTGGATATATGGACTTGCGTCTCAGACTTCCTTGTTCGGGTTCGGGTTAGCTTGGTTCAGTGCGAATTATGAAATGCTTGGCCATAAAACCCAAACGAACGAAACGAATCGAAACCAAAGCGACCGTCCCACACCGCACCTGAAAATCAAGATGTTTTCCGCATCTCTCTGTCCAGGTGAGATCAATTGCAGTCATTTACCACATTATGTCTTAAATTGTACAGACTCCAAGTCCGTGTGAGGAGGACAAATGTCTGACATCAGCATTTTAATTGCCAACGAAATGGACATGCGAAAGCCGCCATTTGCATGCGTTTGCGATTGCGTTTACTTCTTGGCGGGAAAGAAATGGAGGGAAACCTTTCAAAATCCGCCGAGGATGATCCCTATCGTATCCGAAGTGAGCCGGAAAAGTGAAAGGAGTCATCATGATGAGCTTGCATATTTATTGCACTCGTCTTTATTTATTTATCATAGCTGTATAAATGGCTCCGACTCCGACACAGACACAGACTGAAGCCCAAAATTCGACTTTGGCTTAGGCCTCCTCCTCTTCGTCTTCCCATTCAAATATTGCATAAACACTTTTTGGGCTCAAGAGGAAAGTAAAAGTATTCCGCCAGCTTCCTTTTTTGGCATCAGTTTTTGAGGTCATCAAATATTTCATTATAATTGGGGTCGAGATGATAACTGATATTATCTCACTAATCATGGCAATAATCGTGAGGATTTTTGAAACAAGTGTATCACGGTTTCTGGCATAATAATAAAATATTTGCATCATTTTTCAGAACACGACGATATCAATACCCTGCATGGCACTTATCAGTACCTGAAGAGCACTGGCCAGGTGAGTTTGTTTTTTATGAATGTATTTTTATTTGCATTTTGCCATCTCGCCGTAAACATTGTTGCATACATTATTGGTGGCTCATGTAGCTGGAAAAGTAAGAAAGCATCGACGAAAGTCCATTACAGCAGCCGACATGTGGAAAGGTGGCTTTAGCTCCTTGGTGTTTGATATTGCATACTGCCTGCCCCAAAATACTACGATCACCCATTTGCTGCCTCGCTCTCTACTTGCGCCCTACCTCTATGTCGCACTCATCGTGTCCAAGGCATGTCTTGTCATCAGTACCTGTAGCATCTGCCCCACCCGAGATCTCATACACATACAACACAAACAACACCACACCAACCACAAACCACACTAGAATTATGCAGTTTAGATAACCAGCCATCTGGTAGCCTATTAGCTATTCCTATTCCTATTCTATACCTATTCCTGTGCCGACTTTGATCAGGCCACTTTCTGAAACTATCCTATAACACTAACCAAACTACGAAAATTACACTTCGACTCTGTCCTGAAACATAGTCAGCGTTAGTAATTTTTTGTTGACCAGCTAGTTAGTTGCGACATAGAAGCGATAGAAAATCGATTTATAAAGATTAAATAGTAAAGGTAAGTGGTCGCTATGGGGAGGATTATTATTTATGCCCCCACATACCCAGCTGCGAAACATTTGCGAAATATTTTTTAGATGATGGGATGGAGGATGGCTCCAGGTGCCTTGTCTGTTGCTTCACAAAAAAACGAAAAACGTTCAAGTAAAACCGCTTAAAGTCTATTTTTATCAAACTCTGTGTGTTGTCCTACTTGTGTCTTGACTCGTTTATGTTCGTGTGCCTCTGTGTTTGTGCTCCCAACTCCACGCAGGAAAAAGTAACTAAAAAACCAAACGAACCTGCAACCCGAAAATTGAAAACTACTCCAACAAGCACTCCCAACTTTTGCAATCCGCCAGCTTACACACCTGACCACCGCCGATCTGAACAACACGAGACGCGCCCAACTGGATACCATATTCTTCAATCGGGTCACCAAGACCGGCAGCGAAAAGATGATGGAATTGCTCAAGATTCTGGGGAAACGCAACGACTTCGTCGCCCGCCGAGATGCCGAGGGATTATATGAAGTGGTCATCATGGACCCGGTCTACGCCAAAAACTTCATCCACTCCGATATATTGAATGAGACAAAACCCAATACCTACACGAAGCACGTGGCTTACATAGACTTCACTGCCCTGGACGAGCCCTGGCCCATATACATAAACCTGGTGCGGGATCCGATCGAGAGGTTGGTCAGTTGGTTCTACTACGCCCGCGCTCCTTGGTACTGGGCCGAGCGAAGGGAGACCTTCGGGGATGCCGTCCAAATGCCCGACATAAACTGGCTAAAGAAGGACTTCAACCGGTGCATTGAGGAACACGATCCGGAGTGTGTCTACGAGCAGATGGAAATGGGAAACCTGGGAGACCATCGACGACAGTCACTATTCTTCTGCGGGCAACGGATGGATATCTGCATGTGAGTAGCCGACAATCCCAGTGAAACCCACCCAACACACCATCTGCAGGCCCTTCAACTCCCACGAGGCCATGCAACGTGCCAAAAAGAACGTGGAGGAGCGCTACGCGGTGGTTGGCACATGGGAGGATACCAACACCACTCTGACGGTGCTGGAGGGTTACATCCCTCGGTTCTTCGCCGGAGCAAAGGACGAATACTACAAGATGCGGGACGAGCTGGGAGAAGTTAACAAAAACCAGTTTCGGCCCTCTCTAAGCGACAGGGCGAGAGCTGTCCTTAGCAAAAACCTCACCCGGGAAATAGAGTTGTATCAGTTTATCAGACACCGGCTGTACAAGCAGTACATAGCGCTCCACCTGGAGACACATCCCAAGTTGAGGGATAATTAAAAAAGAGTAATAAAGTGTGCAGATTTAATAGGGACTTCTCGACAATGGGAAGTCAGTATATAGATTTGATCAATGGCTTTCAGTAGGCTAAACCTTCGGGATTTTCCACATTTTTTCAAAATTATGGGGCCTTGTTCTGGGATGCAGTCATCACCGATTTCCAAATTTTTTTTATTTGTTCCTAAAAGATTTTACTAAAAATAGTAAAGGTAAGTTGGCGTTACTATGGATACATGTTTGTGCCGGGAATTACTTTACAAAATTCTGTGGAAGATGCCTTACTTGTTGCTGCGCCAGAAATTTTAAGTTAAGCCGCTTAACTTTTAATCCTAAAATCTTCGTTTGTTAAAGTCTCTGTGTTGTATTAGTTGTGTCTTGACTCGTTTATGTTCCTGTGTCTCTGTGTTTGTGCCACCAATTGCACTTAGAAAAAAAGCACAGCAATCTAGCACAACGAAACCTGCACCCTGAAAGCTTAAAACTACTCCGACTGTCAAAAAAGAAACAACTTTTCCAATCCGGCAGCTTAAGTACCTGCGTGCCGCCGATCTGAACAACACCGCCCGGGCCCAATTGGATACCATATTCTTCAATCGGGTAGCCAAAGTTGGCAGTGAAAAGATGATGGAATTGCTGAAAATTCTGGCAGAGCGCAACAACTTCGAAGCCCGCCGCGATGTCGAGGGATTCTACGAAGTAGTCCTTATGAGTCCTGACGAGTCGAAACGGTTTATCCACAGCGATGTATTGAATGCTACGACAGCTAATAGTTACACGAAGCACGTGGCGTTTATAGACTTTAGTGCCTTGGACGAGCCGTGGCCCATTTACATAAACCTGGTGAGGGACCCGGTCGAGAGGCTGGTGAGTTGGTTCTACTACAGACGCGCTCCTTGGCACTGGGCCGAAAGGTACGAGGTTTTTGGCGACGCCATCAAAATGCCTTCCATCCCGTGGCTCAAGAAGGACTTCAACAGCTGCATTGAGGAGCACGATCCGGAGTGTGTCTACGAGCAGATGGAGTTGGGGAACATGGGCGACCATCGACGACAGTCGCTCTTCTTTTGTGGCCAATGGAAGGAGGAGTGCAAGTGAGTAGAAGAGCTGGATGCGAAGTGGATGGGGATGAAATCATCCAAGAAATTTGTTTTGGATTGATAGAAAGCTTTTGTGAAGATTTCTTGCGCTACAAAGTTACATTCATAACAAAAACCCTTCTCAGGCCCTTCAACTCCTACGAAGCCATGCAACGGGCCAAGAAGAACATTGAAGAGCACTACGCAGTGGTTGGAACCTGGGAGGACACAAACACCACTCTGACGGTGCTGGAGGGCTATATTCCGCGGTTCTTTGCCGGAGCTAAGGAAGAGTATTATAAGATGAGGAAGTTCCTGGGAAACATTAACAGGAACCAGTTTAGACCCACTGTAAGCGATCGGGTGAGAGCCGTGCTCAGTCGAAATCTCACCCAGGAAATCGAGTTGTATCAGTTTATCAGACACCGCCTATACAAACAGTATATAGCCCTCCAACTGGACTTAGATCCCAAGCTGAGGGAATAACTAGCCTCCGAATAATTAGCCATTAAGAGTTCTTTGAAGAGTAATAAACTAATCTAACTTTCAACCTGGCCTGATCTTTTCTGGTTTCAATCTAACACTACTTTGGTCTAAATTTTCGATTGGTCGGTGGAGCTTCGGTAGATAACGCCCAGTTAAAGCCCCATATACAGCCTATTGTCCATGCAGCGAATCGGATACAACGTCCACGATCGCCGGAGCAGCGAAGAGGAGCTGCGAGATAACCCAGCAGATGGACACCATCATGATCACCACAATCACCACCATCATGTCCATCACCAGGACAGTCGCCATCCGCAGACTAATCACAAGACCTCACATGACAAGCAGCTGGCCATACCAGAAAACAAGCCAAAGATTAAGGATGTAGACTATGAGGACGATGACGAAGATGAGGACGATGACGATGAGTTGGGTGGCGGAAACCATGAGGAAGAGGACGGCTTCAACTTTGAGGCCGACTTGCTGAATAACACCAAGTTTGCCGAGGCGGACTTCGTCTTCTTCAATCGAGTCCCCAAGGTGGGGAGTCAATCCCTGATGGAGCTGATGGCCCGACTGGGAAAAATCAATGGATTCACACATGCTCGAAACAAGGGCAGTGCCCATGAAACCGTAGTAATGAATAAGCAGCGCCAGAACGACCTCGTTGGAGACCTCTTGACCCGGCAAAAGCCACACATCTACAGTCAGCATATAGCCTACATCAACTTCACCCGATTCCACCTGCCAAAGCCCATCTACATCAACTTGATCCGCGATCCCATCGACCGGATTATTAGCTGGCACTACTATATCCGCGCTGCGTGGTATTATCGGGATATGAAGGCCAAGCTGGGCGACCAGGCCCCGCCCATGCCCTCGGACGAGTTCCTGAACCTCGACCTGGACACCTGTGTGCGCAACCACGATCCCCATTGTACTTTCAACCAAGGGGAGATAAAGAACGCGGTGGGTGACCACCGCCGACAGACGTTGTTTTTCTGTGGAATGAATCAAAAAGTGTGCATGTAAGTAGGCAGTAAATAGGGACAGTAATGCGATAGATTTCCTGACCGGAAAACCCCTCGATAGGCCTTTCAATTCAAAGGTTGCCATGCAGAAAGCTAAGAGAACCGTGGAGACTGAATACGCCGTGGTGGGCACCTGGGAAGACACCAATATCACACTCTCTGTTTTGGAGGCCTATATTCCTCGATTTTTCCGCAATGCCAAGGTGGCCTACTACCGTAAGACATTCCTAGCTTGAGGAGATGTATATTCTACAAATGTATAATATTTTCAGTGGGAAAAGACCGTCTCTCGCGGGTTAATCGCAATAATGTCACACGCACTGTTAGTGACGAAACCCGAACCATTCTCAGGAAGAATCTGACCAATGAAATAGAGTTTTATGATTTCTGCAAACAGCGGTTATACTTGCAGTATGCTGCCCTGAGTCACGGGAAAAAGTTCGGGGAGGATGACTACCTCTTGGTACCCGAACAGCACAACGCTTCGGACGAGGAGTATTAATAGGAAATAGTTTCAATAACCACAAATGTAGAGTTAAGCTAGAAACAAATGTACTCAGGACTGTTTATTCTTGAACAGAAATAAACGGATTCTATTCTTAAAAGTGGTTTGCCATAATGTCCATAATATTACAAATACCTCGATTTGCTTTTTGTGTGAATACCAAATATGTCCCACATACCAGTATTCGAATGCTTTCCGTGTACCTCGAATCTCTCGCCTGGAGCTTTTTGTGTATCCGTGTTGTAATACCTGTGGCTCGATATCTTTTCTACAACTGTCCCCTGACCTTTTCCAGCTTTGGAGGTTGAATCCCAAATATCTCAACAATACCAGATATCACACCCGCGACTTGCTTTTCTTCAACCGAGTTCCCAAAGTTGGAAGCGAGAGCCTGATAGCCTTAATGTACCGCCTGGGTGAAAAAAACAACTACCAGGTGGAAAGGTCGCCTTTCTCAAAGGCCGTTGGCGTTTTTTGGACAGTAGAGCGCCAAAAACAAGAAGCTAAGCGAATCTTTGACCTTCAGGAGGAACCGGCCTTTGCCTATGTGGAGCACATGAACTACATGAACTTTCGACAGTTCCATCATCCCCAGCCCATCTACATCAACTTGGTATGAGGGGTGAGGACATCTCGTCGGAGGATTACTGTATAACTCTTTACTTTATCAGGTTCGGGATCCCGTCGAAAGAGTGATCAGTTGGTTCTACTACAAACGCACGCCCTGGAACTCGATTAAAATGTTCGAGGTCACAGGGCAGTTTCAGAATCGATCCCATTACGTTAAGAACTTTGAACAGTGTGTGCTAACGCACGACTTGGAGTGTCGGTATGATTATGGAATTCGCTTCAAAGACGATACCGCCGATCATAAGCGACAGTCCTTGTTCTTCTGCGGTCATTCCCCACTTTGCGAGTAGGTAGCTTGATACCCTTTGTCGGTTTAATGTCTCAATCGATGGGTTATCCCTTCAAGGCCTTTCAACACCCCAGCAGCTATTGCCAGGGCCAAGCAGAACGTGGAGCGAGACTTCTCGGTGGTTGGTACCTGGGAGGATGTGAATGTGACTTTAACAGTCCTCGAGCACTACATACCCCGTTTCTTCAAGGGTGTCACTGATCTATACTATGGTAATATCTACACAAAATTTATGTAATTGAGGTTCTCTAAAGATCCAACCATTCGTCTGTAGAACCCGAAGTAGGTCCGGCCTTCAAGAAAATGAATACAAACCATTGGAAGCCAAAGATTAGCGAACGCATCAAAAGGATAATGCGGGCGAACTTCACCCAGGAGTACGATTTCTATCACTTTATCAAGCAGCGCTTGTACAGACAATATTTTGCAATAAAAAAGGACTTGGAACTGTAACCAACGATGAATTTATTGAACTTTTGCTTCCATTAACTTTATTCTCCGTAACCATGTAATTAGTTATTTTGACTGCATTTAGATTTCATTTTGGACGGGTTTTTTTTTTTTGCCTGGTCAAGACTCATTTTTATCCTCAATTTCAAGCTGGATTACTTGGACGCCGCCCAATTGAATAATACGCCCAAGGCCGAGAGAGATTTCATATTCTACAACCGACTGGAGAAGACGGGTAGTCAGTCGATGACGCGTCTCATTAAGAATCTGGGCGATCGTAATGGATTCGAGACATTCCGAAATATAATACGACCCGTTAGGTCGTTAACAGATAACAAGGAAGAAGAGCTGGATTTAATAGATCAGATGAATGAGCTCCCAGAGCCAGGAGTGTATGTGGAGCACGCAAACTATGTCAACTTCACGGAACACGACATGCCCCGGCCTATTTACATCAACATGGTGCGCGATCCCATCCAGAAGGTGATCAGTGCCTATTACTACCAGAGGCATCCTCTTATCTTCGCCCAGTCCCTGATGCGGAATCCCAATAAGAGAATGGAATCAAAGCAATATTTCGATACCAACTTCAATGACTGTGTCAGGAAAAGAATGAGGCCTTTTTGTGTGTATGACTCACACAATCCCTTCAACGGCGATTGGCGTCGGTTTTCACTTCATCTCTGCGGCAATAGAGAAATTTGCACGTAGGTTCTCCCATAGGTTCTGATGAGGTCTAAGATTAAAGGTTTATTAACATTTCCTATCAGACATTTCAACTCGGAGACCACCACACAAATAGCCAAGATGAATGTCGAGCGGGAGTACGCGGTGGTTGGCAGTTGGGAGGACACCAACGTAACTTTGGCTGTCCTTGAAGCCTATATACCCCGATTTTTTACCAATGCCAGAAAGGTCTACTACAGTAGGTTTCTCGTATGATTAAGTTGTTAATATTTAGGCTACAATTGAATCCCATTCCCTTTAGATAAAACCGATAAGTTCACTGTAAATAATGTGTCGCACGACAACCATCTGGACGAGGATGTGGAATCGTACCTGAGAAGCAGTTTCAGATTCGAGATTGAGCTGTATCAGTTCATCAAGCAGCGCCTCTACAAGCAGTACATTGCCGTCCACAAGGACGAGTTTTCATCTCAATAAATTAATTGAAATATACCAAATATATGTAGAAAATACAGGAAATGCAAAAATTGATCTTACACTTAAAACTTCAACTGAGTTTCAACTTTTCCCCCTCTTTTCGCTACTAATCATTGGGATATATAGTATCTTGCTTGAAATCACTCTCCACTGCACTGCCAAATTTAGAACTCGTTTCAAGGACACACCGATCCTTTGCAGATCCTCCAGTTAAGTCCCGAAAAACTGAACAATACACCCAAGGCGGAGATTGACGTTTTGTTCTTCAATCGGGTTCCCAAAACCGGAAGCATGCAACTCATTGAACTGATGAGGCAACTGGGAAAAGTCCACAACTACGAAGTGGAGCAGGATCCTCAGAACGGAGGAGTCCTGCCCATCCTTGAGCCGGCTGAGGAAAGTGACATGATTGAAAACATTGCCAGCTTCGAGGATGGGTCAGCATTCGCCAGTCACGTCAACTTCCTTAACTTTACCAAACACGATCAGCCCAGACCCATTTACATCAACATGGTGAGGGATCCCGTCGAAAGGGTGATCAGTTGGTACTACTACATTCGAGCGCCGTGGGTATTTGTGCCAGGAAGGAGGCGCAATAACAGGGAAATGCCCAATCCCAAGTGGGTCAACACCGAGTTCGATCAGTGTGTCTTGAGTGGCGAGAAAGTGTGCACCTACATCGAGAATTCGTTGCTGGAGCATGTGGGCGATCATCGGCGTCAGACCCTGTTCTTTTGTGGCCACAACGAAGCCAAGTGCACGTGAGTTGGCCAGCTAGACATTCATCCTTTTCTCTGTTAGTCACATCTTGACCCTACTCCCTAGACCCTTTAATGGCCGCTTGCCCCTGCAAATAGCCAAAATGAATGTGGAGCGGGAGTACTCCGTGGTGGGAACTTGGGAGCACACTAACGAGACCCTGGCTGTTCTCGAGGCCTATGTCCCTCGGTATTTTGCAGATGCCTCTAAAATGTACTACTGTAAGTTTTCTCTTTGGGCTTCGGAGTTGTCGAATATTTAAGGCTTATAATCTCAATAACTTACAGCGGGTCTGCACTCGGATGTCCAGAATTCGAATCCCATGAAGCCGCACATTCCTCAGAATATAATCGATATGGTTCGCCGGAACTTCACCCGTGAAATCGAATTCTATCAATTTTGTCGCCAACATTTGCATAAACAGTATATAGCTATTAAGTTGAATGAACTCAAGAAAGTGGACAAGTCATTGGCCATGATGAATGAGGCCAATGAAATGGCCATTAGGGACTAGTTTATTAAGTTAGAGAAAATTAATAAATACAAAATTTTACAGAACCTTAAATGGAAATTTCTAGGATATGTTTCTCTCTTATTTCCTATTAACCAACACCAGGCTTAAGATTTAAGACTCGAGATATAAATGCTTATATCTTATACCCTCGTCTGTACTACCTTCTTGACTTTCCCAAGTATCTTCGATTTATTTTCGCAAAACTCTTCTATCGCTTAAACTTTTTAAAGGATTTTGAGAATCGGTTGCTTATTAACATCGGCAAGTTAAGACTAAATTCTAAAGGAAGTTCTGCATCTTTAGCTTAAGAACCTGAATGCAAACCGTCTGAATAATACAAAAGACGCCGATATCGAGGTTCTGTTCTTCAATCGAGCCGCCAAAGTCGGAAGTGAATCAATGTTGGAGCTTTTCATGGCTCTGGAGCAATACAACGATGATCTGACCCTGGAAAGATCGGGTCTTCACACGAAAACCTTCCGCCAAATGGAAAAAAAACAAAGACGCCAGTCAGCAGAGTATGTGGCGGATCTGGAAGAGGGCACTATGTACATAGAGCACATCAACTGGCTGGATTTCGACGAGTTCGACTTGCCTAAGCCCATTTACATTAATCTGGTTCGCGACCCAGTCGAGAGGGTCATTAGTTGGTTCTTCTACACAAGAAGTGCCTACAAGAACGCCATCGAATACAGGAAGAAGCCCGATCAGAAGATAAAGCCCGAATCGTGGTATAAGAAAAACTTCAACGAATGTGTGCGGAGTGGAGATCCTGAGTGCCAATATGTGCCTCATACCTTTAAAGATCCTGTTCCCAATTTCAAGAGGCAGTCCTTGTTCTATTGTGGTCATCACGATGATTGCATGTAAGTAGAAGTAAGACAAGGCTAATAGGGTTTTATTTACAAAAAGCCATCTTCTAGACCCTTTAATTCCCCAACTGCCGTGCAAATGGCCAAGGAACACGTGGAAAGAGATTACGCAGTGGTTGGCAGTTGGGAAGATACCAACGTAACTCTCACGGTTTTAGAGCGTTATATTCCGCGATTCTTTCGCGGTGCCAAGCTTATGTATGAAAGTAGGTTCTTACTAATCTAAAATATCCCTAAAATGGCATTAACACTTTGTTACCCCCTATCTATAGTGCACAATAACAAGATCACCAATCGCAACAAGAACAAACGCAAGCCGTATATTGAACCCGAAGTCAAGGAGATGATTCGCAAGAATTTCACAAACGAATATGATTTCTATTACTTTTGCAAGCAGCGTTTGTACAAACAATATCTGGCCCTCAATCTGAAGGAGCTGGAGAAGCATGGTCTTTTAAATTAGTCGGCTATAGGCCGAATTCTAGAGATTAGTCAGTGATATATGTACCCCTTCCGAACAAAAATTTCTTATACAAATAAACAGTAGTCAGTAAAGCAGTAGAGTAGACCCCACACTCTATGTACACGTCGAACCCATCCTTGTGTCTCATCGTTTGTTTTGTGGCATGGTGTTGCTGTTTCTAAAACCCTCTCCCTATCCCAAAATAGTTAGGTGCCCTGACTCCTCGCCAGCTAAATAATACAGCCAAGGCGGAAATGGATCGTCTGTTCTTCACAAGATGCGCCAAAGTCGGCAGCGAATCCCTCATGGAACTCATGGAGCATCTTCAGAACATCAACAACTTTCAAGTGGACAAAGCCGGAGTCCAGAAAAAGGCCTCGAAGAGGCAACTAGAGCCCCAAGCTCAAGCCGACTTGGCTGGGTACATTTATAATTCTGATGAAGGATCGGTTTACGTGGAGCACACTCCCTGGGTCGACTTTAACGCGTACAACCTGCCTAAGCCGATCTTCATAAACTTGGTGCGAGATCCCGTCGAGCGGATGATTAGCTGGTACTACTATGTCCGGAACTCCTACAGGAATGCCATATACTATCGCCACAACCCCCTGGCTCCCATCAAGCCCGCCGCCTGGTTCAAAAAGAGTTACAACCAGTGCGTCAGAAACGGAGATCCCGAATGCCAATACATTCCTTTGTCGGTTCGCGATGAAGTTCCCAACTTTAAAAGGCAAACCATTTTCTTCTGTGGACATGATCCGGATTGTTTGTGAGTTCTGGGGGCTAAGTGATATTGTAGGCTTGAAACCCACTACCTTTAATCCTCTTTCAGACCCTTTGATTCCCCACTGGCCGTGCAAATGGCCAAACGTAGGGTTGAAAAGGAATATGCAGTTGTAGGAACTTGGGAGGAAACCAATATCACCCTCACCGTCTTAGAGCACTACGTACCGCGTTATTTTTCGCGTGCCAAGACCATATTTCACAGTAAGAGAATTGATAGCCCCGCCTTATAGATCACTCACCTGTTATCCTGTTTGTAGTGTACCAAAAGAGCTTAGCGAATCGAAACCGAAACAATCGGAAGCCTCAGGTAGACGACGATGTCAGAGCCATGGTCAGACGCAATCTGACCCATGAATACGACTTTTACTATTTCTGCAAGCAGCGTCTCTATAAGCAGTACATAGCCCTTAAGCGCAATGAATTGGAACTCTTGATTAACCCTTAACCCACTAAGACTGACCTTTTTTCGATCCTGTTAATGTTGTTTAGTAGTTGAATAATAAAGTTCTCCGTATATATAGTAACTAACCTGTAGAGACTGTAGAGAAAGGAAAATATTGGCTAAAAGTGTAACTTTTTGAAAGCAGCTCGCCTCGTTGAGCAGTCATGCATTAAATAATACCCGTCATTCCCGGCTGGAGGTGGTTTTCTTCAATCGTGGAGCCAAAGTGGGAAGCGAGGCCTTGATGCAACTAACCCAGACCATGGCTCCTTTCAACAACATGACGGTGGTGACCAAAGGACCCCTCAATATAAATTCCCGTACAAGAGCTCCCCGGGAGCGAATGATCCAGGCAATTTGGGTGAACGACCTGGATCCCGGCACCATTTACATCGAACATTGTAATTGGCTGGATTTCCGGAGATATCAGCTAAAAATGCCGATTTATATCAACCTAGTTCGGGATCCTGTGGACCGGATGGTGAGTTGGTTCTACTATGTCCGGAGTAGCTACCGAAATGCCATATTTTTCCGGAGGTTTCCCAATGCCACCATCAAATCGGAGAGTTGGTTCAAGAAAAACTATAATGATTGCGTTCGCAGCGGCGATCCAGAGTGTCAGTATATACCGGGAAGTGTTATTGAAGCGGAGGGTAATTATAAAAGACAAACTCTATTTTTCTGCGGCCACAATAGGGAATGTTTGTAAGTAGTGTTTGAAATCGAATTTAAAAACCAAAAACTAGAGGAGAGTACTTTTCAGACCCTTTGACACCCATCGTGCCATCCAGTTGGCCAAAATAAATGTGGAACGCGACTATGCAGTTGTAGGAACTTGGGAGGAAACCAACATAACCCTAGCGGTTCTAGAGGCCTATATTCCTCGATTTTTCAAGGGAGCAAGGCAAATCTTTGAAAGTAGGTTTAATTTTTAGCCAAACTTGAACACTTTCGGGTGGCTTAGTAAGGGGATACCTAAGCTACATCCAAGTTACACCACAAACATTAAGTGTTTCACCATCTTGTGCTTTTGTGAACTTTTTCGGATCTATGGAATATAAACCCACACAACTCCCCACTTTTTAGCTAGGAAGGATTACTGTTATGAATTTAAATAACACCCGATTTGCCCGCTTGGAAGTGGTGGTATTCAACCGACCCACACGGGTACAAAGTGAAGAAATTTTGCCACTTTTTCGCCACCTGGCCGCCATGAATGACATCAATGTGGTGCTTAATGGACCCATCAGAACAATGAACAGAACACGAACCGAACAGGAACAAGTTGTTGAAATAGATTGGACCAGTGAGATGGAGAAAGGATCCATCTACATGGCCCACTCCAATTGGCTGGACTTCCACGGCTTTGGCTACAACAAACCCATCTACGCATCTCTAGTTAGGGACCCCATAGATCGTATGGTGGCGGACTATTACAAACGTCGATCCCGGACGAAGAGAATGATATACAGGAAAATGTATCCGGGACGAAATGAAAGACCCGAGAAGTGGTACAAACAGAGCTTTAACCAGTGTGTGCGAAGTGGCGATCCCGAGTGTCGGTATATCCAACATTCTGTGAAAGACTATATAGATGATTTCAAAAGGCAATCCCTTTACTTCTGTGGCAATGACCCTGATTGCTTGTAAGTACCTGCAGATCTTAGTTAGATCTTGGAAATCATATATCCTTTATATAGACCCTTCAATTCCCCTCTTGCCATTCAAATGGCCAAGCAACGAGTGGAAAAGGAATACTCTGTGGTCGGCACTTGGGAGGAGAAAAACATAACTCTTACTGTCTTTGAGAAATATATACCCAAATACTTTAACCATGCTCGATTTTTGTACAAGTGTAGGTAGAACCCGAAAGTGTTCAAGTTTCTTTATTTTTATATATTTTGACTTAAATGATATACATTCTTTCAGTGCACAGCGAAAGTATTCGTAATAGGAATCGCAATAATCGCAAGCCCCATATAGATCCGGATGTTAGGGAAATGGTGAGACGGAATTTTACGAATGAATACGAGTTCTACTATTTCTGCAAACAGCGTCTATATAAGCAATATCTAGCCCTGCAACTAGAAAATAATTTAAAATAAAGATACATAGCAGATGTATTTATGACCAAAGGATTTTTAAAAATGGTTCCTAATAAAAGTTTATAGAAAAAAATAATATAATAATTTTGTTTTATAGGGTCTATTGTTAATTATAAGAAAATCCCTATTCCCCTATTTTCTTTTCCCTAAAATGCAATGCAAATATCAAACACCAAGGATCTAAAGGTAAACCAATTAAAAACATTTATTATCCTCAGTCAGTATAGTATTTTTAATAATTTTTTTATTTATCAACATCTCAGATGGCTTCCCTTAATGTCAGGGACTTGAACAACACTCGTAAGGCTCAAATGGAACTGGTGTTCTTCAACCGAGTCCCCAAGGTGGGAAGTCAAACCTTTATGGAGCTCCTTCGCCGGCTTTCGGAGCGGAACAACTTCCAGTTCCATCGGGATGCTGTGCAGAAAGTGGAAACCATTCGATTGGCAGAAGATCAGCAACAGGAAATGGCCGAGGTGATCAGTGAACTCCCAGAGCCATCGGTTTTTATAAAGCACGTCTGCTTCACCAACTTTACGAAGTTCAACTTACCCAAACCGATTTACCTGAATGTGGTGCGTGATCCCGTGGAGCGAGTGATCAGTTGGTTCTACTATGTCAGAGCTCCTTGGTACTTTGTGGAGCGTAAAGCCGCCTTTCCGGATCTACCTCTGCCACATCCGGCCTGGCTGAAAAAGGACTTTGAGACTTGTGTACTGAGCGGAGATCAGGAGTGCACTTACACCCAAGGAGTCACCGTCGAAGGCATTGGCGATCATAGAAGGCAGAGCTTGTTTTTCTGTGGTCATGACTACGAATGCACGTAAGTTTATAAATAAAACACAAAATTTTAAAATTTATTTATGAAGGTGTTATTAACCTAAATTTCAGACCCTTCAACACTGTGGGTGCATTGGAAAAAGCCAAGTTCGCTGTGGAACAGCAATATGCCGTTGTGGGAGTGCTGGAAGATCTGAATACTACACTGTCAGTGCTGGAAAAATATGTGCCCCGATTCTTTGAGGGTGTTAGAGATATATATGCAAGTAAGTTGATTATAGTCAAGGGGAATTCAATTGAAAAAGTGCAGCTTGGCTTGAATTGCTACAATTTATTTCAATCAAATCCTTAGCAGTCAACAGTTGACTTTAATACAATGCTGCAACACAAACAATTGAAATAGTTGAGAACTTGAAACTCCCCTTGTTTATAAACACATTCCCTATCACCCATAAAAAATTGTCTAACAATATCTTTATGCTTCTTCCCCCTACAGCCAGTGCCGAATACTTGACAAAGATCAATAAAAACAACTTCAAGCCGCCGGTCAGTGAACATGTTAAGGATATAGTACGCCGCAACTTTACAAACGAGATAGAGTTCTATCAGTTCTGCCGCCAGAGACTCCACAAGCAATATTTGGCCGCCCATTTGCCGCAGCGCATTATTACTGATTCGGCACAACATTTACCCGCCCTCTTGGGCAATTAAATTGTAAATCGAGGAAACACACGAACAAATTGTAAAAAACAAACAAGACATAAAGAATCATACTCGAAACTGTAGTCAGCTAAGTTCCCCCATACGTTGTAGCGAATTAATTGTTTTCTCTTGTGTATATTTTCAAAGTGGTTATCAAAAATATGACAGATCCATCTTATATTTATATTGATTAGTAAGTACTTAATGTTAGAATGACCTGAATTTGAATTGTGATGTCTTCAAGTGAACTGTTGAAATTTTTGTTTTAGTATTTTAGTTGTATAAGAATTACGATAATACATTGTATAAACTAATAAATGAATATTTTAAGAACATTGCTTTTGTACTTTGGCAGTGAAGGCAAAATGAAACAGAAACTTAATCTGAATAACTGATAAAATCAACGATTTTTAAACATAATATGGTATAACAGTGAAACGAAGCTACACCTAATAAGTACATACATAAGTCACAAATTTTATTAAAAAATATACCAACGAAAAATCAAAGCCACAAGTTAGCATCTTTCTGTTTTTGTAACAAGAACTATCCTATAATCTGTGTCTGGATGATGATTCTTAAAGTAACTTATAGATTTTGCTGATAATTGTGGTTTCCATGCATTTGTCGATTTTGCGCTTGTTCCTATGATTTAAAAAAAAAACAATTATTTATATTATTTGAAGGCAAGTTAATTTGTAGCCTACCGTTTGTTTCCAAAGAAAGCAAAATCCCCATTAGATTGCATATGAAATCCAGGCCCTGGAATTTTTCTTTGAACTTTTAGGATATTTTTCCCTTGAAAATCGGTGGATGTCACTTCGACAACTCTTTTAGGTTGCAGCAAATAAATGGCCATTGGATCACATTCAAGGAGTTTTAATAAGTTTTCGTCGTGCAATTCCAACCATTCCGGCGATTCTGATCGAATATTTAGTTTCTCTGGAATCACTCTGGCTACCAATTCAGCAAAAATAGAATCCATGGCACATATTAAAGGATGCTGGTACATTTCCACATGCAGTCGAAATCTGGCTTCAAACAAACGATAGATACGATGGTAGTCTTGATAACGATATTCAATACGTTGACCGTCCTCTGAAATGCGTGCCTTCAGAAATACATCATCAAAATCCATTTCTTTGGAGCTAAGTAATTTCAGACGCTTGTTATCCCGCCTCAGATAATCCCACTTATCCACATCCAAACCACAGCGACTATTATGAACAATGTCGAAGATGTAGTTATGGCTCATCATGGGAAATGATAAAGAATCGCTGCACCCGAGAATTAAAGCCTTTATTAGCTGCACTCCTCGTCCACTTCCATAGTCCCTTAAGGAGACCAGCTCCTCGCTACAAGCATCCTCGAAAATTCGATCTACACAAATAAGAGCATTCTCCTCGTGCTGAAAAGTTAAAAAAAAGAGATAAATAGTCGTGCAGAAGTTCTAAGAAAATATTTTGAAACGGAAACAACTTATAATCTAATTTAAGAATATGGCGATTAAAAGTTCAATAAACTGATATCAGCAGAAATCACAGATACTTGTATACTTGTATATTTAAAATAAATAGCCACAACTGTGGGCTTAAAAATTTAAATTGTTTCTTTTTTTTATCAAAATCACACTTACATCAAATTCATGATCACAAAGACGTTCCCAAACATGTGACATTGGCCCATGGCCAATATCATGAAGTAGAGCAGCTATTTCCACAGCTTGGCGACACCATTGTGGTAGTTTTGGCTCATAGTGCGAGTTTCGTTCGATGGCTCTCAGTTGGTCTTGGGCACTCTTGTATGTTCTAACAAGAATCCGATTAGTAACATTGGATTGAAGAAATTGGAAACAAGAAATATTAACCTACCCAAGGCAGTGATCGTAGCGCTTGTGATTAGCATTTTTATTAAGGGACAATGGTAAAAGGCCCAGTTGGTTAACCTTCTTCAATCGCTGAAACAATGGATGCTCCACTATTTCCTGTATATGACTAGGAAGTTCTATTACACCGTGCACTTCATCCTCGATAAGCATCTGAAATATTTGCATAAACATTAAATATGTTTTCTGAATATATTGCATTTGATGTATTTTCGCATGAAATTGTAAGCTTTTTTGTATTATTTTCTTTTTCTATCTTTATAAACTAATTTACCTTGCTAGATCAGTAAAACTTGTATATTTTTATAAAGTACAAAGTATAAGTCCCCTAATCTACAGTATTGCATTGATGTTTTTGACAACTATATTTGTGTATATTTTATCTATATATTTTATTCGCTTATCTAAACGAATCTTATATTAATCGATATGAAATCCAATCTGAAGTGCATTTTTATACCCTTGCAGAGCGTATTATAATTTTGTCCAAAAGTGTGCAACGCAGGGAAGGATACATCTCCGACCCTATAAAGTATATAGATTCTTGATCAGGATCACCTCCTGAGTTAATATAAGCATGTCTACGCGAACTAGTCTTTCAGTTTTTAAGTCGTCTTGAAACTTTGCACACACCCTTCTATCTTTTAGTATATCTTCTATCTTCAGTATATAAGTCGGAGCGGCCGGGATCGGCCGACTATATTCTATTGCTGCCATAGAACTGATTGATCGGAAAAGCTAAAACTCGGGTTTTTTTTAGCGTTATATTAATACAACATGCTAAATTTCATAACGATCCATAAGTAACGATTTCATAACTTATAGCTTCCATATAACTGAATGATCGAAAATGGTATTTGGTAGAAACACCAACTTTGGTATTTTTGAAGATAGAGGCTTGGTACTTTGTTTTAGATTTTTTATTGTAATTAATTTGTTTTATTATGATATTCTCATAAGGATCGGCTAACCATATCCGATGTTTGCGTTATATATCTGGTTTTAACTGCAAGGGTATATCAACTTCGGCTTTGCCCGAAGTTAGCTTTCCTTTCTTGTTTTATAAATAAATCCACTAGCATCCACAAAACCACAATTTAAATTATTTCAAACCGCTTCCCCAGACGGTCAAAGTAGAACTGTGGTCTTGATTTTTATTTGTCCCTCCTTCTGCTCGCAATGTGGATCTCTTTCTGAAATACAGTCCATATTCTTTCAGCAGATCTTACAAAATTTGAAGCCAAAACAAATATATTTACATATTAAATAAGTGTTTAAGGTAATTTGAGTATTAAAAATATTATTTTTCTTTGATTAACAGAGTGCTTCTGAATCAAAAAATCACCTCAAAAGTGGTGTTTTCTTCTTAAGATGTTCTATTTTTAATGCTTTGTATACAGACTGCCTGCATAGAATTAAGTTTATTTGTTTCAGGTAGATATCAGGTTCATAAAATAAAAGGTTTATTAGAGAGTCTTTACTATACTTGGAAAACCAAGGCTAAACTAGAATTTTGTATGTGGTTGCAGTGGCAGTTGCAGTGCAGTGCAGTGTCACCTATGAAACTGGGGCGACCGTTAAAATATCTATATTTCAAGTTTTTGAATCAGCTGATTTCGATAGATGGAGCCGTTCCCATGGCAACCAACAAGAACAACAATATAAAACTTACAGCTTCGCGCCCATTTTCCGACGCTTTCTTTTGTTGGTGGTGGTGGAGCAGCGGGAGCCTCGAGTTCGTTGGATCGGATGGGGGCCGTGGGGGCGGTTGAACCACTGCGCTCACCAACATTCTGATTGATTTCGTATTTTGATTCCTGTTCCTGGCTCTCAACAACACGCAACCAAAATACCACCGAATGCGCGAGCTCGACGTCGTGAATGGGTTGCTCCAATCGTTTGCGAATTTATTTATTACATCAGGAAATTTGTTGATAATCAAAATTAGCACACAATTACAAATTGGAAGGAGGACAGCTGATTGAAAAAGTGTGGCCAACGGAGCTATAAAGGTTTACCAAAAATATATTTTCTGGTATTTTTATTAATTTTGAAATAACGGTAATTTAAAATGACGGCAATGGTAATAATATTCCAAAGCGAAAATATTTTTTTTTTAAATGAAAGGAAAAACAAAGCAAAAGTGAAAAATTGTGTTACATTTTTAAATATTTGTATCGTTTTTAGTCAAAGAAACCGTAGAAAAGTATCGGTTATCGGAAAAAGTTTTTGATTCCTTATCACAATAATATTTTCTTAATGTACAATAAACGTGTTTTATTTAAATCAATATAAAATTGTCTAGAATTGTTTATTTAAAATTAAATATTAATCCCATTATTTAAACCCAAAAAGTATGCAGTAAACATGAAGCAATAAAAGCGACATCTACAGGGCATATATACAAGTTGTGTCAAATGTAAATACAAATATTTTTATCTTTAAAATAAAAATTCTAAACAATATTGAGTTTTAAATTGGTTAGTGGTTAAAAAAATGGAGATAGTTATAAGGTACGTAAGTTTAAAAGATTTATAGAAATTTATTTTCATTCTTTTAACATTTCAGAAAATAAATTGTAAATAGCGACTTTATAAGACTGTTTTAAAATTAATTTTTAGAATATTTTCAATCAAAAGTTTTAAAAAAAGTGATTATCTTATAATCAAATATATTTATATATATTTATTTATATATATATAATATTTAATTATTTAACTTATATCTTTTTAAGTATAATTAATTAATGATGATTAATTAGATAAAATGCACTCAAATTAGCCCAGAAATTGGCAACTCGAGTAATAAAAGTTATCATATGGCATTAAGATGACTTCATAGATCAAGTGACTAATTAGACACCCGAATTTCAAAATTAAATTACATCTAATTTAATGTCATGTGATGAACAAAGCCTATTTGAAACAAATAGCATATGGGCCTAGGGGGTTCCAGTATCATTTTCCGGGCAGGTGTGGGGTAGTGGATAAGGTTGGCACGTGGAAATTGTTTTTGCCGAGAGCGCCGACGCATTGAAATGAAAGCGAAAGTTTTCCCGCTGACCCACAGCTGAAAAAAGAGAGTATCTCGGTCAAAGAGAGTGTATCTTTGAATCTCATACTCTCCGGAACGCAAGTTCCATTAAAATGCAGTTGCAATTTATGCATCTTCTCTGCAAAGTCAACGCACTTTAAATACAACACAGACTACACTACAAACGATACTACAAGATAAAATTGTATCTGTATCTCGAGATGTAAATGTAGAATCAGATACACAGACAGAACTTTGCAAAAAGAGGATTAATTGAATAATGAAAGAAAAACAAACAAACATCGAAGCAAACAATTTAGAAATGCAAATATAAACAAAAAACAGAAATTAACAAAAAAAAGCCGGCTCCACACCTGAGTGGAGCGATAAAGAGAACTATTTAGAAATGAGAGAAAAATGGGAGAGAAATTTAAAAAAGCAAACAATTGACGTACAGTGGTGTAAATATCAAAAATGAACACATACATTTTAAATATAATATTTAAAATATTTACAAATATTGTTATAATATTGTGAAGAATTGGTTATACATTACTTATTTTATTTATTTATTTTTCAAACGAAATAATTAACCCACTGTTCTTCACTTGAGCAATTTATACTTGTTTGGCTCTCTCATCGTGACATTTCGAACCCCAACCACCCAAAAAGCAACCCACTAAGCGTGCCACCCGTGAGATTCGAGATACGGGAGTCGCACTGGGAATGAGAGCGAAAGTGAGAAGCGTCGGCCTGGCAGACAAGTTGCAACTTTTAGCGAAATCCGTCTCAGTTGCCACACGACAGGACGGCCAAACGGGCGAGCCAAAGCAGACGAGATACACGGCCTACAGTGGCGGATGGCGAATGTATCCACAAGATACACGGCTAGGCAAATTAACAATAATTAAGGCACTGCGTGACAGGTCTCTCTATCCCCCAATCCCTCCCCTTTCTCACTCTCACCTTCTGGCTCTGATTTGGTGAAAATAAAATAAGAAATAAAATCAAAATAATAATATACGAAAACGAAATAATTCTCAAATCGAGTCGAAATCTTTGTATCTGTGTATCGGAGAACTGAAAAAGAGGCCGCGCGCTCTCGCAAATGTATCTCAGCCGGCAGTGGGCGAAAGACGCAACTGCTGCGACCTTGCAATGCCCTTGAATGACACTCTTATTGCGACCAAGTCGCCAACGTTGCCACTACAACGGGCGCTGAAACGGGCCACGGCTGCCACTCAGCGCTGGCAGAATAAAGGACTAAAATAATATTTTAAAATATTGCAAAAATTCAATATAAATAAATAGATAAATAGAGCCCAAAAAATAAATAAGCTGCTCTTATTAAAAGTGAAAATATTAGAGTCAGAGTAGTTTTCGCGAGAGTGAGAAAAAGTGAGGGTAGCGAAGACCCAAAATAATAATATAGAAAAGCCGAAGAACCCCTCGACGGAATTTTCTTGACAGCTCCCTATCTCAAGCCTTAACCCAAATCAAAAAACGTGTGTGAGAAATTCACTTTTATTTAACAAATAATATTTATAAATTTTCAAATAAAACCTATTTGAAATTCAAGCAAAAAGAAAGTGTTATCTAACTGGCGCCCTCTGGCGGCGAGTGTATGCGTGCGGGCGTTTATATGTATGTATTTGTGTGGCCCACTAGAAAGTGAAAGTTCTCGACTGCGAATCCTGCGGTAACCTTTACCCCACATTGGGTCACTTCCTTGAGAGCGGACTCCTACATAAACGACATCAGGGCACGCGAAAGGCAATAAGGCCGAAAGCATATATCCGGACTACTATATATACAACGAATCGGTATATGTAGGCGATATTTATGCGACAAGTTCTGACAACTAATTCTTTTTATCGCCACGCGGAGGAATACGGTGGCAAAGGCCGAAACGGGAACGCCTTGGAATAATAATAAAACATCAGGTTGGTAATCATAATTGTTGCAACATATCCTATACATAAGGTAGAATCATAATTAAGTGCGTGTTTCATATAGGCATTGCGTGTTTTATTTTACTTACCAATTACATACTTTCAACTGATGCTGCAATTAGCATGTGCGTGTATCTGTCAGATACGTTTGACATTGATTTTGCCATTTAAAGTCAAACAATACCCATCGGAAAGAGGAACTTACCTTAAAACATTACTTATGGAAGCAGTAAATATATTATATGTGTTTAAGAAAATACATGGTATAGACTTTTGTCTTTTATATATTTACTGAGTACATAGCTGGTTATGAAATGTTTATTTATATAAATATCGGGGATTTCTGGTATACATTCATAATTTATATAACGAACATGCTGAAATAATGACCAAAAACCATTATTTTAATAAATATGAATTACATTTCCAATAAAGGATATTTTCTAAATTAAATGCATCTTTTAATTAAAAGGATTCTTAGGATTCTTAGGAAAATTTTAAATATTTACCTACCAATTCAATTACTAGAAAAGGATCTTGAAATGTCCTCTGCCTCTGAAATCAATATCCAGGATTCATCACATCCTTCTCAACCACTTCTAGGAATCACAATCAAAACAAAACAATCTAAATATCTTTATCGCCATAATCAAAACAAACCAAGAAACCTAGAATAGCCTTTGCCCAAAACAATTACCATAAAAAGGGAAATGGAAAGCGAAAGCCAGTTGAAAGCGAGAGTATCTTTCCACTCGAGTATCTGTGTATCTGTAACTTAGTTTTCAGAACAGCGCAAGCGTTTTTCCAGTTGTTTTTGTTGTTCACGGTGCTTGGCTTTGTTTGCTTTTGACATTTCGTTGGGTAGCAATGTCATACAAATATAAAAAAAAAAAAAAAACCACGCGCTGTCCAAAAAGCAAAAAAAAAAGAATATGGAAACCACCCACATCTAGGCACACGCACCCACACTCACGCAAAGTATCTGTTAGATACGTAGAATTACTGAAAGCAAATTAGCGCTTCAATCGAGTCTCGTGTAAGCCATTTGAATTTATATTGATTGCGGTGGGTCTCCTATTGAAAGCGATTCAAAATCCAGTACAGAAGCCCGGGAATTCGAGCTAATATACCATAAAGAATATACATTATTAATTTGGGTATATTTATAAAAACCGAATACCAGTCAGCCAGTCAGCTGTTGTGGTTTGTTGATGGCTAGAACACGTATCTATAGTTCGAATCGTGGGCGGCACTTGCCGGTCTAAAGGAAATATATTCGGAATATAATTTATACTAATGATATATGCGACACAGAATGACAGCCAAAAATTATATTTATTTAGTGATCCATAAGCTGGGAAATTTAAATTTCATAGTTTATTAGTAAGGCTCTTTTTTACTAAAATATAAATAGTCCACTTCTTGGGGGTATTACTAGTTTTAGATATAATTTGTGAAATTTCTGTTTAACAAGGCCCCTATCTTATCGCCCCTCTTCAAATAAATAATTTCTTAATTAATTGCTTCTTAAAATATTTATAATTCCTAATGTTTTATATTTGCTTCGTAGGGCAGTTCAATGATCCGCTTAGTAATCTTATCACCTACTGACACCCATCAGTTGTGTAGTTCCAAATCACAATTACAAACTGTTCCGGCGCTAAATCCCAAATACCAACAAATATGTTACCTAATCGGGGGAAAAAAACCGTTAGCTGATTAGGCCAAGTTGGCATAAAAGACCACAATCACAGCAGGCGGTCCCGGATAAAGCACATCTGGCTTAAATGGCAGTGAATATGTATATATTTGAACTGATAGTTTATCTGCCGTTTACAAAAGGTTAATACCACTAGCTATATTATTAAAGAATTTATAAAAATATTGAAGAAATTCTTAACTCTGTAAAGTGGTATAGAAGGAATTTTTATCTTTTTAAAATTTTATAATCTAATGGAATAATTTATTCGAAAAACACAAACTTATTTACGGCAAAATATTTCCTCCTAAATTAAATTTTACATAAATTCAAATATTTATATTCTAAAATTTAAAGAAATTTAAAGAAATAAGAAAATAATTTCAAATGATCCTGAAGTCGGCGTTACCTAAGGGCGTTTAGCAGTGCAGTTAGCTAAGATTAAAAATCAGACAGACATCCGAGGCTGCAACGTCACTGATCACGAGAATCTTTCTATAGCGGCGACTGCCTGCCAGAATCAGTTACCTTTTAGGATGCACTGCGACTGCAGATACCAAGACACAGATATTTGAATACAGATGCATTTAACAGATACAGATAGGGATACAGATACAAGTGTAAGAGGAGGCGGATGCGGATGCGGGGTGAGTGCAATCAGCGTGAGGGCAGTGTTTGGCTGCGATTTGCGATTTCGCTCCGTTTTCGATTCGATCCCATTCCCATTCCCCAGTCCCATTTCCCATCCTCATCGCATCCCAGCCCATCGGATCCGATTTTGCCTTATCAATCAGAGTGGATTCGCTTTGCTGAATGCCAAAAACACAACAAAAAGATCGTTTGGTAGTCAGTGCATGCCCGACACCGTGACGCTGCAGACGTGGTGCAGTTCGAGTTTTTCGGCGTGGTTTTCTGCAGTCAGTCTCCGGTGGTGTGTATTCTCCCAATGTTCGACGCAGTGCTCTAGCTGGTGATATCTAAATTCAATTAAAATATAAATAAATATTTAATAAATTGAATAAAAAATAAGTAAATCGCCGCAGAAAGTAATCAATCGGTTATATCATCCACTGAGTGTAAGTGAAATATTTCACAGAATGTGCAATTGCGGGACGAGAAATGTTTTGCGGTTGGCGGGTCAATTCAGATTTCTATAAATAAAATTGCAAATTCGTTATCAGAATTCATAATCGAGACGCCGCCGCAGCATGATTAAGTACTTCACCCGCTGAACCACCCAACCATCCACCAACCCACCCACCACTCACCACCCATCGCCCACTGGCCAATATCATGTGTGGTTCAGGTGATAAGCCAGCGACCGGCGTTTTCTAGTCCGACTCGTAGGCCTAGAAACAACTAATCAAACCTTATAAACTGTGTGAAAAACTAATGGCGCATCTATAACTAGACCAGTGACTAACTAATTGGCTTGAGAAGTGTAACTATGAGATGCAGTTGATAAGATACTCGGACTCGGGCTGTCTGTCTAAACAATCATTTGCAAAGCTGGCAAAAGGTGTAAAAGGTGTAATCTGGGGAAGACTTGCAATTTTGTAAACTGGAAACATCAACTACTTTATACGAACTATATTTTTTTAGAGTGACTTGAATACAAAATAAGTGAATTTATAAAATGATGCTGATAAACAAAGTTATTGAAGTTATTTAAGTTATTTACTATTTATTTTCACAATTTCCCATAAAACACACCTGGACTTCATTTCAAAGAGCCCAAGCACTTAGAAAAGTGAACCAATCAAGCATAATTCAGAGTTCTTTTTTATTGCGTGAGTCGTTAGAGTGTCCACTTTAATATCAATTCTGCACATTTCCCCCAATTTAATTCAATTAAGCGACTTTATGGGTGTCGTCTTGTCACTGAATGCGTGTGGCTTCCATACGGTGAGACGCATTCTTTGGGAAAGTGTATCTTCAAGATACGCAGTTACCGTCAAAACAATGAAACAAGTGGGAGAATATAAAAACTCAAAAACGGAAATGTTACTTTGGTCGTTAAATACAAGTCGAAGACATATGTTCTCTCAGATTTATTTATAGATTTCTTCTCGCTTTATTTATTTTCATTTTGAATTTTCTGTGTATATATTTTATTTATAAAATGTGAGCTTCAGCGACTGCATTAGTTGAAATTATTTATAAAATATTTTAGATATTTGTAATTGATTTGATCCCTAATTTGGCAATTAATTAAGATGAACCAATTTTAAATTTAATTCATAAATACATTTTTTCTTGAAGACCTTTTCCCCACATGTGCATATTTCAGTTTGTAATCCTTCTCCTGACCCAACGTCATCGACGACCAAAACGCATTTAGCCACTTGGCCAAAAGCCAAAGAAATTTTAATTTGTATATAGGGAAAAGAATAAAAAAAACTTAAAGGTATTAAACCACAAGGGATGTCTATGAATCATGAAATATCTGCCATAAGTGGCATCACCTCATGTGCAGTGGGTTGTCTATATTACATATATTGGTATAAACATGCATTCGTTTAATTTTTGAAGAAATTTCAAAGAGATCGGCATTTTGACCTCCTTAATCGATCGATTGTCGGACGATCGTTTATTTATTTAAGACTTTGTCGACGCCATTTAGCCAGGCATGAAAGAATAAAATTCGAATCATTTTTTTACTCATTTTACTGCTTAATTAAATTTCCTATGCATGCTGCCAAATATAAAAAGTAAAATACATAACAACCGAGAGAGACAAAAATTCGAAATAGACAAAAAAAAAAAGAGATGCCGCTGAAAGTTCAAGGCCAATTGACTTTGTGTCTCCTCTCGATTGGCGCATCTAATTTCGTAAATAAAAACTCTGATGTCTTAATTGGGCGGAACTTCCTCACACTTTTCTCTCTAATCGTTATCTCTCGCTCTATTAAGGGGCGTGGCGTGGCTTGGGCTTGCACCTGATCAAAAATCAAAGGTAATGCACGTGAAATGATCTCGGAATGAAAACAAAAATAAAAACATTTGCCAAAAGCAAAACACAGAGGTGTTAACAATCTGTTTTTGTCACCAGATTTTCGTCACTTGACTAAAAAAATATATACACATTTTTAATATTATATTATCGGGTAACTATTAAAATTTAAATGGCAGTTAACCAAAACAAATCGGAAAGACGACGCCATGAATATTTTAAGAAAAATGAGACATGCCTCGAAGATCATAAAAAATGGATATATTTATACATAAGTATATAAGCTCACGATCGGATATTTTCCCAGCTGTTTCCAAATGCCAGTGAAAGAGAAAGCTAAAGTGATGAAAAAAGAAACATTTCAAGTGAATTTATTTGTTTACTTAAAATTTGTTCATCGCATTTCAATATAT
Organism: Drosophila pseudoananassae pseudoananassae; assembly: GCA_018153035.1. Lineage (NCBI taxonomy): Eukaryota > Metazoa > Arthropoda > Insecta > Diptera > Drosophilidae > Drosophila > Drosophila pseudoananassae. Next base: position 4,499,188 of record JAECXR010000069.1, read on the forward strand.
CACTCACGTCATATATTCGAATGGTACTATATTTGCAGATATTCCGCAATTCCGTTGCAGCAGGCCCGACGTGGTGTGGTGACGTGACGTAAATGAACGATCCCGGAGATATACCACTGACCCATACAAGTACCCCGGACAGCAGGCCGCCCTGCAGCATTATATCCATTATACCAACCATAGGCATGTCCTCATGCCGCGGAAGGGCCGAGGCATTCGCAAGGAGTCTGTCCTCCAAGTTGCGCACCTTGGGATCACAGGTGAGAATATTTAAAATAAAATATAAAATATATTTTTTTTTTGCCTACTTTAAGAGGTTAGAAAGGATATACTTTGGAGAAAAAAATAAAATAGAAAAAAAAAAAAAATAAACTCATTATGTGATAAGTATTATATTAGGAATTAGTATAATATTTAGCTGCTTGCACTCTAGCGTAATGAAATAGTGTAATATAATATTTAGGTGGCATTTTTGAAGTATTCCTCCTTGCCAACGCTATCGGGCTTCATGCCACGTCCCCCGGGGCGCCAGTTGACGGGGCAAAGTTCCCCGAATTCGTCTGAGAACTGGAAGGCCTGAACAAGACGAAGTGCTTCATCGACACTACGACCCACGCCCATGTCATTCACGGTGATTTGACGAACTCGTCCCTCCCGATCAATAATAAATAGAGCACGCATTGCCAGTCCAGTGCTTTCATCCAATACTCCATAATCCCGGGCTATCTTCATGCTCTTGTCGGCCAGTAGTGGAATATCCATTTCTCCCAGACCTCCTACCTTCCGTGGAGTATTCATCCAGGCACAATGGACAAATTGACTGTCCGTCGAACAGGCCAGTACCTCGCAGCCAATGTTCCGGAATTCCTGGGCCCGATCACTGAACGCCTGCAGCTCCGTCGGGCAGACAAACGAAAAGTCCGCCGGGTAGAAAACCAGAAGCACGTATCTTCCGCGCAAATCCGTGAGTGACAAGTTTCGGAATCCTCCGGAAATCACCGCCTGAGTGTTAAAGTCCGGGGCCACTTGATTTAAGTTTAACATACGCATCTTTCTCGGTTTTTTTTATTATACTTCAATGGAGTAATGTATTTAATATATATTGCTAAAGTTGACGACTTGAAGTGATACTTTATTTATATAGTGCCTTACAAAGACAAAATTATATAGTGCCAAATTGAAAATTATATCAAAGGATCCTTAGGTCGAACAAACGGTATATTTAATATATAATTCAGGGAAATGATTCATTTTTATTTCAATAGAATGAAAAATATACTGATTTACTTAATTTAATTATATAGTTTTATTTACATTTAATATTTTATTTTTCTTTGGGCCTTATTTGCGATCTAAGTCGGAATGACTTCTGACTGAGAGGACCATTGCTTATCAAATTAATTAAGCCAACCAGCCTTACATATTTTTATTCATTAAATATACATTTTTTTTTTTTTTTGTTTAAGAAGGTCTAAGGTTGAAGTCGTTGCTGATTGAATTGTTTACCAAACTAATTCATGGGTTTTTCTTTTTTAGACAAACGAAGAGGGCGAGGGCAATGCCGAGGATGAGCCCATCATCAATGGCACAAACACCAACACCTGGGTAAACTCGCACGACTCTGAGCAGACCGTCACGGACCTCCAGCCCCTGCGGCACGAGTCGGACTCCTTTTTCGACTTCGACTGCGAACTGGAGTCGCCCGGCAGTCCTGTGGACGAATGCGAGTACCTGCGCCTGATCGAAACCGCCTCGAATACGCCGCACAACTCCACGGCGGAGTCGGGCTACGCCTGCGCCTCGGTGGCCAGCAGTCACAGCAGCAGCACCGATGGTCCTTACTTCGATGCCTCGGCTTCGGGATCTGCCACAGTCACAGTAACAGCTACAGCTACAGCTACCCAGGCTGCCCAGGACCAAAAGCTGCCAGCCTCTGAGGTGAAGGACTACGTCAACAGCTTGCAGCTTAATGGAAATCATGAGCTGGAAAATGGGGTAGAGGAGCTGCCATCCAAAGAAAATGAGGTCCTGGATGAAGATGAGTCCTTCTTGCAGGGCCAAATCCTCAGTGAGCTACACAAACAGAGCAATAGTTTGAGAGTCGAGGAGGAAAAGCTAACCAACGGTCATCTGGAAGATGAACTCCAAGAGCAGGCCGTTGTAGAAGCGGAAGACAAATCCCAGGCCGAAGTCGCAAACACAAAGGAAAATGCACCTGACAGGACACAAGAAGAATTGCCAACAAATGAAACAAGCTCCGAAATAGAAGCTCTTCAAGAAATCACATCATCCACCCCACAAGATAGGATTCCCACTGAAGAGGAACCTACTCCTAAAGAAGAGGATGTCGCATCGCCCGGTGATACAGTCGATAACATCGTCCTGGAGGAAACCTCCAAGGACGTCGAACTCTCTCCTGACAGCGGAGTGGACGAAACTGACAAATCAGCCAGCAATCTCACCGTGAATGTGGAACTGGCCCATATCGAGCAGGCCAAACAGGATGCAGCCGAGGCGGTGGAGAAGAGGGGAGGCCACAGTCATGGCATCGACACCACCGACGACGAAGACGACTGCCGACCTCAGAGGATCAGGCGTTGCTCTTCCCTCAAAACCGGAAAGACACCTCCAGGCACACCGGGCCGCAAGAAGATAGTCCGTTTTGCCGATGTCCTCGGCTTGGATCTAGCGGATGTGAAGACCTTCCTGGACGAAATACCAACCATACCCAAGTCGGCGTTCGAGGATCTGGAGATCCTGGAATCCGAACCGCCTCTTCAACTGGGTCCCAAGTCCGACAAGCTGCTGATGCCACTTTTCCAGCAACCCGGCGGCCTGCCCACATTCCTCGATGCGGTCAGGGAGAAGCAGGTGTCGCTGGAGAATGCCGCCGTAACAGATATTATCAACCAGACGATATCCGGATCAGTGCGAGTGAGAAATGTGGATTTCCACAAATCGGTCCATATTCGGTACTCCCTTGATGGTTGGCGCAGCTATGCCGATCTTCAGGCCAACTACGTTGAGAACTCCTGCGACGGATTTTCCGACAAGTTCACTTTCGTGCTCTTTGGAAACTCCCTCCATGTGGGACAGCGCCTGGAGTTTGCTTGTCGATTCCAGTGCAAGGGCCAACAGTTTTGGGATAATAACTACGGCGCCAACTACTGCTTCCAGTGTCTGCCCAGCTCGACCCATCCCTCCTCCTGCAGCTCGACGGTATCGCCTCCGTCCGTGGCGACTGGCGCCGTTACCTCCGGCCACGGAGCCGGACTGGTCGGATTGCTAAGCCCCACGGCGGGCGATGCCTGGTGCAGCTCCTTCTACTAAAAATCTGGCCGAGATGGGCATATCTGTATCCGCATCCGCATCACAACTCCATCCCCATCCCATTTGGCATGAGATCAAAGTCTGGAATCTGTTTCAGCCTTGAGCTCATGCTAAAGGCTCCTTCAAATCAAATTATCCCAAATCATGGCAATATGAGATGAGTGCTAGAGATCACAGATCACATACCAGTTTTGGTTACCTCATTGGGCTGGCCCTTCATTTGGGTGAATGGATTATTTTGAAAAAACATATAATTTTTTGGATAAATCAGTTTTTTTTTTTCAAAAATTGTTGTTAATTTGGGTTTATTTCGAATTTTTCTTTAAAAAAACTTTGAAAATAGCGTTCAATGAGTTTACAAAAAGGGAATTAGTGGTTTCAAATTCTTGTTTTGTAAGAACTTTACAAAATCGTATTTTTTTAATTTGTTATACACAGTGATCAACTTGTATGATTTCAAAGAAATAAATACTACAAGTTAATGGAATGTCTAGCAAATTAAAATAAAATTTTGTAAATTTCCAATGCAACAAAAATTAAAAAAAAACACAAATCTTTGAAGCACTTGATGTCCAAAATTATGTATCCAAACCCCTCCACCATATAAAAAACATGATTGAAAATGGTTTATATTTTTACGACACAGACAAGAATGAAGGATAATTAAAGGAGTAACAGAAGCTAGAGGAGCTGTTGAAACAAAAAGAGCGCCACAAAGAATGCAAGAAATGTAACTAAGCAAACCTGAGTAGTGCGAACATGAGAAAGAGATCCAGAGAAGTTTGAATGAATCCCAAAGATAGTCGTTAGTCGTACGTTTTAAGAAGAGCAAGTGATAACAAACTAAAAAAAAATCTTATCAGTTTCTTTAATAGATTTTCTGTTTCATTTTTTAATTCTCAGTTTTGATTAAATTAAAATTTAGTTTGTTCCTAGGTTTGTGTGTTATTGGAAGGGGTTTTTAGATCGCTGCCAGCTGATGTACTTTTTTAAGACACCAATTTTTGTGAGAAGATTAATGGCAATTAATCAATGTTCAGCAATAGTAACGAGAAGTATGTTCACAGAGCCTAGAAATTTTACAAGTAGCCAATCATAGTTCCCAGATCAAAAGTTAACTATTACTAATCAACATCTATTATCTAGTCAAGTCGCGTTTACTTTTGAGAGATTTTTGGGCTAAAATGATCCACTGTTTAGACCTATGGGAAATAATACTCCATCCTTAATTACAAAACCCGATCAAATGACCTCTTTCTAACCAACATGACAGGCAAACCTACATTTTTGTTTTTCCCTCTGTTTGATTTTTTAATCTATTCTTTAATTTTAATTTAAACGAATTCATTATTTTTATGTATATGTTGATGCGTAATATATATCTTAATATTATATACTATATATACAAAATAAAATAAATATAAAATTTAGTTTTTTCACCTTGGTTGCCTTATTGAGTTGATTTTTGATTAAATATTACTTCGAGAGCTATACCCAAAATTCCCAGCGAAAACTATGCGAGCTCTTCTTATCCCAGAAACATATTCAAATATATATAGCCAATAGCATATATCAGGGATTGATAAGCAAAGAACTACTTATAACAATTACAAACGCAGCTACCTCAAGGTTTTAACCAAAACCGAAACCGCGAAAAATAATGAATAATAGTTAAACAAAATATATGATTAAAATAAAAATAAAATTAAATATGTTTATTGCATAGCAAACATGTAAAAACCAAAAAAAGCAAAAACCAAAACAAATAAAAACGAACTTTAAAAGTTACAACTATTTACATATGTTAAAATAGATGAGAACCCCCATAAATACTATATTACAGAAGTCCCCTCTCCAAAAAAAAGATTTTAGACTGAGACGTGAGTATTTCGAGGAGAGAACTAATTTGTTACGAGATCTGCCCGAAAACCAGATTTATGTTAAGGTTTGAGTGGGCGGGTCTTTTGTCAGCATGATAGTTTCATGTCACACCAACACAAAAGTAATAAAGAAACCACAATAAAATAATAAAGCCAAAACCAAAATTTCTTTTGTTAAAGGCATTTGCGTATTAAATTTAATTTCATGCAAAATGGTACAAAATTTGCCAGCAGGTAAGTTATAGTTACTCTGGTTCCCTTCTCTAAAGGTTATTGCTGTTTGGCACTATTTAGTTTATCTTTTATCACTTAAATATTGTTATTTATTGGGCTAATTCACTTTTCATGGCTCAATCGCAGAGGCCAGATTCTGGTTTAGTGTGAAAGTTCTTTCAACACGTTCGGCATTTCTCGTTCATTGATTTTTATGCAAATTATGCCAACTTTATAAATAGTTGGCTTAGTTTATTAAACAAGAGATATTTGCATAAAATACATGTTTAAGACAATCACCATGCCATGTATATAAATCTAAAAATGAGCTATTTTAACGGTAGTTTGAATGATTCTTCTCGGTGACCATTCTTTAAAGACCATTCTTTGTTTCCATATAAAAAGATGTGACAATGATCTGATTTTGGTTAGTTCTCGACATGGAGTGGCGATTGAAAGTTCCGCTGACGAATTGGATTTTATTCGGTGTGCTTCTGCTACCAATTCTGGCAGCAGTCCAGGCTAAGGATAATGCCTCTGCCCCGCGTCTTATTACCCTGCAAGCTGGCAGCCCCGCCCCGGCTCCTCCGCCACAGGAAGTGATAATCGAAGGGGATTACGATCACCATCACCATCAGCCATATCCATACCAGCCCAGCTATCCGTATCCACAGCCCCCAGCTGCGCCACAGCATTGCCACTGTCCTCCCGGACCTCCGGGGCCCCCAGGACCCCCAGGAATACCGGGCCAGAAGGGCTATCCCGGTCAGAAGGGCTCCAAGGGTGATCCGGGCGAAAAGGGTACGAAGGGAGAGAAGGGTTACCCCGGCATGCCAGGTCTGCCAGGTCCCCAGGGACCACCCGGATATCCCGGAGGATCCTATCCTCCTTATCCGTATCCTCCGCCACCACCACCATCCCCTCCACATGGTGGTCCCCACCGCTACTACGATGATCAGTACTATGAGGGAGATGACTATGGCCGTGCTTTCAGCCTCATAGAGGAGGAACCCATTGGCCCTCAGCCTATAATCTTGACTTTCAGCCACCGTAACAATCCATTTACAAAGAAATCAAATAAAAAACATATTTAAAATTTAACTTATTGGGGTTTTTGAAGACTGGGAAAAACACAAAATGAAATACTGGTTAGTTCATTTGAAACCTTTATACAACTCTCATATAATAATAAGATACTTTCTAAATAAAGCACATTAATCCAATCCAAGATCTCACATTACATTCAGCTAACGTAAATATTATATTAGAACACAATGAGATTAATATCTAAACTATTAGCAAACATCATCATCTATGGTCGGATGGTCGTCGGCCTCCTCCTCCGCCTCGTCATCATCATCCAAGGCCGTCTGCGAGGCGCTAATCCCCGCGAAGTCATCCTCCATATTATCCACAAAACTGGAGACCCTGTCAAGACAAAACAAACAGACATTAAAAACAAATACCGGCGAAAGTTCTCCATTGTTGGCCATCACTTTTCAAAGTCGCACTGCGGCAAGAGACCTTCGTCCTTCGAAGGACTAAATCGGAACAGCGTGCTGAGCCTTAGAAGACCGAGGAGTATTAGGAACATTCCGGCCACATAGCTCAGCCACAAATTGTGGGGATAGAGTATTAGGCAGATGCCGATGACCGCGTACACGGGCGTGGGGCGCCATCCTCCGCAAATCGCTGAGAAACGCCAGCAGGCCAGGCAGCTGCAGGACCTCCTCTGGTAATTGTCCCTGTAGGAAAGTGAAACAAGATATTTGACACCTCTACTTAAAGATTTATGTAAAAATGTATGCCTTTACTAATTTATAATCTTGAATATTTCTTTCTGTGCAATTGAACTCACTCTGCGCACTGAAGCTGCAAAAATATGGTTACCAGCCACTTGATCTCAATGAACATTACCAGCACGGCTGAAAAACTAACAAGAAATTAACATAATTCTTGGGGGCATCGGATATCTGACTTACACTATGTAGAGCCCGGCCTGATAGCCATGCATGTAGACATCAACGCCTACGCCGCAGATAACTGAAATGAGAAATGGCTTAGGAAATTTGTTTGGGTGCGGGGGGTCTTGTCTGGGGGGGGTGGAAAGGGGACGAAGGAAGTGTTATCCTTGAATGAGCCTATAAAATAATGTGATTTCGTCTGGGCAAATATATTTATAAGCATATTTATTGAGTTGAGGCTTTTTTGTTTACCAAGCAAGGGCCATAAAATGTAATACTAAGCCAGTAAAGGCAAACGAGGGTTTCTTGAGAATTTAATAGTGGTTTTAAAAATTGTATATCCATGAAACTTAAATATGTTTAGAGAAATATTAATGCATTTACCAGAAACTTATGTTGTAAAACATTTTTAAATTTTTAAAACCTTTTGGTAAACCCTCGAAATTTTTTTTTCAAACCGCCCCCTAAAATATTCATATTCCAACCACATTATGGACCCCCTGCTTTTGTCCCAAATCCACTTCCAATGTATAAGATATGGCCAACAAAAGCCACCACGCCCCAGTCTCCGCTCATAAAAACTCAATCTAATTAAGTTGTTTTTATTATGCCAAGCCGCGAAAAACAAATCAGATTAAAGCCCACAGATATATAGATGAGCCATATATTTAAATGAAATTTCAGAACCTAAAACCAAAGCAATTACATTAAATACTGCCAACGGAAGGGAAAAAATTCGAAAAACGGATATCGAAAAAACATGCAAAAATTATCTGGATAATTGAAAGCGATGGGGGGAAAATAGATTTGGTCAGGAAATTTTCAAAGAGAAAACTAGGCGGATGGCTGGCGCCAAAAAGCTAACAACAATGCTCATTGTCGAACGTATGGAAAAGTTGGCCGAGAACGAGAAAAGAGAGGAGCCAGGGAAGGACTGGGGAAAATCAACTCTTGGCACAGGATGCGAACTGCAAGCTGCATAAAGGCCAATGCCTTGTTAATGGCTCTGACAGAATAACCTTAGCTCGACTCCTGTTTTTCTGAGTCCTCTATTCAGTGGGGTTTATGGACTATATCAAGTTTTATACTTTGTTTTTCTGGGTTGCGCTGCATTCATAATAGACCCCACAACAATTTGTGAGGAAATTAGTCTGAACTTGACCCAAAAGTTTTTGTTATGCCACAGCCAACAATTTATCAAAAGCCCAGAAGGTTGGAAAAAATGGTGGCTGCACTATTTTAAGCGCATTAAGGAAGACTTGGGCCGGGAGCTGAGAGCCGTTATGATTGGCCGTGATAAGCGTTTAAGCCAAGTTTGATAACTGCACCAGATGGCCATCAAAGTGGAGAATAAAAAATGATTGCTCTTCTTTCGATTGCAAGGCAGAAAAATTTAAGTATTAAAAATGTCATTAGAATAAATTTAATCAATAGTGCATTTTTGGATATATGTATATACATTTAAAAACTAAATGCAAGGCCTACTTTATAAAGCATTTGAATAGTATATGCAACTCATACTATGAGTTGACTAAAACATTTAATGCATTTGATTATTTATAGTTATCGGAAGTCAATGAATACGCATGATATTCCCAGTATGAGTCACTAAAGAAATACTGCATTATTTCAAACCAGAAAATGGCTTTGAAGCACAAACAATATTGATGCTGAATAAAAAAAAAGAATCCAATATAAAAATGTCCCTATTCACCAGCTTGGTCTTAGAATTTCCATTGAATGCCAACAAATGTAATAAGCCATAGCACTCAACATATCCTCAGGCAGGATATCCACTCGCAAGCATTTCTTACAACTTGTCAAGGGTAAATATTCCGAAAAAAGAACATATCAGCCAGCTATAATGTACATATATATGTGCATGTATGATATTCACATGCACTAGCATCCCATAACCCTATCATGATTGGCATTATCTAGAGGCAGGGGGTCCACCTGGACTGTGAGTTATTTTATTTCGCTTGGATTTCCAGGCACTTGAGCTTACCGAATGAAGTCAGCAGACCAAAAACTCTTATCACAGGACGTAAACACTCGCAAGGCTCTGACTGGTGATTATGACGACGTCGTTGTCGTCGACATTGTTGTTGTTGCTGAGGTTGTTGCAGTTGCATTTGGCTCATGGTTATAGTATTTTCCTTATTCCTTTTTTTGTTATATGTATGACCCCACACAAAATGGGCTAATAAAACAATCAAAGAGCCGTATCCACATCACAAAACTTTGCTACGTGCTTGGCATGCTAAGTGGCCAAAATACGACAAACATTTTCAATTCCAAAGCGAGCACTGAGCAGGTCGTTAAGCTTTTAAATTTAAGTATTTAACGCGGGCATACGCTGCGTATGCGTAATGTGACACTTTTCACACTTCTCCTCCCATACCATTTAATCACCGGTCTTTCCCTGACCGTGTGTGTGTGTGTGTGTGTAAGTGTGGGTGAGAACTAATGTCTGCAAATTACCGTTAGCATTTACACTTTCGCCCCGCACGTCACTTGCCACACTTTTGTTCCCTTTTCATTGGTGCTCTAGGTTTTCATTTTTTTTATTCTTGTTTTAATTTAATTTTTTTTTTCTTTCATTTTTTTTGTTAGGTGCCAGTTGCCACTTTGCCACTTGACTTTATGACCGTGCTCTAAACAACGAACGTCCGTGCGCTTCCAACACCGCCAACTGAATGAAAGGACCAAGCAGATTGGGCACATTCGTTGTGGAGTCACAGCCAAAGAACCCAAGCCAGAGTCGCCGTTGAGGCTGCTGCTACTGCCACCACAGCCGACGCCAACATTGTAGCAACCAGAAAGCAAAACAAAGTCAAAGCAAAAGCAGGGAAAAAGCAGGAGCCAGCCAATAGGACGGCTCTACATACGAAGCCATCGAGTTGATTTGTTATGAAATGTCACTCTGGATTTATTATCTTTGAATTCGAAAAATAGGTTTTTAACAGATATACGGACGAAAGACTCATGAATATTTAGGCACTAACGTACAGTAGCTCCATCGCATAATCGGACATCGACTTTTTTTTTATAAAAACGGTCTAAAACTTAACAAATTGCACTAAAAATTTTGTTTTTTTTGTTTTTGTGTTTATTGAAACTTTAACATTTATATGCATTAATAAAATAAACAAGTACATACATAAATCAATGAAAACTCTTCAGTTTTTGAATAAAAAAAAAATATTTCAATATTTGGCGCTCAACAAATAATCGGACAGTTCAAAAAAGTAAAGAAAAATATACAAAAATAGCATTTCTAATATTTTGTTGCGAATCATTTGTTTTTTAAAACGGCCTGCAGACGCCTAGGAATAAATTTTAACAAGTTTACACACACTTCGGGCTCAATTTGCCAATTCTCCCCACAGATGTCCCACATTGAAGAAGTAATCTCCGATAAAAAAATTAATTCAAAAAAGTAATTCAAACGATAAAAAAAATAAAATTATTGTGAAAAAATATAAAAGTAACAAAGTAATGCCCAATGCAACTCAAAAGATTAATAAAAAAATATATTATTAAAAAATAGAAAAGTGAAGAAGTAATCTTCGCATGGCCCTAAACCTTCATATGAAGAACCATTGCAATTCAAACGATAAAAAAAAGAAAATTATTGTTAAAAATTATAAAAGTAAAGAAGTAATCTCCGCATCGCCCTCAACCTTCATATGAAGAACCATTGCAATTCAAACGATAAAAAAAAGAAAATTATTGTTAAAAATTATAAAAGTAAAGAAGTAATCTCCGCATTGCCCTCAACCTTCATATGAAGGACCATTGCAATTCAAACGATAAAAAAAAGAAAATTATTGTTAAAAATTATAAAAGAAAAGTAGTAATTCCCGCTTGGGACTATACATTTACCCGAAGACCTATTTAAATAAAATATATTTTTAATAAAAAAAATTGTTAATAAATAAATAAAAAAGAAAAGACGATTCTTCATCATAATATTTCTCCATTTTTAATACAAAATAACCATTTCAATTTTAAAGATAAATACAAAACAAAATATTTAAAAAATAAGACTTAATGTCTAATAATGTAAACATTTTTCTTTGGTAAATATGTCTTCTAATATTGGAAAAGAGAAACAAGATATTGAAACTAGGTAAATTTAAAATAAATAATCACAAAAAAAATATAATATAATAATAACAAAATAATATAGTTATTTAAAAATTAAGAAGTGCTCCGTTGGATATCCAGCACTAGAGTGATGATGACCCAAGAGAAATGCCTTTCTTATATAGTATTTTAAAAAATTCAAGCAAGTCAAGGCCTTCTTTGATCTTCCAAAAGCTTACTTGGTTTAATTAATCAAAATAGACTAAAAATATTTTAATTCCATTTTTTTGACATTGCAAAATTAAAGAACCTCTCACTTTAAAGTGGAGGGGCCATGCTAAAGTCATTATTACCCTGAAGCTGTTACTACCATTTCTAGCTGGATTTTATTTGTCACGTTGTCCTGTGTGAGTTGCCGTTGCTGGCGTGTCCTTGTGTGTGCGTGCCTTCGTCCTGCTGGTCCAACCTCCACCCCTCTCGACCTGCTCCCCACCGTTTGGCTACGTTTCAGTAATTTTCATAAGCGGCTAGATGGGGAGCGCGAAGTGTCAGCAGCGAATGGAAGCTAAAAAGACTACCAAGAGCTGAGCTGAGCAATTGCCAAGAGCCAGGCGTCTACGCAGAATGTGGACAAAAACATTTTCGGTTGCGGCACCCCCAGCCACTCCATCTCAGGCCACTGGGGTTCAGGGAGGAAATTCAGGGAGCAGCTCGAGTAAATATTTTTTTTAGCTTCCCTCGCTTATTGTGCTGTGCATTTGCCAAGGTGCCTATCGTCAGACTTGTTTGCATTATGCGGCGTTAATGACATTCAAAGTGGAATGCCGTCCCCGACAACCCCTAGGAAAAGCTCCAATGTCTTTCCAGCATCTACGACATAATACACACCCAGCCCACACTCAAAACGTTCCATTTCCGTTTGCAACATAAAGAAAACCACAAAAATAAAGTCTTACCACTGAGCTCTAAGCCATAAATTCTTTACTAAAATATTTCTCATAAAAATAAATTTCAGTGCACTTCAATGCTAATGGGCCTTCACTTGGGGAACTCCTTGCGCCGCTTCATTATCTTGGTAATACCAGCCACCATGGCTACTTCGGGGAGGGCCAGCTTGGCATCCTCCTGGAAGTCACAGCGTCTGGTTAAATGCAGCCATGTCCTCTCCGGATTTAGCGACAACGGCATCTGCAGCCAGCTAACATAGTCTATTTTCATGGAGCCCGTTAAGAGCTGGTCAAAAGGCGTATTATTGCCAATAAAGAACATGGACCGGAGCACAGAGGTTTTCGCCTCCTTGATATTTTGGCCCTGAACTCCCTGAAACGGACTCGGATCGTTGTCGCCCGTTCCCAGTTGCTCCAGCAGCCAATCCTTGTTGAATTTCAGATAGTTGTACACCACTTTCAGGGCCTGTTTACCAATATTTGTGGTCAGGACATCGCTGACCAAAACTTCTGCTATATAGTCGGCGATTCCCACATCCATTTCCATGGCGTAATTGTTCGGGGGACTGTGGCTGAGGCGATCCGATTCAGCATTCGTTAGGGCCAGGTCATCCATTTTGATGGTGCTTACAGCACTCATGCCCCCGGCCCCTCGATTATTGCCTCCCACTGTCCCACCGAAATCGGTGTCCAAGTTAATGCTCTCCTTGGCCTGCTTGAGGAACAGTTCGATCTGGTCCGTGTGCTTGTCGTCCTCGTCAATCGAGCAAATGGCCTCGGAGATGGAATAGCAAATGGAGGCCTTCTCCTCATTTTTGTCTGAAGAACAAAATGGTTACATTTTTATCCAAATTTTTATGAAAACTCACCTTGCTCGTGGACCTCTGCTGTTTTAATAAGTTCCGTGTATAGAGCTGCGAAAACTACTTGCAGGAGCACCGAATCACCTAGAGGCCTGGTAGAAACCGGAATAATGTCCTGCAGAAGAGAAGCGATCTTGTAGAGACCCTCTGGAATGCAATCCCAGATCTCCGAGACACAAGTAAGGGCCAAGGACATGGCCTGGTACATGCTTGCACCATTTTCTACGGCATTGATCAGCATTTCCACAACGCAATCTAGTACAGGATATACAAAATGCATAATGGCCTCTAGCCAGGGGGTCCTTTTCTGGTTCCACACTTGACGCTTGTCCAGGCAATCGCTCCATCCGGTGACTGCATTTTCCTCCAGGGTTTTGATCAGACAGGATTTTATGTCAACAGCTTTGCCAACAGCCACCACCAGGTAAGTGAGGGAAAGGACTATCTGGTAGTTGGACTGACCTACAGGATCTATGAAGAAACAAAAATAAAGTTGTTTAACACAATTATCTAAGGAATAATCTCACCTATATCTCCAGCTATAGACTCAGTGACGTTAAAACACTCTCCTCGGCACAAGAATGCCTCACATTTCTGTGGAGCTCCCTCGGCGCTGGTAAACGAATGTTTGGCCACATTCTTGAAGTTCTCCGAAGACGGCAAATGCTGCATCAGGTGTCTAATAATAATTCCTGTCAAATAAGCGTCTCTCATCAAGAGGATCTTTAGCAAATAAGACCAGTCGGCCTCGGGAAAGGCCAGTAAGACTCTCAAGTCCAAGGATATGGCGGTGTTGGTAGAAAGATCGGCGAATTCTGTAACCCACTGGCAGGATTGTTCTTTGGGAAAGTAGCGTGGTAAAGCGAATATAATCCAGGCACTAGGAAGGCCATGCCGGGAACTAAACATTTCCATGTTGTCAAGTCCTTTGCGAAAAACCTAATAACAATAACTTCAGAATAATCATTACAATGATTCAGGAGAATAGTTACTTTGGAAAGAACTCCCAGAGGAGCTCCTCTTAACAAAAGGCAGTAAAAAAGCTCCCGGCACTTTGCATGAATGTCTCTGATAATAACACTCTGGTTGCTTAGTTGCAACCCGACATACGCCTCCCCACTCTCGCTAATGTGTGGCAGCAATTCCGCTATGCAGAGCAGCATGTTGCAAATGTCCACCAAATGCAACTGAGATCGTGCCACACTGGTCACTATCTGTGTATATCGAACAGTCAAGACACTGAGTGTCTCATTCAGCATTCCAGCAAAGATTTTCTGGGCCATTTTCGGAGGCACTGAGTTCCACAGATCGTTCTTGGAGCCCCTCATGTAGTGCCACCACATCTGGATGGTATAGGAGCCCCTTTCGGATTCGAAAAAGGGCTGAGTATCCTCCCAATGCAAACAGTCCGCATCCTGGATAATGTAAAGCAGTAACAAGCGACAATGAAGATCCAGGAGGCGTTCCGCCAAGGCCTCGGACATTTGGGAGTATTGCTTGAAACTAAGCTTCAGGGCTCCACCTTTTTCATCTCCTTTTGGAGGACAAATAGTTGTTGTAGCAGCCTGCATGTAGACACTCAGAGAGTTCTTGACCAAGGATGCCGCTCCAATGGTGGCTGTGAGCACCGAAAGATCGGCATGATCCAAGGACTCCTGGGAAAGGCGATGGATATGCTCGAGTAATAAATCTGCAGATTTCGTAACCAACTGCACAAATTTATCCGGGTCTGAAGTTTTAATGGTGACACTAGTCTGGAATAAAAATATTATTTATACTGAACGTTAGGACAAAACCCTTACAAAATCTCCCTCATTCATTTCCTTCTCAGTATGCAAGAGTCCCGATGGCTTCCGATAAGAGGCAAAGTACTCATCCTCCCACCTGGAATAAAATTAAAATAAAATGGGTCTCACATGAATTATAATTTATAATACTCACCACCGAATTAATTTAATGGCTGCAAAAGACGCATAGCGTGGAAAATCCAATTTTCCTCCCACAACTCCAGAACAAATTGGTTCCTGAAGGACTCGCTGATGTGTCTGCATAATAAGGTAACATTCGAATAAAAATACCACAACAAGAAATCCGTTTTAACTTTACCTGATAAAATTCAAGATCCCGCTGCAGTAATATAGGAACTCGGTCCATTAAATTTCCTTCTTCCAGCACCTCCATATTTAGGCGTTATTTTGATTCCGTAAGTTTAGAAGAACTAAATGCGAATTTTCGCCCAACGAACAAACAAACTATTGAGTTCAGAGGTTGTCAAGGGTAACAAAATGGGAAAACCGATACGGCGCAAAGAGTTGGCCAAAGGAGTCTTGTGAAATTGCATGGGATTCTAAAATTCGCCACAGCGAAGTCTATATCTTCGCCAAAAATCAATCGATTCTTAAGCGGAGTGTCTTAAATGATTTGTAGATCGATTCTCTATTAATTTCCATCAAAACCCACACACAAATTTCTTTTTCGATTTTTTCTCAAATTTTCTGGGGGGTCCCCTTCAAAAATTGTAAAAATGCAGGGGAGTCCGAGATTCGCCATTGTGATGGCTATATCTTCGCCAAAAATCAATCGATTCTTAAGCGGAGTGTCTTAAATGATTTGTAGATCGATTCTCTATTAATTTCCATCAAAACCCACACACAAATTTCTTTTTCGATTTTTTCTCAAATTTTCTGGGGGGTCCCCTTCAAAAATTGTAAAAATGCAGGGGAGTCCGAGTTTCGCCACAGCGAAGTCCATATCTTCGCCAAAAATCAATCGATTCTTAAGCGGAGTGTCTTAAATGATTTGTAGATCGATTCTCTATTAATTTCCATCAAAACACACACACAAATTTCTTTTTCGATTTTTTCTCAAATTTTCTGGGGGGTCCCCTTCAAAAATTGTAAAAATGCAGGGGAGTCCGAGTTTCGCCACAGCGAAGTCCATATCTTCGCCAAAAATCAATCGATTCTTAAGCGGAGTGTCTTAAATGATTTGTAGATCGATTCTCTATTAATTTCCATCAAAACCCACACACAAATTTCTTTTTCGATTTTTTCTCAAATTTTCTGGGGGGTCCCCTTCAAAAATTGTAAAAATGCAGGGGAGTCCGAGTTTCGCCACAGCGAAGTCCATATCTTCGCCAAAAATCAATCGATTCTTAAGCGGAGTGTCTTAAATGATTTGTAGATCGATTCTCTATTAATTTCCATCAAAACCCACACACAAATTTCTTTTTCGATTTTTTCTCAAATTTTCTGGGGGGTCCCCTTCAAAAATTGTAAAAATGCAGGGGAGTCCGAGTTTCGCCACTGTGATGGCTATATCTTCGCCAAAAATCAATCGATTCTTAAGCGGAGTGTCTTAAATGATTTGTAGATCGATTCCCTATTAATTTCCATCAAAACCCACACACAAATTTCTTTTTCGATTTTTTCTCAAATTTTTCCGGGGGTCCCCTTCAAAAATTGTAAAAATGCAGGGGAGGCCGAGTTTCGCCATTGTGATGGCTATATCTTCGCCAAAAATCAATCGATTCTTAAGCGGAGTGTCTTAAATGATTTGTAGATCGATTCCCTATTAATTTCCATCAAAACCCACACACAAATTTCTTTTTCGATTTTTTCTCAAATTTTCTGGGGGGTCCCCTTCAAAAATTGTAAAAATGCAGGGGAGTCCGAGTTTCGCCACTGTGATGGCTATATCTTCGCCAAAAATCAATCGATTCTTAAGCGGAGTGTCTTAAATGATTTGTAGATCGATTCTCTATTAATTTCCATCAAAACCCACACAAAAATTTCTTTTTCGATTTTTTCTCAAATTTTCTGGGGGGTCCCCTTCAAAAATTGTAAAAATGCAGGGGAGTCCGAGTTTCGCCATTGTGATGGCTATATCTTCGCCAAAAATCAATCGATTCTTAAGCGGAGTGTCTTAAATGATTTGTAGATCGATTCCCTATTAATTTCCATCAAAACCCACACACAAATTTCTTTTTCGATTTTTTCTCAAATTTTCTGGGGGGTCCCCTTCAAAAATTGTAAAAATGCAGGGGAGTCCGAGTTTCGCCACTGTGATGGCTATATCTTCGCCAAAAATCAATCGATTCTTAAGCGGAGTGTCTTAAATGATTTGTAGATCGATTCTCTATTAATTTCCATCAAAACCCACACACAAATTTCTTTTTCGATTTTTTCTCAAATTTTCTGGGGGGTCCCCTTCAAAAATTGTAAAAATGCAGGGGAGTCCGAGTTTCGCCACTGTGATGGCTATATCTTCGCCAAAAATCAATCGATTCTTAAGCGGAGTGTCTTAAATGATTTGTAGATCGATTCCCTATTAATTTCCATCAAAACCCACACACAAATTTCTTTTTCGATTTTTTCTCCAATTTTCTGGGGGGTCCCCTTCAAAAATTGTAAAAATGCAGGGGAGTCCGAGTTTCGCCATTGTGAAGGCTATATCTTCGCCAAAAATCAATCGATTCTTAAGCGGAGTGTCTTAAATGATTTGTATATCGATTCTCTATTAATTTCCATCAAAACCCACACACAAATTTCTTTTTCGATTTTTTCTCAAATTTTCTGGGGGGTCCCCTTCAAAAATTGTAAAAATGCAGGGGAGTCCGAGTTTCGCCATTGTGATGGCTATATCTTCGCCAAAAATCAATCGATTCTTAAGCGGAGTGTCTTAAATGATTTGTAGATCGATTCTCTATTAATTTCCATCAAAACCCACACACAAATTTCTTTTTCGATTTTTTCTCAAATTTTCTGGGGGGTCCCCTTCAAAAATTGTAAAAATGCAGGGGATGCCGAGTTTCGCCATTGTGATGGCTATATCTTCGCCAGAAATCAATCGATTCTTAAGCGGAGTGTCTTAAATGATTTGTAGATCGATTCTCTATTAATTTCCATCAAAACCCGCACACAAATTTCTTTTTCGATTTTTTCTCAAATTTTCTGGGGGGTCCCCTTCAAAAATTGTAAAAATGCAGGGGAGTCCGAGTTTCGCCATTGTGAAGGCTATATCTTCGCCAAAAATCAATCGATTCTTAAGCGGAGTGTCTTAAATGATTTGTATATCGATTCTCTATTAATTTCCATCAAAACCCACACACAAATTTCTTTTTCGATTTTTTCTCAAATTTTCTGGGGGGTCCCCTTCAAAAATTGTAAAAATGCAGGGGAGTCCGAGTTTCGCCACTGTGATGGCTATATCTTCGCCAAAAATCAATCGATTCTTAAGCGGAGTGTCTTAAATGATTTGTAGATCGATTCTCTATTAATTTCCATCAAAACCCACACACAAATTTCTTTTTCGATTTTTTCTCAAATTTTCTGGGGGGTCCCCTTCAAAAATTGTAAAAATGCAGGGGATGCCGAGTTTCGCCATTGTGATGGCTATATCTTCGCCAAAAATCAATCGATTCTTAAGCGGAGTGTCTTAAATGATTTGTAGATCGATTCTCTATTAATTTCCATCAAAACCCACACACAAATTTCTTTTTCGATTTTTTCTCAAATTTTCTGGGGGGTCCCCTTCAAAAATTGTAAAAATGCAGGGGAGTCCGAGTTTCGCCATTGTGATGGCTATATCTTCGCCAAAAATCAATCGATTCTTAAGCGGAGTGTCTTAAATGATGTGTAGATCGATTCTCTATTAATTTCCATCAAAACCCGCACACAAATTTCTTTTTCGATTTTTTCTCAAATTTTCATGGGGGGTCCCCTTCAAAAATTGTAAAAATGCAGGGGAGTCCGAGTTTCGCCATTGTGATGGCTATATCTTCGCCAAAAATCAATCGATTCTTAAGCGGAGTGTCTTAAATGATTTGTAGATCGATTCTCTATTAATTTCCATCAAAACCCACACACAAATTTCTTGTTCGATTTTTTCTCAAATTTTCTGGGGGGTCCCCTTCAAAAATTGTAAAAATGCAGGGGAGTCCGAGTTTCGCCACTGTGATGGCTATATCTTCGCCAAAAATCAATCGATTCTTAAGCGGAGTGTCTTAAATGATTTGTAGATCGATTCTCTATTAATTTCCATCAAAACCCGCACACAAATTTCTTTTTCGATTTTTTCTCAAATTTTCTGGGGGGTCCCCTTCAAAAATTGTAAAAATGCAGGGGAGTCCGAGTTTCGCCATTGTGATGGCTATATCTTCGCCAAAAATCAATCGATTCTTAAGCGGAGTGTCTTAAATGATTTGTAGATCGATTCTCTATTAATTTCCATCAAAACCCACACACAAATTTCTTTTTCGATTTTTTCTCAAATTTTCTGGGGGGTCCCCTTCAAAAATTGTAAAAATGCAGGGGAGTCCGAGTTTCGCCACTGTGATGGCTATATCTTCGCCAAAAATCAATCGATTCTTAAGCGGAGTGTCTTAAATGATTTGTAGATCGATTCTCTATTAATTTCCATCAAAACCCGCACACAAATTTCTTTTTCGATTTTTTCTCAAATTTTCTGGGGGGTCCCCTTCAAAAATTGTAAAAATGCAGGGGAGTCCGAGTTTCGCCATTGTGATGGCTATATCTTCGCCAAAAATTAATCGATTCTTAAGCGGAGTGTCTTAAATGATTTGTAGATCGATTCTCTATTAATTTCCATCAAAACCCACACACAAATTTCTTTTTCGATTTTTTCTCAAATTTTCTGGGGGGTCCCCTTCAAATTTTCTGGGGGGTCCCCTTCAAAAATTGTAAAAATACAGGGGAGTCCGAGTTTCGCCATTGTGATGGCTATATCTTCGCCAAAAATCAATCGATTCTTAAGCGGAGTGTCTTAAATGATTTGTAGATCGATTCTCTATTAATTTCCATCAAAACCCACACACAAATTTCTTTTTCGATTTTTTCTCAAATTTTCTGGGGGGTCCCCTTCAAATTTTCTGGGGGGTCCCCTTCAAAAATTGTAAAAATGCAGGGGAGTCCGAGTTTCGCCACTGTGATGGCTATATCTTCGCCAAAATTCAATCGATTCTTAAGCGGAGTGTCTTAAATGATTTGTAGATCGATTCTCTATTAATTCCATCAAAACCCGCACACAAATTTATTTTTCAATTTTATTTCAAATTTTTTGGGGGGTCCCCTTCAAAAATTGTAAAAATGCAGGGGAGTCCGAGTTTCGCCATTGTGATGGCTATATCTTCGCCAAAAATTAATCGATTCTTAAGCGGAGTGTCTTAAATGATTTGTAGATCGATTCTCTATTAATTTCCATCAAAACCCACACACAAATTTCTTTTTCGATTTTTTCTCAAATTTTCTGGGGGGTCCCCTTCAAAAATTGTAAAAATGCAGGGGAGTCCGAGTTTCGCCACTGTGATGGCTATATCTTCGCCAAAATTCAATCGATTCTTAAGCGGAGTGTCCTAAATGATTTGTAGATCGATTCTCTATTAATTTCCATCAAAACCCGCACACAAATTTCTTTTTCGATTTTTTCTCAAATTTTCTGGGGGGTACCCTTTAAAAATTGTAAAAATGCAGGGGAGTCCGAGTTTCGCCATTGTGATGGCTATATCTTCGCCAAAAATCAATCGATTCTTAAGCGGAGTGTCTTAAGGGGGGACATCTGAGTAGAATTTTGAAAAAATCGGAATTTTTTTTTCGCTTAAAAATTGTTTAGGGTCTTAAAAATGACATATCAAAAGATAGAGTCCGGCAAAAGTGTCTAAGTGTCGAAATTTTTCATTCTGCGGCGATGCCTCACAGGTATATCCCACAGTACTTAAAACTTTAAACGCGTTTTTCTCGAAACCACTTTTTTGAGTTGGCCGAACACCTAACTCGAACAACTCTTAACCTATCGATCTAAAATTTTGACAATATACTCAGAATACCTATGTCTATCGACACACGTAGGATTTTTTTTTATTTTGCTTACTTTTTTTTTTATCAACAATTTTGTGACGTTTTTTGTTAGTGAAAATTGAAAATTTTGTTCAATCACTTGACATTTTGGAAAAATCAATATATCGAAAAAATCCTACGTGTGTCGATAGCCGTTGAGATAAAGAAACTAACCAAACTTGATTTTTTGTTCTAGATCAAAAGTTAAGGACGTTAGGTGTTCGGCCATGGACCCCCTTTAAAAAAATAGGGCCTACGAATAAGGGCTGCAGGGCCGCCATTTTGTTTTCGATTTATTAAAAAAAAATTTTATTGTGTAGTTTAAATATAATATAATAAAACCCCATTTACAAATTTTCGATTAGCTGTTTTGATTTGGCCAAAAAAAATTCGAGAAAAACCGCTTTTTTTTGGCCTGTTACTCAGATGTCCCCCCTTAAATGATTTGTAGATCGATTCTCTATTAATTTCCATCAAAACCCGCACACAAATTTATTTTTCAATTTTATTTCAAATTTTTTGGGGGGTCCCCTTCAAAAATTGTAAAAATGCAGGGGAGTCCGAGTTTCGCCATTGTGATGGCTATATCTTCGCCAAAAATCAATCGATTCTTAAGCGGAGTGTCTTAAATGATTTGTAGATCGATTCTCTATTAATTTCCATCAAAACCCGCACACAAATTTATTTTTCAATTTTATTTCAAATTTTTTGGGGGGTCCCCTTCAAAAATTGTAAAAATGCAGGGGAGTCCGAGTTTCGCCATTGTGATGGCTATATCTTCGCCAAAAATCAATCGATTCTTAAGCGGAGTGTCTTAAATGATTTGTAGATCGATTCTCTATTAATTTCCATCAAAACCCGCACACAAATTTATTTTTCAATTTTATTTCAAATTTTTTGGGGGGTCCCCTTCAAAAATTGTAAAAATGCAGGGGAGTCCGAGTTTCGCCATTATGATGGCTATATCTTCGCCAAAAATCAATCGATTCTTAAGCGGAGTGTCTTAAATGATTTGTAGATCGATTCTCTATTAATTTCCATCAAAACCCGCACACAAATTTCTTTTTCGATTTTTTCTCAAATTTTCTGGGGGGTCCCCTTCAAAAATTGTAAAAATACAGGGGAGTCCGAGTTTCGCCATTGTGATGGCTATATCTTCGCCAAAAATCAATCGATTCTTAAGCGGAGTGTCTTAAATGATTTGTAGATCGATTCTCTATTAATTTCCATCAAAACCCACACACAAATTTCTTTTTCGATTTTTTCTCAAATTTTCTGGGGGTCCCCTCCAAAAATTGTAAAAATGCAGGGGAGTCCGAGTTTCGCCACTGTGATGGCTATATCTTCGCCAAAAATCAATCGATTCTTAAGCGGAGTGTCTTAAATGATTTGTAGATCGATTCTCTATTAATTTCCATCAAAACCCACACACAAATTTCTTTTTCGATTTTTTCTCAAATTTTCTGGGGGGTCCCCTTCAAAAATTGTAAAAATGCAGGGGAGTCCGAGTTTCGCCACTGTGATGGCTATATCTTC
This sequence comes from Drosophila pseudoananassae pseudoananassae, assembly GCA_018153035.1. Classification (NCBI taxonomy): domain Eukaryota; kingdom Metazoa; phylum Arthropoda; class Insecta; order Diptera; family Drosophilidae; genus Drosophila; species Drosophila pseudoananassae. The sequence continues at coordinate 4,521,866 of JAECXR010000069.1, forward strand.
GCCAAAAATCAATCGATTCTTAAGCGGAGTGTCTTAAATGATTTGTAGATCGATTCTCTATTAATTTCCATCAAAATCCGCACACAAATTTCTTTTTCGACTTTTTTCTCAAATTTTCTGGGGGGTACCCTTTAAAAATTGTAAAAATGCAGGGGAGTCCGAGTTTCGCCACTGTGATGGCTATATCTTCGCCAAAAATCAATCGATTCTTAAGCGGAGTGTCTTAAATGATTTGTAGATCGATTCTCTATTAATTTCCATCAAAACCCGCACACAAATTTCTTTTTCGATTTTTTCTCAAATTTTCTGGGGGGTCCCCTTCAAAAATTGTAAAAATGCAGGGGGAGTCCGAGTTTCGCCATTGTGATGGCTATATCTTCGCCAAAAATCAATCGATTCTTAAGCGGAGTGTCTTAAATGATTTGTAGATCGATTCTCTATTAATTTCCATCAAAACCCACACACAAATTTCTTTTTCGATTTTTTCTCAAATTTTCTGGGGGTCCCCTTCAAAAATTGTAAAAATGCAGGGGAGTCCGAGTTTCGCCACTGTGATGGCTATATCTTCGCCAAAAATCAATCGATTCTTAATCGGAGTGTCTTAAATGATTTGTAGATCGATTCTCTATTAATTTCCATCAAAACCCACACACAAATTTCTTTTTCGATTTTTTCTCAAATTTTCTGGGGGGTCCCCTTCAAAAATTGTAAAAATGCAGGGGAGTCCGAGTTTCGCCACTGTGATGGCTATATCTTCGCCAAAAATCAATCGATTCTTAAGCGGAGTGTCTTAAATGATTTGTAGATCGATTCTCTATTAATTTCCATCAAAACCCACACACAAATTTCTTTTTCGATTTTTTCTCAAATTTTCTGGGGGGTCCCCTTCAAAAATTGTAAAAATGCAGGGGAGGCCGAGTTTCGCCATTGTGATGGCTATATCTTCGCCAAAAATCAATCGATTCTTAAGCGGAGTGTCTTAAATGATTTGTAGATCGATTCTCTATTAATTTCCATCAAAACCCACACACAAATTTCTTTTTCGATTTTTTCTCAAATTTTCTGGGGGGTCCCCTTCAAAAATTGTAAAAATGCAGGGGAGTCCGAGTTTCGCCATTGTGATGGCTATATCTTCGCCAAAAATCAATCGATTCTTAAGCGGAGTGTCTTAAATGATTTGTAGATCGATTCTCTATTAATTTCCATCAAAACCCGCACACAAATTTCTTTTTCGATTTTTTCTCAAATTTTCTGGGGGGTCCCCTTCAAAAATTGTAAAAATGCAGGGGAGTCCGAGTTTCGCCATTGTGATGGCTCCTTTCGCCTATATCTTCGCCAAAAATCAATCGATTCTTAAGCGGAGTGTCTTAAATGATTTGTAGATCGATTCTCTATTAATTTCCATCAAAACCCACACACAAATTTCTTTTTCGATTTTTTCTCAAATTTTCTGGGGGGTCCCCTTCAAAAATTGTAAAAATGCAGGGGAGTCCGAGTTTCGCCACTGTGATGGCTATATCTTCGCCAAAAATCAATCGATTCTTAAGCGGAGTGTCTTAAATGATTTGTAGATCGATTCTCTATTAATTTCCATCAAAATCCGTACACAAATTTCTTTTTCGACTTTTTCTCAAATTTTCTGGGGGGTACCCTTTAAAAATTGTAAAAATGCAGGGGAGTCCGAGTTTCGCCACTGTGATGGCTATATCTTCGCCAGAAATCAATCGATTCTTAAGCGGAGTGTCTTAAATGATTTGTAGATCGATTCTCTATTAATTTCCATCAAAACCCGCACACAAATTTCTTTTTCGATTTTTTCTCAAATTTTCTGGGGGTCCCCTTCAAAAATTGTAAAAATGCAGGGGAGTCCGAGTTTCGCCATTGTGAAGGCTATATCTTCGCCAAAAATCAATCGATTCTTAAGCGGAGTGTCTTAAATGATTTGTATATCGATTCTCTATTAATTTCCATCAAAACCCACACACAAATTTCTTTTTCGATTTTTTCTCAAATTTTCTGGGGGTCCCCTTCAAAAATTGTAAAAATGCAGGGGAGTCCGAGTTTCGCCACTGTGATGGCTATATCTTCGCCAAAAATCAATCGATTCTTAATCGGAGTGTCTTAAATGATTTGTAGATCGATTCTCTATTAATTTCCATCAAAACCCGCACACAAATTTCTTTTTCGATTTTTTCTCAAATTTTCTGGGGGGTCCCCTTCAAAAATTGTAAAAATGCAGGGGAGTCCGAGTTTCGCCACTGTGATGGCTATATCTTCGCCAAAAATCAATCGATTCTTAAGCGGAGTGTCTTAAATGATTTGTAGATCGATTCTCTATTAATTTCCATCAAAACCCACACACAAATTTCTTTTTCGATTTTTTCTCAAATTTTCTGGGGGGTCCCCTTCAAAAATTGTAAAAATGCAGGGAGTCCGAGTTTCGCCATTGTGATGGCTATATCTTCGCCAAAAATCAATCGATTCTTAAGCGGAGTGTCTTAAATGATTTGTAGATCGATTCTCTATTAATTTCCATCAAAACCCGCACACAAATTTCTTTTTCAATTTTATTTCAAATTTTCTGGGGGGTCCCCTTCAAAAATTGTAAAAATGCAGGGGATGCCGAGTTTCGCCATTGTGATGGCTATATCTTCGCCAAAAATCAATCGATTCTTAAGCGGAGTGTCTTAAATGATTTGTAGATCGATTCTCTATTAATTTCCATCAAAACCCGCACACAAATTTCTTTTTCAATTTTATTTCAAATTTTTTGGGGGGTCCCCTTCAAAAATTGTAAAAATGCAGGGGAGTCCGAGTTTCGCCACTGTGATGGCTATATCTTCGCCAAAAATCAATCGATTCTTAAGCGGAGTGTCTTAAATGATTTGTAGATCGATTCTCTATTAATTTCCATCAAAACCCGCACACAAATTTCTTTTTCAATTTTATTTCAAATTTTCTGGGGGTCCCCTTCAAAAATTGTAAAAATGCAGGGGATGCCGAGTTTCGCCATTGTGATGGCTATATCTTCGCCAAAAATCAATCGATTCTTAAGCGGAGTGTCTTAAATGATTTGTAGATCGATTCTCTATTAATTTCCATCAAAACCCGCACACAAATTTCTTTTTCAATTTTATTTCAAATTTTTTGGGGGGTCCCCTTCAAAAATTGTAAAAATGCAGGGGAGTCCGAGTTTCGCCACTGTGATGGCTATATCTTCGCCAAAAATCAATCGATTCTTAAGCGGAGTGTCTTAAATGATTTGTAGATCGATTCTCTATTAATTTCCATCAAAACCCGCACACAAATTTATTTTTCAATTTTATTTCAAATTTTTTGGGGGTCCCCTTCAAAAATTGTAAAAATGCAGGGGAGTCCGAGTTTCGCCATTGTGATGGCTCCTTTCGCCTATATCTTCGCCAAAAATCAATCGATTCTTAAGCGGAGTGTCTTAAATGATTTGTAGATCGATTCTCTATTAATTTCCATCAAAACCCGCACACAAATTTCTTTTTCGATTTTTTCTCAAATTTTCTGGGGGGTCCCCTTCAAAAATTGTAAAAATGCAGGGGAGTCCGAGTTTCGCCATTGTGATGGCTATATCTTCGCCAAAAATCAATCGATTCTTAAGCGGAGTGTCTTAAATGATTTGTAGATCGATTCTCTATTAATTTCCATCAAAACCCGCACACAAATTTCTTTTTCGATTTTTTCTCAAATTTTCTGGGGGGTCCCCTTCAAAAATTGTAAAAATGCAGGGGAGTCCGAGTTTCGCCATTGTGATGGCTATATCTTCGCCAAAAATCAATCGATTCTTAAGCGGAGTGTCTTAAATGATTTGTAGATCGATTCTCTATTAATTCCATCAAAACCCGCACACAAATTTTTTTTTCGATTTTTTTTCAAATTTTTCGGGGGGTCCCCTTCAAAAATTGTAAAAATGCAGGGGAGTCCGAGTTTCGCCATTGTGATGGCTATATCTTCGCAAAAATCAATCGATTCTTAAGCGGAGTGTCTTAAATGATTTGTAGATCGATTCTCTATTAATTTCCATCAAAACCCGCACACAAATTTTTTTTCGATTTTTTTCAAATTTTCTGGGGGTCCCCTTTAAAAATTGTAAAAATGCAGGGGAGGCCGAGTTTCGCCATTGTGATGGCTATATCTTCGCCAAAAATCAATCGATTCTTAAGCGGAGTGTCTTAAATGATTTGTAGATCGATTCTCTATTAATTTCCATCAAAACCCACACACAAATTTTTTTTCGATTTTTTTTCAAATTTTCTGGGGGTCCCCTTCAAAAATTGTAAAAATGCAGGGGAGTGCCGAGTTTCGCCATTGTGATGGCTATATCTTCGCCAAAAATCAATCGATTCTTAAGCGGAGTGTCTTAAATGATTTGTAGATCGATTCTCTATTAATTTCCATCAAAACCCACACACAAATTTCTTTTTCGATTTTTTCTCAAATTTTCTGGGGGGTCCCCTTCAAAAATTGTAAAAATGCAGGGGGTCCGAGTTTTCCTTTTTTAAGGGTTTTTTTTCCTCATAAAAAACAAAAATTTTTTAAAGAGGGGTTTATAAATTTAATTTATTAACTTTTTTTAATTTGAAAATGGGGAGTCCGAGTTTCGCCACTGTGATGGCTATATCTTCGCCAAAAATCAATCGATTCTTAAGCGGAGTGTCTTAAATGATTTGTAGATCGATTCTCTATTAATTTCCATCAAAACCCACACACAAATTTATTTTTCGATTTTTTCTCAAATTTTCTGGGGGGTCCCCTTCAAAAATTGTAAAAATGCAGGGGAGTCCGAGTTTCGCCACTGTGATGGCTATATCTTCGCCAAAAATCAATCGATTCTTAAGCGGAGTGTCTTAAATGATTTGTAGATCGATTCTCTATTAATTTCCATCAAAACCCGCACACAAATTTATTTTTCAATTTTATTTCAAATTTTTTGGGGGGTCCCCTTCAAAAATTGTAAAAATGCAGGGGAGTCCGAGTTTCGCCACTGTGATGGCTATATCTTCGCCAAAAATCAATCGATTCTTAAGCGGAGTGTCTTAAATGATTTGTAGATCGATTCTCTATTAATTTCCATCAAAACCCGCACACAAATTTATTTTTCAATTTTATTTCAAATTTTTTGGGGGGTCCCCTTCAAAAATTGTAAAAATGCAGGGGAGTCCGAGTTTCGCCATTGTGATGGCTCCTTTCGCCTATATCTTCGCCAAAAATCAATCGATTCTTAAGCGGAGTGTCTTAAATGATTTGTAGATCGATTCTCTATTAATTTCCATCAAAACCCGCACACAAATTTCTTTTTCGATTTTTTCTCAAATTTTCTGGGGGGTCCCCTTCAAAAATTGTAAAAATGCAGGGGAGTCCGAGTTTCGCCACTGTGATGGCTATATCTTCGCCAAAAATCAATCGATTCTTAAGCGGAGTGTCTTAAATGATTTGTAGATCGATTCTCTATTAATTTCCATCAAAACCCGCACACAAATTTCTTTTTCGATTTTTTCTCAAATTTTCTGGGGGGTACCCTTTAAAAATTGTAAAAATGCAGGGGAGTCCGAGTTTCGCCATTGTGATGGCTATATCTTCGCCAAAAATCAATCGATTCTTAAGCGGAGTGTCTTAAATGATTTGTAGATCGATTCTCTATTAATTTCCATCAAAACCCGCACACAAATTTATTTTTCAATTTTATTTCAAATTTTTTGGGGGGTCCCCTTCAAAAATTGTAAAAATGCAGGGGATGCCGAGTTTCGCCATTGTGATGGCTATATCTTCGCCAAAAATCAATCGATTCTTAAGCGGAGTGTCTTAAATGATTTGTAGATCGATTCTCTATTAATTTCCATCAAAACCCACACACAAATTTCTTTTTCGATTTTTTCTCAAATTTTCTGGGGGGTCCCCTTCAAAAATTGTAAAAATGCAGGGGAGTCCGAGTTTCGCCATTGTGATGGCTATATCTTCGCCAAAAATCAATCGATTCTTAAGCGGAGTGTCTTAAATGATTTGTAGATCGATTCTCTATTAATTTCCATCAAAACCCGCACACAAATTTCTTTTTCGATTTTTTCTCAAATTTTCTGGGGGGTCCCCTTTAAAAATTGTAAAAATGCAGGGGAGTCCGAGTTTCGCCACTGTGATGGCTATATCTTCGCCAACAATCAATCGATTCTTAACCGGAGTGTCTTAAATGATTTGTAGATCGATTCTCTATTAATTTCCATCAAAACCCGCACACAAATTTATTTTTCAATTTTATTTCAAATTTTTTGGGGGCATCCCCTTGTGAAAATGAAAGTGGATTTCTAAGAGGAGTGTCTTATTTATAGAAGAATCCACTGCCAAATTATGAGTCGGTTCTAGACATTCGCCCGCCTCTGTATGTACTATGCATATACCAACTGATAAGACCTCCTTTTCTCTTTATTCCCTCTCTCTGGAATTAATTCAACTTACTCTGGTGATAAGCCGCCGCAATTGCCGACTGGCCAGCTCTTTCAGCATTTAATCTCAGTTGACAATTGACTTGCGACTTGAACAGTAGAGGACTCGGGATCCGGAGGCGTATACACAATGTGAGTATGGTGTCAATTAAGATGCTATCAGTAGATCCGCTCTGCTGGGGATCTAAAAAAAACTTTCCAGCCAGCAACCAGAAAACAGGCGAAGCGAGCAGTTATCGCTCGATAGCCGCGGTATCAGCATATAATCAGTAATCCATAAATCTCCTCTTGCTCTGCTCCATGTTTGAATGAGGATTTCTATGTACCCATAAGAAATTAGGTCTTGAAGAAGCAGGTTAATACAGTTTCGTGTTTTCTTACAGCATGCTGGCGAATTTAAGAAACCTTTCCCGTCTGGCCTTGCCCCGTCGACTGGCCTCCCAATCCTACTCCTCCTCCTCCTCATTCCTGATAGACCAACCGGAATACAGTTTCCTGAAGGAACTGGGACTGGAGCGCGACAATCCTGGCGTGTACTCCGGCCATTGGCAGGGACGTGGCCCCAGCGTCACCAGCTACGATCCTGGAACTGGCCAGGCCATAGCCACAGTGCGCCAGGGCACGGTCCAGGAACTGGAGCAGACCATCGGATTGGCTGTGGACGCCTACAAGCAGTGGCGGAAAGTACCCGCTCCTGTTCGCGGCGAAATAGTCCGCCAGATCGGAGATGAGCTACGCAAGTACAAGGAACCTCTGGGCAAACTCGTTTCCCTGGAGGTGGGAAAAATCTACAGTGAGGGTCAGGGGGAGGTGCAGGAGTTCATCGACATCTGCGACTATGCGGTTGGCCTGTCCAGGATCTATTCCGGCCAGTTGATCAACTCGGAGCGTGCTGATCACTCAATTCTGGAGGCCTGGCGTCCCCTGGGATTGGTCGGTGTGATTTCGGCGTACAATTTCCCCAACGCAGTTTTCGGATGGAATGCTGCTATTGCGTTAACCACCGGCAACAGTGTTCTGTGGAAGGGAGCACCCAGCACCCCCCTGGTTTCCGTGGCCACCACCAAGATTGTGGCCGATGTTTTGCAGAGGAACAACCTGCCGCCGGTGGTTACTCTCTGCCAAGGAGGCACCGATGTTGGCCAGTATTTGGTTTCCGATAAGCGAGTAAACCTGGTCTCCTTCACGGGCAGCTGCCAAACTGGTCGGGATGTCGGCGTAGAAGTTCAGAAACGCTTTGGAAAGGTGATCCTCGAACTGGGCGGCAACAATGCCCTGATTATCGATGAATCGGCCAACGTTAAGATGGCCCTGGATGCGGCCCTTTTCGGTTGCATCGGCACCAGTGGCCAGAGATGCACCACCACGAGGAGGATCATAGTCCACGAGAAGCTCCACGATCAGTTTGTACAAGCTCTGGTCAGCAAATACAAGCAACTGATCCCCAAGATTGGACACCAACTGGAGGCACAAACGCTCGTCGGTCCCGTCCACACGCAGCAGAATGTGGATAATTACAAGAAAGCCATTGAGGAGGCCAAGTCCTTGGGTGGAACGGTTGCCTTCGGCGGTAAGGTCATACAAAGAGATGGCTTTTATGTTGAGCCCACTGTAGTCACGGGATTGCCTCATGATGCCAGCGTTGTCCATCGCGAAACTTTTGCGCCAATCGTCTATATTCTGAAGGCTAAGAATGTGGAGCAGGCCATTGAATGGAACAACGAGGTGGAGCAGGGTCTCTCATCAGCTATTTTCACCGAGAACATTGGTCAGGCCTTCAAGTGGATTGGAGCAAGTGGCTCCGATTGCGGTATCGTGAACATCAACACCACTACCAACGGCGCCGAGATCGGTGGAGCGTTTGGTGGCGAAAAGGCCACGGGCGGTGGTCGGGAGTCCGGATCGGATTCCTGGAAACAGTACTGCAAGAGAGCCACTATCACAGTTAATCACTCCGGAGAGTTGGCCTGCGCCCAGGGTGTCGTCTTCAATGTAGAGTAAATTTTATTCAATTAGAATTTGTATAATCGTCCTAATTTCAATAATTCAATAATTTTAAATACAAAAATAATTTCCAAAATGCCATTGGGTTCGGTCAATTCTTACAGATCTCGAATCGCCAAAAATCCACCTCGATATCTTTGGACTTTTGCTTGTGGAATTTATAGCTAGCATCGATGTTATAGCGAAGTTCAGCGACCACCGTGGCTCGGGCACCCAACTCTTGGGTCTTTTTTTGAATGTAGGCACTGAGAAACAATTAGAAATTAGAAATTTTCGAAATCTTTTTAAAAAGGTGTAGAGGTGTACACCTACCGTGTAGAGGTCTTGTGCAGGGAGTAAACAGCGCCGGTTGCTAACTTCAGAGCTACTTCCAGAAACCGCATATCCATACCGGCATTGTGTTTAGTTCCAAATGGAGGGTTCATGACCACAGTGTCGAAAGACTTTTCCCACTTGCTGCCAGCCAACTGTAGGACATCCGTCCGCACGCAGTCCACATTCGGTAACTCCATGTCCTGTACATTTCCCCTAAACGTATCAACTGCATCGCCATCCAATTCAAAACCCACTGTGAGTTGGGCGCCCAAGAAAGTAGCCGCTATGCTAAGCATTCCGCAACCGCAACCCAGGTCTCCAACCAATTTCCCCTCTATATCCTCATGCTGAGATTGCATATGATGTATCATACAGGCAGCGATGTGTGGGGGCGTTGGATACTGCTCCAAAAGGATCTTAGGCTCCTCAAAACCATCGACACCCTGCAGATACTCCTCCAGCTTCTTAAGCTTCAAACGGGCCATAGTGGATTTACGTAACGAGATTATTTGTTGGTAATGGGGGTGGTGGGGGGCGTGGCGATGGTCGCCGGCAGAGGTTCAAGGCGCGGCAGCACGGGTAAGAAACTATTTCCAAAATACGAATCCTGAGGTACAAAGAAGCCCAGAGTCGTAGAGCTCGTTGGATTAAATGCAGCGCGGGCCGTAGGCGTGGCATTGGCGGCTATGCCACCCACACCAAGCTGAAAATCTGGTGTCACTGTCGTCGGCTGGCCGAGCAACTGGGGAGTGGACATCTGAAAAGCATATATTCAATGCAACAATTGCCAACAAATTCATGTTTCAAAAGAAAGAGTACCTGAGTGTTGATTCCCAAATTTATGATTCCCCCGGCAAGCAGCTGCTTCTTGGTTTGGATCTCCTCGAGGATCTTACGGGTTGTGTCTGCTTGCTGGGCACTTGTAGTAGGAAAAGCCATGAAATAATCAAAGATTAATTGTAAAAACTGAAATAAATAGAACTTGCTAGTGCTGACTTTCTGAATTTGGCAGATTTTTCAGTTTGGTTCAGCGTGACATTGCCGATATATCAAGCAACGGTCTTACTATAACATGTGTTGTTGAAAATTGTGAATTTTATAAATTAAATGGTCGCACCTGTTAAGAGGATTTAATACTTAAGAAAATTAAACAAATGCATGAACAAAATTATTGCACATTTTATAAAAAGAAAATAGCAACATATATTCGTGGGTAATGTTCGCGTTGCCAATCGATTCCACAATATGGATTTTGCAACACTGAAAATAAAATACAGTTTTTACAACACTGGATATTTTCCCCTAGGAAGAACGTGCGATACCAACAACAAAATAGATTTATTTACAAAAATCGTAAACAAAAACATTTCCCAGAGTTTTTACATACTCTGAACCTCCTTGGTTCTTTTATAAATTACAGTGCAAGTGTTGGAAGTAACGGAAAGACAATGAGTATGAGCGACGACGACAGGGATATTGATATCGAGAGTGACGTAAGCAACTGACTAAAATCATAAATTTATTTATCTATGTCGAAAATAACGCTAAATAAACACCCTTTTTAGGATGATGGGGATTCAGACAATGGCCTAGGCTCCTCTCGACACACAAGCACTGCAAATTTCACCCAGGTGAGTATCCCAAAAGCAAAAGGTGGCTGCGCACGTTGACTTTGTTGATAAACAAGACGCACATGTTATTGTTGTTGTTTTTGTTATGGTTTTTGTTGATAAATAAATTCGATAAATTGTTTACATATTTAAACGATTGAATTTTCATGTATTTTAAAGGCCGAAAAGCGAGCTCATCACAATGCGTTGGAACGAAGGCGGAGAGATCACATTAAGGAGAGCTTCACCAACCTCAGGGAGGCGGTACCAACGCTGAAGGGCGAAAAGGTAAAAGCAACATATTCTATAGAAAATAATATGAATCTAACTAAATATGATTTTGTAACACAGGCTAGTCGCGCTCAGATCCTGAAAAAGACCACTGAATGCATACAAACCATGAGGCGGAAAATCAGCGAGAACCAAAAAGACATCGAGGAGATCAAAAAACAAAATATCATACTGGATCAGCAAAGTAATAATTATATCCTTGTACATTATATGAAAATCTATTAACTATTTTTTATTTAGTTCGAGCATTGGAATGTTCAAACGGCGATGATCCCTATGCAGAATTCCTCAGCGAGGATGAAGTCGGAAGCGAGGATGACGATGATGATTTAGATCAGCCCGACTTTAGTAGGCGGAACAAAAAAATGAAAACCTTCCACGCATAGCTGCTGCCACAGACTAGAATGCAGCCTCTGCCTGGCAGTTGCAGTTTTCATTTTCACTCATTTTACTCGAATCGAATTCGCACAAATGTGAATATTTCATGGTGATATAAAATCCACTTTTTATAGAATCCCAAACTCCCTGTCTAACAAAGGCTTACCCTGTCAAATGGTATTCCAAATTAAGTCAATACATATGAGCGATTAGAATCAGTGAAAGCGAAAACTGTATCATGTCTGATAATCATAATCATCACTAGTTTAAGTGCAATGTTTACCCACCCTTTATACCTTAATTATATACGTGTCTTTTGTAAATTAAGCGCAAAATTATTCTTTCTACGGAAAAAAATAAAAATTTGTAAGAATATATTTTAATAAACACTAAAGCGCTGTTAATAGTGATCTACGGGGTTATAATATAAATAATGATAGTTCGCCCTTTAAACACACCCACTTAAGTTAAATGCCTCTTCTTCATTAAAAATATTTTAGTATATATTTTAGCAAACAAAAAAAACTATTTAAACTTGAGAGTTATCCAAAGAATAAAGAAAACGAGCAGGATGAAAAGGAACATGTAGCACATCTGGCGAGGTCCGCCGCCCTGTTTGGCCAGTCGCACTACCCGCGTCATTGTATTTCCCAGAAAGCCACTCGTCCTATCCATGTCGTCGTCGATGCCACGCAACAGCTTATCCTGGTAACGGACTTCATTTCCTATATCTATAGTCAGGGATTTGAGGGCACCGATCTTTTGTTTCAGCTCCTCGGCAGCCAGCTCATTTTCCGCCTCCAAGGAATCGTGATTGGCGGGACCAGAGCTCGGTGGCTGCTGGTTCAGGGGCTGATAGGGATAATTATTGCGACGCATGCTGTTGCCCGTGTGTGCCAGTTTGGCATTAGGATTGCTGGAATTCATTAGTTTTCATTAGTCATGATAAAGTTCAACAATTTCATGAACAATTCCATGCCAGTGACACGTAAACGTTATCACAATATCTCACCCGATGGCAAATTGATGATTTAAATGGTGTTTCCTTCGGGCAACCCCTTTGGCTGACTGGTCATAGACCCTTGACCCTTGTTGTGAATTTCAAAACAAGTCTGAGTAACGAAATTTCATAAGTAACTTTTTAAAAACTAATGCAATTTCTGGTTGGTCTGCAGTGTGACCAGAGAGCGTTACTAAAGACTTGTTGCAATTTAGATTGTTTCTTAACCCTTGATGGCTCCTCTAACGTCTAATAAATTCAAATGCTAATAAGTTCGAGTATTATTGAATATAAAATTATTAAAATAGTTACAGATTTTAGTTTATAAAGTTTATTTTTTTTATGCATGCATATAAAAGCCATGGGTTAAGCCTCTTTTCTAATACTGCCCAAGCTGGCCACACTGCTCCAGTTGCCTTTAGGTAATTTCGGCCAACTTTTAGATTTAGCTTAAGCCGCTCGATTGTTTCTCCCCATTCACTTTTTTCGACTCTTGGCCACTAAATCAATAAGCATAAATTATTTAAATCGACGCGGGTGACAAGTGCGTCAAGGAAATCATCTTTTTTCGGCGGAGCCACTACTACGTCATTGGCGTTTTCAGTGACCCTGACCAAGTGCACTCGTTTGTTGTTATTGTTGTTGTTTGGTATCTTGCTCTGCTCCCCCTCTCCCCCTCCTATCAATGATCCGAAACAAATTTGCGTAATAAGCGACATTAACATAAATAATAACAACAATTGCACTGATAAGGGCCCCGAGAACATTGAACCGTCGGACACGCGAGCCGAATCACTGATAAGATGCGAAACTCTTTATTCCAGATTTAGCATGCCGGAATACATGGAGGTCTTGCCCCACCGCGGACTGATGGATGGAATAGCTGAGACGGCGGGGGTTCCCGTGGAGGCGCTGCGACTGCTGCTCACCATTCTGGCAGGTGAGCCCATTCCCTCCGGAGGTGTTCATAATGAGTCACATGGATCCTATAGAAGCAGATGTTTCTGTAGAAGATTACCTTCATGGCATTGGAAACATTCAATCAAACAATGCCTATCTGAAGGCCCAATGTTTGCACAACTGCCAGCTAACATGCATTAACCTTTTAAGCATTCACGAAGATAATGCCAAAGCTATATGCTTTCTAATCTCAAAAGTAGCTCTATTTAAATGTTCTAGAAGCCATTATCTACTAAGCACTATTGGAAGAAATACGCCTACCAATGTAATCTCTAATGATAAGTTCGTGGAAAAGATACAACAATCAATGAGGTTGTTGTATCACCTCACGAGTGTGACTCATTATAATGATATGGTTATATATTTATAATAAATACATTTTCTCTTATAGGCTACCCAATCGCTGCCTTCTATCTTAAATTTCTGACCAGCATAAACGATAAGGTGGTGCATCACATGTTCTTTGCCTCTTGCGGCGCCGGACTGTGCTACTTCAACTATGGCAACGACACATATCACTCCATTCTGGGCATCGTGACCACTTATTTCCTGGCCCTGTTTCTGCGCAAAGCAACGACCATCTTTCTGACGATAAACTTTATATTCCACATGACATATTTGCTGCTGGGCTACTACTACACGGCTAGCAACGAGTACGACATATTGTGGACGATGCCCCACTGCATTTTGGTGCTCCGCATGATTGGCTTTGGCTTCGATTTAACGGATGGCTTGAAAAGCGAAGAATCCTTGTCCAAGGACCAGAAGGAAACGGCCCTGAAGGAACTGCCATCGCCGCTGGAACTGCTGGCATTCGCCTACTTCCCAAGTGGATTTCTGGTGGGGCCTCAGTTTCCCTACCGCCGGTATCAGAACTTCATCAATGGCCAGTACCGGGGCCACGAGGGAAGCTTCGAGGCGGGTATACGACGCTTTGGAGCAGGGGCCTTCTACCTCATCGTGTGCCAAGTTGGGCTCAGCTATCTCCCCGATTCGTACTTCCTCACACCGGAATTCGCCGGGGGAGCCATTCTTCAACCGGATCTATATGCTGGGATTCTGGGCCAAGTTCAGCCTGTACAAATACATATCTTGCTGGCTGCTCACCGAGGGAGCCTTGATCTGCATCGGACTGACCTACAGGGGCGTGGACAGCGAGGGAAATCCTGACTGGTCGGGCTGCAGCAACGTCAAGTTGAGGCTCTTGGAAACGGGCAACACCATGGAGCACTACGTGCAGAGCTTCAACGTAAACACCAACCAATGGGTGGGCCAGTACATCTATAAGCGGCTTAAGTTCCTCAACAATCGGACGATCAGCTATGGAGCAGCATTGGGTTTCCTGGCCGTCTGGCACGGCTATCACAGCGGATACTACATGACCTTCCTCATGGAGTACATGGTCGTGAGCACCGAAAAGCAAGTGAGTGTTCGCTGACCTTTAGAGTTCTATAATAGGCCAAGGAATAACCTTTATATTTTATTTTAAGATCGCTCGCTTCTACACCAAAGTGGTGCTGCCCAAGTGGGGTCACATTCTCGAAAACTCGGACATCTACAAGCTGGTGTATTTCCTGGCCCTGAAGTCCTACAACATTGTCTACATGGGCTGGTGCCTGGTGGCCTTTGTTTTCCTGAAATACGAGCGCTGGATTGTTGTGTACGGGGCAGTCAACTACTACGGATTTCTTGTCCTAATCGGTTGGGCGGTCTTCTATCATTCCTACCGACAACTCGCCAGAGGAGAATCGCGCCGACAAGCTGGCGAGGATCGAAGGGTGCAGGAGAAAAAGAGCGAAGAAGTATCCGTGGCGGGAACACAAACGGAGGAAAAGAAACCCGAAGAAAAAAAGGCTGATTAGCGAGAGGGAGCGTCTGCTTTAAAGACATTTCAAAATTTTAGTTTTGCCTTGACAATTATTTGGAATTCGTAATGTTAATTAAATTGGAACTGTAGTTCTACTAACCAAATAAGTTTTACCAAATAATATGCCACTGTAACTAGAAATTTGTTAAATAGCCGTTGAAGAGCAATTTTGTACACATATATATAGATCGGTCGGCCTAGTCAAGGAGGAGTTATCCCCAAAAATATAGTGTATCTCAAGTCGATAAGGCCCTCTGTCTTATCTGAATCGAGGAAGCAAACGCACTGTCAGTCGTATATATGTTATGGAATTGTAAATTGATTAAGTGTTAATGAAAAGAACTAGCAACTAGCAACTAGACAGATCAAATATGAGACTTAATTAAGACCTGAGTCTGAGTCCTGGAAAATCAAACAACTCTGCTACAGATTAAATGTACTTGAACTTCAAAACGAGATTTACCTAAGCCATAAAGTATAAAGTTTTATATAACGCGATGATGATGCAAAGATATGTATATTTTGATATGCTCACGCAAAGTGCAAATTTCAATAATTGAAAAACGGAATAAATGCAATTATTTTTAGGTACAAAGTTTTCTTTAATTTATTGGACTATGGGGGTCTTTAAGAGCAAAATAATTATTCAAAACTTGTACATAGGTGTGTTTATTCAAGGGCAGGGACCAGAATGTGGAAAATCAAAATAATATTTAAAAAGATATACTTTTGAAATGGTTGTTTATACGCTGGAATCTGGTATTCTTCAGTTGTGATTCTAAGAATGTAATAATCTATAAACTATGTAGTTTTTAAGAAAATTAATCTCTAAATGTTATTGAAACTCAAAGAAATCATAAAATAAACTCATCGCTTCATTTAGATACAAGGAAACTTATTTATTGATCATAAAATGGTCATGAGAATGTACGGGGAGGATGCACTCATCAAATTCTACCCCCTAGTGCTCCATTGGCTGGGCATCTCCACCGCCAGACTCCGCACGGCGCTTGGCCCCCCCTCCGGAAGCCGGGTCCTGCTCCTCCTGCTCGGTTATCTCGCTGAACATGTAGTCGTCCTGGTACTCCTTGAGGATCTTGCTGGAACGGTTCTCATCCAGGAACAGGGAATATACCTTCTTGACATCCTCCGTGTTGACTTCGGTGGCCTTGCGACGGCGACAGACCAGGTTAGCGGTGGTGATGAGTTGGATGGCATAACGCAGACTCGTATCAGTGGCGATACGCGTCAGGATAGACAGAGCATCCGGGTGCATGACGCAGTCCTCCTCCTCGCAACGGATCTTTAGAATCTCCTTGACTTCCTTCTCAGAGTAAGGGACAGTGCGGATGATGATCATACGATCGAGCAGATCAATTGGAATGCCATGGGGGCTGCGGTAGTTGGTGCCCCTGATGCGAGTGATTCCTCTGTTGGTGGCCATCACCACGACGGGCGCCATATCGGATTCCAAGGCGCGATTCAGGAAGGAGAAGCATTCAATGTCCAGCATATGAACCTCGTCGATGAAGAGCACTCCCGGGTTGATTTCAGCCTTGCCCTCCTCGCGCCACTCCAGGACCTTGTTATTGATTTGGTCGCGAACCTCCTGCTTGATCTCGCCAGTATCCCCGGAGAACAACGCCAGGAAACCGTGAGTGCGGCTATTAATCACATCGATCTCGTGGAGGGTCACAGTGTGCACCACCTCCTTGCGCTTCTGGAGCTCTCCCTCGGGGCACTGGACGAATCTGGTCTGGGCGCCAGTGGCGTCATAGTCCCGAGCCCTGGTGAAGCTTCTGCCCAGTTTGTTGACCTTTCCCGAGGCCTTGTCAATGGTGATGACATCCCCTGCCTGGATCTTCTCCTTCATAAAGCACTCAATGATCTTGTTGCCCAGGTCATAGTTGGTCTCCATTTCGGTGGTTTTCAGTGTGACTTTTCCCACCTTTTGGCCCGTGCCGCTGGCGGGACGTTCAATTTGTATCTCCACCACCTCGCCTTCGATGATCTCAGTTTCCTCCTTGATGCGGACTCCAATACTCTTGCGCAAGGCCTGCGACAAGGCCTCTGTTTTGCTCATCTCCAAAGAATAGATCTCGGATCCAGACATGCTGGTAAAGGGTGTCTCTGTGCCCAAGGCCTGGGCCATTCCCACGGCGATGGCAGTCTTGCCGGTACTTGGCTCCCCAGCCAGCAGGATGCATCTGCCGGCGATTTTTCCCTCGCGCACCATCTGTACGACCACTCCTGCAGCTCGGCGGGCATCCTTCTGGCCCACCATTCCCTGGGACACGGCACGAGCCTCCAAAACATCGTCCAGTCCCAATCCACGGATGTGCGAATGGGCGCCAATGCGTTCGATGCGAGTTATATCGCGCACTTCGATTTTCTCCGTCTCGGCCATTGTCTGTGCTTCTAGAATATTTCACTAATTACTGGATTTTCTCGATACTAACGTTCCGTCGACTTACAAGTTGTTTATGGAGCTAAAATAAGTTGCTAAGCAAAATGTGAAGCAGAACGCCGGGCCTGCTTTTGGTAGGGAGTGTGGTAAATCGATGGGATATTTCGATTTTGTAACACTGGTGCCGGCAGCATGCTGTCAGTGATGCCAGTTTTACCTATTTAACATTCTGTTAATTAACAGTATGTTAAATCATATGTTTTGGTACGCGTTAGGGAATGTTAGCTTTTCTATTGTGAACACTTGCAATTGTTTTGGGCTTCACCGATTCGTTTTGGGAATTATTTATGCATATTTTGAGTTAAAATCAGCTCAAAACGATGTCTTTTCTTGCGCAGACTGTGCGCCAAGTGCTGCGCCAGGTGCCCAATCGCTCATTGGGTCTGACAAGTAAGTGGAGAACTCAAATACAGAGTATAAACAATGTGACATAACAACGTCTTGTTCTGAAGGTGCCATGCGTTCCTTGAGCATTTCGCCGGCTTTCTACCAGCAAAACAAACCGGCCCCCAGCTCGGTGGATGCCTCTGCCATAGCCAAGGACCAGCAGAAGGAGTGCCAGAGCATTTGCGAGCGCATCAACCAGCAGGTGGCTAAGTCCGAGCAGGGTCGCCTCTTCGCTGTGGTCCACCTCTGTGGAAAACAATTCAAAATCACCCCAGGCGACATTATTCTGGTGGAAGGCTACTGGCCCCCGACGATAGGCGACGAGATCAGTCTGGACAAGGTCCTCCTGGCGGGAGCCAAGGACTTTACCTTGGTGGGACGCCCCATCCTAGAGCCCGGCCTCGTCTCTGTAAAAGCCACCGTGGTGGAGAAAACTCTGACACACACCAAGACACATTTCCGGAAGAAGCGCAGGAAGCAGTACATGCGAATCAACTTCCAGCGCTCACCCAACACCATGATCAGGATCAACTCGATCGAGTTGGCTCGACCTGTGGATGCGAAAATCGAGCCGGAATCGGTACCCTCGAGGCGTTTGTTTTAGTTACAAGTTGTTAATCAAGAAAAATCAAGAAAAAAATGCAAATAAAATCTTGTAAAGGTAATTAAGGAACTTATCTGATGTATATTTCTTGGATGTTTTGGAATATGTATTAGCGTTTCTATCTTTTTAAGATTTAAGATCTAATTTTTTGAGTTAATAATAGATATATTTTTTATCAGAAACCCTTTTATTTTTTAAGAATCACCTTTACCTACCATTTTGTTGGATTCTGTTCAAGGGATTGCCCTTCTGCTTTGGTTTTATTCTCATTTGAAATTCTACTTTCATCTTGATTCAATGACTTCGACGTGTTCATCTCGACTGGTGGTATTTACCTAAAACGCAACCTAGTTTGGACAGCCAGCCACCCACCCTGCACCACAACAAAGATGAGGCGCCATCTCTAATGAAGCAACCAGAGGAAAGCGTTGCAATTTTAATGACAACCTTTTATCGTTCATGTTGTTGTTGCCATCTTTCATTAAAAGGCGGCGCCCTCGCCCTCGCCCCATACCCACACCCATACCCAAGCCAGTCGACCATGCCACATGCCACATATAGGATGCCTGCTGCTTTCTTTATCAGCAGATGTAAGTTGCTCCCGAGTCGTCGGCTGTCGTATTTGTTTACGCTGCTCTTTCACTTTTCACTAACCAAAGGCGTTTACTTTTTCAGACATTCCTTTTGCTTTTCCCTGGCCCCATTTTCCGTTTGGCCTTTCCGGTTTCAGTTTTTCTTTGCGAATTGAAAATAGTTGGAGGCTTAAGAAAAAATAGACGCCTTTGAGGTTGAACGAGGGTTTAAATTTGATTGGGTTGAAATCAAAAGAACGATTTATGGCTTGCCAAAAACACTCCAGTATTTATATTTTAACAGATTCTCAGGAAGGCAACCCACTCCCTATGAAAATCCTCCTTTCGCCAACACGATTTTATCGTCGGATCCGTGTTGACATCTTCTAAATAAAATCACTTTCGCTCCATATAAAAATGCCATTAAAAATTATGGCTTCACCTAACATCGCATCCTTGCATCCCCAGCACCCCCAGGACCCACCCTGTCTTTCTTTGGCAAATAGGAGCCGACGTGGATGCTTCTAATGGTGGCACATCAAATTTTGCAAATTGCACAAGCAGCACAAATTCAATTGTCGACACTTCGGGGCAAGTTTTGCTCAAATATCCATCACAAAAATGTATATTCCAGCTGCACTTTGCCGGCGAAAATCAAATTTCAATATGGGTTGCGCCAAATAAAAAGACTAGGAACACAAATTGAAAGCATTTTGGTGTGATAGAATGTCACCTGGAAAACGGCTTGTTTCGAGAAGTGGGGGTTGTTCCAGGCCCGGCCTTCCTTCCCATCCCATCCCCGGCCTTTACTATTTCGCTTGATTATGTTATTTGCCCAGGAAAATTGCATTTGATGTGCGTTAAGTGACAAAACGGAAATTGCCGCCAAGCGGAAGTTGGGTTTGTTTGTCTTCCTATGGCGGGCGGGCGGCTCTCCGAATGCCTTTGCCCCCTAACCGCCCACCGCCCACCACCCACTGGCAAGCGGCCATCTAATCCACCACTCTGGACCACCCTTGCTCCTCGTGGAAATCCCATGTAAATGCGGCTCAAGTTGGGCCAAATTTCGTAAATTTATGCGTAGAAGCGTGTGATGTATGAGGCGAAAAAGGGAGAAAGTAAGAGAAAGGGGCAGTCTACACAGAGAGAAAAATGGGTGATACCAAATTCGAACTCCTAAGATAAAGAAAAATTAATCGTTTATGAGATATTATTATAATCTGTGACTTATTATTTAATTCTTTCTAATAAAGACTATTATTAAATTATTTTTAAAAGAAATTAATTAGGTAAGAAAATTGTAATATTTAATTTAAAAAACCTTGTTTAAAAATTTCTTAAATGTAATATATTTCTCAGAGTGGACGGCAGGACGAAGGATACTGTATTATGACCGCCCATCCATCATCAGCATCACTCAGTTTTGACATATCATTGAAATCTTATGCCAACGTCGTCATCATCTGTGACGTTTCATTAACCCACCTCCGCCCCGCTTACCTTCTAACCCCCTCTATCCGTCCCAGGGTGCTTCCAGGAAGGGAAGGAGTGGGTGATGCTGGGTGGTGTGTGGGCGGAATGTGTTAATATCAACAAGCGAAAACTGTGCGAACGCAATCTACCGATTTCCGCTTAACCAAGCCAAACATTGCATTTTTGATTAGACACCAGGCCGTCAAGCCCCCAGGCTGGTCAAATCCTGTCCCAAGAACGAGGATGTGGCCTTCCAGGACTCGCAGAATGTTTGCAGGGGTGGCTTTTTGATGTGGTTCCAGGATTTAGAAGGGCGGATGATGGTTAGAGGAGCGGTAGCGCCGGCAATTGATTGTAATTCCACTTTTATTGAAGGTTTCGACACATTTCTTTTTCATATTACATGATTTTTTAGACTTTTAGATGTTCAAAGATTATTAGAAATGGAAAATATTAAATACCTCACTGAAACCATAAACAAAAATCAGGGTTCTTAACCTTAAAACACATATATCATTTCTTATAATTACATTTTAAAGACCCAAAGCTCCAAAAAAATTTTTAATATCCATGTAAATTTATTATGCAAACTATTATCCAAGTTTTCCAAAGGCAATATTTTTAAAACCTCCACCTCTTGGCCCTTCAAAAGCAATCGATTTCAATTTAAAATCGGTTTTCTGGTCTGAACATCCCATTTATTTTCAGCGTGCTTTGCATATCCATCAGTTCCCCACTTTTTTCATGAGAACTTCACCATCCATAGATGTATTATTTTCGCATTATATCGATCCCGGAGAGATCCCAACCCTCGTCTCCATCAATTTGCCTAAAGCATATTACATTCGAATTATTAACTCACATATCATACATGCCCCGATAAGGGGATGATGACGATTTCTGTCACCTTACGCATAACTTGAAAAGTTTTTCTTAAGAATTATGCAAAAATGTGGAAAATGCCCGCTCCACACTGCACTCCTTGGGGATATTTTTCAGTTCACTGAATTGTTGTTTGCGATGCCAAAAAAAGAAGTGATTTCCCCATGAAGTCAGCGGCAAGGGTTGTCAACGATTTTCCTTCTTTTTTTTGTATTCTTTGCGTACTACTTTGATAACCTGATGTTGATATGACAATCCACTCGAACTCTGTCTCTACCCAGCACGTGTCACAATTCGAATTTAAATAAGTTCGATGAGCAGCAAAGTTTCGGGTGGCAGGCGGCAGGAGGCGCCCCCATTTCCCGGCTCTTAATGATGAAATTTCAATAAATGTCATTTGGTCTCGCAAAGTGTCAACATGGCACCTACCCGTCGCCGCCCACTTCTCCTCCTGTTTTTTGGTTCAAGAGGGTGCGTGTGTGTTTGGGGCTGCAACAGCTGTCAGGGCCCGCGTTGAATGCGTTAATAATGACAGTTTTCCCAATATTTCTTTTATTTTGTGAGTCTAACTAGCCGGGCATTGACAGAGTGGCAGGAGGCAGGACGCAGGACACAGTAGTCCCTGCAGTTCCCATCGCTGTCTGTTAAATTTAATTACTTTTCCATTGCTCATACGCACTGTGTGTCCGTTCAAAGTAGTGGAAGTAGTGCTGGCTGGTTTTTAGCAGGGAAATCAATGTAACTTCTATACTGTTTTATAATTTTATAGTCTTTGGTGGTTTAAATACTTTAAATAATAAATACATACAAATTGGATATATTTATAATCTTTCTAGAAGTCGTTTAGCTTCATAGGTTCCTAACAATCCCCATAAAATATCTATCATTAGCTTTAAACAGTAGCCTCGCAATCCTGGCCACAATCTGAACCGTCAGCACTGACCAAGTGGAACAAAGAGCTGCAGTGAGTGCGAAGTTGTGATTGAAAATCGTTGAAATTTGCATTTTACACGAAGAAATTGCCAACTGCGTTTGTGTCCTCTCTACTCGCACCGAAAACCCCTTTTTAGTCCTGTTCGATTCTCTCGCTGATTGCAAGCGGCATCTATTCGAGTTGGTGGAGGAGCTCTTTTGGTCCTCGGTGTCCCCATCATCATCATCATCATCAATAGTTGACAGTTTCATAGCCAGTTGGCGGCGATTGTCACAATGGCATTTAATATTTGGACTCTGGCACACCCCATTGGTGTCCCGGTGCCGTCATCAGGAAATTGTTGGTCGTGACAAAATATTTGATCAGGTTTTCCTCGTCCTGTATATATCCTCGTGGCTATATTTATACGCCGCTTCGATGTTGAACTTGTGGATTCTACAATTGCAAATCAATGCAGGTTGTATTTAACAAATGCGAAAATTTTGCAAAATCAAAAGATAAATGTTTGTATCAGTTTAAAGTTTATAATGGGTTGCTTTTTCAGGTATATCTATTTAAATATTATATCTAATAGCATAGCATAATGAATTTTTCTCATATTTATGGAAGTCATGTTGCTTCAGATATTTTAAATATTATTCAACAACTTTCTTTACAAATAAATAGCTAGCTTCACTAATAAAATCCCATTTTAAATGGAAATGCTATTATTTTGGCAGATGAGGTATGCATTTTAAAGCCTGAATACTTTTCAATACTATCATTTAAGATTATGTGAAACAAACTTAACAAAGGTCTCGGAAGGGTTCTAATTATTCTATAGGATGATACGAAGAAAACAATAGTTTCACGGCCATAGCCTCGAGTTCACGAAGGCGCTTGAAATTGATTTCCTCGCATCCCCGCACTATTGTCCTTGGCTTCCTTGGTGCTCTAACTCGGGAGATATATTTCTTCTTGTACAGGTTGACTTCTTTTTCCAGTCTGTTGATGGAGCGTTCCAATTGACTAAGTCGTCGATCGAATGGCGTTTGGAGTCGTCGCAATCTGGCTCGATTTATTCGCTTGCGGCGCGTAATGATCTGTAATTAGTCGAAGTGTATTGGTCCAAGGTGATGTATATTAAGCTTACCATCTTCTTGTCGTACTTAATGCGTGCAGACATTTATTTTTAACAAATTAACCAAATTTTGCAGAAAATATGTCGCTTTGCAATACTGTTGGGAGCATAAGAGTGCTGGAAAAAGCACTATTTAGTGTTGCATTTCTGTGCTTTTTCAATAAAATTCATGAGAAATGCATTTTCATGTCTTTACACAGTTTGTTTTAATTATTATGAAAAAATTCATCATAAATAAAATTAAAACTATCATTTAGGCCATTTATTGCTTTTTCTGCCAATTTGTATTTAAGCTCCATCTTTGGTGATTTTGGGATTTTCAAGCTGTCCCGAATTTAATGCATCATTATCCATTATGTGACCAAACTTGGCAACAGATTTCCATAATGGCTATTTCATTGGTCAGCCAGGGCCGAAACGGACCCACAACCTTATTTCCCTGTTATGGCCATAAACCATTCCGCCTACTCTTCACGTTTTACTTGCGGTTACGGGTGGATTTCCAGGCCCTACTCCACGCCCCAACCGCCCGTCTCCGTATCCGGACTTCCACTTCCGGCTGTTGAGTCGTGTGTGAAATATTAAAATTCAATTAAAATGGCGTTAATTCCAGCAGCAACAGCAGCAGCAGTGGCAGTGACAGTGGCGTCTGACAACGAATGTCGAATGTCCGCCTGCGTCTGTCATAATTGTCAACTCTTGGGATCCGTGTCCTGATCCGCAGGACAAGCTGCAGCAGGACAGCATGTCCTCGCTTTAGCATAATGATGCTCATCAACGGACAGGTTGCCGCCACCGGCCGGAAGTCCCTTCTCTGTTGGCTGTTTTGTGTCGACATCTCAATGGCATCAATGGCTGCCGCTGATTTCCCGTCTCCCCCAGTTCCCTCGATCCCTTTCGGCCATCCTCCCTTTGATTCCTACCAGTTTTTTGTTCTTCTCGCATGCAAATTGCACTTCAGACATCAATTTATCATCGGTGCCAGTGGCCAGGAATCAGCATCAGCGTCAGGGCCAGAATCGCCATTCAAAACGAGTCCGGCCAGCGATAATGGTTAATTAATAAATATTTCCCTCACGAATAAGTGCAAAAAGTCGAGGGATCCTTTTGATATAGAATTTGTATGGAACCTATCGGGCAGTTGGGCTAGGTCCTGGCAGTGACTTCTTTTTTATATTCGGCGTTCATTTGTAAAGCCATTGACCCACTCGTGTTAACTGGTCAACTGTTGAGTCTAGACTGGAGTGGGATTATGGCCGTGTCTCATTTAATTAATCCCATTTAAATGGATTCTTTGTCATCCAACTGAAAATCAATTTAAATATAGACAAATCAACAAAATCACAGGATCCCAGGACTCATCTCTTTTCCGTACAAATTCAATCCACACGAATCGGATGGCATCTGCTACCCTTTTGTGTCGAACCAAGTTTATTCAGACACACCTTCCGGCTTAAAGGCTTTCCTTTTCGCCCAATATTAGTTGTATTTCGTATGTTGTGTTCTTGAGGAGCTCTTCAAGTACCCGTCGACTGTTTGATTAGGCATTCCGGCAGTCGAATAAATACCAATAAAGGGACTCCAGCCCGGATACGGGAATGGGGACTCCGGGAAGGTGTCAACCGTACACGCACTCACACCCACTTCAGACTTGCCTCGACTTGAGTCAATATTTGATGTCGTACCAGAAACTTTTCCAAACAACTTTTTCGGTTCGTTTTTTCCTCATTTCGAGTCGGCGTCTGCGAGGGGCGGAGTCCTGTGTCTCCTTTGTCGGAGGTCAAGTTATTGGCTCTTGTTTGTTCAATTTTTAAATTTTATTTCAAGATAGTTTTTCGATGGCGTTCCACCACCAGCAACCCTCCTGGTGTGCGAAAACGCCTCATTGATTGCCCATTTAGAACCGCAAAATTTAATTTATCTGCCATCAGTTGATGTTCTTGCGGTTTGCCAATATACATGCAGCGGCCAAACGATATCGAAAGAAGGTCCTCGCTATACACTATATACGTATCTGACTGCCCCCACCGCAGTTTGTGGCCCTTTGTTTGGCTAACCCATGTCAAAAATTGTACAACAGTTTTCTTTTTTGGGCGGGAGTGTGTGTTATTCCCCCCTGTTGCTGGTTTTCTGATAACATTCGGCTGGGTAGCCATGTGTGATTGTCTGAAAGTGTGTGGATATTTAAGATATCATCTGTCGCTGACGATACCCAAGCAGTCCCCATAGACTCCGATTCCGATCCCAAACCCAAAAACCCCAAACCCAAATCCACATCCGAATACGACCCCAACCCGCAATCGAAGGACGACAGGCACTTCCGTTGCCTGCCACTGCCACCTGCTGTTTGACACCTAAATTCGCTTATTGTTGCCTGCTTTGGATTTACTTTTATGAACTTGTTCTTGTATAAGGGAAATCTATATCTATCTACCTATTGATGTACTCAGAAAAAATGTTTAACATTAGAATAGGTTCATCAGTATTAGAAAAAAAATTAAATAAGGGATTTTACTTATTTACTTTATTGTTATAAGCTTCAAGCTCTTAACTTATAGATCATTTTTATAAAATTCTAAACCCAACAAGAACTTTATTTAAAACCATACGAACAGTTTTTAAAAAAAATATATTTTGTATATTAACATTAACAAAATTTTATTAACTTGAAGTATAGTTTCTTACACTTTATATTCTTCTTATATTATATATTTTTACAAAAAAATCAATAAACTATTTTTTGAACAGTGTCTATAGGTGTATCTAGTGAAATTTCAACACTTCATTCAATTCGCAATTCGTTTCAACAATTGAAATGCGATTAGCGCCAAGGTGCACACCGGGGAAATGAATGAATGAATAACTGCGGATGAGGCGGAAGTGGGGGAGCTGGAGAAGGTTATTCGGAGCTGGGTTGGATACATTTTTGATTTATGTGAAATTGAGTTAAATTCATCCACACACATGCACACACATCCTGGCCCGCAGGCTTCTGTGTCGGCTGTCGGTTCGCATTGTAGCGAGCGCGTCCTAATCAAGGCTATTCACTTGCCATAAATCAAATTAAATGGCTGTCACATATCGCCGGGGCGCCAGTGGGCCTAAAGCCCCTCCTCAGCTTAATCCTCCTCTTTGTCCTGCTGCCCCTTCCCTACCTCTCCTCCGCCATCTGCTTCCCCATCCTGATCCTCTTTCTGCCATTACATTGTTATTGTAGTTGCCCCTGTCAGCTAAGCATAATTAAAAGCGAGGAAAATTGTGAGGAAAATACGGGCTTAGAATTGCCATATTCTTGGCCATGATGTAAGCTTTTTTTGTGGCCAAAGTACTGTCACTGATTTGGCTTAAACACAATAGGCAATAATTTAAAGGATTATTTTTTGAGTTAGATACAAAGTTAGGGTTGTATTCTTTGATATTTAATTAAGATTTAAAAGCTAAATTTAATTTTCTAATTGGAAACCAGAACTTCATAATCACTCAGAATTACTTTTGAAGTGTGCTCGGGCCAAATGTAGCACAATCCTTTACTGGGATACAGGGATCCAATAATTAATCCTGATGTAGTATTTCCACGGCAGACAATTACAGATTCTCCGTCTGCGTTGGTTCCTGCTGCCACCGCTCCCGGTTCGGAGAGTCCGTTCTTACTTGGGATCCACCCAAAAGTAACACCCTCGGGGGCCACCAAAAAATCATAGTCACGGGATGTAGTTCCGGCATGGTTTTGTCCATTGTATCTGGCCACAAGAGTAGAGGTTCGGACTCGAGCTGGCACAACCTCTTCTTTTGACTTTCTCCGGCCAACCACCAAGTCGGAGACAAGGTCCTGGCCTCCAGGGACTAGGTATTTCAAAACAGGATCATTGCAATAGTTTCTGGGCATCCAAGTGTGGACTTGATCTGTGAATGTGGAGAAAAATGTCGAAAAATCCCACCATTAGTTGTTAAATTTTACCATATTCATTAGGTCCTGCCAGGACAACTGAAAAAAGGCTTAAAAGTGCCACGATAATTCGGAACATCTTGCTTTAAGAACGGAAGAAACTTCTTTAAGAATAATTTGCCAAATTGTTGGCTTTTATAGGCAACCTGGTATCTACAAAATTGTTGGCCTTTATAGACAATATTTGTCAATTTATGATATTTGAAAATTTGTATAATCTTATCAGTATATGATTTGTATCAGTATTTTCTGTCCATTAAAAAAAGATTCATTGTAATTTTCAAAGGTAAATTAACTTGCTTTGAAAGTTAAATATAAATAATAATTGGCTGACTGAAAACACTAAATTTTGATAATACACAACAAAAAAACAAAGGATGGAACCAACCAATAAGGAACCAAGAAAGTATGTTATCAATTTAATAATTTATGATCAATTACTATCTGGAATCAGACAGGTGTTAGTCAATAAAAAATATAACTTTTGTTCAAATTAATTTTTCAATTAGCTTGAAAATATTTTATTTATTTTCCAAAGAATAGTTTTTTCTGTTTTAATGGCACCTTCTTTGCTAGCTAATCTCACACCCCGATTAATTTTCCACCTTGATTAGCCAGATGGAGCTGTCACTTTTCCTCACCCCCCACCCCACCCACTCCGGTGAAAGTCCTTTGGCCCGGAGTGAAGTGTAGCTAATTTACTGTGCCTGCGATTTTTGCTGCTGCAGCCTGGGAAAAATCCTTTTGACTTCAAAGAAGAACTGTTGCTTGGAGTGCGTGCTGTGGGTATAAGAAGGGGGGACGGGCTGGGAAGGTCCAACAATGTTGCCAAACACTTCACGTGGTAGGCTTTCTCTCTCTCTCTCTTTGGGGGCACTCCTTTTCGTCCTTTGACACTGTCAAACGCGCGTTTGGGCCTCCACCCCTC
This sequence comes from Drosophila pseudoananassae pseudoananassae, assembly GCA_018153035.1. NCBI lineage: Eukaryota > Metazoa > Arthropoda > Insecta > Diptera > Drosophilidae > Drosophila > Drosophila pseudoananassae. The sequence goes on from JAECXR010000069.1 coordinate 4,550,071, forward strand.
GAAAACTCCCTACTTTTGCAGCTTGGAGTGCATTTGTTTTTTGGCTTTTGTTTTAATTGGCTTGCGCCCGGGCTTGAAGGAGTCGTTGTGTCCTGATCCTTAACTCCTTTCTCAGCTGCAAACTACATTCCCCGTTCGCCTCGCTCATTAAACATTTACTCTCGACGCTTTGTCGGCGTGAACTTTGATGTTGACTTTGGTCCCCATGTCCCTCAGGTCCAGAGGGCCTCGGAGATAACCACTTGAGATTGCATCCTCCTGCGTGTCCTGGAGCCGCCTTCCATCTACCACCCACCCGTCCCCCGCCGTACGCCTTTGAAAAAATGCGAATGCATTCTGCCGCAATTTGTGGCGCTCGTTTGGCCTAACATTTCAACCCCTCTGGTTTCGAGCCTAGCCGAGTCCTCGACTCTTCTGCAGTTGCATCTTCACTTAGTTGCTGCCGCTTGTGCTATCCTTTTATGCTGCATCTCTGTCTTTGCATTTTCACAAAAATTAACATGCACATTTGAGAATGAAACTGTTTTAGGAAACTGTTGGACAAGAAAGCATATGTGCTTTCTTTAATTACAATTTTTGGGAAAATTCTGAAAGGTTTTTTACTAAAAAAGTGTATAGGTTTTGTGAACTTTTTACCTTGTTTTCTAAAAAAACCACTTAACAAAAATATACCTTCTTTTTTTTTGCTAGCCTGGTCTAACTAAACTCTAAACTCTTAGCAATTTTGAGGACATTGCCAAACCGCAGGACGTGCGCATCTTTTTTGGTTTTGCCAATTAATAGAAGAGGCAACTGTACTTGCAAAAAAAAATAATCAAACTTAAAACGCACATGTCATAAATCAAAGAGGCTTTGCAACTAGGGGAAACGCAGTAGCCCAGGATACCAGGACTTTGGCAAAACTATCCACAATGCAATTGCAGTAGAGAGAGGCCCATTGTCATGAAGTCGTACGGCGTATGTGTACGGCAATTCACTTAGGACTTCAACTCTATTTCTACACTAAGGGAAAATAAAAACAAGCTTTTTATTAGCTTTATGTAATGTTAAAAGAGGATCCAAATTTTCTCTCAGTGCAATCGGGCCTCCCCCACTTGGCATCGTTTACGAAGCCATTCAGTGTGCGACTACCTGTATTTATGGCCTGTAGCCTCCTGTGCCTGGGCCTCGGCTTTTATCTGCCAGCGGTAGTTGCATTCCATTCATAAATATTTTTTCATTCACTTATTTGTGGCCCACCCTTTTGGCCATACCTTTCTCCACCCCCTGGAAGCAATTTTTTTGCGTTTAGCTTTCGCCTGAAGTTGCATTTGTTATTGTTGTGACTCGCTGGGAGTTGCATTTTAAGCGTCCTAGCTGGGAGTGCGGTTGAAAGTTCGAGGAAGTATCTATGGGGCTCAACAATGGGGCATATGTTTGTCGCTGCCTTTGATCTCTTGCCAAAGTGAAAGCGATTGCATCTTGCTGCTTTTTGAGCGGATAGTCGAGTTCCCACTTCAAGCGGCCTTTGCCAAAGTTAATTGCAAAAAAAAAAAAAAATGTAGGAAACAGGCTAAGGATAACATAGACCTACGTTTGGCTTCTAATTAAAAATATATGTACATGTTTGTATATAGGCATTTTTTATTTTGGCTCTGCAAGTGCAATTAAAACAGACATCCTGTTTTTGAGGGCTAAGATGTATACGAATGTACTCGCATTTTCAGGACTAATTAGAATTTGGAGCTAACCAGGCGGGAATTCAAATTGAAGGCCAGGTTCTGCAAAGAGTTTCTGAGGTTTCCAACGAAGATTGTAGCGGAGGAGAGCCAAAATAGACTCTAAATAATGTAAAACATTTTCTCTTATACTTATCCTATCTTAATCATAGCTTAAATCCCTACCTGAGGCTTCTAGTTAGACATCTTTTGCAAAATAAATATTATTTCTTGTCTTGTATCCGCCTCTTGGATTCTTGGCTTATTTAAAATCAACGCCTGTGGCTTAGGCAATAAAACTCGTTATTGCTTCTTTAAAACACAAAGAAAAGTGAGGTAGAAGCACGCCACATGCTCACTTAATCATTTATGCAGACCTTATAAATTTTCATTAAAGTTTGATACCAAAAATCTGCTCCTTCCAAGCAGATGTTCCCACTGAACCTCACCCATGCTCCACCCCCGCCAAGAACCAAGACTTGCGAGCCATCTTTTGCACTGTTGTCAGTCAGTGATTATGTAAATATTTCAACACAAATTAAAATCAAAATTAAAATTACAAAAAGCTGCCACAGGCAACACATGTCTGTTAGGGAGCGTCGGATGTGAAAACTCCGGCCTAACACTTTGCTTAGAGGCTCCTGCGAAGCTTTTCAGGGGTGTCCTTGCCCCTACCCCCTGGTTTCTGGTCCATTTCTCTTGCTTTCTCTTTCTTCCACACAGTTCCGTCTCCCTCTAATGTGTAGTCTTCGTTCATGTGTGTCTTATGGGAAATTTAAATAAAGTCAGCAGGCAATTTATTTGCATTAACATTTTGTGTGTCTCTGGCAGTGTTCATCTAAACTGGGAGAATTAAATTGTAGTTTTTTTTTAATTTAAGTTTTTTAAATTTTAGTTATAAAGTTATATTTTTAGAGGCTTTTTTTACAAAGACTAAAGATGGATGCACTCTTTCTAAGAGTGCCTTTTTTAAGCTCTAATAGTTTCACTAATTTTAATTTATAGTTTAATTATAGGAAAACATTTTCCAGTGCCTTTGGTCCTTATGTTTCCTGTTGGCATCAGGGTATATATGTGTGTGTATTTTCCTGTTTGTGTGATGCAAATTTTTCGTGTGCCTGCTGTCAGGTTTTTGTTGGCGGTACCGCTTCGTCGTTTTGTAGCTTGCTGGTCGCTTCATTGAATTTTGCACATCCCGTAAAATTGTTAAAAAACAAGCTACCAATAAAAAAAAAAAAAAACTGCATCCATGGTGACTGCAACAAAACGCGTTGTCGCCCACTTTTGCCATTTACTGATTTATAGCTTTTCCTGCAACTGCAACAGCGACAGCGGCAGCATCAGGCGGAAAAGCCCCCGAAAGTGTGCTACGCCTTTCTGCATTTCCCACTATAAATCAAAAGCAACAAACAAATTGCCGTTGTTGTTGCCGTCGCAGTGTGACGACGCTTTTGTTGGCCATCTACTGTGTTTAATCATTAACGCTTTTTTTCTTTCGTTTTTCCCATTTTCCGCTCACTCTCAATCCATTTTTATTGTTATTAATTAATCAGTGGAAATTGCTGCAAATAACAAAAAAAAAGTGTAAAGTACTTTTTTTAATTTTTGGTAAGCCAAATGCTGTAAGGACATGCACTGTAGATGTGGCAGGACTATGACAATAAATTATGGTTTATCCAGGAGCACTATCACTGAATCTATTAAAAAATTCCGACAAATTTATTTTCCATTTAATCTTAAATCTTGTTGGAATTTGTTGATAATTTGTTGGTGATAATTTAGTCTATACTCCTAACCCAAAAAAACTAGTATTTGTTTACTGTTTTTAATATATTCATTAATTCAGGTCTTTGTTACTTAACTGTCAGCATAACTCGTGTGATTGCATTTAAAATTAAATTTCTCTTGATGTGAAAAAATTGCTTTCAATTGCCGGTGGCGACATTGAAAGCCCAAAAGTAAACACTTTATTCAACTGGCGTTGACAGATAACCGAGGCAAACAAGCACACACAACTGCAGTTATTGTTTATAATATTTATAATTTTAATTAAATAACACATCATAGATTTTGATTACAATGAGGGAATGAAGCTGACGGCTCACTTGCCAGTCGAGGGACTGAGAGGATGAGGAAATGGCTGAGTGACTGAGTAAGTGTTGGTCCATCAGTTTCAATTTGGTTTCGGGAAAGTCGAGTATTTCCTTTTTACACTGGCAGAAAATATTATACATTTAATATAGTATTTTTTAATTTTTATAGAATAAGTTTTGGCCAGAAGTTTTTTTTCTGAATTTGTTTTTCTTTGAGACTACAGAGCTTTAAATATATCCTACTTTTAATTAAATAAATTTCTTTATATATTTTTTTTCAGCTTGCTTGGACTGATGGTTCTGCATTGAGGTCACTTCAGCTTGACAAATGTCAAATGGCATTTAACGGCATTTGCACAAATCATTACGATTAACAAATGAGGGCGAGTTCCCTCGAAAATTGCAAGTAAATTATCTCCAAGTGGGTGGCAACAGCTCTCGGTTCTGAGGGCTTACTTCCCTCTGAGAGGCATGATGGTTAACGTAATTCCTCTAGAATTTCATGCTGGTCTTCCCCAATCCTCAATCCCCAATCCAATCTTTTCAACGATTGTTTACCCCTCGACATAAAAATAAGAACAAAATAAGAATACAAATGAAATATCTCGTGGGCTGTTTTCAATTCGCTTCCAAGCGCCTCATAAAAATGGCAAATTGAGTGCCGCCCCCGTTGTGAATCGGACAGATATAGTATGCCTCCCAGCCCCGCCCCCTTTAATCCGCCCCCTCGACCAGTGCTTTTTAACTAATTGCCCAGCACGCGTGCCATAATTTCTGGGCGTTGTATTTTTTTTTTTTTTTTTGGGCATTGTGGCAGGTAAACAAGTGCTCTCGACCATCTTCTGTTTTGGCCATAAAGTATCGCTTGGAACAACAACCAGACCAGACATTCCTCGGCCAAGTGGCTCCTCGGGGACCTTTTAAACAACGAGTTCCCGAAAATCCGCCACCCACCAGCTATAATAAAATTTCTAATTGCAACGAAAACAAATTTTCGGATTTCAATGCACTGCAGGTGAGCCCCGAAATGTGTATCAATGGAATTAATTGTTGAGAAAATATTGCGGCGGTGTCGAGTGATAGATGTTGCGGGGGCTTGGACTCAAAAAAAAAATACCCCACTTCTTTTCTGAATTGAAATATTTTGGATATGAGTTGGAGGTACTATAATTGAAAACAAAACAAAGAAATATATCTTTATTCCTATAAAAACTATGTTGAGTAACTATTTTTAATTTTTATTCAATTCTGATAGACACTAAGATCTCCCTAGAGAACTTTATAAAACCTAACCCGTCCTGAACCATTTACCACTTTCATGGCGGCTCTCCCCTACCCCTAAAGGACTAAAAACCAAGCTGCAGCTCAACATTTGTCAACTGCAACTGCCAGGCTATGGCAACAATAATTCGATCCTTCAGGTAGCCACTCGGCCACTTGGGCTTGGGGCTGACCGCATTCAGTTGGTTGTTGGCAGTTGGAGGCTCAAAACAGGCCGGCCGGCAGTTCTTGGTCCTGGCTCCTGCTGCTGCCATTAGCAATATACACCCGCACGGTGGGTGGTTGCCCCTGCTCCCCTCTTTCTCCCGCACCCTGTCTCTTGGCCCTTTCGCAGACTTACCCCCTTTGGGCAGTTAGCCAGGCTTTTGTTTTTGTGTACTTGCGAGAGTCCTTCGAAGAGAGTGAGAGAAATATGGCGAGAGGACCTGCGCACTAGGTGTTTCATTATCGGATGGTTCACTAAAAATAAAGCCTACAGGAATGTTGTGACTTCAAAGAAGATGTTTTTGAAATCAAAAATATTTTCAAGATGAAATTAAAGTTGTATTTATGGATTACACAAATTTTGTGTATCTATTATATATTTATTTACATAAATAGTTGCCGATTTACGCTTTTATGTCTAATTTCTCTTAAAAAACTTATAAAACTTTGAAATTTTAATCCAAAACTGAAACGGTTGGGATATTGGAACTGGTTGTTGAATAGGATATTCCAGACCGGCGCACAGCTGACTGCTCTCTCCATTTCTCTGGGGGCTTTCTTTGCTTTTCTCTGCGTGGATTTTGCAAAACAAAACGCTGCTGGCTGCTTGGAAAAGTCGCCAGAAATGTCAGTTAGTAAGTGGAAATCACCGGAAAAACTACACATCGCGGCAGATAGGGCCTAAGAAAAGCGCTAATATACCGCAAACAGGCTACAAGAGAGAAAAAAAAAACAAAACAGCAAGAGCGGAATGCTGATAATAATAACAATAACAAAAGCTCATCCCGCAAACACATAATATAAAAACAAAAAATAGCGAAAAAACAACTACTGGAAACAAACAAAATCGCGCGTTTAATTAACGAACAACGACGTTGGCAGCGCAGTCGGCGTCGAAGTCGCCATCGCGTGGCGGGTGCTTGAGTGTGTGTGAGTGTTCGGTGTGTGGGTGTTTATGTGTGACAGTGTCTGTGTGCGGCGGATATAAAACTGCAATTGATTGCAATTTCGGCGGCATTTGCAAGTCGGCAAGCCGGCGAAGAACACAAAACCAAGAAATCAATAACAAAACAAAAAGCTGAATATAAAAAAAACATCAACAAACAAAAACAACAAGAAACAACACACTAACAACGAAATCAACAGCAACAAAAAAACAACAACAACAAATAGCCAAACGGTAAAGCGACAAAAAGCTTCCCCATGTGTGTATCCCCAAACAAAAAACAACAAAAAAAAATCCCCACCAAAAAAAAAAAGAAAACCATAAAATAGTAGAAAAAGAATAAAACTTCCATTTGTGTGAGCGCAGCTGTTGATGAAAGTGAAGGAAAATCATTCACATTTTCTGGGGGAAAATGCGAAAAATAACAACAGCAAAATACACTCGCACAACACACACACACACACAGTTGCAACACAAAAGAGAGCACAGAGAGCTGAAAACTCAGACGACGCCAAGTTTTTTTTTATGTTTGCTTTTTATTTTCTCTAGTGTTTTGTTTTTATTTTTTACACAGAAAGAAATAAGCTATATAATTTTTATTGGGAATTTGATTAAATGTTTTTAATAAAATTCAGCTTCAAAACACTACTATTTCTTTAAAATACTTCTTCCAAAAAAGATCTTTAGATACTACATATTTTAAATATAATTTGACAGACGTTTTAGAGATTAGGGTTCTTTAAACATTTCCAAAAGTATTTTGTTTTAAATTAAAGATATATTGTATATTTTTTTTAAACAGAACTTCTTAAAATTACGCTTTTATAGAGCCCCTAAATTTATTTTCCAAAATATGGCCTGTAAAATGTCTTACTTTGTAAGTTAAGTTTCTTAACTATAAGTTTTTTTTTTATAATTTTCAATTTTATTAAAAGTATCATTTATTTTTGGAGTGCATATTTAGTAGACGAGTTTACAAGCCCAGACATCGCTGTTGCTTTTACTGTTGTGTTTCTGATGTGCGAGTATCTCTTAGCTAGCTAGCTGCAAAAAGTATCTAGATACTTTTTTGCCAGTTCTTCACTGCCGGTTTTTGCCGGCTGGCTGTTCATTGAGTCGCCCCTTGAAGTTGAACCGAAACGCTTCCAGCTTTAATGCCTCAAAATTTAAAAACTAAAAGCATTTCAGGCTTTTGAAAATATATATATATAATATTTATTTATTTCATGGCACTCGTCGCATGTTGGCCGGCAGTCAAAGTAACACTCGACTTGCAACTTCTGTCTGCGCTCTCTAATTGAGTTAGTCTGGCATTTGAATGGGAGAAGCAAAATACACGCATCGTTCTGGCCCAGAGGGCGGAATCGTATTAGCAGGAAAACGCAGGGGGATACGGTATGCCAGGCGGGTGGGAAAACCGAGACCGAGTCCGGAAGAGGGGAAAGCTCAACCCGTGTGTTAAATTATGCAAAATGTTCAGGGAATGCCTCGGCCATAAGTGCGGAAATGTTGGCAGACTTTGTCAAGTTACAAAATTATTTAAAATAAATGGAAATATTTTACAGAAATTCCTCAAGTTAAGTCTTCAGAATTACATCGCTATTCAAATTCACTCCAGTTAATTTAATTTTCCATCAAATATGAAAGGATTTAGTTACAAAAATCTTTTAATAAAATGTTATAACCATTTAAGAGGAAATTTAATTAAACGAAACATTTATTTAATATTTTTATTGAATACATGCAAATAATGTTTAAACTATTCCAACTGGTATTTGCATTCATACGCATATTTTTTCGAGACCCATTGCAAAAAAGGGGGGGTATCTACAATACAATAACGCTTAAAACAAGTTTTTATCAACGTCCCAGCCACGTACGAACATTTTTTGTCGGCCATTTTAAAGGGTTAACACACGCTTTACGACCGCCAAACTTTTTCCACGTTTGGTCCTTTTATTTTTTGGAAAATGTTTGGCATTTTTTGTATTAAATTGTCAGTGAAACGAGCGTCGGACCATTCCGTGGGGCATGGCAACAATTCAAAACGTGAACTGCCACTAAAACATGCCAAAAATCTGCGCATTTAAAATATTTGCCCCAGAGCCCATTGAAAGTCAGCCAACCGAGGGCTAAAGGAAGCGGAAGTGCCAGTCGCGTGGGGGAGGCTGGAAGGTGAAATCCTGGCATTTGTCTGCGATTTGATTTAGTTGTTGTTGTTACACCTTTTTCCCATCCTCACACCTGACGAAGCTATTTTTTCAGAATTTTTATTGCTTCTGGAACGTCTCTTTGTCTGATAGTTGTTTTCAGTTCTTAATTGCTATTTACGCCACTTGCTCGTCAATAACTAATTTCAAAGTATCTTCTCTAGGTTCGTCGAATCAAATGTGAATATTATTTGAAGAAATCCGATTCAGCTGTTCGATGTAATCAGTCCGATGTAATAAAAATACACGAAAATGCAACCATTCCGTTCCGTGCCGTGCTAATGCAAAAAGTATACGATTCCGAAGCGATTAATATTTAAATATTTAACTGAAAGTGAAATAACAATTCTACAATTATCTTAAAATAATAATTAGGGAGGAAATTTAAGGACATTTTCTTAAGGTATGTAATAATGTTATTTATAATTTTGAAAAATATTTAAGACAAAGAAACTATAAACCCAATAAAGGTATGAAAATGATTGAAAATCTTATTAAGAATCATATTCTTTCACACATATGAACTTTATAAGTTTGCCTGCATATCCCATCCGCCCAAGTTTGGTTCACAGCTCCATGTTATTATTTTCATATGTTGATTGCCTTTAGCTCTTCCTGGACTTCTGTTTATCGACTTCAATTTGCTCTCAAACACCGGGGCCCCAAAACTCAATTGGAAGCCGGGGAAAACAGGGAAATGGACTCAACCTAGAGAGACAGAGACGCAGGAAGAGAGACGATAGAAGCCTAGACGATTGAGGGCAGGGAATCGGTAGAACCAGAGCATAATCCAGAAAACACCATTCAAGGGCAACTTTCACCAGCTTGGCTGGATGGATGGATGTTTGGATGGTTGGATGGTCGGTGGACGGAAGGGGGCGAGAGGTCAAACCACCCAACCACCCGGTGGCAACTGCCCATCCATCGCTTAACATTTTCGTCTGCCATTTTCATTCGACCATCAGTTGGGAAAAGGAAAACTCTGCCGCAGTGGTCGGCCGCATTGGCAGTTTCGGGTCTCCACAGACATCGGACATACATCACAAGCCCAAGTTCAAATTTCCTACTTCCTCTTTGCCACCTCACCCCCTGGTTCCTGATCCTGCATGGTCCTTCGTCCTGGGCCTTTTTTATGAGTGGCAAAATTGTTGTTATTTTTTGCCGAGTTTTCCTTCCAAAAAAAAGAGCCAAATGGGGGAAAATCTACCAAAAAAAAATACGGAGAAAAAATGGGAATCCTTAAAATCAGGCACTAAACGAATTATTTTAGTCGAATTTGTAGAATAAACAAAAATTAATATTTGTTTGTAAAACTATCTTTGAGTTAAATTTGAGTTACTTATTGGTCCTTTAAATTTTGAACATCTTACTCCTAAAATATACTTAAAAATCTGAGTTTTCATAAAAATGTTCTCTTAAAAATGAACAGCTTTGACTTTTGAATGATCTCTTCGTCCAGTGTAAGCGGAAAATAAAGAAAGAAAATTTTTGAAAATGCCTGCCAGAAGATGAAGAAACAAAATACAGAGGCAAGGACATGGAGTGAAAACAGTTGCCGCCACTGCCACTGCCGCTGCCATCGTCTGTCGTCCTTCGTCCTTCCTTCTGTCGCTCTGTCGCAGTCGCACCTTCCCAGCCCACACCCGCCATCCTGGCATTCGAACCACCCCCAAAAAGCAAGGCGGCATCCATCCAAGTCCGTCGACCCGGGCTCCTGGGTTCCATGGGGTCCCTGCGTTTCTTCGCTCCTGAATTCCCACATAACGATGCAGCATAGAAGCATAGGAAGGCTGCTGGCTAGAGAGGCAGGCGGCATTTTCAACAATTTCCACATTTTATCTAACCACCCCCAAAGTGTCGACTGTAGAATATTGTACGTGTGTATGGGAAAAAAGGGAAAATCCTGCGGGGGAGAACCAACAACAGAGAGCGTCGCGCGGTAGAGAGCGAGTCCTAGAGTAGTCCTAGAGTATCCAAAGAGAAATGGGGGAAAGCGGGGATCTGGTAGACAAAGAGACACAGAGAGAGGCAAAGAAAAAAGAGCGTCTAGCTGCAGACTTTGCTCTAGTTGTTGTTATTGTTGTTATTTACCATAACCTTGGTAAAAGGGGTAAAGCTATATTGTTATGATATTTCACAAAAAATGGCATGTTCTTATTAAAAATACATGTTATATTTTTGAATACAATCACCGCCATTTTTATCATCATTTTTACCCAATAAGTAGACTATAAAAAATGTAAAAGTCTAATTTCTGAAGATTAGGTCTTTTTATACCAAAATATCATGTGATATATCCCTAAATATTTCATTAAAAGACATGAAAATTTTGATGAAAAAAAAAATATAATCTTAAAATACATCCACATTTGATTAAAATTTACCCAAAGGATTTCCACAGAGCCTCACCTGAAGCATTTTAACTTTCTTTTTTTGGCCAAGAAACTTTTCAACTTTTTTCCCTCAACTTTTGTTTGTTAGTTTTTCTTGTTCCTGTTGCAATGTTTTTCTTTTTTTGGATTTTTCCTCATTTTGCACCTAGACAAATCACACAACCTGACACGAGCCACATAAAGAAAAGAAGAAAACAATTCCAAAACGTGTTTAACATTTTCATCTTCATTTCGCATTTTAAACAATTTTTCTTTTCCTCAACTTGGGTCTCCAAAGATTTTCTAACCCTTACAATGGGTATAAGAACTGTAGATGGGGATTGTGGAGCGGCGGTGAGCGGCGAAAGAAGTTTGAAAAGGAAAAAAGAGAAAATTGTTTTTCTTTTTTGCTTTAATTTCGGCAATTTTTCTTGTGCCAAAAGAAAAATCGAGTTGTCGTTTGAGGGGTTCCGGCTTGCGTTGGGTTTTCCGGCCAACAAAACCCCCCCGCTTTGAAAATTGGGGGTTGCTTTTCAAGCTTTCTTTTTGGGTTTTCCTTTTTATACTAGCTGGTTGTGGGTGTAAGGGTATATTGTATTTAGGATATGCTTCAAATGTATTAGTTATTAAAGAAAATTAAGAAGATTTTCATAACTCATGGAAGATTTATCTATAATTGTTAGAAATCTTTGTTGTAAATACCTCATAACCCTTGAGGTATGCAACATAATATTTATAGTACTGGGTATCTCATAGTCGTGGATTATTTCCCATAAACTGTATTTGTTAACTGTTGTTGGTGCTACTGCTTTTTGCCGTTGTACTCTCTACTTTTGTTGTATGTTTATGCGCTACGCGTTTTTCCTAAGATTGACTTTGACATTAGCCCCACAAAATACGCACACAAACGCATTTTACAAACACACGCACACTCACGCACACACACGCATAGCTTTCGACACGCTTGGCTGTTGTTGTTGTTGCTTGGGTTGTCCGCCATGTTGTTTTATTTTAGCACATTTACGTCATAATGGCATTTCCTTCCGCTACTTTTTCCCTTTTGGGTCCCCTTCGGGTCTCCTTTGACTTTTCCTCGTGTTGCTGTAATTTTCATTGTGTCTGCTTTAGAAATTTATCTTAGTCCTTGCTTTGGTCCCTGGTTGCCTTAAATTTTCGCCTCATCTCGAGGTCCTTTATCGTTCCTTTCACTGTCATTGTTGTTGTTGTTGTAAATGCCTTGCTTTATTGTGCCCATTCGCATTCTATTTTCCTGTTTCTTCCGCTATATATTTTTTTCTGATTCTGTTTCTGTCTGTTTAGCTGTTTATTTAATTTGATTTCATTTTGATTTTTATTAGTTTCATGCGTTGGCCTAGTTCTGGTATTTTTTGTGTATTTTTTGAGGGATTTATTTCCGTGGCGGCGGCATTGGCGACATTTTCTTTTGTCTGGCCAAAAGGGACAAATATTTGAGGAAAAGTTAACACACTAGCTGAGAATATTTACTATTTTCACTGAGGAAAACTCAGGAAAAATTTACATATATGTATATAAAATAGAAGAGTGTTTTTGATAAATATTATAAGGTTTTAAAAGCAAGTCTGGGTTGACCCAAAGGACTTTCCCAAGTCATGACTTATTTTATTAATAAAGTGTATTATTTTTCCCCAGTGCCATTAAAAGTAATTTAAGTTTCGGGCCTCCATCTGTCCTGACGGCCAGCCTTCCACCTATCCAGTCATCCATCTAGCCATTCACTCATCCAACCCCTGCAGGGCAGACCACAGAATTGACAGGGCATTGACAATGATTGATTACCTAGCCGAAAGTGGAAACTGTTTTTAGGGCTAACCAACAGTTAGTGTTGCCACCAACCACCCACTACCCAGTACACTACTGCCCTCCACCACCTGCCACCCATACGTAGGAAAAACACGCACACAGTACTACGCATTGAACCTGCCTCTTCGCATTTCGCTTATCACACATCCCCGCCCACTTGGAAAAAAATGATTTCATTATCTTTTTGTCCGTTGGCTTTTCCCTCGATTTTCTCCCCCACCACTACCCAAAGTTAATTGTAATTACACGTAGATAGTCGCACGATTAGATTCAATTTGTGGGACCCGCTTATCTCTAGCTTTAGCTTTTCATTCCCTACCCGAGACTGAGGTAATCTGATTCGTTTTTGTGTACAATAGGAATTTAGTTTTTTGGTGATTTCGTAATTTTAGATGTACACTAAATTAAAGACAATTAGGGGCAACATAACGCGACATGACTGCAGGTTCTGATAAGTGGCTCATGGAAGTTGGGCAAGAATGGCATCGACGGGTTGAGATTTATGAAGAGGCACTCGTTGAATTGTGCCATAGAACTCACTAGGTTGACAGTTGGTTGAGATTTACGATGATGGCGATGGCCACTCGGGATGTGAAATGAGAGTGGGTCGTTTAATGGCTTTATCCCCAGCGATAGTAGGGCAATCCTTACCCGATCGTGAAAACTGTCTAAAAGTATATTTATTGCCAGTTATTTATGGATTAAATTATAGAAAAAAAGTGAGAACCAGTTGGTTTTAGCAATTATAGTTTTCATTTTAAAAGCATAATTAAACAATCCCCATAATCAATCAGCTATATCCCTTTCAATTACCTCCCGCACTTTTCCCATGTCATGTACATATTTTTATATATTTTGTAAGCCCCAATCTTTATGGATTTTTGGCTCTAAAACAAAAATAAACATCCCCCTGAATCGTAGGACCTCCTTGAGCCGAACAATTATTTGACGCTGATCCCCTCATTATGCACCCCTAAAAAAAGTATCCCCATAATTGCGTAGTCCTACATCTGACACCCATCTGGGCGTTAAGGAACCCTCGTCAAGTCGACGTGTGAACCCCATACCCTTCCTTTCGCTTCGAAAACCGAAACAATTTCAGAGTTGACAGTCTTTATTAATCAATTAAGCGGATGTAGGAGTAAAAGTGTCTTCGCGTTGGCTCCTTTCTCAGCTCGGATGCTGTAAGTAATTAAATTAAAATGCGAGCATGTGTTTTTTCGCTTTCGATCGGTTTCAGTTTTCGGTTTTTGTCTTCCTGGGAGTCGGAGTCGGAGTCTGAGGGCTTGAGACTGGGGCCATCCAGCATTCAGTATTCAGCATCCTGGATCCAGCTGGAATCCCCGGGGGATTTACCCGCAGACGGTTGACAAAAGCGCTGACAGTTCCGTCAGAGGAGTTCGGTTGACAACGGCATTTAATCAATCAATTTTGAACGGTAATCAAGCGGGCAGCTTAAACTAAAGTAGGGGATGGTCCAAAGACCAAAGACGAAGGACCAGGGATCCCACGGGCAGCTCTAGGGAGCTGTAGCTGTCTTTGATTGATTGGTTCTGGGCCGGCTCAATGGATCACGCGTGCACTTCTCGCCCAAGTTTAATTTTCAAATTATAAATATGTAGGAAGCCCCGGAGTGCTGGGCGGAATAAAACAGGACGAGATGGGCAAAAACATCTGGCGATTGAAGAAGTAATTAAGTGATTAGCATTGCCTCGCTTTTAGTTTAATTAATTTTAGTGTTGTTTTTTTCCTCTGCTGATGGATGAGGGGATTTCAGCAATCAATGGTGGAAGCTTATCAAGCTGGAATGATGGATCGGATAATCTATGAAAAATAAATAGTTCAGATTTGCGATTTGAGGAAAAGGCAAATAAATTAAGGGGACTTTGTGGATAGGAGAATAATAAATTTCAGGGGGGCTTATCTCAATTAATATTCTTTTAATGACACTTACTATATGAAATATATAATGTAGTCACCATTTTTTCGTAAAAACCGTTAAACGGGTGCTAATGAAAGTCGAGAAAAGCTTCTGTTTAACAAATTCCATATGATAAACCTTCCTTATTTGTGTCAAGAAGTGGACTAAAGCCTTTTTTTGTTGTCAAAAATCAAAGCGAAATAATTAAATGCAAAATCCCCAAACGAATGCCCCATAATTTCTGATTAACGCCCCATTTGCATACCGAAACCTGTGTAGAAGAAACTAAGCCAAAAAATCCCAGAAACCACAACAGAAAATGCTATAATGAAACGAATTCATTACGTTGGCACCTTTTCAGTTTCGAGGCAATAAAAATACCAAATAGATAATTAATAATGGCCCACAAATAATGGCAATAAAAATTAATAAGCATTAATTTGAGTTATGAAATTTCTGGTGGCAGTAACAGTCTCAGTATCAGTGGCAGTCTCGCCTAGAAAACCGAAAAACTTTGCCGCATAAATTTTGATAACCTTTTGTGATATAAAGCCCGAGTAACAAATCAGTGTAACTGCAGTTGGGTAATTATTATTTATATTTGTTTTTGTTTGGGACAGGTGTTGCCAAGTAAGAAGAACTTTTTCGACTGCCAACTATTTTGCTTATCTATTTGTTACGGTTTGGCAAAAAGTTTTCATGGAAACAATATAGAGACAACAATTTTTACAGCGTCACCGAGGTAGTCGTCGGCGTTTTTCCCTTTGATAGCTGGAAACTTGATTGGAATTTCGCTGCCACCAGCAGCAGACAGAAAACCAAAAACAAAAACAATATCAAAACCAAAAGCAAAGACAAAAAGCTGAAATAAAAACCAAATTGGCGCTTGAAGATCAAAAAGGTGCCGCCGGTGAGTGTTAGACGACAAATAGACGACAATGGTGAGGGCTCCCCTTATTATTTATGCAGATGTTTTTTTTTCTTACATAACCCTCCCCGATTTGATAGCTCTTTAAACTGTTTTGATCGCTCTTTATCATCATCATCATCAGCAGCCAGCTCTGGTCATTAAAATATTCCCCCTCAAACCAAAAAAAAAGGTAAATAAAAAAAAGTTAATCAAGAAGCGTGAAGCGAATTATTCAAAAATTGTGTGACAAAATTCGCTTTTCAAGCAAATGTGCAACGGGTGTTGGGAATTTGTTTTATGGCCCACTATTTGTCTCCGTTTCTGATTGATATTCATAATTAACGCCAACAGCTGCTGGTTTCAAGTCCCCCAGAATGAAAGTTCAATTAGTGAAAACATAAAATACTCCATTTTCATAAGGCTTGTCATTCCAATTTCTCAAAGAAAAATTCTTTAATAAATCCCATTTTTTCTTTTGAACAAAAAGTGGTCAGGAAGTCGGTTTTTGAAATTGTTATTTATAGAAACATTATTTATGTATGTACATATATGTGATATGTGCAATTAGCTTTATAAAAAGAACAACAAAATAAATGGCAGGATTATGTAAATGTGAAGCAAAATATAATTAAAGCACATATTCTAAAAAAAAAACCTAATTGATTGAAAAATAAATCAACATATGGAGCTTAATTGTACAAAAATTAGGTTATTTTCCACAGATTTCAGCCGCAAATAAATCTCCTAAGATGTCTCACTTTAAGACCTTATTTTTTTTTAACCAAATCTGACATTTCATACCCATTCCTACCAACTTCTCATACATAGAAACCGTCTGGTCGTCTGTCAGCAACCGTAATACAATTTCCTTTTTGGCAGTGGGCCTGGCCAACAAGCAGAAGGGCCAACAATATGAAGTAGCAACGTTGACAGCCCGTTGAACACCGTACTCGGCACAGAAGGCACTCACTAACGCCAACTCTTTTTGGCCAGGCCAAGTAGAGGCTCTTGCTATTTCATTTCCCCAAAAAAACTAAAAAAAAAAATAAGGGAAAGCATAAAAGGGGGAAATTTCAGAGAGAAAATGCAGTTGGAGTCCGGAGTTTGTTCATTCGTTCTGGGGGCGACACTTGCTGCCGAATTATTGCAATAGTCAGAGGTTGCCAGGTCGCCCCACCACGACCATGTGTGTGCGCCAATGTGACTGTTTTTGTGGAGGCCAATTCCCCCTTTTTCGGAGGGGGCACCATCATCAACGTTATTGCCACAAAATGTCGCGCCGCAGTTGTTGTTTCTACAGAGAGAGAGAGTGTGCTACTCCTTTGGTGGCTGCTACGTTAGTTGTCGCACTTCATTTAAAACTTCATTACACGACGCCACCATCGTCGCTTTGTTTTTCTACACTTTCTTTGGGTATGACCATTTTTGCGATGGTTCTTGGAGTATTTAAATAAATATATACCATTTTATAAAGATGTTATTATGGATAAACTGCCTAAACGTTTGAAATAAAAAGTATGTTTAAAACTTAAAAATAATATTATGTATCTACAATAACATTCATTCAACATATTTTGAACTAATTAAACTTTTGCAAAGTAACTATAAAATTTTCCTAAGACCATAGTCTTCTATCCTTCATGATTCTTACATCTGGAATACCTCCTATTTTTGTACTTTTTTCACACATTTTCCCCTTTTTCCGTATGTGTTTCAACAGCCGTTGCCAAGTTGCCAGTAAAAACCAGTTGAAATCCAAAGCGTTTTGTCTCCTTGCGTTACTGCCTGCATAATTGAAAAATTATTTTTATGGAAATTCCACTCACAGCGAAAGACAGACAGAGATACAGACTGAAACACTCACAAACTGGCACTATGCTGGGGGGAAACTTTAAAATTTAATAAACTTTTTACGCACCATTTATAAAATTGCAACAGCACGCCAACAAAAATATGTATGTGTATATATAGAGAAAATCAACCGCGAAACATCAAAAGTCAATTTGTGTGTATTTTAAAAACTTTTAATGCACGCACAACAGGCAACGAAATGGTGAAAGGTTGGGGCAAATGATATTGCAGGACATAAATGTGGCAATTTTACGCTTTTGCGGCGTTAAATTTTAATAACGGGGCAATTCTGGTAACGAACCAGAAATTGCACGCCATGACTATCTCGGGTTTACACGCTGAGTTTATTTTGAGTTTATAGTAGCTGAAAAGTTTAGGTCCTAAGATTATATTGTTTTATCTTAAAAAAAAAATACAAAATATAAAAATTATTAACTCTGAGGCTAACTTTATAATTATATTAATTATTTTATTTTTGGATTAAAGGTTAGTTCATATTTCATTCGTGTTTCAGGTTTTCTAGTTTATTGACTTTTAAATCATTTAATAAATGAACATACAAATAAATCATATTTTTCACATTTTATTTACCATTTGTAATCATGGAAAATGTCAACATAAAAAACACTTTTTTCTCAATGTTCAACCATCAGTCTGTCCATCATTTTGGCCAACATTTAGTGCGTTGGACGGTGCCGTGGGCGATGGTAGCAACCAACCAGGCTAATAGTTGTGCGGTTCGTTGTTGGTTTTTTGGCCAATTATGAAAATGACAGCCCTGTCTGGCATCATTTGGTGCGGCTCCTAATGTGATTAGCATAACAGCCAATAGAACCGACAGCAGCCGCCTAAATTAGTTTGATTAACAGGCCCTTAATCGGGCTGGGGCTTTGGTGTTGGGGCGAAAGGACTTTCCAGGACTCAAAAGCTTTGTCAATTTTTTGTTTGCGAAAAATATTCATGCCATAAATATTCCATAAATTTCACTTCAGTCAAGTGCATTTGACGTGTACATTGTGGGGGGATTTATTTATTTATTATGTTGTTAAAAATCCAAAAGCGTTGAGTAAACAAATGCAATTAAAATTTTAAAAGAGAAAATACCCAAAACCCAGTGTGAGAAATAAGCTTGGGTTGTGTGGTGATGGGTTAAGGGCTGGGATTGTGTGGGGGTGTTGGAAATTTATTTGCATATGTAAAATAAGCAAAAATATGTTTTCTCCATTTTTACAAGTGGCCTGTCATTGAGGCACTTCAGCTTCTACAGCAACAGCAATGGCAGAATGCAAATTTAATAAAAACAATAACAATGTGTAATTAAAGACACGTCAAACATTTTGTACAAGTGCCAGAAATTGGGAGAGAAATTAATTTGAAAATTGTGGGAAAAATTTATCGAGTATTTGAAGTATGGCCATAATTTATTAAAGAAAGATTTTATTCAATTTGTTTGCCAAACTTGCTAATATTGAAGCAAAAATATATAAAGTGTTCTAGTTGTCTGATAGTTTTTGCTGGGCTTTCCTTTCGCCATTTATCCTCAGTCCTCACTTAATCTCAAGGACTTCCCACTCCATCGCCTCCACGTCCACGTCCACGTCCATCCATCTCAGAAACAACGATGCGGGAGACACATTTACAGCTTGAAGTGTTTCCTTGGGCAAGTGGCGTGACCAAACGCGGAGCAAGTGGGTCATCAGCGCCAAAATAGTTGGCCACTCGACTCATTCATCTCATTTGTCATTAGGATCGTTTGCCACTTGCCACAGTTTGCACATTTGATTGCAGTGCGGCCGGCGGTTATATTTGGGCAATTTTTGCAACTAGTTTGTTGGTTTTTGGCGTTTTTTAATTTCCTTTTTTTAATAGAGCCGACCAGGTTCTGACCAAGTTGGTCAACTGGTTTTTATGGTGGCACTCGTCACACCTAAACCGAAATTGAGAAAATAGAGACATTTATTTGGCGGTTGGCTGGAAAATTTAATTGAATCGAGAGTCACACCACACTATGTGGTGTGTGGTGTGGGCACATTTCAACAGCTTTGGCTTAATTATAAGCCCGAAAGCAACGACACTTGAGATCTCTCCTTCGGTAACTTTGATTGGACAATGTAGAAATTGAAAGAGTCAACACAAATTATGCCTTTCTGTTATTGTTGGGTTATTATTTTTACGCATTATTTGCCCACACCTTTCTGGCCATGTTTACATTACCATGATGATGATGTTGGGCTGGAGGCTGGAGGCTAGTGGCTGGAAACTGGAGGCTTTACTTTTAAGCCTCAGCTCCGTTGCCCGCTCACGTTTTTCCCCAGGTGGGAGCCATGGCATATTTCGAGTGGTGTAAGAGGGTGACCTCGTGGCTCTACAATTTCAATTTCAACGCCTTTCTCAGCACCACTCTCCTCCGGTTACAATGGCTCGAAAATTTCAGGGGGGGACTTTACCGTATCGGAGGCAGATCAATTGACGGCGGCTCAATTTTGTCATGGCTCGTTCGAAATTCTCATTTGCGTGGGCAATACATTGTCGATAATTTTTTAAGAGGCTTTTTCCCTCGCTTCGTGTCTGGAACACAATATTATTAACTTGAAATTAAAACTTCCTTTGGGTGGGCCGCGTGAAAAGAGTCATCAAAAGTGGCCAACGGAAATGATTGGGTTTAAGTCGCATATTAAAAGAGGTGACACTGGGAAATTAATATTTATTGATGGTGTAAGTTTACACATCTAGAGGTTTTATATCTCAAAGTCTGAAGAAGTACTTTAACAGTCCATTACGTATTAGAAAAGCTAAAGTGTCTGTCTTGCAAATCCCAAGCAGCTTTGGGGAACATAGAATTTACTACTCAGGCACTCCAGCTGGCAAGACCCTAACCCATTTACATCATTTAATTTCATCCTGGAGCCTGAAAAGCCAGGATTAGGGTGACTTTCGGGCTGCCTCACCTGTCAGGCTGTGAGTGACCTAGTCTCCGAATAGTAAGGCTCAAGATTATCGCAAACTAACATTGACACAGGCCAACTAAGATATTATTTCACTTCCATTTAATGGGTTCTTTTTGAGGAAAATTCAGCTGCTGGGCGGATAAGTCCCACCCACCCACAGTGGTGGGCAATGAAGGTCATCGGGGGCCTTTCCATTCGACGTCTTGAGCATATCAGTGCCTCAAAATCGTCAGCCATTAAAGCCGCCAGTATCCATTATAATACACAATAGTGTCATTGCCAAAAAGAGACAGAGGAAGCTAGCTAGAGAGTGAGAGAAGGAGAGGCTTCTCCCTCTGCTTAGTTGTATAATGGCGGCTCGGAAAAAATGGCCAAAAAAAAGTGAAATATTTAAGGCAAAGTGTCACATAAAAATGACTTATCTTCTTGTATCAAGTGGCGGGTTGGGAGAAAAGCTGCTCTGCCACGCGCTGGAAAATTGTCAGAAAAGCAGGGCGGGGGTGGCGAGTAAGGATAATAAGGGTGGGGGCTATGGGTGGAGGAGGGGACTTTGGAATATTGCCCTCGAGCAGCAGAAGCGACAGTCGAGTACTTCACTGTTTTGGTCGTCATTTTATCTTTATGCCAAATCCAGTTGGGATTAATTGGTGGAGCTGGAAAGAGCAAGATGGAGAGACTAAAAAGAGAGGGAATGAGACCAACAAAAAGAGATAGCGGGAGGCCAACAGATTCGTGAGTGTTTGTAATTTAATAATGTGAGGCAGGCCCAGACTCGGAAGGCCCTGATATCGTTATCATTGTCATTGGGGTAGTAACTTGTGGTTAAAAGATACTTAAAGGGTATATTAGACCAGATAATAGTACTAAAGAATTCTAAATTCTAAATATTTAAGTCTAATATTACTGTTGTAATAACACAAAATTTTCTATACAAAGAAAAACACTTTAAAAAGGAAAATTGAATAAAAGTAAAATGTTTAAGGGCTCGGAACACATAAAAACAGCAGTAAATGGTAATGAATTATTTTTCCAACATTTTAAACTCAATTCATAACAAAATGGTATATTTATTTTCGATAGAATTTAAAAAATCTATTCAGTAGATAAAAATTAAAAATCGTAGCAGCACACTCCGTTTAGAATCTGATGTGATTCCAACTTGCAGTTATTATATATACATATGTGTACCTTTTATAAAGTCTGTTAGGGTATTAAATAGTTTACTCATTTGAGTAAATTTATTCTTGTTTTGCTCAAAAAAGACACCCATGCAGCTGGGTCCATCATTCATTCATTTATTCATTCAAGTGGCTCGCTCAATTTGCTCTGCTCTTGCTTAAATCGCATTAAATTGGGCGCCTGCCTCAACGCTGTGTCAGCATACAATTTGCAAGAACTGTACATATCTATATGCGACAAATACACATATATTTATAATATAGTATACATATAGATATATATATAAATTCGTACTTGTATCCGCCTCTAAATTGAGTTTTAGTGCATGTTTACCCACGCAAATTGCTCGACTGACTTTGCCATAAATCTAACAAAGTGCGATTGTGGGTCTGGGGGGGATTTGGCTATTGTGTAAATGGAGGGGGAGAGAAGGAGCTATAGGGGACTGGAAAGCCAACTCATATGCGTTTGCCATCGTTGGCAATTTGATTTTTTTATTTTTATGCTTTTTTATATGCAAAATAAATTACAAGTATTATGTACTTGACTATTTATTGCTGACTGGCAGCCATCGGCTAGATGGAGTCAGTGGTTGGGCCTGGGGGGTTCACTGGGCCTAGTATGTGGAGCAACTGCAGCGCGGCACAGTTTTGCAACTAGCGCCTTCTTAATTACCATTTATTGGCGCTCTGAAAGCAAATCAATCTCCCATGTCGATGGCGTCAGCTTTAACTAACAGCTGGGACTAGTAATTAGTTTACAGTTTACGGGTTCCCAGACCAAACTAAAGTCGAAGTCTAGAGACGCTTTAATAAAAAATAGAACTAAAACGCAACCTAAATTCCATTTAACTATATAGATTTTAAACCTTTTCTTTAAATTAAGTATTTAAATATTTAGGCTTCCAGACCCTTGTTGAGATATCCCAGCATCATTATAGGGTAATGCCTTTGAAACGGCCTGAAGCAGCCCGGACTTAACTAATTAAAGCAACTCAAATAAATTGTGTTTTCCTTTCAAACTGCTGTCCCGCCCACTTGGCATCTAAGCAAATGCATTTGCTTTGGCCTATAAAAGGCAATGGGCTAATTAAAAGAATTTGCCGACTTGTTCAACTCATTCACCCAGAACTGTCTTTCTCTCTCTTTCTATACGCTTTGTTGCCGTCTCTCTCTCTGTAGAGTCTCTAGCTAGAACTTAACTAAGTACGTTGTATCGTGATGAATCAGTTGTGCAAAGTTTCCATTACACTGCTGAAGTGAATGAGACATGCAAATGGATTTCTGTGTCAATTGAGACTCTCTGATAACTGGGAGGAAAATTCCGACCCATATCATCAGCTCTGAGATGCCATCAAAAGTCACTAGTCAATGCACTTGACTTATTTTCCCTTGCAGCCAGCCAGAGGAGGAGAACGTTGACTACTTATTTGCATACAAATTGCTTTACTAGAGGAGGAAAAAAATTATACATAAATGGACTATAGTCCAGATATATGTATAGTATGAGCACATAAGAGCGTGTAAATGGATCTAATATGTCATTGTCAGCCACAGACTTGCATCTTCCATCATAATCAGCAACAGAAGCTTCAAAGGCAGGCGTGCACATACACGGCGGATACTTGATGCCGCGCGAGGGTGAAATCAATAGGCCTTTTGTGTGCGCCAAATTCAATTTGAAGTAATTTGGGTGGTGAAATTTTAAGTTGGGCAATTGTGGGCTACACTTTCGCCACCACCCGCTGGTCAGCTCGTAAATTACACCCAAAGTCTACCCCATATATACACAGATCTCGACGGCGATAACCCAACCAGCCTGCCACCAGCTCGCCCGCCCGCGCTCGGAAAATCAAATCAAGGCCCGGCCGAAAGACAAAGCACCTTCACTGCCAGCGACGTGACTAAAAAAGAACTCGCTTAGAATTTGCATGTAAGAGTAAAATAAAATTTAATTACGCTTGTCGCCTGTCAGTCCTCATTAAGCGAAAAGCGAGACAGCACTTCTCCGGGAGGGCGACGTGGAAAGGAGAATCGCCGGACGAATTACACGAATTCAATTAAGGACCTCGAAAAGTGAAAGAGAAAGGTGTGAGGATTTGGATTCGGGCTGAAAAGAAGGCTCATCCGATGAATAGAAATGGGCCAGCGTGTATGGCTCTTTGCGGGGTGTTGAGGGTCAAATTCGATGGTCCAATAATGAAAGTGGGTAAACAAAAGGTCTGGCAGGACAAAGCCTTGGATTAAGAAGTACATTCATTGTATAAATAAATGGAAAGAGTATTATACGGTAAAATAAAAAATCAATAGCCTTAAAAATCAATATTTATTTTCATAAAAATCATTCATTGAAACAAATTATTTTTTAAGTTTTTCGTCAATTTTTCTTCAGGTCAATTTGTCTTCAGGGAGGAAAATGTGGCACCCTGTTGAGCCTATATCTTTGCTAATATCCTAACCCATTCCTAAGCACAATACATTTAACAATTTAAAGGCGGATTCTGTATGAATATGAATAAAAGCTATACTCAGTCTACTCTACTCTACTCAATCTTTATTCAAATTAATTATCCATAATAAAAATGTATATCAAAATATTTTAAATGGATTCCGGCGATCTTATACAACTCATCCAGTCAAACTAATCATTACCTATTAGTTTTCCCAAAAATCCTCATATAATTTATCCAAATACTATCCTTTCGCCAAATCCTTTTGGCCATCAGTCTAATTTATAATGAAATAAGTAAATTATGAAGCAAAAACTGCCATCAGCTGCAAAAACGACGAGCAAATTGATAAATTATACACGAGGGGAATAAAAACTTTGGCGAAAAGCAGCGAGGACATGAAATAAAATTGCAAATTAGTTGCATATCAACTGGCCATTAGCATTTCGTTTTTGGCATTTTAATTGAAATTTCATATGCCTATGGTGGCAGTTTCGAGTGGCGTTTGGCGAAGTCATGACACAGAAACTTTCTGTCAACGTATCAGCCAAAAAAGACAGAGTGAGATGGAAAGACAGAAGTGAAAGAGATGGCAATAGGGAGAAAGGAGAAAGCTCTGCTCTGTTCTGTTCTGCTGCTTTGCATATCAATCTAAAAATCAATTAGAACTTGCCCGGGCCACAGAGGCCCCAGTTGAGGGGAACTTTTTTCATTAAAAATAAGCGCCTGGCCGGGATTGGTGGGCCAAAAAGTCGAACCTGGCAAGAGGAACTTTTGCAAAAATGTATAATTACTGGCGTTTACGTGGCGCTCTTCTAGTTTACCCCACAAAATGCCCCTTTCCCTCAATCTCCACACCATGTTGAATATCTGTTTTTTAAAAGCAAAGCCTCGCTTACAGTTTACATTTCAAAAATATTCTACACACAGATGCACAGGCACACGCATGGTTCCTCTTTGGGATTTTACACTGAGAGAAGTTATTGGATATAAAAGAAAATTATAAATGCTAAAGGAAAATCAAGTTATTTAGAGTTTTTGAAAAGAATATCATTGATATCATTGAATTTCGATAAAATATAGTGTATACTTTTTATTTTCAAAATATTTTCTTCCAGTCTATCTACCTTGGTTGGTTTATAGAAAAAATTTGCATAAAGTGCGCATAAATTATGCCGTGAAAAAAGTTATAATACCATACTTACTGGGCGAGGACGACGAAGACGCGTTGTGCGCCAGATACTCGTTGAATATCCCTCGGCCCATCCTTTTCCAGGACTCTCAGGTGTGTCCGGGTGACACAAACTGAACAACTTTCTAGCTCATGGCTGGTGGAGTTACTTTTTGGGGTGCTATGTATATGCCCTCGCCCCACTGATGATTCTGTTTTACATTTTCTGTTTCTGTGAAACACCATGCCTGGCAAGCGGGCAACAAATTTGTTTAACAAAAATTTTCATAAAATAATGCAAAAGTTTGCTGTTGTTGTCCTGGCTGCTCCTGCTGCTATAATTCATTTGAAGAAGCCAACAGGACTCTGTCCTCGACAGTCGCAGCTGTTGTCGCTCAGTTAGAGTTCAGTAATACTTACTTATGTATGGCTATAGAGGGGGGGAATTCATTTCTCCATTATCAATTCAGGAAAATGCGGCTCAACTTTCTCCATCCAGCCAATCGGGGATAACTAATGAGCGATTTGAGGGAAAATAGTTGGGTTCATTTGGAGGCTAAGCCGAGTTGGGGATTAGTTTTGTATTAAGACCAACGGGGTTGCAGTAGCGAGTTCCTCAAGGGCTCATGACAGCAACGCCAGCTGTCACAAAAGTTGATGATTCGAGTATAACTTTTTGACAACTAAATTGTTATGTGTTTACTATCAACAGAGTAGAAGAGGCTGAAGTGGCAATAGCTTAAGGAAATCCCATAATTATGGGGGATTACGAAGAAATGGAAGACTTCTTGTTCAAGCCTATTTGGATAGTTTTCCCTATAAACTATAATTTTACTGCATTTTTCTCTGAAACTTTAAAATCTTTAAAATTTCTCCGCCATTCTACATTGTTAATGGCCATGACAGTGGCGCGCTGGCTTTGCATTCTCTCCATATCTATTCGGAGTACACTCCGCATAAAAAAGGACTTATGCACCGCTTACCATGTCTCACCCCAGACCGCCCCCTCTGGGATTCGCACCAGCTGCACTTTAACTAAACTCTAATGCAAAATTCATGGCCAGGCAGAAAAATAGCCAGAGCTGCGTGGCGCTGCGAGGAAGACTTTTCTGCATTTAATATGCAACCATAGTGGAGTCCCGGACTCCAGAGCGGAGTCCAGAAAATGACCATCCAGACACATCCAATGGTGACCACAACAACGGCAACAAAACACCAAAGCCATCGGGGGAAAACAAAAAGCTCAGCACGAACTAAACTCCAATTGGAGTGACTTGGTTGGAGGCTTATTAACATTTCATAAGGAAAGTGAGCAATGACTGCCAGTCTGTTTTTTGCAACTGATTGATCGTTTAGGATAAAACTCAGCCATAAAGAAATGTCTTCATCCAGAGTACTAATGATCTCATGACTCATGACTCAGTTTAGTTGACTAAACTGGGCCTTTTAGTATCCAGTGTAGTATGCACTTTAAACATTTATTTACTTTTAAGATCAGCATTAAAGACAATCATTATAAAAATAAATTTCTTTGGCTTCCTGGAGCTCCTTAATTAATGATCCAATAACTCAAAACTGAGACCTAATTTCCCTGTCATTTTGCATCTCACTTTATGTATACAACGCGACCCGAAAAAAGAGCCAACCGCAAATTAGCTTATTTGGCATTTTTACAGTCGTTTCATTTAATTTACACAAACAAATTTGCGCCTGGCCAGACAAACAGCCCGACAACCAAACAGCCATACACCCAAGCAGCCAAAACGTCCAAACATCCAAAGAGCCAAGCCGGGAAACTGGCTAACTGGGAAACTGGCTAACAGACAATGGCGAGCCAACGAAGCGAGCCGTCAGTCCCATAAAAGTAATGAAGCTGTTTAGGCGTCTCTAAGTAGTCGTCGGAAGTCGGCAACGATGGCTCCTCCATGTCTTGTGTCAGCGGGAAAATGCCCTTGCCTGTAGTTTTTGCTTTTTTTAATACCCTTTCCGAGGGTATTCTAATTTTATCATATAAGTATGCAAGGCAGTCACAGTCTCTATGGAGCCCTAGTACATTCCCATTTATCCTATTATTTCTAAAAAGTGTATTTAAACTTCGACTTGGTCTCTTACGATTTCTTTGCTTGTCTTGAAGCCACAGAACTGGATACGCCCTCAGCTTTTCCTGCAAAAAGGCTGAAGACTGGCATTAGTTTCTGCCCTCTATGTTCATTCAAAATTCATGAAGTTGGCTTCAACTTGGCGCCGTTTTTATATGCCAGGCATAGGCGGAGGCAGAGGCGGTGGCGGTGGCAATCCCTTTCAAACCAAAAGCGGTTCCTTCCACACGTTGAAAGCTTTCCGCAGAAAAACACACACAAAACATTAAGCGATATTGCCTAACGATATTGCCGTAAACACGAAATGCAGCCAATTGTGTGTTTGTCTCAAACGTCTCATTAGATTTTTTTCTTACACCTTTACGGCTGATGATATTTCATGAACTGTTTAGTGGAGTTATTTCCTCCATCTTGGCGAAGCCAATTAGCGCGTCTTGCAGTCGTCTTAGCTTGATGGCATTTCCCTTTGTCTCATATCCAATTTCTTCAGCCCGAGTCCTGATAAACGCGAAACTATTTTGCATTAACTTATTGCCTGTCGCCATGGCATCGTCACCTGTCCAAGGACTTGCCGACGGAATGAAATCTTCTTTTGTAGCTACTTAGGATTGAAGATGTCAGACTGACGGGTTTTGAGCTAAAATAAAGATGAAGAAAAAGGGACTTAATATTCTTCTTAGCTATATAGTATATTTATAATACAAGGAGGCTGTTTTAAAAAAAAAAAGTATTATATGACCTATGATAATGTTTATAATTTTTTAAATAATGGGGGTTTCACTAGCTTTATTTTAAGAATTGTTTGCGCTACTAGTTTTTATTAAATAAAATTTAAACATCTTATTATTTTATTTATTAGTAATATTTTACATACTACTAAAAGAAAACTCCAACATTCGAATAATATCTAGCCAAATCCTAGACATCACTGCTGAACCGTGAACAAGTTCTTCTGGATAAATGTCTTTCACTTGCCATATTTTACTGCAGCCAAGTTCTTTTTAATGAAATCCACTTTCATATGTAATTTTGCCATCAGAAGGAGCATTGCTGCTAGCCAGGCCGACTACATAGCACCGCTTCCTTGCCAGACAGCCAGGAGTCCTTGTCGTGGATGATTTTCCTGGCTAGATGCCTCCGTTGCCGGTCCTGTGCCTGTGCTGTTGCTGCCGCCCAAGACAAAAGCCGCTCGACGTCGTTGACGACGCTATTCGCTTTGTGTCTGGCCATAATTTCCCCCAAGAGCTGCCTGAATAAAATCAAGGAAAGGGAAGAAAAAAGGACGAGGACCAGCACAAGGACGAGGGTGAAGACCAGGAGCTAGAGCTAGCGACTTGCCGCAAAGTTAAGCAAAACTTTGTTATTTGTTTTAAGTGGCAGGTTGTGAGGCGCACGCTAGCTACTCGCAGACTGCCTCCGAGGGTTGGTCCCGTTCACGTTCACGTTTCTCGTCCTTTTCGTCCTCGTTTCATTCAACAGTTCATAAAGTTAATTTTACCACAGAAATTATGTTAAAACGATATATGGCGAGGCAAGGATTTTTGGCAAATGTCTCCGCTTTTTGCCATCGTTTTTCGTGGGAACTGCAGCACAAGTTATTGGAAATGGCATTAGGGCCAGAATAGGCCAAGAAAACCAGAGGGCTGAGGGCAGGTTAAGCAACTTTTCCGACTAAAACTTCTGCCCCCTGCTCGGCAGACTCGGCAGAGACAACGTTGCGTATGCGTAATTAGTAACCCTGCGCCCCCAGGTAGGAAGTTTTTTGGCTTGCGGGGTTATTTATGGATATTAAAGAGCAACTCCGCCTTATTGAACTGTCAACCTTAAGCCAAACAAATTGCGTTCGCCCCCGGATGGAAAATCAGAGAAACTATTTTGGCAAAAGTTGTGATTTCTTTTCCGTTTTTTTTGTTGGCCGAGAGAAATCAAAGCATCGTAGTCAAGAACTTTTGATTATAACAAATGTTTTGCGGGTCCTGCGAGAGTGGGAGATGATTGCTGGTACATATCTAGGGTGTGTGTGTGCCGGCGAGTTCCTCCAACAATGACAGTCGATAATAAATCTCTTGGTCAGTCTCTATATGTACGAGAGTACTATGCGCCATTAGAAATGTCAAGGGACATGGCCAACAATAGCGCCAAATAAGATGAAACCAACAAAAAAGAACCATTCTGGGCGTATAAATGTAATTTCTGTTTGGCACGAAACTATTTTTTGCACAATCTAATGGCTATTTCGGCTTGAGAGTTCTAAAAGATAGTGTATGATGGGAGGTTCTTAAGTACTTTTCCTATGCCTATTAAAATTCCATTAAAAGTATACATTCAAGAACTGTCTATGTATTTTTTAGGAATTTATCTATTCCCGATCATTTACTTTTATTTAGTTTAATAGAAAGCGCACCAAAGTAACTGCCTGTCACAGGCCATAACTGAACAAGGCTTTTTGCAGCTTCTTACCACTTTCGGGGCTGGTCCCTGGAAAACTTTTCCATTTCCTCTAGTCAATGACAGACTCTTTTCATTAGGCAGAAGGCACTCGACGGAAAGTTGGTGGACGGAAAGTTTTCCCTTGTTATAGCTGGTTCCTGGTCTTCCTAGTCGTGGCTCCAAGTCCAGCGGCATGTGACAAGGGCAGACATTCCACAAGTCTACTGTCCGGTACGACCATGTAATGGCATGTGTTTTGCCGGCTCTCAGGAGTCACTTCGTCCTCTCGAACTTTGGACTAACAAACATTTTTGTTTTTTTCTGCTCATTGCAGGCATTTGTTATTTGGACAAAAAAAAATTTGGGAGGAAGAGCGAAGCCTTTAAGCCACCTAAGAACAGGAATAAGCGGTAAGTGTCAAAAATTCTGCAGAGCCCCGCATTTAATTTCCCCTCTTTTGAGTGAGTGAGTGACATTTGCCAGAGCGCCTAATTGTAGGCAATTAATTCCTGGCACATCAAAGCCACGGAAGGGACGCTTAACCGGCAGGACGAGCAAACAAGGAAGACAGCAGAGCAAATGCAGCTGGTGTCCGCCTTTTGTTGTTTTACTTTTCAACCCTTCTGGGGGTTGGTTGGTTGTCTCCCCATTTTCCCATTTGCCACCGCGACTCTTGGCTAACCGCACCTTTTTAACCCCTTGTCTCTCTTCTTGGCCGAAAAGGGGGAAACGGACGACATCGAACCGGAAACTTTATGCAGCTCAAATGTGGCTCTGATGGCCACACAGAGAGTGCTGGCCCGAAAGCAATTTTCCTGCCATTGCCAAAGCGTTAAGTAATAATGAAGCCCCGATAGGCACTGTGGCGTATACGTAATATCTATGAGTTATATTTCTTTCACACTGGTTTCTGGTAGAAGTTTTAGTTTATTTGACAAATAAATATTTATTTTACCTAGTAGACACCATACCCCTATGACTCTTACCACTTTTGTCTATCATTATTTAAGAGCCCTACTATTTTTTTTGGTCAAGACTTATGGTTTGGGTCAAAGGGTGTGATGACCAAATAAAATATTTATGAATTGCCCAACCAACGACGAACCGAACATTTTTGGGGAGATACTTAATTGCATTACCCGAGATATCTCCCAGTCGATAAGTCCTAGGGATATAGTAGCCCCAGCCCCGAGCTCTCAGCCTTCCTCCCTAAGTAGCATTTGGGCACTGAGGGTGGCCGGAGTGTGAAAGTGTGTGTGTGTGTGCCAGCATGAAGGGGTGGTTGTGGGTTGATTTTTGGGGGTCTTGGAAATGGGAATCGGTTCGGCTTTTTGGGTAATTGTGGCTACAGGGCAAAAGGCATTACAAGTGTAGAACCTGCCTGGGCTGCTGTTTGGTTATTTTCTGGTAGATGGAGGGAGTTTTTCCGGTTTCGGGGATGGTATGCCAGCAGACTCTGTTGCGGCGAAAATTTGCGAAATCAATCGTGTGGAAATTGTACAAAATGGCTTTCCGAACACTAAATCAATGGGGAGGGAGAAGTCAGGGCAAGTGGCAATAAGCTTGACAAAGGTTCTATGCCAGATGACACAAAAAAGGAGAGGTATACCAATAAAAGTACACAAAAATTAGATATGAAACAGAGGAATACAAGGCCTTTAGCCAATCTTAAAGCTTGAATACTCGACTTCCTTTATCTATTTTACAATCATTTTCTATTTTCATAGTTAATTTCTTTTTATGTACTTTCCCATCTTAAAGTGCCATTTTTTATTTATTTTAATTTATTTGCTGCTCACTTTTGTAGGTTGTTCCCATCATAAAATTCTATTTCAACACATTCACATGCAAATGGAAAATGTCTTCCTTAGTCCCCTCTCTTTCTTCGTCCATTTTCCTTCTCTTTTCGTTGTGTATCTCTTTCTAAGCGTTAATGTGCTCAATTGTTTGTTTTTCTTGGAGCCTCCCACCATCCGCCCTGTATTGTCAACGCAGCATTGTGAAAATTAATCAAAAAAACTTTTGCCAAACAACATTTTCAATTGACAATTTAAACTTTTATCTGGGAAGACATTTTACATAAAAGTTTTGTGTTAAAAATTTGCCCTGAACTAAAAATGAAAAATGCCGACTGTCTTCCCAGCCAAGAGCTCTAAACTGATGGCTAAGAGCAAAGGGAGCCGGGCCAAGTCACTTGAGTAGGCAGCTCACAGGCTATCAAAACTTTTGACGCCTAACTCGGTAGCACCAGGAGTCTCGTAGACCAGGGGGCTGGCTTTTGTCTTGGCCCTGTTGTTTTCTGGCCGATGATAGCTGCGTAAGCAGCACACAACACTCAGAAAAGTGGGACTCTGGAATAGGTAAATATTTGGGGGCAGGGCTGCAAGCCAACCCCTTTCAGAGCAGGTTGAAAGGGGAGGTTCTTTCAGGAAGGCGTTGAAACAGGAGCTGGCACTTTATATTTAAAAACTGTTCAGGCGGAACGGAATACACTACAATATATTGTTTTCGACTTAATATTTGATTAAAAATATAAGCCTTTAAAATCAGTCACACTTTATTTTATTTATATTTTCAAACTGTAATTTAATTATAAAATATTTTCTTACTAACTCCATCTTATAAACCTTTTATTTTCTGTTAACTAACCAAACAATGCCTGCTTCCTTCTGGTTGTGTCTCTGAGTATTTATTTACATTTTACAAGGCACAACAAATGTACACACGCAAACACACACTTGGAAAAAGTCCTGGAGTCCTGGAAACATGACAACAAGGCGCAAAATTATGCACAGAGTTGCCATTTTGCGTCTCCATTCCTCCTCCTCCTTCCCAGAGCAGTACCTAGGCAGCTTTTGGGCCAAAACGATGAAAATCCCAGAAGCGTTAGCGATGTCAGCGATGTTGTTGTTTGTTGTTGCGTTTGCTGGTGATGTGTGTGCGACAGGCAGCAACAAGGTGGGATGAAACCAGACACAGATACTCCCACCCACACAAGCACACGCACATTTGAGAGTGGGTTGGGGGGTGCTAGGGTGCCACAGAGGAAATTCAATATGGCGGCTGGGTTTCTGCTGCCAACTTCTGACGGATGACTGCCCCTGTGACTCTGCCCACAGAGCAAGGCTAGAAAAACCCAAACCAGCAGGAGAAATCCAGTCGCAGCTGGTTTGTGGCATCATGTGCGTAGATTATTTGCTAAGACTGTCAAGAATCTGGTAACTAGATAATACCCATTAGTCCTTGGTTTAAAGAGTAAAACGTTTTTTGACAAATTATTGTTTTTTTAATAAAATTTTCTAAAATTTTTTAGAAAATTTGTAAATACCAGAACTCCGTGCATTTTCTGTATATTTTCCCTAGACAGTTTCCGCAGTTCATCAAATTTTCCTCCACTTTCTTTATTAGCTTTCCATCTCTTCCCTCTGGCCAAACAAAACGTCAATCCACTTTTGATGATGCCTTCCTCAGCCACTTGCCCTTTGAACTCCTCTCATGTCACCATCAAGGACTTTATTGTAAGCATCGTTTTGAGAATTTGTGCTGATTCCGATTGAGTTTGATTTCGCTTTGAGCAAGAGGCGCAAACAAAATGCTTGGCAAACTTTTCAGCGGCCGAAACTTTGAACATAAATTGCTTATCGCATTCCCCACCCTCCCCATTCTTGGCGAATAAATATGTTTTTGCAAAATACTATGGAGCCTAAACAATAATTTTCATTTATGCCGATAGAGAGAGCTAGCTGGGCGGCAAAGTTTTTGCCAGTTTGTGCCTGTAATCCAATTTACCTAACAACAATTACGGAAAAAGGCAAGCACAAATTATGTATTATAATTTATGTTAATTACTCAATTACATTTGAGCCCCCGAGAAGTACAAGAAGCAGCAGCAGGAGCAGCAGCCACCATCTCCCCAGCCCCCAATTATAAATTCCAAACACAAATGCGCCTCATTAATAAATATGAAACGTCAATGGGGGCGGGGCCGGGGACGGGGCTGGGCGACACTATCAGCCCGGGGAGAGGTATGAAGGTGTGGGCGTGCCGCAAAGATTACGCAAGAAATCAATATTCAAGTGGGCCCAAAAAACAGGGTTGAAGTGCCCCTGGAAGGGCTAAGAGCACGACGAAGCGAAGTGTCGCATACTCCAAAGCCCTTGACTCCTGATCCGGAGTTTCGGGCCCTTAAATTTAAATAAATTACACACGTTCGACTTTTTTCGATTTGACTAACTTTCGGCATCTTACCAAATACTATATCCCGCCAATACCTCCTTCTGAAGGATTCCTGGGCTTATTTTTAGGGGTTGACATACGAGCGAGCAATTTTTCAAGGGCAACTTCAGTCGAACTCTAAAAGGTAAAACGAAGGGGAGCCAGTGTTTCATACACTGAGAGAAAATTACAGACACAATTAGAATAAGACAAGAAATATTTAACTAGATTTTCGGTAAAAAAATAAAATTGTTTTCTACATAATATATATTTATTTATATATTAACTCCAAATCAAGTCTCAAAATTTAAAGTGTATCGAATAGGGCAGCTTTGGGTGTGTTTCTGGAGGGGTGTCCCCCCATTAAGCAATTTCCTCGTATGTTTTTTTTTATCCTGCTCCATTTTCATGCCATTGCCAGGCTGGGAAAGATTAATGAGTTTTTTTGACAGCGAAAAATTAGGCAAAATGTGATTTAAGGGTTGCTTGGGCCCTCAGCCTTCAGCCCTCAGCCAGCCATCCAGCCCACCTTACAGTCATTTTCCCCATTTTTAGGTTGCTGGTGTGGCCAGAGATAAGCCTAGAAAGAGACGGGACTAAGGCGGAAAAGCTTGGGGCAATTTATTTTATTTGCCAAATAGTTATGTGGAGCACGGCAGTCCCTAGTAGCAGCACTATTTATTTGATGATGTATTTTTATTACGAAAGAATTTATTAGATCGTGTTTGCTATGTTCGTCCGAGTGGCGGAAAAAACAGATGTTGGCCAAGCTTTTTGTTTCACTTAAGTGGGATAGGCTGGGATATTTATGAAGAGGCTTTCGAGTGAAAATTTATTATGATTTTTGCCTTAAATTCCTCATCGTTCTGACTTTCTCTGACCAACCCTTGATTGATTCACAACCCCTGTTTAAAATTTTTTGCAAAAAATAAATGCGGAAAGCAAAAGGAAAATTGCTTAATAATGCATACTAAGTGAATGCCACAACTCTGCAGATTTTTCTTCTTCAGTCAACAACTGTTTCACGCCATTGGATGATTACAGGGCGGCTTCCTTTAAAGCCGGCATGGAAAATCCATCAAAATTAACTCGCCCTCGACTGCGAATTTTCCTCTGGCAGGGACAGCGTTGAGATGTTTTTCGCGCGACGCACTCACCAGCCACTTCCTGTCTCTGTTTCAGGCTTTTTCAGTTTCAGTTATATTCACATTGTTTTTTTTTTTTTTTTTTTCTGACCTAGGCCATCTTCCTCCCTTTGGCTCACTTCCGTCTGAACAGTTGCTGACAGCTTAATGGCCGCCTGCTCAAACATTTAAAAATGAAAACGAAACGCAAGTCCAAGAGCCCCGACCCCAGAGACCATGAGTCCGTGAGACCGAGAGGAAAATATCTTTTTCATTTGAATGAAATGAAGAAAAATATTCTTTGTAATCATTTGATTTACAGACCGCCAACGTCTCGCCTTCATCATCTTTTTATACGCATCTCGTCCCACTCACTTTTCCGCCTTTTTTTTCGCAATCTGCCAATGAAATGGTTTGTCAACGCATTAATTTTTTAGCTAGGAACTGGTTCGATATGCAGTCATTTGTCGATTGAAACGTTTTCCAAAAATTCCTTCAATTGATTGTGCAATTAATCAAAAGCCACAAATTTTCAAAAAAATATTTCGAATTTTTCCATCCATCAGCGCCTAAAAAATATTCTCTACAAATATGTGCTCCTCTAGCATCTAGATACAGATTTTGTTGGGGCCGCCAATTTATGGGGGAATCGTTGAGTGCTTTTAGATCAAAGTGAAGGAGAACGTATTGCAATCAATTTCTGCGTTCGGCTGCTAATGAGGAAAATTTGATTTAATTGAGTTGTGCGGGCTGGATGGGGAACTGTTTTGGTTTTTGGCCTGGTTAATGGCAAAGTGACGTCAAGACATCCTATGGAGATGCTGATAGATAGTCGGTTAACGTTGAGATACAGGTTTATTTTTCAAGGCCTACTTTGCTTTCAAAATAATCTTATGATTTTCCCCAATCTGAGGGGCCTTGTTTTGGTGGTTTTCCCTTTTCTGACTACATCGTTTTTCCTAATTTTCTGCTGTCTTGTTGTGCGAATCCCTGAAGTAGAAAAATAAAATGAAAGCCTGTAAACATTTTGGGCCTCCTTGGGGCTGGGTTGTCCCTCCATACTCGTGCTCGGGTCCTGGCGAAATTAATAAATTAACTTCCTTGTGTCATAAATCATTTTGGTTCTTCTTCGCCAACTGCGAACATTTTGCGCCATTAAGCAGCAACGGTTTTCCTCTGGTTGCGGTACTTTTCACTTACCCTTAACCCAGTGAACAGAGTGCCCGAAAACCCCCAGAAAGAAACCGCAGAGACCCCAAGCCCCATTATCATCATCATCGTCCACATTCCAGGGATTTCATCATGAAGCTTGCATAATCAACGTGTTACAGCTGCTGCTACGGTTTGGTGTAGTAGGCCTAGTTGGAAGGATGCCATTGGGTGAAATAGATGCAGAGAGAGAAAAGAATACTACATTTAATAATTCATTTAAATAAAAAATAAAATGTTAAAGACTCTCATAGATCCAAGACTTATAGTCTATGCTTTTCAGACCTAGAACTATTATGAAACTATTTAGTTTCTTAAGATTTATTCTCAGTATCGCCCCTGACCAGCTAATATTTTTTGCCCACACCATCCTATCATAATTTGTGCTTTACATAAATTAATGACCCACCCCCTGGGTGGAGGAGGTCTGTTTTTGATTTCATTTCGAACAAAAAATGCTCGACCATAAATTTTACGAGATTGCCGGCAGTTGGGGGCAGACGTTGGAAAAACGCGAGCCACAAAAACAGATTCTTAAAGGTGTCCAAAGGTTTTGGCCCACTAGACTTCAACTACTTCCTGCTCAGTGGTTGCCTGGTTGTTTTTTCCTCCCCACTACATCGAATGACAACCATCCTGGGCCGGCTCCTTCTGTTATTTACACACTTCTTCATGTGTTTTATGGCATGTTCTGTTGGATTTTGCGAGGGGTTCTGTAAGATGGAGATGGAGCTGGAGCTGGAGCTGGGAGTCCCTTGTTAAGATTTATGAGTTTGTCCTCGGTTGTGTGGGCTTATATTTCTCTTTGTGTGTTTTTCGCCCTTTAACCCCTTACTGCTGCTTAAGTTTAATATTAGTTGGCGAATGACTCAATAGCATCGATGAAAGTCAAAACTAATTCGACCTCGAATTGAGTCATTGGCTGTTGCTGTTGTTGGTGCCCTTGTTGGGTCAAATCAATATTTACGAGCTTGTTCGAGATTTGCTTGCCTTTCTCCGGTTTAATTGCCCCCACCAACCCACCCTCACCCACACTCGGTGTAATTGTCGTAAACTTTTACCCAGTAAAAATTAACGATCATAAAGTAGAGCCATCAAAATTATATCGAATGAAACGAGGGAATACAAAGGAACAATGAAACAAAACAACAAAAAAGCTGAAATCATAATAAAAATGCATTCATAAACATGAAATACGATGTGTGGCTGGGGCGGGGGCCCATCGCACTGCCATGTTCTAAGCGTGAGTCTATTAAAAGCGCATAAAAATAACTTTCCGATTTTACGAGGTCTACTAAGCCCCGAGGCCTACTCTACTGTAACCCCTGGAGGGCGAGGGAGACAGTGATACCCTCATCATCATCATAATCATCGTGTGGTCTGGTGGGGGGATGAGCATTTCAGATCAGGATAGGGTGGGCACTATGACAGGGGCACCCCCTTTCGGTGCACTGGCGGGTTAATTAAATGACGCCGCCAGTTTAGTTTTCAACGACTGCACACGCCGCACACGTGTTGGCAATTGTGGGCGAGGACGAGTGCACTGGAAAATGCATTTTCTTCTCCGCCAGTCTCCCTCGAGGGGTTCCACATTTTCCCCGGTTTAGTTGCTCCACTGATGGCCCATGTAATGGCTCACATTGAATTAGAAAAAGTCTCGTAAATGGATTAGTAAAACTATTTTATGGCTGAGAATTTATCTTGGGATTGGGATATCTTTTTGGATTGGCAGACATGTGAAGTGAGCCCGGAGATGATTTTTATGGTTTTTAAAAGCTTATAATTCATTGCAGGATGCTCGTTGTAGGTTTTATTTTTTTTCAGACTATTTTCTTTGATTTTTACAGATTTTATTGATGCCTGTTAGCAGACTTAATGATTAGAACTTGATTTATGAGTAAGCTTGGCTTCAACATTCCCCTGCAGTTCTTGATTTTTAATTTATTTTCTTTCACTACTTTTTTTTCTCCTCCTCTTAATTGAAAAAGTATTCGTTTTAATTTGAACGTTGGTCGAACATTTCTGGCTACACCACCGAATACCCCGCCTGACAGCTGTCAGTCTTGGAACAGGAGAGGCCCAAGCCCTGACTCCTCCATAAATACCCCCAACCCAGTGGCCTGGCCAATCCCTACTACATGAAATGTCCAATGTTGTCCACATAGCCAGCCGTCATAATTGATGAATTTATGGCATTTCTCGGAAATGAAACGCAACGAGCCCGAGAAGTCTGGCCCCTTCCAGCCTGCCGGCCAGCCATCAATATGAAACGCTACTCGAATTATTTTTTGTATTCCGTATTCCGTATGCCGTATGCCGTATGGTTCAATCTCTTTGTTTTACTTTGTCTCGAGTGAGCCAAACGTGCGAATTGCTCAAATCCTGGGCCAGCGTCTTGCCACGCTTGGAAATCTTGGCGCGGCGGCTTTTCATTGACCGCAACCGAACAGCCCAGAACAGCCCAGAACAAGAAATATGTGAGTGTAAAACCGACAAAACTCATTTTCAAATTGTTCGACGACTACGTGACTTCCGCGAAAATAATCTG
Organism: Drosophila pseudoananassae pseudoananassae; assembly: GCA_018153035.1. Taxonomy (NCBI): domain Eukaryota; kingdom Metazoa; phylum Arthropoda; class Insecta; order Diptera; family Drosophilidae; genus Drosophila; species Drosophila pseudoananassae. The sequence goes on from JAECXR010000069.1 coordinate 4,588,770, forward strand.
GAGTGTGTGGGATGGAGAGGGAGCCTTTGATGGTCAGAAGTGTAATGAAAGTTTTAGTCGAGTTGGCCAAGGGGCATGGGGCCACTAATAAGGAAAATGGTTAAAAGAGTCTAAGCATTTGCAGAGTTCTTTGAGAGTTCGTTCAAGGCACAGAGAAAAAAAAATAGTATACCATAGTTTAAGGGCTTATCTCAAAATTTATCCTTCATTCATAGTGAGTCCCACACCCCAAACAAAATCCATAAATTTCTTATATCAAGCCCAACCATCGGACATGGGTTAATTGCATTTCATAATTTCCCAACTCGCCCTCCTCCATCGTCAATTAAATCGAGCACAAATCATTTTTGATAAGCATCGGACCGATGATCAGAGAGCACTTATCTGTCAATTATTTATGGCACTTTAAGCATTCAAATCGAATTGTATTTATATTTAAATGGCAAAGTAAAAGATCCACAAAACACACATGTCGTTCGATGTTAAACGGAACGAATTGAAACCAAAAACGAGGTGATATTAAAATGCCTTTAATTATAAACGGGTTTTTCGTTACGGTTATGATGTCTCCTTGATTGGCGTTTACTGTAGCTGTTCGTGTTGTTGTTTCTTATTTATGGTCTCATTACCACGGGGAAAGGAATGAAGAAGGTGGCCAGACGGCTGCAAAGTTGTCAAGTTAAATAAGAGGCAGACTGGCAGAAATAAAAAGAAGTGCCAGTCGTCGATCTGAAAGTTTTTCCTTTCGCTTTATATTTCCGGCTTAGTGTTGCCGATGCCAAACACGTGCTATAAGGAAAATTCTTGCTTAAATTCCATACTAAAGCAAAGCCAAAAATGGAGAGCCAACAAAATAAAAAAATAAAATATCCTAAAAACCCTGAAAACTTTTTCATTCACTTGTTAAGCCCTGAACAACTTTAGTGCTTCTCTAGTTTCGTCTCATTTTCAAGTGGACCGGCCATAAATCTTATGTTAATTTATGCTAAAACTAAAGACCAAAACAAATTTCTGTTGTTACCACAAATACATATATATATGTATATGGAATAAGGGGGTATAGTATATACGCACACGAAGATCCACCCATATAAATACAAATGTTTTGTTACCAGTTTTTATGCCTTTTGTCGTCGTTTGCTGTGGCTGTTGATGACTCTTTGGACCGGCTCTTTAGAGCTCCTCCACTTTACTCCATCCACTCGGAACTTGGCTTGCTTTTGGCCCGGACTCGACTCGACTCGACTCGACGACTCAACTCGACTCGCTTGTCATAAAGAAATTTTAATAATGTGCGGCGCCAAAAAAGTTTCTTGTTGTTGTTTTTACGAGCCGGCGACGTTTTGGGACGTTTCATATAAAAGTGTTAAATTCAAATGAGTTCAGAATGGGCCAAGAACGAAGAAAAAAGAAGCAAGACTGCCGACAAATGGCTTTTCCAGCTGGGGCCAACAGGGCGTATGGGTGTTGTGGCGAGCAATCAATAAAGCATTTGGAAATTTTATTACATAATAATTTTTGGTTAGCCAGAGAGCTTAGGGACATAACTAACATCATATATGTTTAATTATCTTGAAAATGAATGGCTTTGAAATTAAAATAATATTTATTTTTGTTTTATTACAGGCAAGTCTTCAACATAACTTTGCAAAGTGAGTATAACTTAACAACATAAATGCTTAAACAGACTGAAAGCTTTGAACCTTAAAGTGAAAATATCTTTATCAGAAATTTACCATAAAATCAAATTAAACCATAATTTGTTTTCTCAATAGCCTCCTCTGCCAAATGCCAAACATTCGTTGAGCTTTATTGAGGTATTTTCCCAATTTGACTAGAGCAATCTTTCCTTCTTTCTCTGGGAATCCCGTGGCCAGACTGACCCACAAATCAAGAAGCATTAAACTGTCTATCTGTCAATCCCCCCCCAAAAGCATTCAACCATCTATGGGCCTTTATCTATGGCCATCACCTAAGACGGCGCATTTACATCAAAATATATATATCCGGACTGGGGATATCCAGTGAGTCTGGATACCCACTCCCCCTTTCTTCGAGTCGGCTGCATTTTCTACTCATTTTAATGATGCGCATAAAATCCACAAAATCATTTACACAAATTAAAAGTTAACTCTGGCATAAAATTACCAACTTAACACCCGCCGAAACCAGAGGAGGGGTGTTAGCCATCGCTCGTTCGAGCCAAAAACCCACCTGACTAGGCCATTTCCAGTCGGTTGCCTGGTCAACTTGTTGTTGGCTTTGGGGGCCCCACCCTCGGCGTTTTGCATTTTCCTTTCATTAAAATATCCGCTCTCCACCTCTATTTTTTTGTATTTTTTCCCAGAGTTTAGCCTGGTTAGTTTCCATGTCCCCATGTCTACTATATCTCTATGTAATTTGCAAATTTTCTAATTGTCGTTTGAAATTTAAGCCTTTGGCCAACACTTTGTTGGCAGTGGACGTCCGGCTCGGCCCGGCCCGGAACCGGCTCTTCAGAGCTATAGCACTCCGGGTCTCTGGTTTCCCCGGTTCTTCGCGTCTCCGGTTTTCAGCCTGGGTGTGTTCGGGGGCCAAAGTAGGTCGTTGGCTAACGCAAAACTCAATTTAATTGAAGGTGTTCATTTCGCTCGCGTTGCGTTCGCCGGCTTTGCGCTTTTCCTTCAGCACTCAACTTTAATTGCAATTAAGTTTCAGTTTCAATTTGACTTTTTTTTTCAAAACTAAATTGAGCACAAGGCCTTCGGGCCAAACAAGAAAATTCAATTTACCCAGAGCTCTCTAAAGTTATGATTTTTTCATAAAGATATGTGTAACATTAATTCAACAAATTTTTGACCAGCAGATAGTTGAATCATTGCTTTTAATTATTATGAAAATCCAGAGTGCTGGCTCTTCAATTTTAATCTATTTACTTATATCCATGTTATTTATTTATCTGGCTGACAGTTTTTCCCGGGTTATCCCCCATAAATAATTCACAATTCATTGACATATTTTTATGAATATAACTTCCGATCGTTAAACAAGGCGCATAAAAAACTGCTACCGAGCAACCCAACCACCGGCTATCAGCATCTGTCTACCCCCATCGCCACAGAGAGGCGAGACCCCTTTAAAAAAATGTATCCCCATCACCCCTGGACGCTTATAGGAAGGCCCATTAAAACAACATGAACGCATAATTTAATTTATATTTTTTCAAGCGTGTTCTCGACTCTGGGGCGACACTTCATTGTTGCTGAACAAACAGGCTGACGGCGGGGATGTGGCAGAGTGGGTGCTGCCCCATATAAACCTCATACATAAATACATATATCCACAGCCTCTCGCTTCTCGGTTCTGGGATCGGGGCAGGCTCGACGTCCAACCTTTTCGAAAATATAATCACAGCATAAAAATCAATTCCAAACGCGTGTGCAGAGAGCAAACAGTCGAAGCGGACCAGAGTCGTTCCGGAAAAAAGGATGGGAGCCAGTAGGGGATACGCACACATGGCATCGCCTCATACCCCATAGTAGGCGCCCCCCTCCACATCCATTCGCCAATCTCCTCTCCCCAATTGCTTCCATGCCACCGCACAAAAATGTCACACATTTGTTAAACATTCGTGAGTCTGCAACGGGTTGAGGAGACCCCCCTTCATTTCCACCAAAAAAATCAGCTTGTCAGCTAAGTAAACAGCATTGCACTGCCAAGCTGCGGACGGGAAAATCAGCATGCAAATAAAATTAAATAAAATAAGCAAATAAGAAAAAACAATCAAATAAATGTGGGGGAAAATTATGTAGAAGCCATGACATTACCCATTAGAAATATAATGAGGCTTATGAGGCCTAAAGGAGCAAGTACCAGTTTTATATTATTTTCGATATTGGATATTATCCACCCTGTGGTTTATATATTAATTCCTAATATTGCTGAATTTATTATATTTATTTTAAGTTTTATATATTAACTTTAAGGATTCATCTCTTGTGTTCATCATACCCCCTGCCTTCCAGGGTACTCGGCTTAGCGAAAAAATTGTCGCGCGAAAATCATAAATAGCCAGAAAACGAAGTCAGCGCCCGGCAGGAGCCAAGCCAGGAGTCGTTCCGGCTTTGTAGGTCCTCTGGATTTTCCGTGATAGGGGCGAGGCGAAAATAGGCTGTCAGCCACATACCAAATATCCCCCCAAAAACACACCTCCAACCCATGGCAGATGTGTGTAGGCGCATTAATGTAGCCGGCAAAAAAAACCTATATATATACATATATATATATGTATGGAGAGAAGAGGAAAAATGGGAAATACTTTTTTGTGATTTATGGGAATGTGTAGAGGAGCCCCGGAGATTTGCTGTAAATGCGTGCCGCCCCCTCTTCGCCGCCCCATTCTCAATGTCACACACAAAAATGTTTTACAAGCAATTTTCCAGCTGGTTTTTATGTGTGTTTGTGCATTCGTTTAACTATTTGGGCATAAAATATGACAACGATCCCCCGATCCTTCTCCAGTCTATAAGCTAAATTGTTTTTGCCTGTCGCCGGTTTATGGCCACGTGTTGGTGTCCTTCTGGCCTTCTCGGCTCTCTTGGCCTCTGTCTGGTCTCTTTTGTGTCTGAAGTCGAGTATGGAAAATTTTTATAGCCAGTTGGCCATTTTTTCGAGCTCAAGGCGAGCCTCCAGCAAAAAGTTGTCATAAGTATTAAGATACAGTAAAGATTGGTTATGATGGAGAGGTTGTAGGTCTTTAATGGGACTTGAACTTTAAGCTTTGGGAAGTGTTATTGTATTTTAATATTTATATTAAGGTTTTTTAAGTGAAATTGTTACTGTTTATTTAGTAGAATTATTTTATTTATTTTTTAGGCCATTTTTGTAGACTCCCACAACTTTTAGTGTCAGGTCTTCACTAGCCAGGTGCTTCCCCATTAAGTTGTAACTTTTTTAAGTTGTGGCTGGCGCTCTCAAGTGGCATAAATCTTCAAGGCATCAACTTCAACAATGTATCGGTGTCTCTTGAGACTGTCCCCCCGATTTGCGGTCTCTTTTCGCCGCCATAGCCCCGTCTCTTTTCTCGAAAACGTCAAGTTCAAGTGGCACTTGTCGCGGATTTTAACAACTCCATACAATGGGCAGAGGAAATCCGCGGCAGAAGAGGCTGCCACAAAAAAGTTTGTGTGCGCCACTTGTAAGCAATTTGAACTGTCAATAGCAACAAATTGTGTTTGTTGGCGCATTGAAATCTGAAATCTGAATACCAACGAACATAAACAAATGAGCGGAACAAAAACTGCTTGGGTTGACACCCCAGCGGGTCTAATAGCTCAAAAAAAAAGAAACAATAAGTTATAGCCGCGCTAGCAATGGAAACTTGTTTCTTGCCGCAAGCTGTTGAGTCTCCCACTTCCACAAAACCAATATGGAATGCCTGGTATTGGCAAACCCATTTGCTGATTTCGCAAAATCGAAGCGTAGCGAGAAATCTCCAAGATTTGTATCTCGTATCTAGCAGATACAAATGTGCGCGGTAAAAGGCGCCAAATGATGCCGGCCATCCATCAGCCGACTGTGACAAATGTCCGTTTTGCCACCTTCGGGTAGCCTCTTCAAATCAATTTACATGAAAGAGCCCTGGACCCAGCCCCTCCTATCCCACAGCCGCACAAAAGCCATAACTAAATCATAATTTATAGGGCTCTAACCCCGAGTTGGATCCCGGATTCCTTCCTTTCCATTGCCCACAAATAATTTCATTTTTTTCCATCGCTCGCCCGGCCGAAAGGAAAACATTTTCAACAGTGGGTGGAGCTGTGAATATTGGCCATTAAATTTATGCCCAGAGATAATAACAGAAGCGGCAAGTCGTTATAAGTACAGAGTATATATACCTATGCTGGGGCAAAATCTGGGGCCGAATGGGGATCCCAGCCGGCTGGGGCGAAAGGAGCACGGAAGATGCGATGACTAAAAATAAAATTATTGCTTGGCAAACTCGTCTCGAGATGCAAAGGCAGCGATAGAGAGACGGACTCCTCTGTCTCATGATTCAGCTCCAGGTGGCAACTGCAGTGGAATTGGATTGTCAAAAGGGGGGATAAGTGGGAGAGGAGGGGCGGACCCTGGCCGGGACTGGGACCTGGGCACCTTGGCCAATTACCCAGCGGCCCCGCACACCGTCGGTTGCTCGTTTTCTTTTCGAACGGCCTCCTGGTTGAAGTACTGTGGTTCTCGGGCCCTAAAAATCTATATATCTTGAAGATATTATTCGTAAATCTTTATATATAAAATAGGTAAGGGATGTTGCATGAAAATATAATAAACAATTTTCCATTTTCATCTTAAAACATTTTCTGTTTTTGAACCACTGTGCTATCCTGCGACTTGTTTTGTATCTGGCTGCAACAATATTTGGTTGGCAACTTTACCAATGTATCAACAGCATTTAGGCTGCGGCTGCTGTTGTTGCCGTTGGTCCTTCTCCTCCAGATTCTCGTGGAGGCTCTGTCCACTTTGCTTCTGTTACTCCAGGTTGTGGTCGGGTATCGTTCCGTTTGGTTTGCGTCCGTGTTTGTGTTTGCATTTGGGCTCGGGCCTCACTTTTGGTAAATATGTGTGGACAAGGGGAGCTGGAGACCCTTGGCTAGCAGACTCACTACTTGTACCCATCCATAGCCACGTCCTTTTGCTTAGTTAACTATGCAGTCAGCCTTTCGTGTGTACTGGACGTTGGCTCGTATCTGATATTGCCAGCAGCTTACCTTCTGCCAGCTCGTTTACCCCTTTTGTGTTGCTGTTGTTATTGGCTAACATCGGACTGGCAAAGTCATCCCTAGTCCCCAGTATCATCCTCAGAGAAGTTTGCAGCGGATCCTATGGCCCAGTGGAGAGCTGTTTGAATGTTGGACTCACCCACCCGGTGGCAGGCTGTTTGGGCTGCTAATATGCAAACAGAGCTGCCAACTTAATGAAATTGAAATGAGCAAATTAGACCACGTTTGTGCAATGGCCAATAAGGGATTTGGTTGCGATGACGTTGCCCAGAAAATAGGCTCAAGGGTTAAATGATAAACGTAGTTAGGATCTACATTACGGCAAGACTTTATGAGACGCGTGGAGAAGGGCTTAGTGCTCTGCGACTCCAACTAGATTTTTTGAGAAGCGAGTAGAGAGGCGGATCTAAGTAAAATTCAAATAAAATGGTGTTTGCTTTCATTTTGGGTGAAAGATAAAAGAGCTCCGATGAATCAAACAAAATGAACTGCCGGCCAACTTCTATCGCCTGCAACAGCCACTCGAAAAACGAAATCATTTCAGACATTTCTGCAGTAGCCAAGCCCCATAAATCTCTCATCTCAATTTCTCAACTTAGCAGCTGCTGCCACATGGAAAAACTAGTCTAGCCATTAGGACACTCTCCAATAAAAATGCAACTCCCACGAGTCGCAAAAAAATGAAAAGAGAGAGGAGGTGAAAGCTGGGAAGTCGGAGGAGACATGTCATGGACTTCACTGGGACTTTACTGCAACTTCCATTCGCTATACGACCAAAACATACTGATAGATACAGAATACGACTCCATGACGATACAAAGACTCCTACCGATGATGATGATGATTTGCAAAAAGTTTGGGGCGGGTGGCGAAAATGTATTTTTTCAACCGTCTGCATCATTGAATTGGCTAAGCAAACGAACGTTTGATAGGGGCAAATTGATGAATTGCCCCGGCTCAAGTGGCAACAGTTTAGACCAGAGATCGATAATGGGACTGGGAGTTAGGAGCTAAGAGCTTGGAGCTTGGCCAAAGCCATTTGGCTCTGTCGAGTAGAGAATCAACTCATTAGTTTCCCCTGGCAGCTTGAACTCTTGCACCAAACTCCATCCACTCCACTCGGTGGCTTTTGTTTATTGAAGTTTAGCATAAGGCAAAGTTAAACAGTCATGGTCGCACTCATAAAATTTTATGTTAATTTCATTTAGAGCCCTGGCTGCAATCTGTGACTGCATGCGTAATGAGCTGTGGGCCAAGCTAAGTAAACAAAAAGAAACAACAAAAACAGCATCTCCCCAACAAATGCAGCTCATTAAAACATCACGAACAAATCAAAAATTTAAATAATGATTAACGCCAGTCAGCTCTCAATGAAGAGACTCCCTACTCCCGAAATCCACCTACAACACGAGAATCCATCCCGCTTTAGTATTTCTTCCACGAAAACTTCATGCAACAATTGAGAATTCCTATGAATGATGCCGTTTTGTGAAAATGCAGTGTAAACATTTCGAGTAAACAAAATATCTCGACGCCGACGTGAGTTCAACAAATTAACTGCCAGTCGAGTCGCACTCGAGGAGGAGACAACGCGTCGTATGAGCAACCCGCCACTAGCCTCCACCATCTAGCAGCATCGAGCCATTTGTGTTGATTTATTTGTATTTATTTTCCAGTCAATATAAACTATGTGAATTTTTACTGTACATAAAAAGGAAATATAGAAGCAGTCGCATAGACGGGGCCAAGTAAATAAATCAAAAGCAACAACACGCGATCCAAATAGTCGAGATGACTTCAGTCGCATCGTCTTGAGTTTAGTTTTATATTTTCTATTTTTTTTTTTTTTCTCTCTATTCTGTAGAGCATTTTCTTGGAAATGCAAACCAAGCTGGTTGGGGGCAAGGGTTTTGTAAATAAACAAAACTGATCAACTTTGAAATAAATTTTATAGCCGGAGTTTGTAATCTCTCTATTCAGAGGGCCAGAGATTTCTCTATTGATTAGATTTCAAGAGTTAAACGATTGATTGTCGTTTTTTGTGAAGATAAAAATAGAGTTTTCTGATTTGCATTTAAAAGGTAGACCTTGGCTTGTGATTTATGGCTTTTACTGGAAACTATACACACCCAACTATGGAGTTATTTACTTTTAACATTTTTTGTTGAAATACTTTTACTGAGAAATACTTTTAATATAAATTGCAACTTGCATTAATCTCCACTCCATGGTCGAAATTCCTATCCGCTTAGAGCAAAAACCGCTGTGGAATAGTTTTTGTTGGGCATTAAAATTCCTTGGGTGTAATCTACTAGAAGCGTTACGCTTGCAACCTGCCAAAACTTTAGCCTGCCACACATACACAGTTACATATAGTTACCCCTGGGCCCGGGAGCCTAATCTCGAGTCGCAGGAAGAGCAGCCAGGGGAATCCCCATTTCGAGTCAAAGTCATTTGCCAAAAGCTGAGCAACAACAACAGCTCATCAACACCTTCAGTCAGCCATTTTTCAACATGGCGATAATATGGCCGCACAGACACAGTTCCCCGGGAAATGGCGAACAGCAGAGAAGGACGGCGATAGGAGGGGAGAGCAAGACGGAACGAGGCAAATACGCAAAAACCCGGCGCACACTAAATCCACTTAAATTAATTGCAAAAGGTGATTACGTTGCTGTTTTGCCTGTGGAGTGCGGCAGCTTCTGCCTGGCAGCAAACAGACACCGAGCAGACAGCTGAGAAATGAATGCGTCCCTCTATCCTCCCCCTCGGCCCACGCAGGATATCAAGAAGCTGCACAAGGAAGCATCCTCCAGGAAGGACCTGCGACCGGGCAAATGTCGCCATTTCTCTAATGCCAGCGGGCAATGGCAAACACTCGACGACAGCCAACGAAGCTGGAATAGATATGCAAGTCCTTGGTCCTGGCTACAGGATTCTCTCTTATCTCCCGCTCCCCCCCTCTCGAGTGGCCTTGCATTTGTACACTCGGAGAATTAGAATAGTTTGTGGAAAGTTAGTGGATATTAATTAAACAAGTTTTGAGGACAGTTTTGAACAATTTCTAGAGAAAAATGAGCAACTATTTCTGGTGCTTTCTATAAATGGTTTAAAATTTTCAAAAATAATTAGTTTCCTGTGTGGCAAGTACGGCAGGTGTGGCAGGTGAGAGTGGTAACTGTGGCGACTGTCTCTTCATTTTTGCAAAGTAATTTGCAAAGCGGCGAAGGGTGGAAAAACAGAAAGCAAGTGCCGCCAAAATGCAGTCAAGGATAAAACAGCAAAGGCACAGGATGCTGGAATACCAATAACAGGAGACGACGGCATCCTCAAGGTTCAAGGCTGCTCAGCTGGGCTGGTCCGGGTCCTGGTCCTGGTTTTCTGTTGGGCAGAAAAGGTGTTAAGGTGTCTCGATGTCGTTAACTGTCATCTGTGCTCTGTCGTTTATGCGGGGATGGTTTTTAAGAAAAAAATAGGGAGTACATAATCTTGATTTTGTTTTCCAATTATATTTAGTAATTTTGTCTCTAGAAAATATTCTTAAAATATATATTTTTTTAATTTTATAAATATTAAAATGTCATCGCATAAACCTACTTTCCACAGAGACTGCGTTATATTTCTTCCTGCCGGGTTTTCCATACGTGCGTGTTTGTGCGCTTAAAATGTCATTAAAGCACGGCGAGGGCGTGACTGAGAGGCGGGGCAGAGACACAGGACACACTTTCAGGATGAAACCAAAACCAGAGCCAGAAACAGATCCAGACTGAAGACTGGAGCCCAGACCTGCCAGTCTCGGTTGGCAAATATTCCCCACTCGGCAGCTCATAAAGACCATCGAGATGTCTTCGACATTGCCGATAAAAGCCAAAGACAGGCAGATGGGAGGAGAGCTGTTTTGCAAACACATCCTTAATCAGCGCCCAGAGCTTTCCTGGTGGGCGTTGGGGCGTTTCATCGGTTAAATTTATTGATAATTGATTATTGCTTCGTTAGGTCGCGTTTTAGGCGGCATTCTGCGGTTCCCACACTCCACTTCCCTCTATCTCTGGCCCGTGTTTGTTGCCACAAATTGAAAATGCAAATTGCCCAGATGATTGCTCCTGCGATCTCCGCTCCTTTCTCCGGATGCTGGGCTTTCTTTTTGGTCTTTTTTCCCTCACGATTGCAGTTCGTTGTTGTCGTGTCTTTTGATGTTTGCCGGCTTGGGATTCCTTCCGGCTTGGCTCCTGCTTTGGGGAAAAACAAATTTTCATAAATTTTTAAAACAAACACACGAGTTGAAAGCACAAAAAAAAAGAAAAAAAGGAAAGAAAAGAAATGAAAGCAAAAGCTAAACCTTAAATGGAGTTGGGTTTGGTGGTTTTTTAACGCCATTTTGTGGGAATACCCTGTAATAACAGAATGTGGCTTCAAGTTTTTCTTAATTTTTTAAAATAATTTAAAATAAGAACTTGGAAAGCTTGAATAGTTTTTTTGGGATTATTATCCTCACTATCTCTTGACCCCCTTAACTACCAAAAAGGGTATCCCATTATTCATCAATCTCTGCCATAATAAATACAATTTTTGCCTGGCTTTGTGGGTGCCTTTGTTGGCGGTGTTGTTGTCAGGACGTGCCTATGTGCATTGCTTTTGCTCACCTTTTGAGCTTTTAAATTATTTTCCAAGCACGTAGCTTCTGTCGGCTGTTTGCGTATTTAAACATGGCCAACACGGGCGGGGGGCTGCCTTGTTTTTATCGAGGGGTGGAGGGGCGGTGTCAAGGAGTATGGGAGATACGCGCGTAGAGCAAGGATGGCGGCACTCGCTTTGCCGTTGCCTTTAAAAGGATTTGCGCAATTTGCGTTTTTGAGGGGTTTTGGGCATTAGGGGGGCGCCCTTTTTTTTTGCTCCAGATAGGAGGGGGAGTGGGGGTGCTGATGGGTTCGGGTTGTTGACAAACAAACAGCGCCGTTGAGTGACGTCGAAGACAGGCGGAGCGAAGGACCTAGGACATGCTGAACTGGAGGAGCGGCGAGCTTTGTGTTTGACAATGTCCTTGCTGATGTCGCGCTTTGGCCCACCCCCCCTCAGCCACCCTCTGTCCCACCCATGTACGTGACTTGCATTTTATTTTTTCTCACCCTCGCAGAAATAGAATCCCAGGCCCAGGCTCAGACCCAGGCCCAGGACCAAGCCCACCCAGCAAACCAAGGGAACTCGTTAGTAATTTACCAAAAGGAAAGCGAGATTCAACCAAGAGATAGAAATGCGGAAAAACCAGGAGATTCAACTGTATGTTTTCAAAGCAATCAAATACTCGTCTATATTCATATGGGAATAGTAGCCCGGAGAGCAGCCAACTAAAAGTATATGTGTATAGAAAACCTGTTCAAGAGCCCACGGTTCTATAGTTTTTCGATTTTTCGGAAAATTTTAACTGCAAATAATTCCATCATCAGTTGAGAGGAGCAGGGAATTTTTTTCGGAATTAAATAGAAACAGAAACCGGCAAGGGCAACGATTGATAGCCACTTGAAGAGCTGGCTCTGTTTTGCCTCCACTCTCAGTTACACTGGAAAAATATCTAGAGGTCATAAGGGAGCTCATATTTCAAACCACTAAAATTAGCGTCTCTTCAAAGACAAATATTTAGGCATGGCTTACATTTACATTTTATTTAAATATTTGTTTAGAATTTTGAAACATTTTTTATTATTTTTCCCAGTGCTTGCACTGACATTGCCCAGCTCACTGAAATCGGGGGCTCATTGGGCGGGCTTTTGGCACAGTGGGACACTATCTAAACTGCACTCACTTACCCCACAATGTAGAACCACTCTTGGGGCTCTCAGTGTGTGCCTCTGGTTGGGCTTTTCGGCTCTGGGTGGTACTATGTGTATTTGGAGGGGTTTATTCAATCCCTAATGGTCCCAGTCGCAGCGTCGAAAGAGTTATTGAAAATGTTTTATTGTGTGCATTTGATTGCTGTAAGTGTTGAGTTCTCTCCGGCGCATGTGTGTGCTTGTGGGTGCCTAACTTATAAATATTTCAATAACATTTGGAGTGCAGGCTGCCTGCTGGTGCAATTGGAACGCCTGCCCAGTCGGCCCCAGCTTCAGCCCCAGTCCCGCGGCCCGAAATGTAAATGCACTTTCCATTGTGTGCGGGTGTCTAGTGCTTTTTGGCACTCCAGATCGGATCGAAATAAAGCAGCCAGGGTATAGCCATGCCGTATTTGGATAACCAATCCGAAAATCAAAAAATATTAAGGTTTATACGACGAGAAGAATTTAAAATTCCTTTAAAGAAATATATCTGACACACGTATGCCCCTGTGATGACCAACTTCGTGATTTCCTTCACCGCATAAACTCCACTCCTGACCATATTTCAATGGGTTTTTGGTCTGTGTTAGCATTTGTCGGTTGGCTAGATGAATTCTATGGCACGTTCGATATATAGTTCGGATATGCACACACAGATGGCAAACACTTTCAATTGTGTGCCGGCTTTAAAAACTTTCCACTGCCAATGAGGGGCCAAAACTGATGCAATCGTTTGCCTCACTCCACTACCGAACCAAACGAAAAACACGTCGTCGAAGCCTTTGGGCCTGGCCTAGAAAAGTTTAACTCAATTACGAACCCCGGCCAACTCAACTCGACTCGACTCGACACACGTGACTAACTGGGATTCTGTATCGGATGGAGGTGGTTCGACGTAAGGTACGGTACGGTACGGTGAGGTAAGGTTAGGTGGGGTTATGCGAGATTGGATGGAATGGATGACCCGCTTAGTCGTCGGGGCGAGAAACTGGCCAAGCATTAAGCAGGTCGACTCGGGCCACCTACAAATCCCTTTTTCAAAACTCATTAGCACAAATTTGTGCCTTTCAATACGAGGAGTGCGCCAGGCGATGGAGTGTCTAAGGGGGTCTGGACCCTAAGCATGGGTGGCATTCTGTGGCAGTCTCTCTCTCTATTCGGGCTAATTTGGGCTAGCTGACAAAATTTATGCTGATTGTGGGGCAATTTACGAAAATTCCTACAGAATACAGTTGGAAAATTGGCTGCTTGCCTTGCCAGCCATGAATGCGGAGCCTCGAGCCTTTTTTCCCAAAAATGTTTTCCATAACAAGTACTGGGCACTCAGCCTTGAAACAATGGAAGAAAAATAGACTTTTGACCTTTTTTTGTAGAAGAATTGTTAGGCGGGGTCAAGATTTTGATAGAAATTGATTTAAAATTAAAATATAATATTTTATGGAGTGCATATTTTTGGAAGAATATTATAAGATTAGAAAAACTTTCTTTGGTAAAACTTTTATAAAATATATATTCACTTAGATCTCTTTTCTAAATAAAATACTTTACTTTTCATTGACTTTTGAAACTAATTTTCCAATTATTTCTATTTTTTTCTATTTTCTAGGCCTATGTTGTCTTCTGTCTAGTTTATAGAGTGCTCCAGCAAAAGACCCGGTAAGCGAAAAAAAAGAGTTTAACCTTTTTTCCTTGGTAGACTTTTTATATGCAAAGTAGAGTTAAATGATTCAGAGAATCAGGGAGTTCGAGCCGTGAAGAAAGTGGGTGAAAAGGTCTCCACCAGTCACCGCCCTCAAGTCCCCCCACGTTCACATATAAATTGTGTGAGTCCTGAGGCTCCACTCTCCGCCGACTTCTTTTGGTCGTCGCTTGGTTTCCGTTTCCGCTTTTGGCTTTCGCTTTTTCATTTCCGCCTAATAAACTACATAATTAAACTGGCAGGCAATGGGATTAAAGGATTCAGTAGCAGCAGAGCCCCGAAGGAGTCCAACAACAGCACACACACACACATACACTCACTGGCACATACACTCAACTACTGGCTGGAGTATCTGAATCCAGAATCCTGAATCCTGGTTTCTAGCCTCCAACTTGAGGACACGCTCAACCGAAGTTTCGTGGACGAATTAAGCTAAATTAATTTTTGTTCTTTGCCACTGTTGTTGCCAATGCTACTTAAGTGCTTTGACTTTTGGCTCGTTTGATGATGAAGCTCTGCCCGTTAGTCCTTTCTTATGCTACTGTATTTATGTGTGTGAGCGCGAGTGAGTGTGCTTGGGTTGTGCTTGGCCCGTAGCATCGTCTTAAATTAATGATGTGTTTTATGCCATGGCCAGGACCAACAAAAAAAGTAGAGAAGTAGAGAAAAAATCACAGCAAATGCGATTTAGACGTCAAAAGCGCAACATTAGCAGTAAATAAAATAGGATAATGCGGAAAGTCGACCGCAAGCAGAAGCTAACTACCCGAGCCAAAATATTAAAGCCAAAAAAAAGGAGTATTAGTAGAAGCTACATTTTGAAAAGGTATAGCCGACTTCTATCAGCTAGCATTTATTAAACATAGGCCTATTAGGTAATTCTAATTAATGGAATTACTTACACATAAAACACCCATTAATTAAATTTGTTTCTAAAAAAAATGAAGCAAATATTTATCATGATACACATGAAAATTAAGCCCGGATTAGATGTAACAGCAAAATCCTTTTAGAATTGAATTAGCCCAGTTAAAACGATTTATTGCCACAGAAGAGTATCTCAATGGGTCAGATGGTGCAATGCAGGAGTCTCGGGACTCTGCGAAATTCTTTGCTATGACAGGGCTAAAGGATTATGTGCTCTTAGCTCCTACCCTACTTTCCCGGCCCCGGCCCCGGCACAGGCACAGGAGAGGCCTTTCTAAGCCAGCTATTTTTCATGGCAAAGATAAAGACAGGAAGCAGAGGCGTAACCAACAGCCAACAGTCAGCAAACAACATCCAGCATCCAGTATCCAGCACCTGGATATATGAAGTTAACCCACAAAATCCAAGAGAAAACTCTTTTTTCTTCCAGACGGAATGACTTAATACTATCTGACTGCCGGCATCGATAAAGACAAACAGAATCGGGTGTGTAAACAATATTTCGGGTACAAATCACCCTCATAACCACAAGCCAGAGTTCAGAATCAGAAATCTGTTTAGCTTGAAATGTGGATTGCTCCTGAGGAGACTGAGGTCTCCTTTTCCACCGTCTTACACAAATATTTTGACAAAACGCCTGCTGTTTTCCACATAAATATTTATATTTGCCCTGCCTGCCAGACACATATGTATATATATATATATGGAAAGAGAGAGAAATGCAGGCAACCGAAAGGATACATACAGTGTATCTTATCGAGGCATCTTTACCTGCCGCAGACTCCAATAACATGAGCCTCGACCAGCATCTTTTCAACGTATTGGTACACAAAGAGAAATTTATAGTAAATGGTATGAGAGAAATGTATTTAATCATTTAACAATCAAGAATAATATCTGAGTCTAGAAACCCTTGTGAGGCAAAACCCTCTTCGAGAATCTCTTGATTTTGTGAGTGCACCTTTGTATCTTTGACATCACACTGGCGCATTAATCTGTCGTGCGTATACAAATTCAGCGCCCCTTCGTTTATCCTCGGAAATCGAATCCACAAAAATGCAGTTAAATAAATTACAAACGCTTTGTCACCCAGCGGTCGAGCCGGGGAGTTTGGAGAGTCGCATGTCGCTGCTTTATCGTTCGCCGGGCATCGTCTTGATTTTTCTTATTCGAATTTTTTCACTTTAATGAATTTCTTTGGTCTGGCCTGGGTCTCCTTCTCTGCCTCCTTTTTCCCTTTGCGTTTTTTGTTGTTTTTATCCTGTCCCCCGATCTGCGTGTTAATGAAATAAATGCCCGGATAGCCGAGTCGTTTTCGAATAAGTTCTCAAGTTACCCGCTGCATTCGAACACGAACATGAGCAATCTGTGACATTGCCCACATATGGTAAGCGTTTGCGGCTGATAAAAAAAAAAAGTAAAATAAAATGAAATAAAAATCCTAAGGAGAACACAAAAATACGATACTGAACAGAAATGCATACAGAAATTATGAGACAGCCATGGCCCATAAATTCCTCAATGTGTGTGGGATCCAATACAAAATACTGGGGAGTGTTTCGTTTTTTTGGAGCTTGAGAAAAGAGTAATCATGCTGGAATCTTGTTAGGGTTTCATTTAATTTTGGGGTTTGGGCGAACAAGTTTATTAGAATGATTTATTTAATGTGATATGCGATGGTTTCAAATGAAATTGTGTATTTAATTTCAATGGAAAAAATATGAAAAATTGATTAGTTTTCGAAGCAGATGTTCTATAAAAACTGTCCCTACGAGATGAGATCAGAAAACTCCTTGGAAACAAAAATGTAATCACACTTCGTGTACAAACCAATTGACAGTGGCAATAAATATTCCTCAACTTCCTACTTCCCTGCTTAATTATTAATTTCGCATTTGCCGCAAAACGTTTATTGGAGTTCGTGTGCTCGTCTTGGGCCTCCATCCACCGGATTCTATTGGCAATCCACAGCCACAGCCCGAAAGCAATCTTCCTCAGTCGTCGGACTTATTTCCTCAATTGCATAAATCGAACTGAAATTTGTGTTTTGGCGCGTGTCACGAATGAGCAAAACAAGTTAAAAGACCCGAAAAAACCTCAACCTCAACCCAAACCCCTGAAAGCCAAAAGGGAAAACTGAAAGCAAAGCGGCCAACTCCTTCTCTCTAATTTTTCCTGGGCTTTCGAGACAATGTGACAAGGTCTGGATGTCAGAGCCACTGCCAACCAGCCCACTGCCGCCCCCAAATATCAGTCTATAGTCTGTTTGTCACCCAAGTCATTTACATGCTCCGCCTGGCTACGTGACTCAAATACATATATAGTTTGTCCGTAGTCCCCCCTTTGAGATATTTCTTTGGGGATTTCTGTGGCTTGGGCCACATATTCGATCAAAATGCGAGCGTCCGCCGGGAAAAAGACGACCAGACTCAGACTGCGACTCAAGTGAGTCACGAACATGCATCGATAAAATATTTAAAATTCATTTCTAACATTTTAGCCCGTTCTACTCATCAGCAGCGTCGATTACTCATGCCACTGGAGCCGTTACAGGCACTTGGGAAAATTCTCAATTCAATAATGATAAGGTTTTTGGAGGAAAACTTGCAAGAATTCTTGGCATGGCTTTTGTAACTTAATAGTCATTTCTTCGAGTGCTGATAACTGTTGTTTCAACTGCAACTTTTTTGTTGGCCGTGCCATATCTTGATAAGTCTCGAGTTGTGCTTTGATTTATGCCCGTGCCGGTTGCACTCACCTGGCCAAGATTGTATCGAAGGTAAACAGTGCAGGAATCGCTACACACCTGGGGTGGTCGGTCGCCTCAATAAAAGTTGCATTCGGAGTCGGACTTGCACTCGCAATTGCATTGGCAGTCTATTAGTTTTGCTATTGAATTACATATCAATGCATTTCTCATTCGAATGCCTTGCGAATGTGTCCACAAATAAAAGATAGTTAAATATAAAGATAGATATTGCAGTCTATCATATATATATATAGAATATATATAGCTTTTAGCTACCGGTACAAGCTGCCATGTGTGTTTGCTGTGTTACGAGTGTGTTGATTGTTTGTCATAAATATCTGAGCTGGATTTTATTGCCGTTCAACAGTTGCTACCTAAGGGACTTCTAGCTTTGATTTAAAATGGAATCAAGTATGGATTCTTAAATTTCTAAGCTATGAAATGGAATCCTATCTACCGTGATGGGTCAACTGATAATATCCTTAGCCCTTAGTTTATCCTTGGCAAATATTGCAGCCACGCCAGAGTCATAAACATTTCACCTATTCCGGGTCTTATCAAGCCAAACAGTTGGATCTATCATATTTTATATATAAATATATACCTATATTTTTTCTTCTATTTATTATTACATGTTATATGAGGTCTTGGCTGCCCCTCGCCCACAGTCTGTTGATAAAAAGCGGGCTGCCACTCACCCAAAACCCCACTCATTCCAGTTGAGTTCGAGTCTTTTGTTGGTTTTTCTAGATTTGAAGCACTGATTGTGCGCATTTTACAACCGTTCCCGTACCTCCATACCCGTAACCATATCCCCTACAATATTTTTCAGGGCAAGGTGTGAATTGTACTGAAGAAACTGCACTATGGAATTGGAACTCGGTCTGGGTCTCTTTGCTTTTTTGATCGACAGCTTGCCTAAAACTGTCAACGCTTTTCTTTATTTCTGTTTCAGTTTCTGTTTCGATTTCGGTATGGGTCTCACCCTCTCCACATCCTGTGTTTTATGGCGCATTTCTTTCGATTTCCAGCGATTTATTTTGAGTCCGCTGCCTGTGCCCCTACCCACTGCCACTGCCACCGCCACCGCCTTATGTTTGCACGGTTGCACTCTGAATTGTCGTAGTAATTTCAGTTGTCACCATGGAGAGCTATCGGGAGATTGGTATCACACAGTTGGCAGCCCGGATCGAGGTTACCCCCTCTGAACTGACGCTTAGATTAAGATTAAGGGCGTCAATTGTCGGCATTTGGTTTTATTCTTACCCTTTTCTTCTTGGGCCTGTCAAAATATGAATATGGATATCATAAATCAGTAGCTTTGTCAGAAAAATAAGAGGGTTGGGATGAAAAGAACTTATATAATGGCATTAAAGTATTTGGGTTTTTATTCAAAAATTATACAATAAATAGTAATATTTTCTTGCCCTGAACCATACGTAAAGTATCGAGAATTATTTAATCAATTCCCCATAAATCAAATGCCAAATCATCTCCATGTCTGGGGCTACTCGAAAGGTTATCCTGCTACTGTTTTTCCCCAGCACTAGTGCATATCATGAGTAGTGCAGGAAATTGCTTAACTATATGGAAAATTGACAAGTTTTGATGGCTGACAGTGCGGTTGGGGTATGCCTTTGCCCACCTACCATCGTTATGCATGATTTGCAGTGAAAAATGCATAGATGGAAATGGAAAAGTTGATCACAAACTGCAGGCCAACAAAACGGTGGTTTAGTCCCTTTTACCCTTCGGAGTTGGCTTTTCATTTTTGACGTGGCGTGTTGTGGCATATTTACCATTCGGAATTATTTCTACGTTTCTGGCCAATTTTCGAAATAGAAAAAGTTTCCTTTTTATACCGTTTGTTAGCGCTCTTGTTTTACTTTTGACGAGTGACACACGGGAGGGGTCAGAGGTCGCGAGTTGATTGAACCTCGGCGACAGTTTCTGCTGCCATGAGTCCGTTCGGTCGCTTCAATTGATTTGAGGAAAATGGGTAAACAATTTGTCAACAGTGGATGGCATTAAACGATCCATAATATTGTCTAAACAGAAAGTAATTTCTAAAGCGCTCAACCTTCAGCTGTTCGAAATCCTTCCTGTATCCTGGCAAGGCACTGGCACTGGAAGAAAATCATCGGGATTTAAAAGAGTCACCAGGTCATGACTCTACCAAGAGTACTACCTTTTCTTGGAGTGTACCTCTTCCTGACCCGACTTGGGACCAACCGCAGTCGCAGACGAGACATGTCAACTGCTAATGTCACTTAAATGCCAGTGGCATGTCTATCACAGCTCTCGTCCCGTCTCCTTCTTTTCGCCGGTGCATGTGTGTCCTTTGGTTTCTTTTGTGTCCTTTTCGAGAAAATGCCAGGACTACATCCGCTTAGGCGTGCTGGAAATTGGATTTTCACAGCTGCCAGACAGAGACAGAGCCGCATTCAATGGCCGGCTAGACGAAGGCCATTGAGGGACCCTGAGATTTAACACGCTCTAGAATCCAGATCCATGGGAATTTCGCATAGCTCGCTGTCCAGTTGATTCGTCTCAGAGCCATAGGATTTCCCCGATACCCTCAGTCATTCATTATTATTCCTTTTTGGGCAATTTCAAGCCTCATTATTAGCAAAGGCCAAGCAAACAATAAACCAAAACCAATTCCGTCTAATTACATTGGCGAGAACTCATTTGGATTGAGTATTCAGGATGGGTGCTAGGTATATTGGCTATGTATTAAGAAATATTTGGAGAGACTTCTCCTGAGTTTTCTCAAGTTTTCAAAATTGCTTTTATTTCCATTGCACTATAAACCTTTTCCAAACACGCCACATTAATCCGAAAGGGTTCCCTCAGACAGCCATCCATCTAGCCAACAAATCCATTCAGCTGGACCAACTTCCGTCGGCCATTTGGTCGGAGTCGGAGATCCAAAGTAATTTCCTCCGCCACTAAACTGTGCGGTTGATGACAGATAAGCTCCAGGAGAGTCCAGGATTCGGGGTCCACTTCTCTTCAACCGCAGCCCCATGAATAATTCGCAACTTCTCCGGAACCTCTATCTGTCTATCTCTTTCTTTTCCCACCCTCACACCCACTATCTGGCTGCCTTTCTTTGGTAGGAGCCTCCTTGTGTCCAAAATGGCAAATGCATTGAATGATTTATTTGGTGTGATTGCCTTCACACACACACACAAACTTACACACACACATATGCGTTGATGATTTCCCTTTGGCAGCAATCAAACAGCAGTAGCCGTTTGCGGTCAACAGGGACTCCACCCCCACATCCTTCCAAAAAGAGGGTGGTCTATAGAGGGAGGCCCATCTGGGCTTTTGTGAATTTTAATTGCCACGTTTGTTAAAGTGTTTTGATTGCTTTGTCATTGCACTAATCAGCACTTGTTCTCACTGCCTCACTTGGGGGCACTTATTAATTATAAATTCCCTCCGATTGCTCAAAGGCAACAGCGACAGCGACAGGGGGCGCCACTCAACCATACGATCCATTGATTTCTTTCGAAGCTCAAGTGAATTCAGGCTCTTCTTTCTCTTTCGCGGCCTTTACTACACACTATAGCCCTCTCTTTTCCGGTTGCTGTGTAAAAAGCATTTTCAATTGAGATTTATTGTGGCGTGTATTGGTTTAGGGGGCGTGGCAGCTACACTCGCTTTGCATTTTGCAGTTCACTACTTTGAAAAAAGGAGTTGATTTGTTTTTTTTTCCTCTGGTGGATATGCCCTATCTGAAGGATAAAGTTGTAAGGCACAATGAAACCTTTAAGTCCTTTGAGTTATGAGCTTCTTTTAAAGTCCGAAATAGTCCCACATAGTCAATTTTATTTTAAAAACTATATAATGATATAATGTTGTAAATGTAGTGTATCAAACTATCCGTTTTCACTTATTTTTTTTTCACTCAGCTCAAAACAGAAGCTCGACTCTCAGTGCCTTCAGTTAAGTTTTAGATTGAAATTTATTGTGGGGGGGATGAGGCCCCCTTTCCGCCTCTGCTGGCAAAGTCAATTCCTTTGATTTGTGGCGCTTTTGCGTGCAATTTTTTAAATTGAAAATCACTGCCAGAGCGCAATCCTTTTTACATCCTTTGCCTCAAATGAATTCGTTCCGTTTCGCTTGACTTTTTTCACAGTTTTCCCTTTTTACATTTTTGTGTGAAATATGCAGCACTCGTATTTACTTTTATCGAGATTTATGCGCCACAATTGATATTGAGGTTAATAAATTGAAGGCTTCGCTGTGCCAGAAAACCAAAAATCAGAATCGAAATCGCAGCTCTCAAATCCGACCCAATCACTTTTCAAATTGAGCTCAAGTGCAGCCAAGGCGAAATACATTTTCTAGTTTTTAAGTTCATTTTACAGAAACGAAAAGGTCACTTGACTAGTTAACCCTTTTGGCTGGGATTTCGGGTTTCCGTTTGGCTTGACCTTGACCAGTCATTCCGGCTACTATTGTAACTGAGTTTTGTAACTGAAAACTCTTGAGCTTCCTGGAGAAAACTTTACCTTTCATGCAACAAGAACTTTGTCAAATGACACGCACTTCCGAAACTTTCCTCCTAGTCAGCTCATAAATATGATTTTAATCGATTTCGCCACACTCACATTTCTTCCCGACAACATTCAAAAATCCATTCGAAAACAATGAAAAAGCAATCAAATCGTGTTCCCCTTTTTTTTTTTGTCCCAAGTATCCTATGCTAAACTTAACCACATACACGAGCGCCCCGGAAAATTGGAAACTTTGTAGTAAAAGTTTGCCATAAAAAGAAAATGCAAGATGAGAGGAACAAATGACAAAAATTTTGCGCATATTTTTCCAGCCGGGGAGTCTAGGAAGCCAGGCAGGAGTGCCAAATGCGAAACTCCAAACAAGTTGAGTTAATGTTGGGAGAAGACCAGAAAAGCACAAGCATGGAAACTTAGTGTAAAAGTCAAAGTTTGTTGTTTTCCCAGAGTTCTGTGTATAGATATTGACAGTCATATAACTCGATATGTGTCGATAAACTGTCCCTACATTTGTTCCCCCCAGTTCTATTCTTCCTTTGGAGAATTCTGTGAAACTCCGGTTCGTTTGGTCTTTGGTCTTCTGGTTTTTTGGTATCTGATTTCAGCAACTGCAGTTGGCCCCACGACCTGACCTCACCCAATATAATCCCCGCCGTCGCCCCCAACTAAGCTAGGGCCGCCCCCTTTTGTCACTAGTTTTTCGGTTTTGGCCAAAAGTTTTTGCCTTTCAACTTTTGTTTAGTGGAGCAACAGCCAAAGCAATGAACTAACTCTTTAAAAAAATAATAGTTACTTGATTTTGTGACAAAAAATAATATGGATTTAATAACTTGAAAGAAATAATATTGCTTAAATATTGTGTGGATTCATTTTTAAATTTTTCTATAAAGGGTTTTCTTTAAAATTCCTATCTTTTTCCAGTGCTTTCAGCACTTTTCCCTTCTTGCCACATTTTTCCTTGCCCCCGATGCTTTGGCATGTTGCACATTGTTTGGCGCATTGCAATTGTTCCGCTTAGTTGATCGGAGGACCCCTTTAATCTTCCCTATCTCCGCCCCCGTCCTCCATCCTTAAATGTTCAATTTTTATTCCAGCACAAGTTTTTTCATTTGTCTCAAAGTAAAGGGAATTTCCTTCATGTTGGTTAAGGTTTTCTCCACTTTGGCTTAATGAATTGGAAGCGATTTCCGGAGTTGGCAACATCTGGGCCAAGTAATTTTCGAGGCAAGAGCTAGAGCAATACTCTCGTATGTGTACTGGTAATTTACAAGCTCTATTATGCGGTAGCCGAAATTATATATGTTTAGAACTCTGGCCTTATATATCAATATATTTTTGGGCAAAGTCACCCTTGCGGCCCTCCTGTCAATTTAGCTGGCTCATAAATTTCAATATGGTGCTCGGTTTTTTTTATTTTTTGGATGGTTTGAAGTCGTAGAACTCTGGGGAGCCATATCTATGCGGGTTATCTTCGGACTGTGACGTGCGGTTATCGGAAGAATGGAATACTATCCCAACTATGCCATAATTTGCTTCAGAATGGTGTGAATTATTTGTTCGTTTCTGATGTCTGCCTGCCGTTCTCCCTTTTACATTCTCGTGTGGAGTTTTTATGGCCTGAATTGTTATATCTTAATTTTCTTTAATGGTTTATTATGATCCGGATTCCGGACTGCAGTTGGGTCAATGTTTGCCATGCGTGCCAAACACTCTGGCACCTACATACCTCTCCTCCCGGTATCGAACTGATAATTTCGTGTGATTGACAATTGTTTTCCTCTTTTTCACATCAGCGTTTTTTGTTCATTTGCGATAATGATAATTATATGTAATAATATATATTTCGATGCCTTGCCGTCTGTGTGTCATAAATCGTGCTTATTTATGGAAAATGAGATTTGTAGTGGCGCATTAAATTTCCGTCCGTCCGCCTTATTACTCAGAATTCCCTACTCTATCAACAGTGTTGGCACGATCGGAATTCGTAGCTCCGATGCCGGGGACTGAACTCATTTCTGTGGCGATGACATTGATAATGGCTATCATTTGCAATTGCGTTCTACTAGCTGCTAGAGCTGCTAATGAGGGATTAATGTTCATAATTAAATTGTTTACTTCACTTTGATGATCTTAAATGGTGTCAAGGATGTTTATTAATATTAGTTTTATTTTACTATCTTATATGCATCTACAAATACAATATTTGGTACCAATGCTTTAAATTTTTTTTACCAGATTTTTGCAATGTTTATTATATACTCATATATTGTCTTTTCCCCTTTAATCTACATCAACATATGACACAAATTTGGCTAAATTTTGGCTAAAAAGGAGTGACACCTTCGGAAAATTGCAAAAAATGAGTCAAAAATATTGTTTTGTTCGAGGGAAAATGCATTTTAAAGTTCCTAGATAGGAAAGGTAAATGTACACAAAATGCCTAAAGTTTCCCCTTTACAAAAATTGAGAAATAAGAACCATGTTTTTGAAAATTTTCAATGAGTTCTTACCATTTATTTCCACGTTACATTGTGATTAATGGTCTTTCAATTAATCCCCTAGATTTATGAGCTTTAAATTGTTTCAACTCATTTGTAAATTGGTGTCTGGCTTGCTGCTTAATTCTTCGAGTCCTTGGGACCAAATTGATTTGTCAGTTGGTGGACTTTGCCATGGCAGGCTGGTCCGGGCCGAAAACTGAAATCGTCTTGGAAAGCGATGCTATGCGAGGAGCTTGGAGCAATTCCAGGGAAGTGAGCTGTTATGGGATGTCTTTAATGCCCATTGACGGAGCGCCGGGTGCAGTCCAGACTACAACAAACAGCCAGCAAGTCCACAACAACACCAGCGACAAAGACAACAACGCCACCGGTTGTCTAGTTAAAGTTAAGGCGAAATTCCCCCTGAGAAACAAACAAAAGCGCAGACGATCGATCGACAAAGTACAAACAAAGGGCATGTCAGGAGGTGGGGGACAGGGTATGGCTGGAGCTAAAGGGGGATCTGGTACCACCCAGGAAAATCACGATGACGAACTGATGCCTGAACAGATACAGATACATGGGACTCGAAAAGGCAACAACGACAGAGGCAACACCTCTTGTTAGTTTTACTGATCATGATCATGACGGCGGGGAGTGAGTTAAGGTTTACGCTGTAAAAAAAGGAAAGGGATTAAGGAATTATTTAATATTTACAAGGAAAATGTTTCTAAAAAATATTAAAATAATTATTAAAAGGAGCTGGCTAATCTACCATCTTTCCGTAATCCTTAAAAAAAGTATAGCATACAACTGGGCTTCAAATCTTCGAAAAAATATGAAACCCTATATTTTTCTTAAAAGTATCATAATCCCTATTTATTTTCTCCCACTGTATCTTGTTTTGAGCCCTGCCCATTGGCCAAACTGATTGAGGCACGAACGCGGGAACCTCCTCGTGGGTCAATCATCGGGTTTTGGGATCCAGCTTGGAGTTTCTGTTGGCCATCCAGAGTCGAGTTCATGTTTCACAGTTTGCAAATAACTCTAATCGGGCGGGGTGGGGGTTTCGGCATTTCTGTGTGGGTGCTTATCCCCCCTCCCTCCCTCCGCTGTGCCCCCTTTTCAACGATCCTGCATTTTCCTCCGGTTTTCGTTTTCGAACAACAAGCCGTGCATTGTAAGTTCATTAGCGGCCCAAGTGCACGATTCGCTTGTTGCTGTTGTTGTTTATGCTCGATGTTGGGATGGCGGATGGTGGATCTGGCTTTGGAGCTTCCTCTTCCCCCAGAAATGCATATAAACATGAGATTTTTCTGCACCTTCTGGTCGGACTTGGACTTACAGATACGCTTAGTATATAGAGGGACAGTATGATTTCGTGATTAGTATATTTCGAAAATGTATATTTTACAATTTTGAAAATATTAGGATTATATTTCTTAGATTCTACGTTTAATTTGAAAAGATATAACTGGATTTATAAGGAAAGATACTCTCCAGAGAGTATCTCTTAAACGTATATCCCCCTTTGATCATCTTAGGGTATTAATACTTCGATCTCCATCACCATATATTATTCCTTGTTTATTTTTTCGATGCTTCAGCAGCATACCTGGCAGCTCCGCCTAACTAACTAGGCGAAATCACTCATACTTGCAACCACAGTGCACCACATGTGGTCTGTGGAGAGAGAGGAGCAAAGAACCGGCTTGCCAGGAGCAAAAAGGGGGCGACGAAGAGGCGGAAGGAGCCCGGCCAGAGATGGGATGGAGAAATCTTTAACCGGCACCCTGCAGCTAAAAGAACAGGGTGTATTGAACCGCAGCAACAATAAAAGCAAAGTCAAAGCCAAAAGTCAAAACGTGAGCCTGGCTTGCAAGCGATCTCTGCTCCTCTCGCTCTTACTTCCA
Source organism: Drosophila pseudoananassae pseudoananassae (assembly GCA_018153035.1). Taxonomy (NCBI): domain Eukaryota; kingdom Metazoa; phylum Arthropoda; class Insecta; order Diptera; family Drosophilidae; genus Drosophila; species Drosophila pseudoananassae. The sequence goes on from JAECXR010000069.1 coordinate 4,615,635, forward strand.
GAGTCTTCCCTCCCTGTGTATATCTTTCTCCTTCGAAAACCTGACGGGGATCTGGAAGTTTTTATTTTCGTGTTGTTGCTGTTGTTGTGTTCTACCTTTTTATCGCTCTTTTAGCAAGCCAACGATGACGCTAACAAGGCAAAAGCAACAACACAAGAACGAGGGGCTAGGGGGGGCGTCAAGAATACCTGGAGAGGTGATAGAGGTAGGCAGTAAGACCGAGAGAGAGAGATAGAGAAGACGGCGTTATCTGGTAACAACGTGTTACGAATTACTTTTAACAAGACCCTTAGCAGATAAAAACCAGAAAACCAGTTGTGAGAGACCGAACCTTACCTGGAGAGTTATCAGAAAAGTGAGAGGACATCGAAGAGAGCCAGTGAGCCGAAGAGCTGGCAGTTGGAACGTGCGCTCATTAGCAAGGTGAGCATATAAACAGGAAGGAATTGCAATTAAGTCCTGGCCTGGCTCACTTAGTTCCTGTGATTTTCCGGAGAGACGGTGGGGGAGAAGTAATCGAGGGGTTAGACCACAAGCGACACCCTGTACTATTTCTACCACCGGGGAAAGTACAAGAACTTGCAGAAATGTCAGCAGGGTGCACTGGAAAAATCAGGGAGAGAGCCGGAAAGAGTGCGTTGGAACCAGAAAATCAGTCAGACAACAACAGATGCCTCTGAAAAGTGCGTCGGAAAAGGGGCTGACGGGATCCGAGGGGGTGGCAGATTGGTATGCGAAACGCAGCACATGTGCAGCGACCGGAGGACGGAGGAAGAGCAATCAGCCACAGGAACAGGGAGAGGAAATGAGCAGGGTGTCTGGAAAGTGGGAGGGCAACAGTAGCTGTCAATCTAGTCACGGATTTGTCACCCAGGGAGAGAGTTGACAATATTTTTTCGGGGGTTGAGAAAGTGCAATTGGGTTAGGGATAGCTAAAAAAAACAATGATAATAAACAAAATATTTAAATAGGAAATACAGTATGAAACCAGTTATCTTTCAAAGGAAATTAAAATAAAAAGAAATATATGTATATAAAAAAATCTTAACTATCTAAGATTTTTGATAGCCTTAGACTCAGCCTTAGATACTACAAATAAAAAGAAAACTCCCTGACTTGTTTATTTTTTTATGCAAAAAGTAACAAAATGCAGGGCAGGGCAAAAACAGTGCTATAGGAAAACAATACCGTAAACAAAAACATTTATTTAACTGCATTTATGGAATGCTACACTAAAGTATCTCAAAATAAATCACTACTTCTAAAGTACCGAGATCTTAAATCTTAAACAAGAGACATACAATATCACCTTTTATTCATAAACATTTTAATATATTTTAAAAATATTTATAAAGCAATACCCATCAATTGTATTTCTTCAAGTGTATAGATACTCTCTTGCTCTCGCATTCGACCTCTCTCGCCGCCCGGCACCCCCACCCACTATGAACCCCGTGCTCGGGCTGACGCTCTTCGGTTCTGGCGAGCGCTCTTTCAAATGAGTCTCGACGATCGCAGCGTTCGGTTCGGTGGCGGATGATGATTTTTGTTCGCTCCGCGTAAACAACACAATAGTCTGGGCCAGACAGTCTCGCGAACCCTAATTACACCTTTCAAACGCCAATTAATCAATAAAGAAATTACAAATAAAAAGTTAGTGCCCGGTGCGGATGCTATTGTGCACAAATCTGTACAAACAACAATACTCTTCGAATGAAAGAAGTTTAATAACATAGCCACCGAGTGGCGTCGAACGAAAAGCGACAAGATATACAAAACGAGTTATGAAAATACAAATTGTGGCCGGGCCATGTGAGAATGTGTGTTGAAAATTGCTATAAAGAAACAAGATTTGTTGTTATTTTCAACGGTCGCTATTCCGCCGATCCGTGATCGATGTGCCCGACGACAAGCGTCAACTGAAATTGGATTTTTTGTTTGGCGCTCGCCGTAGAAAATTAAGCCGAAAACAAGCATCCTACACCTCAGCACCTGAGATAGCAACATTTTGGGCGCAACACGAAATTTTAATTAAAAAATCTGTCCCAAAAATAAAGTAAAAATTACTTGCAAGACACCCGCCAAAGTTTCTACGAGCCGGGCTGCATGTGTATCTGCGTATCCAACAGATACTCCCATCCGTATCTGTGTGCATGCTTGCATCTCCAGGTGCTCGCGTGTGTCTGTGTGTGTGTGTAAGAGTGTTTGATGTAAGCAGACGTGAAATTGGATTAACTTTGACAGACGCACGGCGGTTTTTAATTACCACCAAAGATTGGTTTTTTTTTGGGATTAAAAGGAAAAAGTTGGACTAGCTCCTCAGGTAAATATTATCTACATACACATGTACATGGATAGTGTATAAGATTTCCATTATGGCCTAAGGCCCCAAAGATCAGCTGCCAGAGATCTATTTAATGGAAAATGTCAATCAGTCAAAATATAGGGGAAGCTCAGCCACTGAAATATGTTTTTAAAATAAAAATTAATATGTTATAGGTCTGTTTTTGTTATAGTATCCCGAATATACCTGATAATAATAAAATATTCAATGTATAACCTGTGGAATACAAGACTGATTGAAGCCTAATCACTGTGGGAACTGTTGAATAGATCCTTTCGATAATATCCCCAAGTCCATAGGGTCTACCGACTCATACAACATACATATATGTATGTATGTAACCCCAACAGTTAATGCTCTTCACTCGTTATTTTTACCGTTTTATTCGTTCAGTCTGAATCTTATCTGCCTTTGGCTGGCATTTGTTTACTCAACAACAAAAATTGCGCCTGTTGGGTTCTATTTTTTCGACAATTTCTTTTTTTTTTTGGTTTCGAAATGATATTGCCGTCAAATGAATGGGGGGAGCCACAACGAAATCTTATCTCCCTCTATGGTGGGGGAAAAGTGGGGTCTGGAATGCGTGTGTGTGTCTACATTATTTCATTATTTGTTGTCAAAGTTTGGCTGCCGCGGCAGCCGAGAGACTACCAGAAATATACTACCAACCAACCAACCAGCCTACCAATCGATAGAGCAGGAAAATCAGTATTGGCTGGGGGGGGAGAGGCATAGGCATAGGCATAGGCAGGCATGGTGGTTAGATAGAGATTGCAGGTGCTGGCTCTACTACCTGGAAAAAGTTGGAGTTTGTCTCCGGTCTTCGGCTTAATCTGTAATCAAGATAAGCCATTGCATGTCGATCGTTTCGTGTCCGAGATCCCACTAGATAGTTTTTCTTTTCTCTTCTCTTTCCTTTTTTCTAAAGTATCTTTGTATCTTAGTATCTGTATCTGGTGCGTGTATGTGTGGAAAATTATGTTTCTCTGTGGTCATAAATTATGCGTAACGTGACACCTTCGTCTACAGGTTTCCCCTCCTATTCGATTGCCACAAAATGTGTCGTTAAATATTTTTTATTTCATTTTTATTGGTCTGCCATTGGGGATTTCGCATGAAGCCAAAGGAGTAGATTCGGACTCTGGCTCTGGATCGTTGAGACGAGAAATGATTTCATTAATTTTTTCAGTTAACAGCGACAGACGCTCTCAAGGTTAGGACTCGGTATAGGCAAAAGGTGTTGCCTGCCTGGACGAAGCCAAAAATAAAAAAAATATCAATTTACATACAGGGACATCATGCGGTGCCTTGGCAGGCCAGATCCTCTCCTACGGGTCCCGGCCCGCACTTTCGCAATTTCGAAAAATTTCGAAAAATTGCGCTTTGTCACACAAAGCAAACGACTTTCGACCGCCTGCTGGGGCGACACTCAAATGCCGGCTCTGCTGGTTGCAATTTCCGAGTGTTGCCTGTATTGCACAGTGGAATAGATTCTTTTAATATTAAGACAAGTTTTTGGAAGATATCTTAAGGCATTTAGTTTAGTTATAAAAATATATATCCCCTAGAGACAATCCTTTACCACTGTGCCCAGTGACCTCCCGCAGCTTTCGGGCCATCTCCTGTCCTGCCTTCTCGGCCGCCTGTCTCTACCTTCAGAACAGGTGATCATTTTACAAACGTTTCTGGGCTACCTGGCGTTCTTCCCGACCATCCAAGAATCCCAAAAGTCGGCCATAAATTATGTTTTGTTTGGTTTCTGTTGGGCCCTGTCTTTTTTTGTCTTCTCCACTACAGGGCTTGGCTATAAATTTCGCCCTCGGCTCTTGTTGACTCTTTCCACTTGTCCGATTCTTTTTTTTATTTTCTTCCAGCCTTGTTAGTGTTTTTTGGGTGTCTGGTCCATCTTAATTGTGGTGGGGAGAGGATTATCTCGTTTTTATTTCGCAGAAAATTTATTGACAATCGCAGTGACACTCGGCCAGTGAGTCAGTTAGCCAGCTAGTCACTCAATTCAGCGGGAAGATGTCAGTTAACTTGTCACCGGCGGCAGGTTTGTCAGTCTCGTATCCTGTTGAAGTTTTTTTTCTCCGATGGAGCTGTCAGCTTAGGCGCTAATGTGCATACTGATGTGGCATGCTTCCGAGCCAACTATTTGGGACTCGGAGTAGTTGAATATCACTTTCGGTGTCACTGTACGAAGCCTACTTTTAAGCCATCATCACTCCCGTTGACATTACCACAATGTTGTAGTATCATTTGGAAATTAGGGTGACCGCAATCATCATCTGCCACATGTGGCTTTCGATTCCACCTTTTGCCTGTTCCGCCTCCGATTGCAACGTATTCCCATGATCATTTACCCATCTTGTTATAATTATAAAACCCACAATTGTTGGTGGCTATCCTCTGGACAGAGTCTAAGGCCACTCCCCACCGATGGCCAACCAATAATTTACCAACAACCCGAGCAACGACCCTCGCAATTATAAGAACATTTCCCCTTTTTGTGTACACACACATGGCTTGTTTAAATAACAACAACGTATTGATTAATTTTGGAGTCAGGACTGAAGACGGGCTTGGGCCACAAGCAGGTCCCTCGGAGTCGTCCATCAAACTGGCCAAGTCAACTCGAACCCCGTGCTGCAATTCATCAAACCGCGGGCCTCCTTTCCTCGTTTTTTCTGCTCGTTTTGATTGATTTATTTTGCAGCTCCTTCAATTTTCCCCCTTCACTCAGAGTCATATCATTAGGCTTGAGGCTCTCTGGGTTTTGTTTTTGGGTACATGTGGGTTTTCCTGCCATCCAATTGTGGTTGGAGAGAAAACCGAAATCAATTTGACATGATTGCCATGGATCATAATTGTGTTCCCCACTGTCTTTGGCTGAGACGCTTTCTTTGGGCCTCTCGACCCGGAGGAATGTGTGTTTGTTTTGAATATTTTGTTTGCCGGCTATTAGGCTTTGATTATTTATGGTCTCTGGGCTCTTGGCTCGTTGGCTGGTTGGAAGTGGTTCTGCAATTAGCCAACACAAACCAGCCTCTATGGATTATTTGTTTTTAAATGAAAAAATCACCAAAAACCAAAGAAGAGCAGCCTTCGGCCTTCTTAGATCTTCAACTTTTATTATTATTTTGGCATGCCACCAAACTATTTGTCTTTGGCCAACAATCAAGATTGAAATGGCCTTTTAATGGCAGTTTACTTGTTTATTTATTTGCTTATCTTTGCATATTTTTCTTTTTTTTTGTAAAAACTAAAAAAAAAACATCTTTGGAGAAACCGAAAGACTCCCTGCCCAGACCGATTTATCTTTTTATAATTTTTCAATAAATTTATTGTTTCTCGGTTTCTTTCTATTCATTTTTTTCGACGATTGTTTACGAAAAACATTTATTATGCATAGTTTGGTTAGACAGGCGAGCAAGCTATCAATTTTTCACCTTTCGTATCTGGCAGATACATCAAACAAAAAAGTTGAAACTTGTTGCTGGAGGTGCTTGGCGTTGCTTGAATTTCTGGTAGTGGCTTGCTAGCTAACTGTGTCGCTAAATGTGCTTGGCTTGGCTGGGCTGGCTTGTTGTTCTTGTTGTAGAGATAAATTCCATAAAAATCAACACAGAAATACAACAAAAATCGACGACTACCTAAACAACAGAAGGAACAATAACAATGAGAAATGACAAAGGCAAACGACTACGACGACGACGACGACGCTATCTGAGGGAGAACTGATGATGATTTATGAGCGTCAGAAATCAAGTAGAAAATTACGGTAATAGAAGAACACAAGGCAGACTACACACACACACTGACTACACGCCCTGACACAGATACAGATACCAGATACACCTTGCCTTGCCTACATAGATTTCCAAAAAAATACCTTCGGCATTGGGCCCATTTTAAATAGAATTTATTTCCAGTTAGGGAGTACTTCTCCAATATGCTAATTGGCAGTGCAAATATTGAGCCTGCTGGGGAAGCAATTTGCATTTTATACGATAGCCGGAGAACAAAACTAAAAGTGTCAGTTATAAATCTAATGGATACCAGCACGTGTGGGAGCCACTTATACAGATACGTATATATATTTACGACATTTTTTGTATTCGTTAGTTTCGCCTCAAGACTCATTCATTTAGCAAGACGACACCTTGTTAGAGCTGCGAGTTCTGATGGCGAGGGGATATATTTTTCAGCTGCCTGGAGTGTGTGGGTTTTAGCTGGAAATGTTGCGACTAGGTGTTAATTTTGTTTCTTATATGAGGGAACAAATGGACAAGTTCACAAGTCATCAAAAGAATACACAAAATTCTAGAATGAAAATTAACAAGCCATGCGGGTGGGAATGTAGGTGTTTTCCAGAGAGAGTGGGGAGTTGCAACAAGTGGAGGATTTAAATGGAAATTTTGAAGAGATCACCATATCAGGGCTATTTAAAATGCATAAAATTCTAGTGGTTAGACTAGGAAATGCATTTAAATGAAGAGATATATAAATGGCATATAGTTTATAGTTTTTTATTAAATTTATTGGAAAGTCATACCCCCTAAGCATGAGTATTTTCTTGAAACAGAGCCTAAAACCTCCTAAGAAAGTCTCCTTTTGATAACTCATTCCTTATAGGAATCCAAAGGGAAACTTATTTAATATGCCTTATATAGAAAGCAGTTAATTAAAACGAGCCTGTAGGAGGGCGACTGATTCCTCCAGAGCTTCCCTTGAAATCAGTTAACAAAGCCCAAAGATAAACAAAAAAAAAATCAGAAAAGACACGAATAATGAAAAGGAAACGAGAAGAGCTGCCCAAGTTTAAACAGAATTCAGATCGAGATCCCGCGGAAGGAGGGCATTCGAGCAGGCATCATTAATTCTCACCCAAGTGTGGCACGACGACGATGGGGACTCAGTCTCATCCTCAGTCTCTCAACCCGCTGTGCATATTTCCAATTAAAGCAACTTGCAACTCTAATGAACTTGAAGATATCAATCTACGCGCTGTTAACCCTAAAAAACCGCAGCCATCCAGACAGACAGACAGAGAGCCCAAATAAATGTCAAGCTAATTAAAAAGCATCTCTGCCGCATCTCGCGTCCGGAGGAGACTGCAATCGGGCATGCAATATTAGTCATAAATTTTGTATCTCACGGATGCAACTTTGTTTAGAACTGAGTCCCAGCAGCTAGCAAATTAATTGAAATAATACCAAAAATAGAAGGCATCGCTCAACTGAAGTTGCTCTTGCATGTATCCAACAGATACGCATCTCTGGGATGCATCTACATACCATACACTACCATGTGTAGGCTCGCATATGTGCGCTCGCCGTTCCGTCTCTCTTCAAATGGAAAGGAAACGAGCAGCTCCGGCTCGTGTTAAAACAAACAAAAACATATTTTTCTTATAAACAGAACAAAATAATTTTATTTTCAGCCAGCATCAGGTTCTCTTGTATCTGTAGCTATGTGTATCTGTATTCCTTTCTCGGAGTATCTTTTTTTTTCGGCTCTCGCATCGAAACATAATTAATTTCTGTTTGTTTAAGGTCTGCGCCTGCGACTGACTGCTGCTTCCTGCACCGATGACGATGATTTTTTTTCGAGGGGGGAACGGGGCAGGAGGTTGTGCTCCTTGAGATTCATTGGAATTTCAATTTTCTTCAAAAAAAAAAAAAAGAAGATACCCTTCTCTTGGCACAATACATATTCATTGTCGTCTCTCGTCGTCGTGTTGGGCATTTAAATGCTCACTCATAAATTTGTTTTCTGTTTTCTGTTTTTATTTTTTTGTATATTTTTTGCAATGTCATAAATTAAACATTTTTCGAAACTGATACGCCTCAGTCCTGCCCCCACTGTGACTGCCTCTTTCAACTTTTATTGATCATCAAGTTGACAATCGACAGAGCGACAGAGTTGGAGGAATATTTTGCCATAAATTATGCGCTTAATTAATTGGCCTACAAATTCCAATTCCTCCGTTGAAAATCTTTCCCAGTTAATTAGCCAAACGGGTCTGAAAAACTCTAAAGATTCTCAGCATCTTGTTCCAGCAGGTTCTAAGATTTTTATGGAAATCCGTTGAAGAATCACAGATTCAGATTCAAATGGGCTTCTTCTTGGAATTGGAAACTGAGATTGCTTTCAAAAGAATTACAAAACAAGTCATAAATATCTCAAGCCAGATGAATTATGAAACTCTGTCTTGTTTGGGAAGTTCCCCAAAAAAAAATTCAATTACCCAAGTGGCATCTCTTTCCAATTCTTTGGCCCTAATCTCCAGCCCTATCGCAAAAGCCAGTGGTGGTGGCAAGCGTTCGTAATTAAAAAATTGTCATTTTGTTGTCGTTTGCTTAACTTTATCTGGAATTGGTTACACCAGAGATTACACCTGGCCTGCCCTGGCCTGGCCTGGCAAATTGCAATCAAAGGCGGCAATTCCTAGCCAGACAAGTACTGTGTATTGTTTTCTCCTCAGGACTTATCTCAGATACTCCGTTTGGTTAGGCAAATCTTTAGCGGCACCCACACGAAGAGATACATAGATACTGCCGCCTTCGGGGGCAACCTCTTCTGCGACTCGGCGGCTTTTTATTTGTCGCTGGCTGATTAAACTTGCATTATATACACAAATGCCCATGAATATATGTACAAAGAGTGCCGGTTAAGGCAAACAACAACGAGTCGCGCACTTCTTTAATAAGAAATGCTGGAAAAATGGGAAAACAGAAAAAAAAAGTCGAGTAAAAAGTTAATTAAATTGTAAGTAAGCACACACGCAACTTCTTCATCATCCCGGCGGCGAGTGTCTGGCCCCTTAATCCCGTGGCGTGATTAAAGTAGTCCACTCTGGAGGGATAAACTCCGGCCATCTCCCCTTTTTTTCCTGTTTGCTTTCGGGGGCCCGCTACTGCCGCTTTTCCGCTCTGTTTTTCTTTCGCTTTCCCATTTCACTGGCGGCTTTTGAAGTGCTGCCGCAGAGACAACTGCAATTGTTCTTTAGCCGCCCACAAATTTATTGTCCAAATATTAACATATTTACCCGAACTTCCAGCCTCAACGAACATAACTCAGGCCGCAAATGGTGGCAACTCTTTTTCTTTTTTTCTTTTTTTGTCCCCCAAAGTTTCCGTTTTTACGCCAAAGGCATAAATCCCGGTTTATGCTCATTGCATAATTAAGTTATTTGGCTTTTAATATTTTCTAATTATACGAGATTTATAAACATTTTTTTTACGACCTCGCCAGGCCGAGGCCTTAACGATAAACAAGATCCAGCCGAGATCTCTCGAAAGGGGGATTTCGTTTTATGGGCCTGGCTTTAAGCTTAAGCTTTATGTTTGCTTCTAAAATTGCCATTTATCAGATAACTTATCAGGTGTTTTCTTGAATTTCATTACAGTTGAAGGGATTTGTATAAAAATCAGGAAATCAACCACAAAGCCAACGGAATGGAAAAAATGGTAAGTTTTCATAGTTAACTTAGCCATAAGATAGAAATTCTAAATAAGAGGCCAGAAAGCTTGACCCTACCACCAAGCCCTGACTGGCTACTTCATTGCGCCTAGTTTGCCGCACAATTGAGAGAAAAATGCCAGAGCCCTTTTCTGTGACCCTGTGCTTCTGTGTCGGAGTCAGTTGACCAACAAGGCCCAGGAGCTGAAGTCCCTGGGAGTCTCCATAAAATCGCCTTCCTCTGCGGTTCTTGGCAGTTACTTTTCAACGCCAATTTTGCTCTTCAAAACGAGTCGTCTACTTGATGCACTGGAAGATATTCAAGTGTTGAAATGCAAATATTTTAAATATATAAAATTCCTTATAAATATTTTCTAGAATAAAAATCTATAAAGTTACCCCTCTTTTTAAAACCATCTTGCCTTTAGTTTCTCCTTGTGTATCAGGTCCCTGGCTTCAGCCTGGGTTTTCTCGTTTTGGCTGCCGTGGGCGATGCATCTTCAGACGCGACTTGTTGCCCCATTGTTGGTCTACCCTTTTCAGCGGAGAAGCCCAGAGAATCGCCGAGAAAAAGAGAGAGAGTCTGAATCTTGGGGCATATCTTTTGCCACTTTAACGTTAACGAGCTGTTGACTTCTTTCTGCTTTTGCCGGCAGTTGAGTTCAGCTCTCGACTCTGCCTATCCATCATTCTCTCATATTGCAGGGTATATACCATGAAGTCTTTAATGCAAAATATCCTGGGCCAAGCCTTTCAGTCTAGTTGGCTTGTCGGGCCAACTGTCGAAGCTTTTTGTTGGGGGAACGACTTTTTCCACGCTCGGCTGTTGTATTATTTTGTGTGTATATAGTACTGTGTTGTGTTGGAGGCTCATTTGTTATGCGAGACATTTCGAAATGTTCTCGTAATTAAAACATGAGAATATTTCCATAAATACAAACATTGATCCAGGCAGATGGGCGGACACACTGCAACGACACATCGTCATCATCATTCACAATCCGTTCACTCGATCTTCCTCGCCGTCACATATTATACTCCTTTCAGGGGGCTTTTGTTTAAAATTACAAATAACAAATCAGAAAAATTAATATGCCAAGCAGGCATACAACGTCTCCCTTCGCAGCATGTGGCGCTCTTCTTTAAGACCCGAAGAAGGATGAAATTATTCTGTTAATTGAATTATAATTGTAGAAGGCAGGCAGCCCCCCTTTTCAGGCACTCCCTCTCAGCTATGATCACGTCTATCATGTCGATCAGTCAATCAATTTTCTAAAGATATATTTTCATATTCTAGCTGTCTGTTTATGGGAATGTGTACATTCCCGAGTTTATTAGAAATTCGAAAGCAGGGAATGATTTGTTTATATGGTTTGATATTCATTCCGTTAAGATACAGTGTTGTAAACTGTAAAGTGATTCATATTTTACTTTTAAAGTTTGTGAGAAAAATCATTTTTTTTTTAATTTTTGTTTGCTTACTAATTTGAAGAATTTAGTTTATGAAGGAAAGAATGAAGCCCAGCTCTGATGTAAATTATAAAAAAGCACATTCTAGCTTCCAAAGTTTATAAAAAATATAATTTATTTTAGATTTTATTTTGGAAATACAGTGAATACTTTTCAAGAACTTAAGAACTTATTTCAAATATATATTAATTAAAGAAACATTTGGAGAACACTTTTAGAGAAAAGTATCTGTTTTATTAAATTAGGCCTCAATAAGCCCTAGTCTCCTATTAAGGGTTAACACCACACTTGTTAGTCAACACTGTTTCACTAAGAAACTTTCATCATAAAGGACTACATTTGTCGATGAGACTACCTTATAGTTGTTAGAGATAGAGTTAGTTATAATATCAGAAATCATAGATAATTCTCTATGAAACATGGCCAAACAATAGAGCCAGGGCTAACTGGCCAAATCAGTTTGCACCTCCGGCCGGGATGGGACGGGCCGGGCCAATCGCCCCCTGATTCAATTGAATTGAACTCAACTTTCTGGCACGTCTGGCCTAATGGCGTCAGTGTAAACAACGTAAGGCGAATCACGCACCGAACGCACCTCAAGGCACAAAACGAATCTTCAAGATACCGACGGAGGAGAACCACCCGTCGAGTGGCAGCGACTGAAGATACAATATATGTATGTATTTGGGGTTCTGGTGGAGTGGTACATCATCCGACATCCCTTCGTGCTGTTTCCTGCCCCGAAAAACGGGCAGGAAAAATAACACGCGCTGATTGCTTTGGCTGTTGAAATGCGCTTGAAAAAATAAACCGAGAGTAGAGGGAAAAAAAGGCATAAATTATTTGATGCAACACCCCCAGCTCCGAGTCTCTTGCCCTCCTGCGGAAATTAAGGTGACCATATGTGGCCGGAGGGCACCCGACTGAGAGCAAGTGAAGCAAGAAAAACAGTTCATAAAATCAACAAACAGCACCAGAAGCAGAAGCACAAGAATGAGAATCTTGAACAACATTTGAAATGCCATGCAGGGAATTCCTGTGTTGCTGTTCGTGTTTCAAATAAACTTCGAAATGCATAAATAGTTTACAACAATAACAAGAAATCACGAGCCAGAAGCAGCTACAGAGGCTACTGTAGAAGTAGAAGCATCGCCCTGAGAAGGAAAAAAAAACAGGAACAAGTGCGTTGATTGCAGGCAGCCGCCGCCTGCACTTTACAGAGGTGGGTGGGTGGTGCTATAGACCATGGACCTGGGGTCTGGGGTCTGGGATCTGGTGGTGGAACGTGTGGGTCGAGCTATTTTGAAAGCGAATTCAGAATGGAGAATGCAGTTGCATCTGCAGCATACCAAGAGTTCATTGGTTCTCACTTCAGAAGCTCCCGTTTCCCTCCCGGTAAATGCTTTATTTTTCTTCCTCTGGTCATTTTATGTTTCAGCTCATTTAGTTTTCTAGTTGTAACTACAAGGAAATCTTTAGGAAAGAATATAGTTGATAGTCTTTACTTTTATAAAAAATCAAAACCAAAGTCCCTCTATTTTATATCTAAATGTCAAATCAGTTGTTAGATTTTATCTTCCAACAGAATTGTTTACCATCAACTTTTTAAATAAAAAGGAAATAAATTCCCCCTGCCAGCCAGACCACTTCCCAACTTCGATTTCTTGCTACAAGTGCAACATTTTATTAACCCTCTCGGGTCGTAGGAGCTCCACTCCCTATTCCATGCCTCAGTTTGAACAATTCTCCAACATATTTGGCGCTTTGGCATCGTAAATATTTTTATTGCATTGTAGCCATAAAAAAAAGGAAAATAGGAAACAACAAACAGAGCGAAGAGGCGGAAAAAAAGTGCAATAGACTATCAACAGTTTCACGCCTTCCTCGGCCGTTTGCATACTTCCCTGTAGATACTCCCATATATCGGTTGATATTTTCTGTCCATTTTGTATCTTTGTTTATGCCACACATGTTACGCCTACGAAAAAATGGTATAAAACATCGGGGGAAGTACACAAGCCCTGTCACACACTCGCATGTCCCGCAGGCCCATTGTCTGCCTTTGAGCCGATGTTGTGCCTCCATTTGCCGGCCATATGTGGCATGGAAATGCTAATGGGGAAACTACATACATACATGTCTACCTAAGAGCTGGCTGAAATTTGACGTTTTTTTTCCAGCTACAAATTCTATAAGAATTGTTTTTCGAAATCCCTCACCTTTGCTTGTCAATCACCTAGCTGTCATTTATGCAAAAATATTTATTTAAATACCCGTTGCATGACCTGAAAAAAAATCATAAAAAAAAGAAAATGCTTATCGGGTACACAACCTGACCTGTCTGACTCTTCAAAAGTCTGATATTGTGGCGTACAAAGTTCATCTGTCAGCGAGGGATACTATGGAATCGGTATCAAGAGTCATGTGCTGTCCACTTTTCCAATTTTTGTTTTCGGTGGGAGCACGGCGGCGTTTTCCCTTTGAAATCGGCCACAAAATGCCAGAAACGAAAAAATACTGATAAGCCTGCGATTTATTTATGATTTTGGTTCGATTTGGGGCCTGATGCTTTCATAAATTTAAATTCTACAGTGGCCCTGGCGTTTCAATTAAGCAATTGTTGTAAATTGTTTTTTCGTATTTCTGATATTGATATTGATTTTGAGTGATATATGGCAGTGGCCCTCGATAAGATTTTTTCCAAAAAAAAGTCAAAAAATGAATATGAAAAGAAAGATTAGTCAGAGTTGGAAGCGCTTGCATGCAAATTATTGTTATGGGCAATTTGGCCATTAGCCACAGCGCCATAAATTATAAACAAGACCCCTGGCCAAGTCGCCGAGATCCGAGATGCCTCATTGAAATTCCCCTCTAGCCAGAGACCAGAGACCTGAGCCCATAGCCCAAGGGGCAGACATGTGCTACGCATTTCAAAAATATATATATATAATCCTGAAGATATAGATTGAATTTGGTAATTTGTGGTCTTCTCGTATTGGTTTATGCATTTCCATTTGGGCTGCAACTTTATGACTCCAAGTGGCTGCTAAATTAGTTGGAAAATATTTGGAAATATATATATATATGCGGAAAGTGAAAACCGACCACAAATCGGTATTTATAGAATGTCTCTGGCCTGCTGTTTAAGGTGGCTAATTAATCAGATTTCAAAATGATATTCGTTTGTTCAACAAATGTGTGCTTCTGGAAGATAAATGGATGTGGTTGATATTATTTATGGTTGGGGCTTATTTTTATTAATAATCTGGCAGATATCTTGAATCGATTTCAATGGAATCTTTTCTCTTTTTTGGAAAGTTTACGCAACTAATTGATTTTGATATTTATTTAAGATTTTTACAAGAAGAAACAAATGCAGAAAGGGAATGCCATTAAAAGCCATTAACTGAAAACTTAAACGCATGCCAGAGACACAAATATGTATGTAGGGAGGGGATTGGGTATGAGAAGGGTTGATCTGGAAGGGAAACAGGCGACGGTGGCTGCCGCGTGTTTATCGCTCGGCGTCGGGTCGCGCACGCATGCCAACAAAATAAACTGAGCTAGAAATGCCATTAAATACATGAGAGAAAGAAAAAAAGCAAGGAAAAAAATTGAGGAAAAAACGAGGAAAAACATATACCAAACACATATAATACAAATACAAGAGCAATGGGGGGAACAAACATAAAAATCAATGCCAGGCGAAGGAAGAGCCACCCACCAGGATAGCAGCGAGGCCCCCCAGGCGTATGCGTAATATTGAGAGAACAGTGCCGAGTGCCGATTGTCGAGTCGGCAGGCACAGTGGCGACAAATTTATTGCATTGAAACAGAAACCAGACATCGAGACGTCAAATGGCCAACACACACAAAAGATACAAAATTTCAAAGTCAAAAACTATACTGAAATTCCGACCAAAGAAAATAAATAAAAATCCTTTTTGGCAGCATGGGGCTCCCTTACTAAAAATGAAAATTTATGGGGCATGTGAATGGTTGTTTGGCTTGCATTAAATTGCATAAACTAATTGCCGGCGATCGAGATGGTTGCCAAATGCGTTGGCGACTCCTCATAAATAAATAAATATAATAAATGCCAAGGAATTTATTAACAAAATTTGGAGCAAATATGACTCTAGTCTAGTGCCAGGTTAGTGCCTCGTTAGAAGTGTTGGCATAGACCTGCTGCCTGGTCTGACCCCAGCAATTAAGCACCTTCCGCCGGCAGAGGTCACCTCTCACCACCTCCCAGCTCACCATTAATTATCCATGTCAGCGGCATTTTGTCACACAGGGGCACATCCTCGCATTTCTCGGGAGCATGTTGCAGATATATTTCACTTAATTTCCACACTGACATTAATTAATACGTGTGTGTGCCAGAGAGAGAGGAAGGGGCACGCGTGTGTGCCAGGAGGTTGTTAGTTGACAACAAAGGGCACTAAAAATGTTTGTACGCTTGTAGGCTAAATGGGGAGGTATTTGGGGAGGAAGCTACACCCAAGGCATCCAACATATCCGACAAACTCTTGCTAAATTGTCAACCTAGAACTTCAGACATAACATGCATCATACCATGTACATGGTCCCCGGCTCGGGCACTGCTTTCAAATGACCATAAAAATCGTTTTTATTGCATGTGTGACAACAGCCGGGAAAACTCTTACCCTAATAGTTTTTTCCACATATACTATAGTATTTGTATGTCAATGTCGCCGGCAGTTGGTTATTTTTTACTGCTGTTCCCTTTAATTGCCATAAAAATGAAAGAGCCACCGGAGAATGTGGCCCAAACAGACCAACCGGCGACAGTCGTTAACCCATCCATCCTGACTCCATGTATCGTCATGCATTTCCAATTAGTTTTCCATCAGCATATTTTATTTCTTTAGTAGCCTCGCACTGCATTTATGATTCAATTACTTTTATTACCAAATCGGGGTGTAAAAAACGGCACGCCGTCATCAGAATTAGCCATAAAATGTTCGATTATCAAATATGATCATAAACGTAAATCGCTGATAAACGCCAATAACAGTATTTTCATTTTGAAAGTTTGAAAACCACAAAAAATATAAAATTGGACAATAAAATAAATTTTCCGGGGAATGGAGAATGGCGATCATTAAATGGAAACATTTTTATGCCACTCTCTCATAGCAATAACAATAAAATATAAACATAAACCGAAACAAACTAATTGGAAAAAGTTAATGTTAGATTTTGAAAAAATGATTGAGGAAACTCTGGGAAATCAAGCTATATCCTTTCCCGAATAACTTCCGCTTCCCATAACCCAACACGCCATATATCTTTGTGGCCTTCGCACCTCAATTTTACGAGGCGTTTAAAGTCCATCCATAAAACCTCCTTTCCTTGCCACAAAGTGTGTACATTTCCATAAATGTGTCGTACATCCCGAAGCAGCATGGATTATATTTAATTTGTGCCCCTTGGAGGCAGGATGGGTGTCTCTGTCACTCTGAAATGGAAAATGGAAAATGGGAACGGGGACTGCAAGGCAATTCGTTTTTAATTGTTTTCCCTCGCCTCCCCCTCCTCCCCTCCCTCGAAAGCAGCAACAACTGTCAAAATAAAAATGCTTCCTCATCCTGCAGAATTGAAAATAAAATCTGCCAACAGGACACCCACTCCCCCATACACGTACATGCATTTTTAGCCTTTTTTTTTGCAGGGAAGACACTTGACACTCTTTTGTGTTTAGTCAGCCAGCCGACAGCTCCCGGCACCCCTCCTCAACCACCCACCTTATGTCCTTTGTGACAAATTTTGTTTTCAGTGCAGCTGCACTCTCGCCTTGTTATTAGCAGAATTTAGCAAGGAGAGGATATTTAATTTTATTTTCATGTTTTTGTTGGGCCAGAAGCTATGTCCAGCTTTTACTTGTACACTGAGAGAAACAAGGAAGCTTGTTTAATTAAATAATAGTATCAAGACAAAGGTTTACGCATAAAAAGGCAAATAGATCTCTTTACCTTTCATAGAATTAATTCTTTTAAATAAAATCCTTTTTCTTAAAATATCACTATTATTTTCCTGTGCACTGTGCCACCCCTTGGGCTTTGTCCTTTTGCCTGTTCCACTCGCTTTCTGCGGTGTCATTTAGTCCGCAGTAAGAGTCTTTAGCAAAAAAAACACAAGGCCCAGCACAAGGGGCAAGAAATATTCAATAATAGAGAACCATATATACCCCGAAAAACCAACCCCTCTGGAGAACCCTTTTGTGACATTCAGTGCGCCGGTGGTGCAGCGGTGGTGGTGCAGGGTGGTTCAACACAACGACAACAGTTGCCACTAAACACAAATTTGACATTTGCAAATCGTTTTGGGATAAGTGCTTTCCGGACTTCCTGCCGATCTCCGAGGATCTCGAGGTCCCCTAGGGCTCTAAGGGATAGAGGCTGATAATCAGCAGAGTCAGCAATGGCAGGTCCACTTAATTAAAACTTAATTGTATAGTCAGAGTCCTGCTAAAAAAAAACTAAAAGCATTTAATGATGGGCCACATGCACAAACAAATTGCATTTTTTTTTTTTTTTTGCAAAACCTGCTCCACAAAGCAACAAAAGCAGGCGAACATCAAAGGATGCAAAGGGTGCTCCAAGGCCCCAACTTGCCAACTTCATCCCCCTGAAAAATATATGTATGTTTTTATAAAAAAAATACAAAAAATTGTTTCAAAAAGTGTGACAGCAAAAAACAGACCCACCTCCCACGTTTAAATGTCAATGATTTTAATGGGCGGACGCGCAAAAATCTTGAGCCAGTTTTGTGTTGATTACGTTGACAAAGGACACGGCAGAGCAGAGCTCCTGGGGAACAGCTCACAGGAGACCAGCACAGCTCGTCAGCCACGCCCCCTCTGACGTCGTTGTCGTCGTCGTTTTCCCATTTGAACTCGTTGCGTTTGTAAGGTCATGGAACTTGTCTGCATTGACTTTGAGGGGAGTGAGTGGTTGCAACTTTAGAGAGGGGGAAACCCCCGCTTGGTTGCAAATAAAAACTTTTTCAATTGCCATCTCTTTCGTGGCCAAAAGGGCTCTCTTTCTAGTACACCTTAAAAAAAATGGTACTACTTTGAGGAGAGTTAAGGACTAAAAGGGTAGAAGGATTAAAGGCCTTCTAAACTTAGGTGTTTATACCATTTTTCTGTACAATTTTTTTTATCAAAAAATACTTTTATAAATTTTCTTTCAGTGTAGCTTGCCGTGTCGACAAACTGTTTTCATTTTGCGCCGCTACGCGCTTTTTGATGCCGCCGCCAACAAGGCAAACAGTTGCTCCTGCCACGGTTCCTGCCACGGTTCCTGCCACGGCTCCTGCTTCGGCTCCTAGTCGTGCTCCCAGCCCTGCTAGTGCTTTCTGTTTTCCCCGCTTTTCACGGCGAGTTTTTCAATTGATTTTCGCGGTTTGCTTTTGCCAAGGCCACAGGATGCAGCCGCCCTGCTGGGTGGTAGGGGCCGGATGGTTGACAGAGCAGAGCAGTTGCACCTGTGGGCCCTTCGAGTTTGTTGCTGCTGCTTCAACGCTTCTTTGTGTGCAGCACCTGGGGGGAGTGGAGGAGGGTAAAATGGGGATTTCCCCCAAAAAAAAGGGATTGGTTCTATAGAAAGTTAAGTGCTTTGTGGTTGGCAAGTTTTTCTTTTTATGGTTCCGCTTCTTAGTTCCCGCGATATATATTTTTTATTGTGAGACTCTTCTCCTTTTTGGAGCTATTTATTTGGTACCTTTGATTGATTGATTCATTGGCCTCCATCAGGGCGATAAGCTATCGATTAGCATTCTCTTTAGCTCCACCAGCCATGCTGGTGGGTCATTGTTTGGTTAATTGCTCATCACCGTCATTATCTCGAGAGGAAAGCCGGATCTACTTCCTCTTTCCGAGTCTCTACTTGTTACTAGTATTGGCATTTAAAAAGTTGGCCTTATAGACATGAATTTGATCTTATTCTTTGCATTTTTAAAAACATTCCTCAGAGTCTTGATTTGTTTTTCTCACCTTCTCGGAAACCCACACCTTGTGCGGTTTGTTTGCGAAGATGGGTGCCAGTGCCAGTGGCGTACTGTACTTCCAGTAGCCAGCAACACTTGCTACTTATTTGCTCGGTTGGTGTCTCTCTGTCTTTGGCTTGTTTGTTTAATTAAAACACTCGACTTGTAGTTGTCGCTGATGTTGCTGGTGGCTAGTGGCAGGTTGTTGCTGCCTCATGTCTACCAACTTTGGTCACAGCTTCCGCCCCAACGACCTCTTTAGTGCATTGAAGCGCAGCCATTCACCGATCGTTCGGGCGGATCTCTCCTCTCAGTTAGTTTCTCACTGATTTCTCAGTTTCTCTGTGCATTCTCAAGTCTTTGGCAAACATGGCCAAGAAAGCCATGACCAGATCTTCAGGACAAGTCTTTTCAAAGAGCTGGGGGAGCCGGACAACTGGAGAGCTTAGACAAACATCATTGAGACTGACTGGGCTGGCAGCGTGATTTTGTATAAATTCTAGCATCGGGCCGTGGATGATTGGCAAAAATGGATGCGTTTCCAGGGCGAGTAATAATTTGTTACTCGTAACGAGCTTGTAGCGTCTGAGCTCCTCCACGCTTGTTAACAATTAAATAAACAATATGAGTCTGCACTAAAAACGAGTCGTCGATGGAAACAACAAATCATTAAACAAACACAGTTCCCGGTCTCTCACTGGTCTCTCCGTCGATCGTCGAAATACAAACATTTAGCTACCACTCATAGAGTAGGGTTTTTGAGAGTCTGGGACGAGCGAACCATTCGTCACCGCCACTTGAGACATTTTTCTATATTAAAAATAATATTTATGCATTCTGGATACTGGATTCTGGATTTTTTTGTGGCTAGAAGCACGTTTGCTATTATTTCCAGGCCATTTCCCATGAACACAACTCCTACCTACTTGTAGTGGATGTGTGCTGGACCGACCAAGATCCCACTTGAGGCTTTAATAACCAGAGCAAGTAGTTGGTGGTAGCCACGTTGCTAACGTGGCTTTTTCCATAAAAAAACAAAAACATTTTTCTTTTCTTGCCGGACTTTCATTTTGGTCACGTTTCTTGCATTTCAATATGATTTTCCTGCCTTGTCCGACAAACCAATTAGACTCTTCCCTTCCGTCAACTGGCTGGCACAAGTATTATTTGTCGCATTGGCTAATTTTCACTCTCGAATGGGAAATCGAGGAACTTGAACGGAATTTCCTGTATATCTTTTTAGGGAAAAGAAAGTCAAAGTCTTTAAAAACTAAGTTAATAATATTCCTCCACTTAACCTTGATTTCCAACCAGCTTGTGGATCAGATTCATAGCCAGCTGGTTGTCATTCGAGTAGGTTTCGAGAACATTGCGTAATCATTATAGACCGCAACCGATAGATTCCTCAACCTTATATACCTAGTCGGAAGAACAGTATATAGATAGATGCTTTTTGCTCTGAAATCGATAGCCCAGCTCACGCCTGGCATTGTTTCTCACGATCCGATTGCCTCGCTGCTGCTGCTGCTGCTGCTGCCCACATTTCGATATTGGATTTCAGACTCAACATTTATTTTTGGCGCTACCCTCGAGTGGTAATCACAACACTTGGGCTTTTCGGGCTCTGGTAGGCCCCACCCACCGTAGCTGTCCTAGAAACATTTTCCGTGGCGTATTTACTTAATTATTTTGAAGTGCTCGGCAAACATTTTAACACGAAAAATGTTTCAGAGAGCCAGCAACTTTGGGGTTGTATCTGAAATGCGAATGGAACGTGGTGGTTGTGGGAGGAGGATTGTGATGGACGACAACTAACGCACACAAATGTTATTAATTAAAATGTCATTCATTCAGAAAAACAATGAAACGAAAGGACTTGGCCAGCTGAACAAAAGGAGGGTCGCTGGCAGTGTAAACTATTTTGTATTTGCAGCTGCTGTTGACAGTTTTCACCAAAAATAGTTGCAGCAGCTCTTCTGGCCAAGTTAAGCTTTAAAGCTAAAAGGACCACACGCAGCTGGGGAGCTAACAACTTGAAACTGAAGCTGGCCACAAAGCCGCAAATATGTATGTCACTTGACACTTGCTAAAAACTGTATCTCGTAGATAAAATTCGTGACTTGGAGCTGCTGGCTACTTGGAGCTAAATTGCCCTTCACTTTATTCCATCCAGCTGTCAATATTTTTTGGGGGGGAACCAGCTGCCGGTTAACTTGACCGCAAACCGCTGCCATCGATATCAGCAGCTGCCAAGACAGTAGTTGAAGAAAAAAGAGGTGTCATCCATAAGATACTGGCTTGTTAAGTGGGAGATGAGCAGGACTCTCGATGGGTGGCACGGCAGCCACCATTTTGACTTTCGATTCAAGTGAGCAATTGTCTTGTGAATTAATTTCTGGTCCATCGCATCCAATCCATCAGCGATTCACACCCTTCGTGGGCTGGCAAAGCAAACACTTTCATCAAGTCGACACTGAAAGAAATAATACCTCCAAAGAATCATGAAATCTCCTGTCCCAGTAGTGGTTTTTCTCTCTGCATTAGAGCGATGCGTTTGGCCGCCAGCAGACGCCGTCAAATTTAATAAAAATCAGTGATTTTGATTGATGCGCCTCTTGGTCAGCAGAGCAGTTCCAGAATCATCATCATCATCAGGGGACAGCCCTGCAGCGACGTCAGCAAATATTGGCGGAAGGGTTGACACTCAACAGAAGGAAACTGGGGGGTGCGGAGTGCCAAGTGCTTGACATGTGACGTGGACATGTCGTCCGAGTGTCGCTCCGTTCAATTGAAACAAATGAAGCGCGAAAGTATCGGAGCCAGAAACAGGAAAGAGCAGTTGCGACTTGTCGCCGCCTCATCAGCGATCCAGATTCCATTCTTCATCCAATCGAGGTTTTTAAATCAGTTGATTTTTGGAACTCGGACAGTCGAAAGCTAAAAATAGGCATATGTAGGATGTACATTTATCTTTAAGATACTTTTATAAACATCCTTGAAAACCCAAAAACTAAAACTTTTATCCTTCCACTCTCTTTCCAGCTAGGCCATGCCGTTTGTCGAGCGTTGATGATCTGACGCTGAGCTGTGTCTGGAAGAACACAAACTTCGCCGGCTCTCGAGGCGCCTCCACGCAGAGTGGCCAGGTGCAACTGCAGAGTAGGAAGGACATCAGCCCTAGGAAGGCCCCCAACTGGCCTCTAATTTAGCCAAGCAGCTAATTGCAGCAGAAACCCCCACAAAACGCACAAAATGAGACACCATCGTCTGAAGGATCTGGGACTGGCGTTCCAGTTTATCCTGATCCTGGCAGCCTGCCGGGCCGATGGACCGCAGCACAGTTCGGACCATGGCATGGGCATGGGAATGGGAGGACATGGATTGGACGCGAGTCCAGCGCCAGGATACGGAGTACCATCCATTCCCAAGGACCCGACATCAAGATGCGAGGAGATCACCATTCCGATGTGCCGCGGCATCGGCTACAACATGACATCCTTCCCGAACGAAATGAACCACGAAACGCAGGACGAGGCTGGCCTGGAGGTGCACCAGTTCTGGCCCCTGGTGGAGATCAAGTGCTCCCCGGATCTCAAGTTCTTCCTGTGCAGCATGTACACCCCCATTTGCCTGGAGGAGTACCACAAGCCCCTGCCCGTCTGCCGGAGCGTCTGCGAACGTGCCCGTTCCGGGTGCGCGCCCATCATGCAGCAGTACAGCTTCGAGTGGCCGGAGCGGATGGCCTGCGAGCACCTGCCCATCCACGGTGACCCGGACAACCTTTGCATGGAACAGCCCTCCTACACGGAGGCGGGTAGCGGCGGCAGCTCGGGCGGATCGGGTGGCAGCGGCAGTGGCGGCAGCGGTAGCTCCAAGGGCAAGGGCAAGCAGGGCGGCAGCTCGGGCGGCTCCGGATCCGGAGGATCGGGCGGCTCGGGAACGAGCAACAGGTGCCGCGGACGCAATTCAAAAAACTGCCAAAATCCCCAAGGAGAAAAGGCAAGCGGAAAAGAGTGCAGTTGCTCGTGCCGCTCCCCACTCATCTTCCTGGGGAAGGAGCAGCTCATGCAGCAGCAGTCGCAGTCCCCAATGATGCATCATCCCCACCACTGGTACATGAACCTCACTGTCCAAAGGATCGCCGGCGTTCCAAACTGCGGCATACCCTGCAAGGGACCGTTCTTCAGCAACGACGAAAAGGACTTCGCCGGCCTCTGGATAGCTCTGTGGTCGGGTCTATGCTTCTGCAGCACCCTCATGACCCTAACCACATTCATCATCGACACCGAAAGGTTTAAGTACCCGGAGCGGCCCATTGTCTTCCTCTCGGCCTGCTACTTCATGGTGGCAGTCGGTTACCTTTCGAGGAACTTCCTCCAGAATGAGGAGATCGCCTGCGATGGTTTGTTGCTCAGGGAGAGCTCCACTGGACCGCATTCGTGTACTCTGGTCTTCCTGCTGACCTACTTCTTCGGCATGGCGTCCTCCATCTGGTGGGTGATCCTGAGCTTCACCTGGTTCCTGGCCGCCGGCCTCAAGTGGGGCAACGAGGCCATTACCAAGCACTCCCAGTATTTCCATCTCGCCGCCTGGCTCATCCCCACTGTCCAGTCGGTGGCTGTGTTGCTTTTATCCGCCGTCGATGGAGATCCCATTCTGGGCATCTGCTACGTGGGCAACCTCAACCCGGATCACCTGAAGACCTTCGTCCTGGCACCGCTCTTCGTGTACCTCGTCATTGGCACCACCTTTCTGATGGCCGGCTTCGTGTCCCTGTTCAGGATACGCTCAGTGATCAAGCAGCAGGGCGGCGTGGGTGCGGGCGTCAAGGCGGACAAGCTGGAGAAGCTGATGATCCGCATCGGAATCTTCTCGGTACTCTACACGGTCCCAGCCACTATCGTCATCGGCTGCTACCTGTACGAGGCGGCCTACTTCGAGGACTGGATCAAAGCCCTGGCCTGCCCCTGTGCCCAGGTGAAGGGCCCCGGCAAGAAGCCCCTCTACTCCGTGCTGATGCTCAAGTACTTCATGGCCCTGGCGGTGGGCATCACCTCCGGCGTGTGGATCTGGTCTGGCAAGACCCTGGAGAGCTGGCGTCGCTTCTGGCGGAGACTGTTCGGGGCGCCCGATCGCACCGGTGCCAATCAGGCGTTGATTAAGCAACGTCCCCCCATCCCACATCCATATGCCGGCTCCGGAATGGGAATGCCGGTGGGATCGGCGGCTGGATCTCTATTAGCCACTCCGTACACCCAGGCGGGTGGTGCCTCGGTGGCCTCCACCAGCCACCACCACCTGCACCACCATGTTCTCAAGCAGCCAGCGGCCAGCCATGTATGACATGGAGAGTCGGGGGGAGCATCCACCATGGGCGGCGGCGGCGGGGGCGGCGGCAGTACCATCGGCGGCGGCACCCTGGGCGGTGGCAGCATTCTCGGCGGCCACGCCGGCACAGCGATGAGCGGCAGCACGGTCGGCATGGGCGCTCCTCCCGGCACCCTGATGCACGGAGCCAACGGCGGCAATCCCGGCGGCAATGTCTACGGCAATGGCAACGGCGGTGTGGGCGTGGGCGGCGGCGGTGGTCAGAACACCGCTCCCGGTTCGGTTATCGATCAGCGGGCAGTCTCCGTGGTGGTTACCCTACCGGGCGGACCGGGTGCCCAGCATCCGGGGCAGGCGCTGAGCGACTACGGTCCCATATAGTTAATGGTACGCCCGGACACCGCGCACTGGGTCTCGACGAGCAGCTTCAGTCAGCTGTAGCCGCTCTCCTTCCTCGCCAAAGAAGAAGCAGACGAAGAATCGCAACCATCCCGCGCCCGGCCTCTGTCTCACTCGCACTCTTAGGCTCTCACTCGCACACCTACTTGTACACCCCTCTCTATCTCTATCTCGCTGACTCTGTCTCGCGTTAGCAAAGGTTTGAAGCCATGCCATATTAATTCATGTAGCCGTAGTTTTTTCAATGAGTGGAAGAGGGTTCTCTTTTTGTGAGAAGAATTCTTCGCATATAACACCAAAAACAGGACCCGACAGCATTAGAGATTGTGGTAAAGAACCATTCTGCATACAAGATTCTAGTCGAAAAACAAACCTTTGTCTTCAAAAAGCAGATGAGCAAAAGAGCATTAGTCGTGGCTATAGGGTCTACCATATATTCCAGCTCCCCAGCTCCCAGTGCGTTTGTTCCAACTGCCATTAACTGCTTTACTATCTACTTATATTTATGAAGCACATATTTTTTTTGTTGTTACTACTTTTTCCTTCCACAAATACTTTCCTCCACGAAATAGACTGAGAAATGCATAAACCAATTAAGTAGCCGCCACGTAGACCACTCGGGGGTATCGAAAACAAAAAACAAAAAAAAAAAAATACAAAAAATAAAAGTAAAGAAGAGCGGAATCTGCCCACACTGCCAAGTCAGAGCCACGAGCCATATTTCGAAATTACAACTAACTTTTAATCAAACTAACTACACTATTAACCTTAACCTAAACGTAAACATTAAATATTACAAAAGCAAAACGAAAAAAAAATAAATAAATAAACACTTCGAATGCCCGTAGAAAGTTAGTTGCGATTTTAGGGTTATCGCATTATCAAAGAACAGGCGGTCAGTGTTGCCAGATACCATTTGTAAATTATTTAATCTATCCTAAGGCATTATCCAAACTAATTTTTGTAAATATTTTCAAAACGCGCCTAGTTTGTAAACGATGTGTGAACGATGATGACTTTATTTGTTCAGATCAACCCTGGAAACTAAAATAGAAATTTAAATATAGTAACTTGCATTTCAGAATCAAAGGCAAATCTGCATTTAAGCTCAAAAATTGAATTTAAATTTTTTATATAAATAAATCGAGAATCACTACCAAAACACTTCCTGCCCTTTGTACCCCAATAAAGTGAAGAGAAATGAAAATTGCCAACTTTTGCAGCCGACGCAGGGCATTTTTTTGCATTTATAAAAGAAGCAAAAAGAAAAAAATTGTATAAAGCTAAAAACACTTATATAAGAGTATTAACTTAAATGTAATCTTAGTTTTAAACGAAGGCAAGCAGAAACCCAGAAAACACAAAAACAAACAAAAATGGAAAACGAAAGCAAAACAAAATATCTATCAAGCATTAAAAACTATTGTATTTAAATTTAATATTTATATTACATGGTAAAAGCAACAATTTAACTGTTGGCATTTCAAACCATTTCACATACGAAACAAAACAAAAACGAAGGAAGAACTTTATATTATAAATTATATGATATAGCAACAACTATGTGTGTAATGTTTTTAGCAACTATAACTATTTCTATAAACAAAACGAAAAATATGCGAATGCTGTAATAAAAACAATATACAAAATATTTTCATTTTTATTTCACTTCTTATGGTTTGTTCTTTATTTATTTTTGCATGACAAGTAAGTATTTTTTTTCTTTAGCTGGCTTTATTTTGTGATGATTTCTTTTTTAATTTTTAGCATTTACATGAGAATCCCTCGAACACTTATACGTATCATTAAAACGAAGCTCTCCAAGTTAAGCAAACAATGCAGAAAATAAAACCAAAAAACGAGTAAACAATTATTAGCAAATTTCTCTACACGACGTACAATGTTTAATAAATATATACATATTATAAATATTGAACGCAACAACAAAAAAAAGAAAAAGAAAACCGAATACAATACAACCATTTACGCGTACTATTTGATGTTGTTAATAAGCTTAAAAAAATATTGCTAGCTAGTAGCGTTTAGTTTAGTTCTCCGCGGAAAACGGCAATGCACTTTTCCGACCTTAGTTCGTGGCGTAAATAGCAAACGCTTTTATCTATATATTTAAAAACAAATATTAAAGGCTAACGAGTGTAACGAATATACGTAAATGAGAAACCAAATGAAGATGGCAAAATGTAAAAAATAATTATAAAACAAAAATGAAAAGATTACTTCAGTTTAAGCGACTCGAAAACATTTTCCGTTGATTTTTTGTGATTGAAAATTTATTTACTAAATTGATGAACAGAAATTGATTGCAATTTGCGAATGTATACGATTTTTTAATTTTAAATGAAAGAAGAAACGAAAATATTTCATAATGGGAGTGGATTTTAGATTGATAGGATGGATGGATTGATGGATAGAACGATTTACGGTGATTGATGGATTAGTTGAAGTTACACGGAAACCAGAAACTTGACGTCAAGTGTAGTTGTGAATTGTATTTTGTGAAATGTAATTTAATTTAATAAAATAAATGAAAACCAAAAGCAAATTATATATACAATGCATATTTATGTGGATCCAGAGAGACGCAGATGAACTGGCAAGAGAATACTTTAATAAAAATTCATGCAGACATTATTTTATTTACAAACGAAATGCATTTTAAAGATATAAAATCTAAATCAAAACAAAATGGAAAACGAAACAAAACAATGTTGTTGATTGTGAAACGATTTTAAAGCTCACACAAGCCCGAGTCAAGAATCAAATTCGTTACCAACAACAGCAGAATATACGATAAACAAAAAAAACAGCAACAACAATAATATTAAATACATTTGTAATTGAAAAAGAAAAACCATTTAAAATAAAATTTAACAACATAAAACGTCCACTTTATTTTTATGGGAAATGGGCATGGACTCTGCCATCAGTTGATTGCCTAAATGGTCAATCAACGCCTGGCCAATGGATGCTGAACTGGCCACCCGCTGTGAAAGGAATGGTCCTTTAAAATGGAACCATTAAAATACTTTTTTCGATTTTATCCAGGCCAAAACTTTGACTTATTTTCGTTGTTTTGAACCGCTTTGTACCGTTGTACATCAAAGGAAACAGGACACAGGATTCCGAATCATGGAAAAACACTTGCCACCGCTGTATGGCGCCAAATGGCGGGAAATTTCTATTTAACTCTTAAATTATATATAAAATTAACTAAATTAAATTAAATAAAATAATAATAACCGTTGTATTAACATTGTTTAGCTTTACAGAGCTCTGTAAGTCAAACTGTTAAACTCATGGAGTGTCATCTCTAGAAAAAATGGTTGAAGAAAAATATTTAGCAGAGCTCACAACCCTATAGCACAGAAGTATAAGATACAATTTTATTTTACAATCGTTGCGAAAACATACTTTTAATGTTCTTTACTTGGCCAATAGCAGGTTTTTATTCAGATTAAAGACTTGCAGATTGATATTCAACACTTGCAAGATATTCGCCGCAGCAAAATGCTCAATTCCGGTACAGAGTTCCTGAAAACTTCAAATTAAAAAACTCCCGAACATTACTTTCTCTGCTAGTTTTAGTTAATAATTTTACCTATTTTTCAGAAGAACAAATTGTTTTGATACTATTGTACCAAATGAATAGATTAACAAGAAAGTAACAAATAAAATTAACAAGAAAGTAACCAGAAAGTAACGAGTAACAAGAAAGGCCCACACTGTGAGCTCCACAGTGATGGGTATATCCCCCCCAATTCTCATCCGATTGTCAAGCATATACCTTAATCGATTTGTGGATCGATTTCACACCATTCTGCATCCAAATCCTGAGACAACATATTTTTTTGATTTTTTGTCCATTTTTACTGATGGATCCCTTGAAAATGGGGTTTTCTCCTATAGGGCCCACAGTGATGGCTATATCTTCTCCAATTCTCATCCGATTCTCAAGCGGAGTACCTTAAACGATTTCTGGGTCGATTTTCCACAACTCTGCATCAAAATCCTGAGACAAAATATTTTTTAGATTTTTTGTCCATTTTTCCTGATGGATCCCTTGAAAATGGGGTTTTCCCCTATAGGGCCCACAGTGATGGCTATATCTTCCCCAATTCTCATCCGATTCTCAAGCGGAGTACCTTAAACGATTTCTGGGTCGATTTCCCACAACTCTGCATCAAAATCCTGAGACAAAATATTTTTAGATTTTTTGTCCATTTTTCCTGATGGATCCCTTGAAACTGCGGTTTTCCCCTATAGGGCCCACAGTGATGGCTATATCTTCCCCAATTCTCATCCGATTCTCAAGCGGAGTACCTTAAACGATTTCTGGGTCGATTTCACACAACTCTGCATCCAAATCCTGAGACAACATATTTTTTTGATTTTTTGTCCATTTTTACTGATGGATCCCTTGAAAATGGGGTTTTCTCCTATAGGGCCCACAGTGATGGCTATATCTTCTCCAATTCTCATCCGATTCTCAAGCGGAGTACCTTAAACGATTTCTGGGTCGATTTCCCACAACTCTGCATCAAAATCCTGAGACAAAATATTTTTTAGATTTTTTGTCCATTTTTCCTGATGGATCCCTTGAAAATGCGGTTTTCCCCTATAGGGCCCACAGTGATGGCTATATCTTCCCCAATTCTCATCCGATTCTCAAGCGGAGTACCTTAAACGATTTCTGGGTCGATTTCCCACAACTCTGCATCAAAATCCTGAGACAAAATATTTTTTACATTTTTTGTCCATTTTTCCTGATGGATCCCTTGAAAATGGGGTTTTCCCTATAGGGCCCACAGTGATGGCTATATCTTCCCCAATTCTCATCCGATTCTCTGCATCAAAATCCTGAGACAAAATATTTTTTAGATTTTTTGTCCATTTTTCCTGATGGATCCCTTGAAAATGGGGTTTTCCCCTATAGGGCCCACAGTGATGGCTATATCTTCCCCAATTCTCATCCGATTCTCAAGCGGAGTACCTTAAACGATTTCTGGGTCGATTTCCCACAACTCTGCATCAAAATCCTGAGACAAAATATTTTTTAGATTTTTTGTCCATTTTTCCTGATGGATCCCTTGAAAATGGGGTTTTCTCCTATAGGGCCCACAGTGATGGCTATATCTTCCCCAATTCTCATCCGATTCTCAAGCGGAGTACCTTAAACGATTTCTGGGTCGATTTCCCACAACTCTGCATCAAAATCCTGAGACAAAATATTTTTTACATTTTTTGTCCATTTTTCCTGATGGATCCCTTGAAAATGCGGTTTTACCCTATAGGGCCCACAGTGATGGCTATATCTTCCCCAATTCTCATCCGATTCTCAAGCGGAGTACCTTAAACGATTTCTGGGTCGATTTCCCACAACTCTGCATCAAAATCCTGAGACAAAATATTTTTTAGATTTTTTGTCCATTTTTCCTGATGGATCCCTTGAAAATGGGGTTTTCCCCTATAGGGCCCACAGTGATGGCTATATCTTCCCCAATTCTCATCCGATTCTCAAGCGGAGTACCTTAAACGATTTCTGGGTCGATTTCCCACAACTCTGCATCAAAATCCTGAGACAAAATATTTTTTAGATTTTTTGTCCATTTTTCCTGATGGATCCCTTGAAAATGGGGTTTTCCCCTATAGGGCCCACAGTGATGGCTATATCTTCCCCAATTCTCATCCGATTCTCAAGCGGAGTACCTTAAACGATTTCTGGGTCGATTTCCCACAACTCTGCATCAAAATCCTGAGACAAAATATTTTTTACATTTTTTGTCCATTTTTCCTGATGGATCCCTTGAAAATGCGGTTTTCCCCTATAGGGCCCACAGTGATGGCTATATCTTCCCCAATTCTCATCCGATTCTCAAGCGGAGTACCTTAAACGATTTCTGGGTCGATTTCCCACAACTCTGCATCAAAATCCTGAGACAAAATATTTTTTAGATTTTTTGTCCATTTTTCCTGATGGATCCCTTGACAATGGGGTTTTCCCCTATAGGGCCCACAGTGTTGGCTATATCTTCCCCAATTCTCATCCGATTCTCAAGCGGAGTACCTTAAACGATTTCTGAGTCGATTTCCCACAACTCTGCATCAAAATCCTGAGACAAAATATTTTTTACATTTTTTGTCCATTTTTCCTGATGGATCCCTTGAAAATGGGGTTTTCCCCTATAGGGCCCACAGTGATGGCTATATCTTCCCCAATTCTCATCCGATTCTCAAGCGGAGTACCTTAAACGATTTCTGGGTCGATTTCCCACAACTCTGCATCAAAATCCTGAGACAAAATATTTTTTAGATTTTTTGTCCATTTTTCCTGATGGATCCCTTGAAAATGCGGTTTTCCCCTATAGGGCCCACAGTGATGGCTATATCTTCCCCAATTCTCATCCGATTCTCAAGCGGAGTACCTTAAACGATTTCTGAGTCGATTTCCCACAACTCTGCATCAAAATCCTGAGACAAAATATTTTTTACATTTTTTGTCCATTTTTTCTGATGGATCCCTTGAAAATGGGGTTTTCCCCTATAGGGCCCACAGTGATGGCTATATCTTTCCCAATTCTCATCCAATTCTCATGCGGAGTGCCTTAAACGATTTCTGGATCGATTTCCCACAACTCTGCATCAAAATCCTGAGACAAAATATTTTTTAGATTTTTTGTCCATTTTTCCTGATGGATCCCTTGAAAATGCGGTTTTCCCCTATAGGGCCCACAGTGATGGCTATAGCTTCGCCAATTCTCATCCGATTCTCAAGCGGAGTACCTTAAACGATTTCTGGGTCGATTTCCCACAACTCTGCATCAAAATCCTGAGACAAAATATTTTTTAGATTTTTTGTCCATTTTCCTGATGGATCCCTTGAAAATGCGGTTTTCCCCTATAGGGCCCACAGTGATGGCTATATCTTCCCCAATTCTCATCCGATTCTCAAGCGGAGTACCTTAAACGATTTCTGGGTCGATTTCCCACAACTCTGCATCAAAATCCTGAGACAAAATATTTTTTTAGATTTTTTGTCCATTTTTCCTGATGGATCCCTTGAAAATGGGGTTTTCCCCTATAGGGCCCACAGTGATGGCTATATCTTCCCCAATTCTCATCCAATTCTCATGCGGAGTGCCTTAAACGATTTCTGGGTCGATTTCCCACAACTCTGCATCAAAATCCTGAGACAAAATATTTTTTAGATTTTTTGTCCATTTTTCCTGATGGATCCCTTGAAAATGCGGTTTTCCCCTATAGGGCCCACAGTGATGGCTATATCTTCCCCAATTCTCATCCGATTCTCAAGCGGAGTACCTTAAACGATGTCTGCGTCGATTTCCCACAACTCTGCATCAAAATCGTGAGACAAAATATTTTTTAGATTTTTTGTCCATTTTTCCTGATGGATCCCTTGAAAATGGGGTTTTCCCCTATAGGGCCCACAGTGATGGCTATATCTTCCCCAATTCTCATCCGATTCTCAAGCGGAGTACCTTAAACGATTTCTGGGTCGATTTCCCACAACTCTGCAGCAAAATCCTGAGACAAAATATTTTTTAGATTTTTTGTCCATTTTTCCTGATGGATCCCTTGAAAATGGGGTTTTCCCCTATAGGGCCCACAGTGATGGCTATATCTTCCCCAATTCTCATCCGATTCTCAAGCGGAGTACCTTAAACGATTTCTGGGTCGATTTCCCACAACTCTGCATCAAAATCCTGAGACAAAATATTTTTTAGATTTTTTGTCCATTTTTCCTGATGGATCCCTTGAAAAGGCGGTTTTCCCCTATAGGGCCCACAGTGATGGCTATATCTTCCCCAATTCTCATCCGATTCTCAAGCGGAGTACCTTAAACGATTTCTGGGTCGATTTCCCACAACTCTGCATCAAAATCCTGAGACAAAATATTTTTTAGATTTTTTGTCCATTTTCCTGATGGATCCCTTGAAAATGCGGTTTTCCCCTATAGGGCCCACAGTGATGGCTATATCTTCCCCAATTCTCATCCGATTCTCAAGCGGAGTACCTTAAACGATTTCTGGGTCGATTTCCCACAACTCTGCATCAAAATCCTGAGACAAAATATTTTTTACATTTTTTGTCCATTTTTCCTGATGGATCCCTTGAAAATGGGGTTTTCCCCTATAGGGCCCACAGTGATGGCTATATCTTCCCCAATTCTCATCCGATTCTCAAGCGGAGTACCTTAAACGATTTCTGGGTCGATTTCCCACAACTCTGCATCAAAATCCTGAGACAAAATATTTTTTAGATTTTTTGTCCATTTTTCCTGATGGATCCCTTGAAAATGCGGTTTTCCCCTATAGGGCCCACAGTGATGGCTATATCTTCCCCAATTCTCATCCGATTCTCAAGCGGAGTACCTTAAACGATTTCTGGGTCGATTTCCCACAACTCTGCATCAAAATCCTGAGACAAAATATTTTTTACATTTTTTGTCCATTTTTCGTGATAGGATCCCTTGAAAATGCGGTTTTCCCCTATAGGGCCCACAGTGATGGCTATATCTTCCCCAATTCTCATCCGCTTCTCAAGCGGAGTACCTTAAACGATTTCTGGGTCGATTTCCCACAACTCTGCATCAAAATCCTGAGACAAAATATTTTTTAGATTTTTTGTCCATTTTTCCTGATGGATCCCTTGAAAATGCGGTTTTCCTCTATAGGGCCCACAGTGATGGCTATATCTTCCCCAATTCTCATCCGATTCTCAAGCGGAGTACCTTAAACGATTTCTGGGTCGATTTCCCACAACTCTGCATCAAAATCCTGAGACAAAATATTTTTTAAATTTTTTGTCCATTTTTCCTGATGGATCCCTTGAAAATGGGGTTTTCCCCTATAGGGCCCACAGTGATGGCTATATCTTCCCCAATTCTCATCCGATTCTCAAGCGGAGTACCTTAAACGATTTCTGGGTCGATTTCCCACAACTCTGCATCAAAATCCTGAGACAAAATATTTTTTACATTTTTTGTCCATTTTTCGTGATAGGATCCCTTGAAAATGCGGTTTTCCCCTATAGGGCCCACAGTGATGGCTATATCTTCCCCAATTCTCATCCGATTCTCAAGCGGAGTACCTTAAACGATTTCTGGGTCGATTTCCCACAACTCTGCATCAAAATCCTGAGACAAAATATTTTTTAGATTTTTTGTCCATTTTTCCTGATGGATCCCTTGAAAATGCGGTTTTCCCCTATAGGGCCCACAGTGATGGCTATATCTTCCCCAATTCTCATCCGATTCTCAAGCGGAGTACCTTAAACGATTTCTGAGTCGATTTCCCACAACTCTGCATCAAAATCCTGAGACAAAATATTTTTTTACATTTTTTGTCCATTTTTCGTGATCGGATCCCTTGAAAATGCGGTTTTCCCCTATAGGGCCCACAGTGATGGCTATATCTTCCCCAATTCTCATCCGATTCTCAAGCGGAGTACCTTAAACGATTTCTGGGTCGATTTCCCACAACTCTGCATCAAAATCCTGAGACAAAATATTTTTTAGATTTTTTGTCCATTTTTCCTGATGGATCCCTTGAAAATGCGGTTTTCCCCTATAGGGCCCACAGTGATGGCTATATCTTCCCCAATTCTCATCCGATTCTCAAGCGGAGTACCTTAAACGATTTCTGAGTCGATTTCCCACAACTCTGCATCAAAATCCTGAGACAAAATATTTTTTACATTTTTTGTCCATTTTTCCTGATGGATCCCTTGAAAATGGGGTTTCCCCTATAGGGCCCACAGTGATGGCTATAACTTCCCCAATTCTCATCCGATTCTCAAGCGGAGTACCTTAAACGATTTCTGGGTCGATTTCCCACAACTCTGCATCAAAATCCTGAGACAAAATATTTTTTAGATTTTTTGTCCATTTTTCCTGATGGATCCCTTGAAAATGCGGTTTTCCCCTATAGGGCCCACAGTGATGGCAATAACTTCCCCAATTCTCATCCGATTCTCAAGCGGAGTACCTTAAACGATTTCTGGGTCGATTTCCCACAACTCTGCATCAAAATCGTGAGACAAAATATTTTTTAGATTTTTTGTCCATTTTTCCTGATGGATCCCTTGAAAATGCGGTTTTCCCCTATAGGGCCCACAGTGATGGCTATATCTTCCCCAATTCTCATCCGATTCTCAAGCGGAGTACCTTAAACGATTTCTGGGTCGATTTCCCACAACTCTGCATCAAAATCCTGAGACAAAATATTTTTTACATTTTTTGTCCATTTTTCCTGATGGATCCCTTGAAAATGGGGTTTTCCCCTATAGGGCCCACAGTGATGGCTATATCTTCCCCAATTCTCATCCGATTCTCAAGCGGAGTACCTTAAACGATTTCTGGGTCGATTTCCCACAACTCTGCATCAAAATCCTGAGACAAAATATTTTTTAGATTTTTTGTCCATTTTTCCTGATGGATCCCTTGAAAATGGGGTTTTCCCCTATAGGGCCCACAGTGATGGCTATATCTTCCCCAATTCTCATCCGATTCTCAAGCGGAGTACCTTAAACGATTTCTGGGTCGATTTCCCACAACTCTGCATCAAAATCCTGAGACAAAATATTTTTTAGATTTTTTGTCCATTTTTCCTGATGGATCCCTTGAAAATGGGGTTTTCCCCTATAGGGCCCACAGTGATGGCTATATCTTCCAATTCCAATTCTCATCCGATTCTCAAGCGGAGTACCTTAAACGATTTCTGGGTCGATTTCCCACAACTCTGCATCAAAATCCTGAGACAAAATATTTTTTAGATTTTTTGTCCATTTTTCCTGATGGATCCCTTGAAAATGGGGTTTTCTCCTATAGGGCCCACAGTGATGGCTATATCTTCCCCAATTCTCATCCGACCTTAAACGATTTCTGGGTCGATTTCCCACCATTCTACATCAAAATCCTGAGACAAAATATTTTTTAGATTTTTTGTCCATTTTTCCTGATGGATCCCTTGAAAATGCGGTTTTCCCCTATAGGGCCCACAGTGATGGCTATATCTTCCCCAATTCTCATCCGATTCTTAAGCGGAGTACCTTAAACGATTTCTGGGTCGATTTCCCACAACTCTGCATCAAAATCCTGAGACAAAATATTTTTTACATTTTTTGTCCATTTTTCCTGATGGATCCCTTGAAAATGGGGTTTTCCCCTATAGGGCCCACAGTGATGGCTATATCTTCCCCAATTCTCATCCGATTCTCAAGCGGAGTACCTTAAACGATTTCTGGGTCGATTTCCCACAACTCTGCATCAAAATCCTGAGACAAAATATTTTTTACATTTTTTGTCCATTTTTCCTGATGGATCCCTTGAAAATGGGGTTTTCCCCTATAGGGC
The DNA here is from genome assembly GCA_018153035.1 of Drosophila pseudoananassae pseudoananassae. Lineage (NCBI taxonomy): Eukaryota > Metazoa > Arthropoda > Insecta > Diptera > Drosophilidae > Drosophila > Drosophila pseudoananassae. Next base: position 4,652,048 of record JAECXR010000069.1, read on the forward strand.
CCACAGTGATGGCTATATCTTCCCCAATTCTCATCCGATTCTCAAGCGGAGTACCTTAAACGATTTCTGGGTCGATTTCCCACAACTCTGCATCAAAATCCTGAGACAAAATATTTTTTACATTTTTTGTCCATTTTTCCTGATGGATCCCTTGAAAATGGGGTTTTCCCCTATAGGGCCCACAGTGATGGCTATATCTTCCCCAATTCTCATCCGATTCTCAAGCGGAGTACCTTAAACGATTTCTGGGTCGATTTCCCACAACTCTGCATCAAAATCCTGAGACAAAATATTTTTTAGATTTTTTGTCCATTTTTCCTGATGGATCCCTTGAAAATGGGGTTTTCCCCTATAGGGCCCACAGTGATGGCTATATCTTCCAATTCCAATTCTCATCCGATTCTCAAGCGGAGTACCTTAAACGATTTCTGGGTCGATTTCCCACAACTCTGCATCAAAATCCTGAGACAAAATATTTTTTAGATTTTTTGTCCATTTTTCCTGATGGATCCCTTGAAAATGGGGTTTTCTCCTATAGGGCCCACAGTGATGGCTATATCTTCCCCAATTCTCATCCGACCTTAAACGATTTCTGGGTCGATTTCCCACCATTCTACATCAAAATCCTGAGACAAAATATTTTTTAGATTTTTTGTCCATTTTTCCTGATGGATCCCTTGAAAATGCGGTTTTCCCCTATAGGGCCCACAGTGATGGCTATATCTTCCCCAATTCTCATCCGATTCTTAAGCGGAGTACCTTAAACGATTTCTGGGTCGATTTCCCACAACTCTGCATCAAAATCCTGAGACAAAATATTTTTTACATTTTTTGTCCATTTTTCCTGATGGATCCCTTGAAAATGGGGTTTTCCCCTATAGGGCCCACAGTGATGGCTATATCTTCCCCAATTCTCATCCGATTCTCAAGCGGAGTACCTTAAACGATTTCTGGGTCGATTTCCCACAACTCTGCATCAAAATCCTGAGACAAAATATTTTTTACATTTTTTGTCCATTTTTCCTGATGGATCCCTTGAAAATGGGGTTTTCCCCTATAGGGCCCACAGTGATGGCTATATCTTCCCCAATTCTCATCCGATTCTCAAGCGGAGTACCTTAAACGATTTCTGGGTCGATTTCCCACAACTCTGCATCAAAATCCTGAGACAAAATATTTTTTACATTTTTTGTCCATTTTTCCTGATGGATCCCTTGAAAATGGGGTTTTCCCCTATAGGGCCCACAGTGATGGCTATATCTTCCCCAATTCTCATCCGATTCTCAAGCGGAGTACCTTAAACGATTTCTGGGTCGATTTCCCACAACTCTGCATCAAAATCCTGAGACAAAATATTTTTTAGATTTTTTGTCCATTTTTCCTGATGGATCCCTTGAAAATGCGGTTTTTCCCTATAGGGCCCACAGTGATGGCTATATCTTCCCCAATTCTCATCCGATTCTCAAGCGGAGTACCTTAAACGATTTCTGGGTCGATTTCCCACAACTCTGCATCAAAATCCTGAGACAAAATATTTTTTAGATTTTTTGTCCATTTTTCCTGATGGATCCCTTGAAAATGCGGTTTTCCCCTATAGGGCCCACAGTGATGGCTATATCTTCCCCAGTTCTCATCCGATTCTCAAGCGGAGTACCTTAAACGATTTCTGGGTCGATTTCCCACAACTCTGCATCAAAATCCTGAGACAAAATATTTTTTACATTTTTTGTCCATTTTTCCCCTTGAAATGCGGTTTTCCCCTATAGGGCCCTCAGTGATGGCTTTATCTTCCGCAATTTTTGTTTGATTCTCAATCGGAGTACCTTAATCGATTTCTGGGTCGATTTCCCACAACTCTGCATCAAAATCCTGAGACAAAATATTTTTTAGATTTTTTGTCCATTTTTCCTGATGGATCCCTTGAAAATGGGGTTTTCTCCTATAGGGCCCACAGTGATGGCTATATCTTCCCCAATTCTCATCCGACCTTAAACGATTTCTGGGTCGATTTCCCACCATTCTACATCAAAATCCTGAGACAAAATATTTTTGAGATTTTTTGTCCATTTTTCCCCTTGAAACGCGGTTTTCCCCTATAGGGTCCACAGTGATGGCTATATCTTCCCCAATTTTCGTCCGATTCTCAAGCGAAGTACCTTAATCGATTTCTGGATCGATTTCCCACCATTCTGCTTCAAAATCTTGAGATAACATATTTTTTATATATTTTTTCCATTATATAGTTATACCTTCGGAACTTAAGAACTTGTAGTAGCTCCATTTTAAATCAAAACCTGACTACAAAAATGTTGACCCATTTTTAATTTTTTTTTATAGAGGTAACATTATAATCTTATGACAAAATAAGGGAAAATGTTTTTGGTTCAATTTTTAAATCTCTTGATACATTTTTGATAATCTTTTTAAGATAACCGGAATAGCTGAGATATTCACAAATAACAAAATTTGGGATTTGGGTCAAATTAAAAAACATGAAAAATTGTTTTCATATTTTTAAATTTTTCTGATGAAAAAATGTGTACTACTTTTGGAATTTCGAGTACAATCATTTTCCACCAAAACCTCACAAAAATATCCATTTTATGTTATTTTTTAAAGCATCAGGATATTGAGAAAAAAACTGTTCGAAATATATTTACTTTTTTAATTTTTCCAGTGTACAGAGCTTTTTTCAACAGGATTTGTAGTTATTTCTTTTAGCATGTTTATCCACCAGATGTTCCTTTAAGCTTTGAAAGCTTGCTTAGGTTCAAAAATTGTTTTAAACGTTAGATTTTAAAAGAAAATATTATATATTATAAACGAATATCTACTATTTTTTTGTAAAAATGTTAAGTTAAATATTAAGCTATGTTTCTTCTAATGTTCTTCTAAAAAAACATTTCACGAAATATTGATTTAATATAATGATTATCCTTAACTTATAAAAGAAATACCGTTGTTTCGCAACAAATCATATTGCAGGCTTATATTGCTTAAGAAAAAGTAGCCCAAATTCCAATTCATCATCATTTTGGCCATGTAAAAACTTGCCAAATATGGCCAAAATGCAATTATTGCAATTATTTTTCAATTATAGACTGCCATTGTTGTCGGACACTCCGCGAGGGCCAAGCCCTTCATGTCCTTGCCGAAGTATTAGGAACACGAAATTTCGCCTGCCCTGCCAGACGAACATAATGGTGTGGTTGTGTGTGTTTATGCGAATTATAGTTATATCTACTTACAGAACTTATTTTTAGTGCCAGCTGAGCGGAGTGCAGCCGAATAGCTCTGATGACCTTACATGCATAAATATTTCAGCCGACTTTAGCTTTCCTTGTTGCCATTTTCAAGAGCAAGGCAAGGTCCTTTCTGCTGCTGCTGGTGCTGCCAATGGTGGAAGGACAACAGTTGTATCCCACAATCCCCCCACTAAGCTTGCTTCCCCTCGTGCCAACTGGTCAACAGGTTGCAAATAAGCGCATTTGAAACTTTTTGAAACTTTTTAGCAAAAAACCAAAAACTAGTGACTGCTCATAGCCCAGCCCTAGCCACTAAAACCACCCACTGCCACCCTATGCCGTGGCCATGAAAATTCAATTAGTAGACCAGGCGCTAATTAATAGCAAATTGAAAGCTTTCCACTTGTTGAGAAAGGTTTTTTCGAAAATGCCACACGGCCATTGTCCAGGCAAAAAAACACACACGCCTCACGTGCTAAAAAGCTCCGCACGTGTCCTGCCGCACACGTCTTGAAGCAAGCATGACGAGTTGCGGGGGGCATGCCACAAAGGGGCTAGCAAAAGCTTTCACTGCCAATAGCAACAGCGTGCCCCAAACACGAGCTCCCCAAGCTTTGGCCGACTCCAATAGGAATTTTGGCCAACAGTTTGTTGCTCAAGCTGTTCCCGAACGGACGTCTCATCCAGAATTGTTTGTTCCCAACAGTGATATTCGGACATTGATTCGGATTCGGCCACTAGTTCCTTTTTAACAAAAAAAAATATAAATAAATATAATAAAAAAAAATAGAAATAACAGAAACATTGGTGGGGAGGTGCTCCCGTTAAACAAAAAGTAAAAATAAAGGAGTGGTGCGGAGTTTGTTGAAATTTCTGTGGTGTTTTTCGAGTAAAACTTAAGTTCTTGTGCATGTTCGTGTGTGTGTGTGTGAGTGTCTAAATATTTAAATAACACAACGGAAAAAAAATTAAACAAACAAACACCATAAAAGCGCCAGTAAAACAAGGATAAGGGAGTGAACCAGAAAGTGTAGTCTACTTTTTAGGGAGCAGGCAAACTTAGGGCTAGGCTAGGCCAAAGCAAAGTCGGACAACCTGCTAGTTACCAGTTACCAGCTAGCAGACCCAAGATATGTTGGAACATGCAAAGCCAACATTAGATTGTGTCAGCCAAAGTGACTTTAAGTGGCAGGCCAAGACGGGTACATGACCAGCAGATTAGCTGGCTTTAAAGGTCTTAGGTCAGTTACCCAACCAGTTACCAGAGTTACCATTTTCCAGCCCAATGCATTTCCCCCCAAAGGACGCCAGTCCGGGCCACTTAATTAACACAGCACATTAACTTGTGCAAGTCGGAAGGCCAAAAAGCAGGCTGAAGTAGTTCCAACAGGGCCTAAATCAAAGGGAATTCTCGAGCAGATTCTTGGCAACTGTTTTAATTTGGACAAAAATTCGTAACAACTTAATCAAACAAGGCAGAAATAACTTAATTTTGAAAGATTTCTCAAGATGCTTTGTTTGCTTAAATAAAGCTTTAAAGTAAAGAGAACGAAATATAATATTTTAATGATGCCATCCAATATATAGTCTTAAGATTTATTCAGCGTATAAGTTGGATTTAATAAATAAAAGCAGTGTCCTTAAACTTTTCAAAGAAATGCAATTGAAAGCTTGATTTTAAGAAAAGTTAAAATTACTTCTAATGGGCTATATTTTATTGCATTTATAATTTTTATAATAAAATAAAATATCACATTGTAGATAACATTTACATTTTAAGGTTCATTTGTAGAAAATTCTATAAATTTATTAAAAGCACTAGGGATACTTTTTTTCATAAAAATTATTAAGCCTTGATTGAACATATTTTTTTTATAACTATTTTTAATCAAAAGCTTTCAGCTTTATATTAACTTTCTTATCCAGATGTTACTTTTTCACTCATCACCCATCAGCTATGAAATAATCCGAGCGATTAAAGAGTTCCGCATCGTTTTATTTTATTAGCATATGAACAGAAAACGAAAAACTGCCAAGTCAGCATTGATTCGAGGTCATAATCCAAAAAGTTAAAATAAAAAAAGAATAAGGACCAAAGAACCAACAAAAAAGGCCCTGTGACTCTGGACTCCTTTTGACTCGGCGACTCTCGGTGGAAATTGTATGGTAGAAAGTTGGTGAGATGGCCCCCAAGGCTCCGGCTGCTCGGGCTGCCATTCACATAGCTATTCGCAGTTTTGTTAAGAGTTTAGCGCGAACATTTTGGGCGAAGCGCTCAAAGTGGAGCCAAGGGCTAAATCGTCCAAGGCTATCTGCATTTCAAATGACCAACGCAACAATGAAGGCTGAAAATCAACAAAAGAGGAGTGCCAGTGCCCCTAAAAACAAAACAAAACATCAGCAGAGACAATAACAGAGAAGAGCCAACTGAGAATTGTCGCATATGCAAGGGTGGGGCTAACACACACACACCCACATACGAAAGGACTAGGAAAGGGAGGCAGGGGGCAGCTGGCTACTTAAAAACAGCACACACATGACGTCATTAAGAATATTAAATGAGTTTACAGCGCGTTTGTTATTGCACTTCAACAAAATTCTTTAAAATATAGTTTATTTTTAAATATTTTAAAAAAGAAAAATAAAAAATGTTCTCCATAAAATTAACTATATTTAGAAATAAAATAATTACCCAAAATTTGTCCTTTAAGTTTCTTCCTAATTTTTGCTCTGAGTGTTCAATTGCATGGCGTTTAGAGATGAGCAGCAAAACGGTAAAAGGCCATTAACAAACGCCTAATGGCGCACTTGAGACACTGCGCAGCCAGAGGGGCGTGGCTAGTGGGGGCGGGAGGCCATACCATATGATAGGGTTAGGCCAAAAGCTGATAATGCGAATAGATCTGCGGTTTCCGACGCCTTAAATTGCCACCCATAAAAGTTGGGGGTCCTTAAGCCCAGTCTCATTATGCTTTTTGCTCATTTTGCTGGGAAATTGAAGTATTAAATATTTATTCAACTGCAAGGAAGAAATCACATAATCCATGAAATTGTCTCGCGGTCATATACAACAAACCCCAAATTAAAATGAAGCGTCTAATGCACATGCCATGCCCGTGTATGTGAAATGATCAACCGAAGGGCAATTTATCAGCATCCCCGAAGTGTACTGCAAAAAGTGTAAAAATAAACAAACAACCAGCAACTAACAAGCAAACAACAGCAATAACAATTTGTCAAGTACACACGTACACGTCCTACACCTACCTGGCTAACAAACACACTAGCACATATAACACATCCCAAAAAAAAAAAAAACACAAAACAGGTGAAAAAAAAAAATCAAAAAAGGCCAGGAGTGGGAGAAAACGCGAGCGTTTTTAAACGCCTGAGAGCAACAAACAAAGGATTATAGCCATGGCCAGAATCCTGGGCCCGGAGCTGGCGATGGTGGACCCTGCGAAATGGTGAGTTTATGGGTGACATTAGTAACATTTATCAAGGAAGATGTTTTTGCCTCTTGATTGTTATGCAATTTGATACATTTTAATATTTTTTAAGGCCAACACTTTGAAGATCTATGATTGCTTAAGAAAACACTCAGGTTGATAAACTAAAAATGTTTCATTTTTAAACAAATTGAAAAAGTTTCCCTACCAAAGAGCCGAACAAACTCGGCTCCTTTTAACCAATCAATATTATCGAGTTAGCAAACGCGAAATGCGAGGAGTATCTGTATCTGTGTGAGTGCCAGCGCGAGATAGTGTTGGTGAGCCCGAAAAAGCACGTGGAGTTTATAAAATATGCAAAGCAATACATATTTGAGCAGTCAGGAAGAGGAGAGACCTCCAGCTCATCCGAGCAAAAGATGAACATGTCGAAGCCGACGGCCATTGCTTTTGTTTTTTATCCTCAAACACACACACGTGTACTACAGAATGTGTGGTGTGTGAGTGTATGGATATCCGTATCCGTATCCTTATTCTATATAAAATAATGCTTTAGCTAAAGAATCCATTCCGACAATGCAAAAAATCAGCAGAGAGTAAAGTGCTCTCGGCTGAGCCAGGTCGGGCAAGGATAATGAAATAATAATCTGTATCACCGGTAAACAACCATTAACTAAATGGCCGGATTAGGCCAGAAGATGCTTTGATGAGCTTAATGGAGTTGCGGGATAAATGATGAGCTGGAAATATGCCACTTAAGTGCTTTGAAGTGATTTTGAATAGACGCTTAACGTTGGGAATTTGCTATTTGACATTTTCTGTCAGGCTCTAGGCAGTCCATTTGAAGTTTGTCCTTTGAAATGGCAGATAGAATGTATTTCATTGTTTACCTGAATGTGAGTGTTGTTTTAATTAAAATTCTGGAGACTGCTTTAGGGTGTCTGGTTTTAAAATTTTAGCAAAAACTCAAGAGTTATTTCATCAAGGCATAAGTAACTAACATTTTTAGAAGTTTGTCGAAAGAAAATAGGTATTTTATGCCTAACAGGTTGTAAGTTGTTTCTTAAAAAATTACATAAATTACAGTAAGATTCTGAACAAAAAGTCCAAAACCTTTTTATATTTTTCCTTAAATTCAATAAATTTTAAAAATTCAAAGTATGTAGGTCCCGCCATTTAATACCGTTTTCATAAGCCGAGATTTACATAAATATGCCACGCTTATGGAGAACCCTCCTGTTCTTCTATTGCCATTCAACAAAAACAATATAATGCCCTGATAACAGACAACAAGTAAATATTTGCATTCAACAGATTTTATTTGAATACACATTCAAATTCCTTCACCCATAAATCCGCTGCCATTGTGGCATTTAAATCTATAAGGCAGACGTAAACAAGCCGAAAGGACTCTCATTGTTCGGCAAGTGACAGGCTGGAGACACGGGGAAATCTGATGCCAAAATATGTCGAATTTATGCAACAGAGCCGTCTCACTGCCTCACTTTTTTTTGGCTAAAAATAGCTGCAGGGTCTAAATAGCAAGAGCCGCAAGAATGAATGCTTAAGGAAGCCTTTGTGCGGGCCATGGAGTTGTAATTAAAAGGAAATCCATATTCATTTCGTGTAAGCAGTCGCAGCAAAAAGTGTGGCATGCACGGCGAAGGACGAAGGACGTTGATGGAAGTGAGGAAATGGGGAAATGGCGAAATGGGGTAACGGGGCGTAAGGGGTCTCGAGTGTGGCATGTCCCTTTGTGTATTTGTCAGTCTGCCCGAAACGACACTGAAGAATGCTGACAGGAGCATTCCTGGTCCCTGCTTTCTCGTACTTTTCCGCCAGGAGAGATGCGAACGTGATTCCAAAAGCCACATAATCTTGGCCCACTGCAAGAAAATCTCTTCCCAGGATAACGAGCTTTGTCTGATAAAATGTTCATACAAAATAAAATAATATCCAGAATATATCTGCCTGTTATATACGTTTTACCTCTTAGTAACCCCTTTATTTAATTATAATTTTTAAAAGTGTAGAAAAAAGGTTGGAGCTGGAAGCATTGGCGGCTCCTTGACGGCCTTCATGCCATCTCCAGTGTACGACCCGGTTGCATATTTGCTTTCGCTCGAAAGGATCAGGGTCTGTCGGGGGTCTGCTGTGGACTACTGTCGGCCTATTTTGTGGCCGCCACTTTGCATGTTGCTAACAATTTTCCAGAGCAGCCGGGACTGGCTGCCATTTAGTGGCTCACGGCAAAGCGGCAAAATGTTCGTGCGACTAATTTGTGAAAAAAATAACACAAAAACAAAAAAAAATATGGAAAAGGAAGAAAGCCCAAGCCCGGCCAAGCAAAAACAACAAAATCAACTGGCACGAGACGTTAAAATCAACGGTCCGTGTCCATTAAAACGGGGCAAGGCAAGGCAGCAGGAAAAACACTAGCCAAGGAAAACAGCACAACTCTCTGAATTCCTGTTAATGAGAAATAATCAGAAAAAAAGGGAAAAATACGAGTGAGTGAGGCAGCTAAAAAAAAAGGCGAACAAACTGTGGCACACTTAATGCCACCCACGTGGCAGCGTGTGAACCAGTTGGCTATACGAGTATACGAGTAAGTGTACAAAAAATATACATATCGGGTATGTGTACGTACACAAAATCGGTAAACACACAAAGCTAATAAAAAACTGTAAAATATTCAACAATTGGCAAAGCTTTTAAGAGTCTGAAAGACGCCCCTGATATTGAAATGTAACCTCGCAATTTTCCGCCACCCCGCCATTTGCGAGCGCCAAAAAATATGCTACACATAACGCCGCAAAATGAAAACGATGGGGAAGTGATAAAATGGGAAGGAGATAAATAAGTGGTGCATGTTGAATAAAAAGAACAGAAAAATATGGATGAAGGAGGAAAGAATATACATTAGGGCTGTGTACGAAAATGTTTTCATAAACTTTAAGCCAGGGAAGGACTTTAAGGCAAAGGAAACGAAAAAGATAAATGTGGGTTCAAATTAGAAAATTATAAAAGTTATAATTGAACCATTTTAATTGGATTATTACGCCAGAAGTTTGAGATATTAAATGAGTTTTCCCCTTTTCTAAAAAGGATATTACTTCAAGACAATAGTCCTTGTTAATGGTCCTTATTTATTAATGACAATCATAGTATAATAACTTAATAAAATACCCCTTTCTATTTCTAAGAAATGGTCATTAAAAGACCATTAATAAAATAAATCATTGTCCTTTGACAACAATGGATTATAAGTTCTATTAAAGGCCTCTTTGTAGTTAAGGATATTGGTAGTTGCTTTAAATACTCACCTGGCTATCAATCACAGCGAAATCCTCACCTAAACGGTATAAAAGATAATCTTTATTGCGAAGGCCACGCCGAAGTAGTCTCATTTATAAATAGACGACTCCTAAGCGTGCCCTTCGTGGAGGATATAGCCGGGATTTTTTGCCATAAATTACGCACCACGAACAATACACCTGCACTCGCTCACGCACACCACCAAAAAACAAGTGGCTTTGGGTAATTCCACGCTTTCATAATAATAAGCATAAAGGATAACCACAACAAAGCCCGGCAAGCCAGAGTCCTGGAAGTTGGGGCATCTTCTTACAGAATATGCATAAAATTATGATCTTACAAAATTACAAATTAATTGAAACGAATGGGTGGTACAAGTGGGGATACAGGAAAACTTTTTGCAGTAAATGCAAAGCCAACAGGCAACAGAAACAGAGCCAACTGACAAACAAACTAACAAACAAAACGTAAACATTTCAATTATGTCGCTGCGGTTGCCTGAAACTTTTTTTCGTACTAATTAAGCTCAATGGGTGCTCTGAGCTCTGGGCTGGGTGCTCCAGTAATTAGCTGGCAAAAGTCTAAACAAAGCCAGAAACTCGAAAACAAATGAGCCAAAGGAAAAGGAAGAGCCGAAGCAGCCAGAGTGCTTGGCACAGAGCAGCGAACAATGGCAGCAGGCCATTTCCGGTTTGTTCATGTGTGCTGTCGCTCTATGCGCCAGGGGGCGCTTGAGTGCTCACTTCCTATGCGGATACCCTAGCAAGGATTCTTCAAAAAAAGTTTGTATAACTTCGAAAACTTTTTATTTAATTAAAGTTATATTTGTTTTTTAATATTTTTTGTCAGTTTTTGGATTTCCTAAGTTTAAGATATATTTATATTAGATTGTGTCCTCCAGGGTTAGGAACTATGAGATTAGTACTTTGTATCTATTATTTTATAATTAATATATAAAAGAGTATTATTATTTCCGGCTCTTATAGCAAAATACTCTTTTCCATGATTGTGTGTGCCTGCGTTGGTGTATTTGTATTTATGTGTTGGTGTTTGTGTTCGAGTGGGCGTTTCAGCAACAGTTTGTTGCTTTGTTTGGCTTCTTTTTTGCCAAGACAACGACACGCTTATAAATTTTTAATTAAATTGTTGTTTTGTAGTTCGTCGCCGTCGTCGTACCCGTTGCCATTGTTTTTGTTTCTGTTTTATCTAGTCACAGGAAAACGCATTGATTGTCCCCCCACACGTGTCACTGTGTGTGTGTTTTGATGGTTATATCCTTTGTTTAGAATTGGGTTGTTATGTTCTTGTGTTTGTGCAATTGCCTGTCCATATCCGATAGCTTCTCCGGGGAAAATTGAGTTGTTTAACTTGCAATTGAACTGGGCCAAACAGGATCAAGTGGAGGAAGTTAGCTGTACGCAATCGGATTTTATTTCTTTACTTTAATTGTCTTTTAGATAAAGATTTTATACAATTTTTCAACTATCTTATATCAAAGATAAGAGTATTTTAAGGGATATATAATAAATCTTTAAAAGCGAGATCATTTTTCACTTCTTATGGCAATAAAATCACAAACCCTGTTAGAGTTCATCCCTTTAGCACGCAAGTAGTTCATTTATCCTCTGTACACATGTCTAGACCATTAATATCCAATTTATTATGTATTCCCTATCAGAGCTCAACGAAATGCTGAAGCCAAAACCCCATTGAGACCATTTACATGTCTGAACAATTTATTCTCTTACCATTTTTTTTGTTGGTTAGAGCTTTCCTATGACAAATTAACTTATTTAGTTGCGGCATCCGCGGACCGTCATACGAAATAATTTATCAAATTCCTATATAAATTATTGATGTCCTCACACAAGGACTGTACTGTGAGTGGGTGCATGTGTGAGTTTGTTTAAGTGCTGGGCTAACGCCCACACACTATTTACTGGGTCTTGCCGGTGCAAGGAGAATGAATAAAAATTGTTGTCAGGCGTAGGCGTTGTGCCAAATGCCAATCACGGGCATTAAGTCGATGGAAATGGGAAGCCACGTGAGCTGGTCGTTGGTGGGCTGTGGGAGGTGGCCATAAGTGGGAGGCATAAAGAGCATTAGAGTGCTGGAGAGCCAACGGTTCGAGCCATAACTGAAAGCCAGGCCAAAATGATAAATGACAGTGCAGTCCAGGCCTCTCAAAATTAACATAATTTTCTCCTTTTAATTGCCTGACGGACAGAGTACAAACTGAGAAAAATTTTAAATACTTTTTCTTAGATTAAGCTTAATATTTCTATTAAAATATCTACTATTTTTAGCCTAAGTCTTAGTCTTAGTCTAGATCAGTCTTATAGTATGTAATATTATTAGTCTCTTCTTAATCCTAAAATTTTTCTCAGTGCTCAGAGGAAAAGCCAAAAGCTACTGCCACCTTTCGTGGGTCATTGGTGGGTGGAGTTATTTGCCTTAGTGGTGCTGGTTGGGTGTTGCTCCTGTGGTGTCGTTGCCACTGCCGTGGCTTCGTAGCCGGTGCCGGGTAATTTTGCATGCAAATAACTGGAAATTAGTGTAAGTGCTCACTGACATGCCATATAGTACACAGGACGCCAAAGGTATAGCCAAAGCCAGTGCTTCTGTCTCGGTTAGAGCTTTTAGCTTCTGGCTCCTGGGTCCTGACTTCTCACTCCGTCCCGTAGATTGTCGAGTCCGGGATGCCTTTCCCAGGACATAGCTTCTAGCTAGGTGAGCAGCTCAAGGAAAACGCAAAGCCAATACTAGCAGCGGAGATAAACAGACGATGGCGGAATAAAGTGGCAAACGCTTAGGCAAACGACTTGGCACTGCAAAAAAATAATATTCTTCTATAAATAAAAAAAATTAATACTTGAAAGGCTAGACTTGCTTTACTAAATCTTTTATAAGGAGCAGTTCCAAGGAAGTTTAAAATGGAGTCCTTTGGGACTATAATTTTCTCGCCGTGCTGAAATGCGTGGAGTGCAAAGCTGCATGTGGGCGTTGTATGGCAGCATATCTAAATCGCCTTCTTTACTCTCCTCTGCCCCACCTTCTCTTCGTCGTCCTGGCTGGCTCGTTGTCCTGGAACATCGGCGCTTTAAAGACCCATTAAAATGCAATGAGCGCACAAACGTTTTTTGCCACGAACTGAACCGAGCTGAGCTCTGACTTAAAACTGCTGCCGGTTAACTCACTTGAAATGGAATAATAACTACAAACATATTTTCATGGATATCTAGTAGGTGTAATTATAAAACTAATTAAAGTTATTACGAGAGTGTGAAAGGATTATTCTATTGTACACCGAGTATAGATTAAAATTTCAATTAGATATGATATAATAATTATAGAACAAAAACCATAAAATAGAAAATTAAACCATGTCGCGGTTAAATAATAGCATTAACTAAGTAGACATGCAATAGGGGTAGGGAGCAGTAATTTATGAAGGCAATCATTGTTATTACCTAATATTAAAAAAAAACGCGATTATATTGTTGATTTCACTATTTTTAAATCAAAAGACCGCAGAATTTCAAGTTTTGTAATTGATTATTAAATAAAATCTGCTAAAAAATATTAAAAAGCATTTAAAAGTCGTTTAAAAAACCTTAAAAACTAAGCCATGAAATTGGAAGTGTAACAAATACAATTAAACTTAAAAATTATACCAATAACAACCAAGCAGATTACTATAAAGTCCCAGTTTTGTTTTGAGAATGGCCAAGAGGGCTTTACTTTGTTTTAGCCTGTTGCTGTTGGCTGAGGAGCTAGTGACGTTTAGATTTGAAGTGGAACTAATTAAACAGCTAAGTTTAAAGGACAAAAGCCCCAACTGCCTGGTGTCCCCAATTCAGGTGGCCCAGTCGCTGTCCTTTTTGTACCTGGGAAAGGAGGGCCGAAAGGACTACACACTGGCCAAGGCCCTGCAAATAGTAGGACGGGGCCATGACAAGATCATATCCTATTTTAGAGAAACCCAGAAAAGAGCACTCGCCCAAAATTTCGTGATGGCGAATCGAGTTTTTTTTACATCGGATTTTCAAATACCGAGTTATATGAAGAGTATAAGTGAAAACATTAGCGTGGAAGTGGAGAATATAAGTTTTGCCAATGCCAAGAAAGCTGGTGCTGAAATTAAAAAGTGGCTTTCGAAAAAGGTGGAGAAAAGCAGCAAACTCTTCGGCAAGGATCATTTGAATAACATCACACAAATGGTGGCCGTGCAGGGATTATCGGTGACTACAACGTGGAAACATCGTTTTATATCGCAGTCCAAGAGAACCTTTTTGATCGAAAGACCCGAGATGAAGCCGCTCCAGCAAAAAGTAGCCATGATGTACACTTTGGCTAAATTTGAGTCCTTCAACAATGAGGAGGTACATGGTATATTCATTCCTTTTTCCAATACAGATATTGGCATGCTCATTCTAATTCCCAAACAACATATCACCACCTTGAATGTGATCCAGCAATTGGAAAAGTATCTTTTGTTAAAAATGAGAACCGCCCAAGAAACACATTTTTTTCTTCCGATGTTCAATATTCAAGAAAGCATGGATCTGAATGGCATTCTGGAGACTATGGGAATCACGAAGATTTTTAGTTCTTTGAATAATCCTAGTTCTTTCAATAATAATCCTACAAATGAATCTAAAACGACGCATTTTGAACAACTGAGCATATTTTCTGTGAAACCAAATCGTTTATTGTGTGAGTTGATTTCTAACTAAAGAAATGCATATGCAAGAGCTTCATTTTTTGTTCCTGCCTCTGCATACTTTAGTTTAAAATATTGCCTTTAAATTAGATTACATGTTATCTCAGTAAATCACTAAAAACTGTTCCCTTTTAGTGGAATCTGAATATGCAAGCGAAGGCGACCAGAAAACTTTCGAGGTCAACCGACCATTTGTGTTCGTTATCAAGGATCAGAGGACGATTTACATGGCAGGACGCGTGGACTCCATTGACGACTTGAACAAACGGCCTTAGTTGCTGGAATTTTTGTCGGTTAAATGTCGGTTGAATTGTAAATTAAATTAGCTTGTATTAAGGCAAACGTAAAGCGCTAAGCTCAGAAAGAAGTCTTGTTGTTTATCCCGGCCATTAGTGAGGGTGGCTGTCGGTTGATTACCGGGGTTTTCCCTCAAATTCCCCAATGGCATTGTTTACAACGTTGCCGCGCATATTAATTGCCTGATTAGGGAAATTTAAGTCACACAAAACATCAGGCTGCAACCACATCAGGCTGCTTTTCCAGCTCGTTTTCCATTTTTTTTCTCTCTCTGTATATGTGCCTTGCGGCACATTCCGCAATTACTCGCAATTTGTGGCGGCAACGAAGCCAAATGCTGACAATTGCATCATGGCGAGCCAGGAGCGGCGGTGACCCTTCTTGCCGAACTGCAATTGCATAAATTATAAAGCCAGGCCACCGAACACCGAGCAGCAGGCACCATCGTTGATTTCCCACAAAACCCCGAGGTGGTGACACAAAGACGTCGTCGTCTAAGTGCACTAACTTCCTCTGCTGGATACCGAAAAGGATGTGAATGCAGGCCAGGACGGTACAAAGTGGCAAGTCAGCAGGCAGTCTCCTGGCACTGATTTTGTGTTGGCTGCCACAAATGTTGAAGGTAGAATAAATGCAGTCTCCAAGTGCAGCCATCAATTATTCAACTTTCTGGTTAACCATCCGAAACTCGGTCGAAGCTGGGTCATCAAAAATTAACCGGAAACCAAAAAACAAGTAATTTATATAATTTATTTAAAACGGTTAGATACATGTGGGACACAGAAAACCACAAGTACTTTAAACCAGTAGTGCAATCTCCTATTAAACTTGGCTGGCAAAAAAACTGTTTAATTGTGTGACAACAGCTTTTGTTGTGTGACTACCTAATGCATCCATAAGTTATTGAAATGTTTTAGCCAACTATGTCTGTGGAGGGCAATTAACCTCGTATATAATGCCAATGCTTTTAAGGGTCTTGTAAACTCCGGAACAACATGGTGTATTGCTCATACGCTCCGTTGGCCTCCCAATCACAACAAACTTGCATGTTCCCGGGGCTCGGACTTTTATTGGTTAAAATAAAAACCGATGGCGCCCATGGTTCACATAGCCCGGTCAGCAATGAGAGCAATGTGCGAGTTGGGTCGAGGGCTTCTGGGCTGAGTGCAACCACGTAGAGCTTATAAAATGCAACAGAGTGCAGCGGCCATGTCGACAAATGACGTTCTTATTGGCAGCGACTGCGACATCGGCATTCACGGAATTTTCAAATGAAAATTGCCCAGTCCAGATCCTGAATGGCAGGAGGAGTAAGGTGGATTAAAGGGAAATTACTTAACAAGGGCAAAGGTCACTCACATCCACCATAGAGTTAGGAGAGTAAAAATAAAAATCAGTGAGTGTCTTGTATTATTTTCTGGCAAGGTCAAATCCTTGAATATCCTTAATAAAATCACAAACTTAGTGGTAAGAGGAGTCTTGGTCTTACCAAGACTAACAATCTTTAGAGTAAAAGTCGTGCCAAAAGTCAAATAATCAACGAATCGACAAACTTTTATGAGAACAAATGGAAACAATTATCGGAGAGTCAGGGTATCCGAACTTGTTCGTTTTGTTCTCGTACTTCAACTTTATCCTTGTGCCTTCTAGAATCCTTCTATTGCAAATAAGACAAAAAAAAAAACAAGAAAAGTTAAACTCACTTAATTGAATTGAATGGCAGAGAGCGACGTCAATGAGAGATGATGATGGAGGCAGAGTGCACTCGAGTGCAATTTATTCAGAAAGACGGCAATATGGCAAATGGATTCTACTCTCCACAATGCCTTTGATTATGACCCGATTGCACTTGGCCAGAAGAACAGAAAACAGGGCCAAAGGACGAACAGTATTAGCGTGTCAAAATGACATAAACCAAAATCACATTTTAGCCCCTTGTTTGCCGTATAGACATGCCAGCAAAAAGGCATAAAAACGATAACCGACAAACGCATAAAGAAATGGCCAATATTCCAGGGGGTTGAATAAGGTAAAATTAAAAATATTTTCCCAAAAAAAATATATCTCTCAAAAAATATTATAGTTTTTTTTATTAAAATCTCTCTTTTTTTTCTAACAAACTTTCAATCAAAAGTCCCAAAGTCTTGCCAACTAATCGATAGACCCTCGCCCAACTGTTGACTTTCACCTGAACCCAGAAACTTGTTCTTTGTTTCGACCAATTTTTTTTTATTGAATTTTCACACGAGACTGAACCAGCGTCTAGTTCACAGACCGCTTTCGCCATCGTCCTACCGACAGGATCAACCCCACAGCTCATTTAACACATTGACATTTGGCTTATTAACACCGGGACACAAAGGAAGGGTCACGTGGCGGAGTGCGACCAAGGCTGTTTAACTAATGGACCGGGCATTAAATCGAATTCGCTCGTTATACACATGACTTCGATAATAATAGATAATGATTTGTGTGCGTAAATCAGGGGGAAGTTTCCCCCAAAGTACCATGTGGCGTATACTTGATGCACATGGTGCTCCACTTGAAGAAATTCCAGTTAAAATATTGTTTAGGTACTGTTAGAGTTGAGAGAAGTTAGAGAACTTAGGTTTGAATTATAAAATCCTAAATATTTAAAACGAAAGAAGATATAAATAAGTCAGCTGAAATATAATCGAACTGCAAACCTTACACTATACAGATTACTAAAATATAACTTAGTAAGTTTATTTTTCCTGTGCCTGCCGTTTCCGATTTCACGGCCATTGACTTTGACTGCCAGTTATTTTCAATTAAAAACTTATTTGGCAAATTTGAAATGCAAAAGCCGAGTGAGGGAACCACTTTTGTTTTCTCGACAATTTGCGGCGGCTCTTTGGCAAAAGTTCTCCCTCGAAAAGTCGCGTCCTGCTACGCATAGAAATTGAGTTGCCCTCATTGTTTCCTCGTTGTTATTGTTGTGGCCACAAAATGGTTGGTGCACAACAACACTTAAGTTTAAGTGACTACTCGAGACTTTTGACTTGGTCTGTGTGAGTGTATGTGTGTATTTGTGCGCTTGGAATAAAGGGCAACCTCGTGACTGCGTGACCGGAAAGTGTTTGGCACTTCCGGTTGCCGCAGCCGCCAAAGCCACCAAAGCCGGCGAATCCACCGCAGCAGCCAACCACAGTGGCAGTGGCAGCGGAAGTTCTGCCACGTAGACAATAACACCAGTACACCACCACTATAGAAAAACTTGAACTACAATGGCAACCAGCCACGCGTACTCTTCCCCAGGATCCAAAAAAAAAAAGAAAGAAACCCAACTGAAAGGGGTCCTGGCCGCCAAAAGACGAACTTTCAATGCTCTGGCAAAGTCTACTTGATAGTTTTCTTGAAAATTTCACAGACTTCCTTGAGTTGAGCCAAGAACTTGCAAATTTGGAAACTTAAAAGGACACTTTTAAAAGTTTATCAACCACTAGTACAACCTGTTGAATCGGGAATCACAGAATATTAAATAAAGCTCATAATTTTTTAAGTTCAAATTATAATAATTTTCTCAAAATTTAAATGCTTTTTAATGGCACTAAATTGGAAAATTACCTTCTGCCAATTTTCCTACTCGATTGGAATATCAAAGTATCCCTAGCCAGGATACAGGACAGCTGTTATCCTGCGACAAAGTCGCTACCTATCGAGTATAGTTTAGGAAAAGCGACGGAAAACAAAGAAAAGAAAACCCTCGACGGTAGCAACAAAAAACGAAAAGTAGAGAAAAGCTTTTCAGATGCAGATACAATCCACTGGAACCGTACTCTTTGTAGGCAGCAAAATGTCACGTTTTGGCCATAAAATGTGCTAAACCGTTTATCCAGCAAACAAACTATGGCCGCAATCAAATGCCAACAACCAAAAGTGCCACAAAGTATGGCCCTACTATTGGACACGGCTACTTTTTCATTTCGCTAACCGCCATGCCGTTTTCATGCAAATTTCATATTGAATTTGGCATAAAAATAAATATGAAAGAGCACCTGCTAAGGTGGAAAATAAAAGTTAAGTTAATTGCTTTTGCATAAAGCCAAAAAAAGGAAGGAAAAAAAGACGCCAAGAGGCAGAAAGTCGGAAGCGAAAGATGCCAAGGAAGCTGAATGCCAGGCAGGGCTGGGTCTGGTGCTGAAAATGAAATGAAACTCAGTCGAGCTGCCAGTTGAATTGCTGCTCAATTGAGTGGAAAAATTTTTCATCCATTGGCTTCCATTTTGTGGGGTTTACGGGAAGGGTCTGAACCAGGACTCCAGAACTTTCAAGTCAATTTTTCACGCTGGTGTGGGGGATTAAGTTTGAGAATTTGTTGGAATTTTCAAGCAAAGCTAAGAAATCGAAGAAATCAGTGAATGTAACGATTCAATGAACAAGCCAGTATTCCATTTTCACAAATGAAGATTCAATGAAAAGGGTACAAGTCAATTTATTTAAAATTTGCAATAAAAATAAACTACCAATCGTAGACTTACTTTTAAGAGAAATTAAATATCCGTGACAATTATTTAAAGTCCATCAATTTTGACTCTTTCTCTGACGCTTCAAGCTCGTAAATTTAAGACAAAACCCAAATCATGATTAATCTAATCAAGTCGATCTGCTTTTGTCAACAAACGCCGACAAATCTTGATCACGGTAAGGCCCGTTTATACCTTAAACCCATCTCATTTGTCAAAGACCGAGCGAAAAGCTTGGGGTTCGGGTTAACTGGGCCCATAAAAAAGCTTAACAAATGAGGGTAAGGGTAGACTTTAACAGCTAATAAGTACCTCAAACAAGTTTCTTAATCCCATACCCAGCACATTTTCCGGCTAGGTCAACGGACACGTCTGTAAACACAGGACCAAGGGACTGGCATCCTTTAGGAGCGGCCTGCTTTAAGTCAAAGAGGTTAATGTGGCAAAAACAATGAGTCGACTTCAATGAGAGTTGAACGACTCACCGACCCACCAGCCTACCTGGCCACCAGTCCACCAAAAAACCAGAAAAACCATCCTGAGGTAAAAACAGGCTTTGCTTTCCCAGGGAAAGTATGCCACAATATTTTACACATGAAAGTTTAGTACCGCAGCCGTAGCCGAAAAAAACGAAGAAAGGACTCGTTGGCAGGACAAAAAACACATTGTTGGCCACACGGGCTACATAAATAATTTCCACCACACACTTACTCACTCGACGAGTCCTGGCACTTTGACTAAATGGTGTGTAATAAAATTTAAATTGCTTTTGTCTGGATTTTCTTATGGTGTTGCCATAAAAGTTGACTCGGTCCGAGACCAATTTCCTGATCTAGGATGGCCAGAGTAGGGTGAGCCGATTTTTTGTAGGTTGCAAGGATTACTTACTTTCTATTCAAAAATCTCCTTTTTATGTTTTATATTTTAGCTTAGCAACAAAAATGGAAATATCAGAGATTCCAAAGCTTTTGATCTTATTCCTTTTATGATATTGAATTTTAAATATTTATAAACAGAAACCATTTTTCAGCCAAAAAGAACAATCCCTCTTTCAAAATTCATCAAAAAACTTTTGACAATACCTACTCACATGTCACCCAAAGCAATAAACAAAAATTTTAATTTAGGCAAAAAAGCAATGTATTCACTCTTATGAAAATTATAATTATACCTTTTTAATTTTCACCACAAAAAATTCTTTCTAATTAATTTCAATTGTTCCAAATATTTATTGTTAAGATTTATTCAAGCCACCCTATTGGCCAAAACACTTTGACATTTATAACAATTGGCCAAATTGCGCCTAATTAAATATGATTTAGCTGGCTGGCCAGTGCAAGTGTCTGCCTTTGGCTGAGCTGTCAATATTTGTCAGGAAGCAAGCGATAAAGCGGCCACGTCCTTACACTCACACATCTAGGACCTGTCTAGGACTGACCCTGACCCCTGACATTAGCCTTGTACTCGGTAGTAGTAGTACTACAGCTGGCCTCGGGCAACAAAATTTGTTTATAATTCAAATATCAGAAAAGAAAGACAACAAAAACATCCGAACCAAAATTGTGGAATTGTAGAAAAACGAGGCAAGGAAAACACGTTAAGCAAACACGATAACGATACTATATAGATATGAGTAGGGAGGCCCTACGAGCAAGGACAGCAAGGACACAACCAAAAACACAAGCAGGCAAATTTATTTCAATTTAAAAATTTTGGTCACGCTCAACACAAAAAACGAGTTAAGCGAGTGGGTGTCATTGGGTTTAGTCGAACAAAAACAAAAAACAAAAAAAAAAAAAGAAAAATGAAAAGAAACTTGGGGAAAGTGCCATTTGTATAATTGCTGTCGTGATAGAGGAGTAAACTGTGCTCCGGTCTGTCATTCCTGTCTTGTCCAACCCCTCGAAGATTCCTAGTTTATGCCTTGACACGCTCCAAGGACAAAGCTCAACGGCAAATGGATAAGGACATTATCATCCCTGGGCAGGGGAGGCTTGAAAAAAAATGGCATTATGAAAACTAGCCAATGCAAGGATACCCGGAGGCTACTCATCGGATGTTATTGAAATTTGAGATGAGCCTGGTTCAAGTCAAAGGTCCTGGCTGAAATTATTGGCAAGACAAAAATGGTTTAATGGCTTTGCCAAGATAGAGGTATTTGAATATTTACGTTTAGGCATTTTTCAAGTAATTTTTACGAATATTTTTTAAGTCTGGCAGGACCTGATTTATAACCTCTGAAGTATCGCATCACGACGCCATTTCTGATTCAATATTTATGCAAGAAAGCGAGCCAGCCGGCCAGCCAGCCAGCCGTCGACGATTTATGTCTGGGAATTAGTTGATATGCATTGCCGATTCGGAATCGCAGACAGGCTGGCGAAGGCTGCAAGTGCCTCGCTTTACATATACGAGTATATACACATACACCCGGAGAACTGGACTATCCGGGTCCTTGACAATGGCAATGAGTCCACCGGACTCGTGTGTTGACATCGATTGACAAGGTGGCAAGGTGGGGCAGGGTGTGGAGGCGGAACAGGCCGAAGGACACCACACCACAACGTTGAGTAAACTTTTTTTTTCAACCAAGTTCGAGTTCAAGTATTGAGAACAAAAAAACGGAAACGTGAATGTCGTTAAGTTGTGGCAACCACGTGTTGTCCTTCGCCAAAGCATGGGGCACATATAAACACAAATACACATATGTATATGCCACATATGTATGTGCAACAAGCGAGGAGTCTCAGGTGTGGCGTTGGGAATCGAACCAGGTGTCATTATCAAGTGGTGGTATAGTGGGTTCTTTTGTTGTGGCTGTGAAAAGAGCATATCGCAACTTGTGGCTTTTTTGGGGCAATCAACACAATTTTTGGAAGAAATGGGAAGAAGTTTCACAACTTTTGTCAACGAAGTTAAATTACATTTGAAAAAAGCATTTTTGATCAAATATTTAAAAAGGTTCTTGGCTTAAAAGTTTTATCAAAAAACCATTGAAGTTCCTCACAAATAGGTTTTAAAGAACTATAACTTGTTAAGAAACTAAATAGTTTTTAGCTTCAAATAAAATCAGAATTAACCTAGAGGTTGCCGACCATTCAGTAGCCATAAATAACCAAAGATTATAAATTAAATGTAATAGCATTAGATTTAAGCCGTAAATACGAAATTATGGCTCATTGGGGACACTTACCAGCACTTAGCACTGTCACCAACATCCATTAGCATGCGATCCGCAAGGCAAACTTAATTCAAAGTAACGAATTGAATTGCTCAAACTAATTATTGGAGCGTAGAACGCTGCTGGGACTGAAACCCAGGAGAGAGCAGCAGAAGACCTTCCCCGTCTCCGTGTCCGGGTCCGTACGACTGATTTATGCTTGCAGGCGTCGCAAAAGCATTCATCCATTCTGACACAAACAGTATATCCTTCAACTTGACCACCATGAACGTTGGTGGGAGAAGGAAGGTCGGTTCTTCATATTGCGGTTTCTATATGGCCATGTTTGCTAGTGTGTGTGTGGGTGAGTGTGTGCATGAAATGTCCTTGTCAAACACTAATGGCGTCGTCGCCATTGCCATTGTCCTTGCAAGCGTGTTAATGTGCGACAGTTTCCTGCTACTATGACGTTTCCTTCCAAAGGCTAAAATCGAATTGAAAAGAAGCATTTTAAATTTCCCACATGCTTGTTTTCCTTGTGTTTTGTTTGTGTTTGTTTTTGTTTGGCGGTAGCAATTGAAATATGTTTCCGGCTTTGCTGTAAATTCGATCCATGTCCTTTGGCTGAAAACGAAATTGAAAGCCAGGACATCTGCCATGCTCTCGCTCGCATAAAGTCTCTGAGGGGGTCAGCATACAAACACTGCATTTTGCCCAGACTGCTTGATTTATCTCTTTCTCTCGTTCTCGACTCTTTATTTTTCAGAATTTATGCCTCTGCAGTTTTCCATCGATTTTCGTCTTGCGCCACAACGGACTGGGGATGAAATACCAAACACATAAAACGGATTTGATATTAAAAAAATATGCAGGTAAAAATACATACCAATAAAAACAGAACAGACGAGGGTGGACTTTTTAAGTTCAATCTCAATATGGATTATTATGATATGCAACAGAAAATCGACATTATTTTATGATACAAAATGTCTGGTCTGCTTTAGTGGTTCTTATGGCTATATCTCTACGCTAAAGGTTATATATTTTCAGTTTTTATTTTGTATTTTTCATAGGGAAAGCATAAATTGTTAAATAATTCAAAACCCTGTTAAGTTATGTCAACGCTGCGTATGAGCAATTTTTTAATGAGGCAGATTACGTATACGTCATGTATATCAAGAGAGCCATATTATTAAATTAAAGATGTGAAATTATGTAAATACTTACATATTTTGTTGAATAACAATTTATTTGGGTAATAAAATACGAAACAAATTTGAAATCTTAAAATTTTCAAATCTTTCATAAACGAAATCCCCTTTACAATTTTAAATATAATACGAAATGAAAGGTTCACTCCAATAATACGCCAACATGTTGGCAATATGCTGGAAGGAAGCCGCGAAACAGGGACAACACGCCAAACAAAGGCTCTTACCAACTGCGGCTTATCGGCAAATGCAACATGGCGTTGGCCAAGTCACGTCTCCCTCTCGGCGCTGAGTTGTTGTTATAGCACGGTAGTTCCCATTTGTTAACGAAAAACAACACACACAAGCCTTTTATAATACAGACACACACACACGACACTGACGTGCATACAAATTGCGAAAAAAGGAACTCAAACAAACAGCGGGCAACGAGTGCGGCAAGTGTGGCAAGTGGCACGCTTTAAATTGAAAAAAATATAAAATAAAATCATACGCGAATTTCGACAGGCCGCCATATTGAGGCGCATAAAGAGATGTTGCAACGCGGAGGTAAATATTTGTTGCCGTCCAGAAAATGTCAAAAGCAATTGAAGTTTGGCACGAAAGTGCGTAAATTTAATTACTCTTTTCAACGCGTTTCTGTTGCGGTTAATTAGGCCTAAAACCTCTAAAGAGTTTCTAAATAGTTTGGATTTTTAACTAATGAATACTTAATTGAATAAGGCACTCAGGTATCAGACGAGTTATTTAATTAAATTTCCTTCTCAAGCCATCAACAAACTCCATAAATTTAAGCTTTATTTAGGTGGAAAACTAACCAATGCACCTTTGCCCTCTTATATGAACTTGAAACTTCTATTTTTTTTCGTAGCAAATTGCACTTTTTGTGAGCTTGCAAATATGGCTAATGAAATGAAAAAGAAAAGTACACAAGAGTGCACTCTGTGGCCGAAACTAGCTAATCGATACCCGCTTCGAAATATTGCAGAAACAAGAAAAAAGGCGCGAGCTGCGCCTGAAGCGATTCTGGCGCTCCCCGAAGACCACCTCGTCGGACGACTCCACCGGCTATGAGAGTCCGACGCGAACGAAGGCGGCCAGCGCCGGCGGGGGCAGCGATGCCCAGAGGTTCAACCACCTGCACTACACCAGCCTCTCCCAGGGATCGGGCACCTCGTCCTCGGCGGGCGGAGGAGCCACCGGCTCCGGAACGGGGGCGGCAGTGGCGTCCGGCAGCAGCAAGCCCTCCTGCTCGCTACCACTGTTGCAGGTGTGGCCCAGCCAGGTAGGCTTTACTTTATTTGCCAAAAACCAATACACTCGACGAAAAACGACGTTCCAAAGTCAAGAAAGATTTATAATTTAGGGATACTTGGATATAAAATATTATTAAAATGTTTAAGAATAAAATCCCAATTAAAAAACTACAATTTATAGGAAGATATAAGATATATACTATACTTGATTTTGGAACGTTTTTTTTTTCTCAGTGCATTAAAGTGGCAGCACCAAAAACGAAATGAAAAAAAGATCAAAGAAATTGAAGACCAACCAATCTGTTTTTTGGGGGAAAAAACAGAAGCAACAGTTTCAAATTTTGTGGCTTTTTAGTTTTGGTTTCATACATTCACAAATATAAACATGGTTTTTTTTTTGTGAAACTATACTCGTATGTGAGTTGATGCTGTGGCCAGTTGCCTTGTGAGTTTTTTCGTTAATTTGTTTCTCCGACTCTCTCTCTTCCCCACAAAAACACCACCAAACTCCACCAAACACCATCAACTACTGCCACTGCCACTGCCACATCACCAACACCACCCGTCTCAAAAACATACAAACCCTTTTTGTGTGTACGTTGCGTGTTTGGTTCGGTTTGGTTTGGTTTTGATTGCTGGTCTGGTCTGCTCTGATCCCACCTGGTTCTGGTCTGGTTCTGTAATGGTAGCCGCTCCTGCGCCAGGAGGGCTTCGTACAGTTGCGTCGAAACAGCGGCCCCGAGGGCCAGCGGGTATGGTTCCATCTCCAGTTCCTCTTTCTCCAGCCTCTCTCTATTACTCTCTCACTTTCTCTAGTCTTCTCAACTTTTCTCTAGTCTCTATTTAAAATTTGCGTAATTAATTCTAATTAGACTTTTTGCATGCCTCCATTAACGTTTTTTGCCAATTCAAAATAATTATCCTTTAACAAAAGCCTCCAACGAGCTTAAAGTTTTTTGACTACTAACTGTATAAATCTGACCACAGTACCCATATCTAGTTGAGGTTATTTTGTGTATTCTACACCTGAATTTTTACCTAGATCTCGTTATATGAAATATGTATATTTTCATTAGGATTTTATTGCTAAAGTTTTAATTTTTTCACGCACACTTGTCGGCAAGGGTTGATCGCCATTTTTGGAAAAGAATACCTTTTTTCTAGCATACATTTTTGCGTTGAGTCCTTTTTTTGAGAAAAAAATTAAATATTCAGTCAGAAATATGAACTTCAATACCTTTTTTAAGAAATCAAAGAAAGTCTTATACTTTTAAAACTAATTGTAAATATTTTTAAATAAATAAATGATTGGTTATTAAACTTCATGAAAGATTAATATACTCAGAATCATTTAAAAAACAGACTCATTTATTTTTTTTTTAATAAAAACCTAATTAGATACTTCCTTAATAACCTGTAGTATGTATTAGAAAACCTTTTAATGATCAGCCCTGGCTCTAAGAAATACAACACCACCTTGTGTAAGTAAACCCACTTGAAACACGAACCCACCCTGTATATATTATAAAACCCCCACTCCCCAGAGAAGATTTTTTTAATCAACCACCTTATTAATCGATATATCACCGTGAATTGAAACCCCAAAGCAGCGATCCCCACACTGCACTTGAGAACCAGCTTACGAATATACCCCGAAATCCCATTTTTTTTTTGGATTTATCTCCCTTTATAAATTATAGAAATAGTTCAAAGTTATATCCTGTTTTTTAAATGCCGTCTGGACTCTTGCAGGATTCGCCGCGCGGCGAGGCCGATGGCCAATCCTTTGTGTTCCCCGCCATTGTGGAGACGAGTGTCTGCAGTCCGGTGGCCGGAGAGCCGAGTGGCAGCCTGGGGAGCACCAACCTGAGCTTGAACGCCCGGCGGAGCAACAACCACTTGAGTTTGTCGACGGATCGTCGCAGTTCCTTGTACTGTGATACCCTGCACGCCGGCGACTCGGGGATCGACTCCGTACAGGCCTCACCTTCGCCGAATGCCTTTATAGCCCCGCCGGGGGTGCATGGACTGCCCTTGGGCCAGACGGGTGGCGGGTCGTGCCACGTTTCACCCACGAGCACGCCCACCCAGGGCTCGCCGAACTTGTCCCTGGGCCGGCGGGGCATGCGGAACAGCATCTGCGTGGTGCCCAGCGGCGCCACCGGAAGGAGAAAGTCCAGTGCTCTGCTGCATCCGGATCATGCCCGGCTGTTCGCCCTGCGGATGAAGCATGCGGCCGCCTTGGAACGGGCTCAGACCTCCCCGGACCAGACTTCCATCGAGGATGCCAACGAGTTCCATGACAACGGACTGGCCACCAATCTGCGCCTGTGCTCGGCCTCGTCGTCGACGACGTCGTCGCTGACATCCGTGGCCGCGGTCAGCCTAGGCGGTGCCGTTGGGGGCTGCGGGGGTGCTGGGGGTAGCTCTGGTGGTGGCGGCACCGGTGGCGGCTCCTCCTCCGGCTCCGCCTACGCTGTGGGCGCGGCGGGCGTCCAGCAGCGCGTCTCCGATCCCTGGCTGCAGCCGCAATCTGACCGGGAGAGGGACTCCCGCCACGACGGACGGAGGCGATCCTCCACGATGACCGCCCGCTACTCTCTGTTCGATGCTTTGGACTTGGAGTATGTCCTGCTCCGGGCAGCGGCCAGGGGCTCGGTGGGTCCGTACAGCCTCAGCGAGTCGATACACAAGCTCACATTCACCCAGTCCTTGGCCTTCCCGGCTCTGGCCCGGGGTCTGGCCACCAAACGTCGCAGATCGGCCACGCACACCAGCTCCCGGCCCCTGAACCCTCACGAATCAGGGCTGAACACCTGCGCCAAGGTGGTCACCGCCGTCGTCCTGGTGGCCCTGTCCTTTATGGTATTCCTTATTGTCTACAAATTTGTGAGGACGTGAGGATTGCTCCTGGCCCCGTCGCCAGAGCTACCAGTCACATATCAGGCCAACTATGGATCGGAGGACGCCTCGACCACAACCTCCATCATATCCTCGGCGGGCCGCAGTCTGGGCAAGCACATGTCGGGGTTCAGGAGCAAATTGGGCCAGCGCCAGGCCGACTTTGAGTGATCACGAATGTTACAAAAGGCTAAGGCAATGAAAACACTGGTCTGCGGATTTCTTTTTCCTTTAATTTTAAAAGCAGATACGGATGATTCTGAAATTAATTTGTCTTCTATGTTTTTTTCATTTTAAATCCTTTAAGCAATTAAAACGAAAAAGAAATCCCCCAAATTGGTTTTAACCATACCTATATTTTTATGTATATTAGTCCCTATCAGAATACCCAATATTTTTCGAAATCCTGCAAGACCAGTGCAATTTTTGTGATAAACTATCAATGAAAAATAAATTTCCAAACTTGAAATATGAAGAGTAAAAGCAAACCAAAAGTATGTAAGTAAATATATATTAAAAAACCTAAGGCTTACAAAATTAGACAAACAAAAAACAAAACAGCTTCAAAAGGCTTGCCAGAGTTTCATCAATTTTATATAAATACTTATGAATAATAATATTTTTTTATAAATATAAAAAATCAAATCGCTGCTCGCATTTCCTAGGCTCCTACTTAGCAAAGATATTTGGATAGAACACAGACTCCAGTTTCATTGTTTAAAGTTGAAGTGCCTAACTATTTTTTTAACAAAACAATTACAAGTTACAGAAATTTTCAGCTTCTTTGGTTCTCTTTAAAAACAATATTAACGAATTTAGAAATTGACAGATGCTTTGATGATGAAACTGAATATATTCTGCAGTAGCCCCATGGAGTTTTCGAAAACAAAGGGGACATTAAAATAATTGGTGAAGGGATTTGAGAGGAATTATGATGGACTATATGTTCACGATAATTTTGTTTTGGATTTAAATTAGAAAACAATAGAATTTTTTATTTAATTATGTCAGAAACAATTGATTCTAAGTTAGTATTTTATTTTAATCTTAAAATTTTAAAGTCAATTATGTATATCAAATATATCTTCAACTACAAGCATCACAATTTCTCTTAAGTCCCAAAACACCATTTTAGAGTTGAATAATTGGCAATAGGTTTAAGGCGGAGGCAGATGGGATTAAGGAAGCTAATTACATGACAAATTTGTACTGACATTGAGTTGATTAGACGGAATAAAAATATATAGATATATACAGATATACATATATGTATGTGGAAATTTAGTCATCTTAAACATTAGCATATTTATGGTAGCTATACGTAGTTATACAAGCAAATATATATGTATATGTATACATGCATATGGATGTTTATAAGTGTATACTTAAGCGGCTTAAATGTGACAAAGCACTTGCTGAAATACCAAAACAAACTCTCTACTCTTAACTTGCTGCCTTACTTTCCTCTAGTGAAAATAGTCGAAACAATTTAGACAGAAGCCACAGGAGCTAAGAACAAAGTCCCGACTTCAAATTCTTCATAAATTGCTGCCTTACTTTCCTACTATACGAACAAAAACCAAAAATATATCGAAATATATAAACCTTTTGAAATGAAAAACCTCTTATCTCTTCGAGCTTTTTTTTCCTATTTCCTCTATGAGCTTAAACTACCCAGTATGCAAAAGAAAAAGAATCAGAAAAATTAAAAAAACCTTTTATATAGATTAAAGCATATGTATTAAATATAATGTTAAATAATTGATATTAATATAAAAGCTGGCTAATGAATAAACATTTTAGTTGCACGACTTTAAGTTATTCCTTCCTCCCATACATTTTTGAATAAATAATTTGTACATTTTTCGATGGCTTTCATCAGTATTTATGCATAGTTTTACGAATTTCTCCTTTTTCGTTACGATTGGTGTGCAGTCAACTATGGTTAAAATAAAATATAAAAAAAGAAAATATAAGAAAATGCATATTAAATGTCACTGAAATAAAAACGAGAAGAAAATGAAAAAGCAACTGTAAAACGTAACTGAAGTAAGTTGAAACGTGCAACAATAAAAAAGGAAAGAAATTTTCAAATAAACATTTTCCATTTGTGTCTTTTTTTTTGTCCTCACATTTCTTTTACGAGCCTGGTACGAAGAGTAAGTACGTTAACTGAAAATGAAATATTCCCAGTATCCCATTTATGTCTCGATTTTCCTCTAGCTTCCGGGCATTTTCACCAAACTAATTGAGAGTGACGTGCCGGAGTTGGAATGAAGAAACAATGCTAATGAAAATGATGATGATTTATGGAGTGCTTCGATTTGAAACATCAATGCTGCTAATGGAAAGGAATTGAGAAGAAATTTCTTCTCAAAAAATTCCATAAAAGTATTTTTTAAGGAAAATTTAAGGATATGTTTGATGATAGGTCTTTAAACTTATTAAAAGTGTTTTTATGCCATTTTAATTTACTCTGCTCTGTTTAATGCAAAAACATTTAATTTCCCTATAAAATATTCAGTTTTTATGACATTCACAAACGGTAAATAGAATTTAATTAAAACCAATTCGTCAACAATTAGTTTTCATTACTTTTGCAACAGCTGTGAAAAAATATTTGTTTCACTAATCATCAAAAATTCATGTCCTTTTTTAAACGACCAGCAACTAATAATTGAATTGTCAATAAGTGGCACTCTCTTCACTTTTATGTAATTGGTTTAATGAAGATTGATGTGAGCCACGGACTTTACGAATTGTGGAAAATAAATATTTGTACAAGCCTGGCCAACAATTTTGGCCAGAAATCACTGTTCGGCTTAGTTTCTTTTGGCTCGTTGTGATAAATGCGGCTGTCGTTGCTTGTCTTTGGGGCGATTTGCTAATCTAAATAATTAAGCAAACTCAATTAGATACCCCTGGGAAAAAATATATATGTCAGCTTAAATATATATGGTATATGTATGTATATGTTCAATTTACGAACAAGACCCGCATGTGGGTTTTGTTTGCCAACTAATTTTTCCATAAAGGGCAAAACAAACTCGCCACGCCAGACGAAATGAAATGAAAATACTGACAAAAACGGCAGCTAAGGACATTTGGCACAGATTGGGGAACTAGGCCAGAGCATTTGACGAAATCCTTGCTGGATTAAAGAAGTCGGGGCCAGGAAGAGAAGTCCATGCCATGTCATAGCCATATATGTATACATATGTGTGTACATTGTACACATGTGGTGTTTCTGGTCAGGGAATGGGGACAGAAACTGGAACTGAACTGAAACTGGGACTGGTGCATAATTAAGCACGCAAACCGCAGAGAAACAAAAATAAAAGCCGAAAAAAACAGAATCAGTGGATGTGGCAGAAATCTATAACAAAAGCAAATATACTTTTCATGGCCTCCGATTGCTGTTGGCCCGGAAATATTCAGTATTGTGTATACGCAGTGTGTGACCATTGGAGAATCGAAAGAGTTACCTTTTCACAAATAATTGAAATGAAATTTTCAACAATTTACTCCACACTGGGTCCTGCAAATAATGGCTTTTAACTTTATTGAAAAATACTTGCGGCCTACGGAAAAACTGTTCTGCTTTTAATGTACTTTTGTAGACGAATATTTTTAGTAATTCACAACCGATTCAAAGACTGAATACCAATTATAAATCAGACCTTTAATCGTCTTTAATCTGCATTAAAAGATTGGAAATACGAATAAAAACTAAATTTGGTTTTTTTTTTGTTACCCAAAATTATGTTACATGACTTTTTTTAAAATTTTGAAATTTGGGTACAAATTTATGCAGCCAGGTTATGATGGAAAATGATTATCCTCGAAGTTGTAAGATCGGGAAGGTAAGACATATCTGGATCGGCCAAATGCTAACCGAGTTATGAACAGTTTTCCATCAGAAAAATACAATTATTGGAACCGTATTTTTACCAAAATATAAAAAATATACCAAAATTGTAATTAAATTCCTGAAATATGTTTTATATATTGAATTTAGTTATTATTCTACAGGCGAAAGTACTGCGCCTATAAGATTTTCACGTTTCCTACGTCAGAACTTCAGATTCAGATTCTTTATTGATTTCTTCTCAATCAGCAAGCGCCTAAAATATTTATAACAATAAATGAAAAATGTAGGAGCAAGTTCTATACATATGTACGTAGTACTTATGTATAAATGCTGCTCCGGATGTGTTTTTGTGCCTTTTGATACGCCCGGACTGTATATTTTTAGCACTCAAGGTTGCCAAGGCAACGGATGCTCATGCGGATGTGGATGATTTGAAAAGTGGTAGGCAACAGTTAGCAGGTGGGTGGTGCAAAGGTGGGTGGGCGGTGCAATGGACACACACGAGCCAAATCTACAACCGCCGCCGCCGCCACTGCCTTGAAAGCCACCACAAATACACCTCGACTTTGAGAGTGTGGGCTCCTGTTTTACGATTCTGGTTTTTGTTTTTGTTTAAACTTGTTGCAAATACAGCCTGCATCGAGGCCTTGACTCTGAATGTGTATCCTTGGCTAAGGACCTTGGGCACAAATTGAAAAATTTGTGGGCCTGCTAAAAGCAGCTCAAGAGTGGCAGCACTATATATGGCCAGAAGGATTTTGGGCTAAAGTAACTTAAAACTATAAATATAGAATCCAAAGGGGAGATAAAGTATATTATATTCTGTTTTCGATGTTTCTTATAGAATATTTTAATAAAATTTAAGCCATATTAAACCCTCTTGCCAATGTAAGTCTAGTAACCAAAATCGCATTTTCCTTAGGTTCGCCAAAGGTCAAAATAATTTGATTTAAATTTTAAATTACGCACACGATGAAAGTAATTTGGCAAAAAATTTCGCAAATGATGGCTACCCGAAAATTGGATGAGAAGGGGCCTAGTAATTTTTGGGAAAAAACAGCAGTTTTAGGTTCAGAGGGGAAAATGGTGTTGTATAACAAAGATGAGACCTTCGAACAAAGACCGGCGAAGACCTTTTGCATTTCAATTAAAAATGATTAAAGATACACAAGAAAAAGGTTAAAAGGCGCGCATGCAGCAAAAAATTTGTTGCGGCCAAATAACTTTCAAGGGGAAAGAAAAACAACCCGGAAAAGCCAGGAGGAAAACTGTCATATACACACACTTGAACAAGCAAACAATCGTTAAGATTCGCTCCGGTTGTATATAGTTTATTTTATGATTGGTACGATTTTATACATTTTTCTTAGTCAGTTTTTATGAGACCATATTTTATGCAAACGCTGGTTGAAGTTTTTCCAGTGAAAAGCCGGGCCTGCAACAATGGAAATTGTTTCTACTGAAAAGCGGATACATTTTCACAAAATTCTAAAAGGGGAAACTTGAAACTTCAGTGCAGCAGACAGCTAAAGGACAAGGAAGGAATCGAAGGAAATGCAAGTGCATTGGGTTTTCTTTTTTTTTCCTTTAGCACAATTGGAAAATGCGCGGATGAACTAGGGGTGGGGGGTTCTGGTTGGAAAAGCGACACGGTGTCTGCTCTTCAACGCATGCTATTTGCTCTTTACATCCTTTTAGCCATTTTCGGTGCCTTTCAACGATTCTTTTATGATTTCCTTAATAAAAACACAGTGAAAAATAGTTGAAGATAATAGTTTGAAAAAGAAAATTTGTGGATCTCTTCCTATATCAACCAGCCATAAAATATGACATTTATTTTATGAAACTATGGGGCTAAGGTTCTAGATATAACTAAACTAAATAGTTAATTTTTTTCAATGCAAACAAACACCAAAAGATACAAGTACACATCCACATTACGAAACGCAAACACCGCCAGCGGAAAATTCTGAAATTTTGATTGGACAACGTATGTCTCTTTTTCCTTCTTTTTTTTTTGTAGCCTTGGGCTAATGTGTTTTTCACTCTGAGCTTTCGTTTAATGAATTTTAAATTTGTATACTGGTACTCCAAATGGAAATTAAATAAAATAATCATTTTGCCGGGCATAACTATTTGCAAATTCAATGCCAACGAAAAACAAGACAAACAAGAAAAGAGATTTCCTTGGGTCTCGAGCTCGTCCTGTGTCTGACAGCTAATTGAGCTCAGCCTGCTCCTTACGGGCTATTTTACGGCCCCAAGGAACTTACACAAAAGCCGTAAGCACAGACACCGACACACATACACCCAAGCACACCTGAGCCTTAAACTGAAACTCAAATCGGGTCCAAAGTCCTGGCCTGTCCGCCCACTCTCGTAAGACAATTATGAAATGCGTTTTTTATAGTCCTATTATTGC
Organism: Drosophila pseudoananassae pseudoananassae; assembly: GCA_018153035.1. NCBI lineage: Eukaryota > Metazoa > Arthropoda > Insecta > Diptera > Drosophilidae > Drosophila > Drosophila pseudoananassae. Next base: position 4,686,388 of record JAECXR010000069.1, read on the forward strand.
CCAGGTCCTGGGAAGCCGCTGGCGACAAAGGACGGAAGCCAGGCAGGGACAATCGGGCTTTGTTATATGGCCAAGATCGCTTTGTCTTGGCCTGCCGTTGATTAAAAATATACGTGAATACTGCTTGTATAACAATGTCCATTTAGCTTCAAGGGAAAACTGATTTACCTGTAATGATAAAATTACACTTTACTTTTTAAAAGAACAAAAACTATTAGTTTATTAATTTAACCAAGGAGGAATTTACGACATGAACCGCATTATTCGAATATTCAAGTTATTATAAAAAGTTTCAAACGAAGATGAGATCGCAACAACCGGCATTTCTTATGTTAGATATCTGAAATTAAAAAATTAATAATAATAGAAAAATAAATATATTTAAAATTTTATAAATTACCTGACGCATTTTATCCACATCTTCGCAATTTCTAATGATCAATGTCAATGGATCTTTAGAGCTCATACCATTTTCCTGCAGAATATCAAAAAAGGCCATCCAAAATTCGCGAACATACGTCTGAATCCCATTCCCCAGGGTTAATGAGCGAAGCTTTTTGCAATGCCTGAGCATAAAAAGTGAAAAATGATCCTCTTCCAACCCGTATAGTCGTAGGGTCTTTAAAGTCGAGGCGTGATCCGATATCCAGTCGTAAAGGCTGTCCGATACCACAGTTAAAGGACCCGAGGTGATGGTTATTTCACGGACATTTTCAAAATGGGGCAATTCTAAATCGAACACTTCACGTTTTCCAAAGTAAATGCTCAGATCTTCCACCGATTTCGCGTTCTCTACAACCCAAACATAATGATCTGTAAGTAAATAATAGTCCAGACATAATGTTTTTAAATTCGGGCAATTGGGAAACGGGAAAAAGACCTCCTCGACATGGAATGGGTCTACTACCGATCCAGGAATAGGAAGTATTTTATGTACAGATTCTTGCCGCAATAGATTTTCGGTTTTAAAGTAACTTTTCCATAGGTTTAATTGATCCTTGAGCCATTGTAAAATGCCATCTTCGGTAATGAATGTTCTATACAAACGTAGAAATTTTAGGTTTGGACAATCCGGAAATCCTGGCCGCATGTCACAAAAATCAATTTCTATGCGCTCCAAAAATTTAAATATCGCTTGGTTCGTAAGAATTATAGTAAAAATATCTAGGTTTTTGCACTTTAAAAATTGAAGTTTATTGGACAGTTCGTTTGTTTCGATGGCCATATGATTGTAGGGTTCAATAGTTAGTTCTTCCAAATTCTCTAATTTATGTAATTTAGCTTTAAAGAAAATATAATTTTTAAATAAAATAAATTTTCAAAATACCGATTTAATAACTTACAGCTTAGTATGTTTCTTCCATAACCTTAAACGAAAGAAAGTGTTTTTATTCTATTTTGTTTTAAAACAAAAATACTTACGAAGTTTTAATTTTTTTAAGTTTTTAAGCGCTTTTAGATCTTCTAACATATTACATGGATCGCTATCCAAAAAAACATTTATTGATTTAAGATTTTTTAATTCCTTTAAAGTGTTATTGAACCACTTAACACTTAAATTGTTTTCCAAGTTAATTTGAATAGAAGTTAGATTGGAACAATTTTGAGCCACAAGAGTTAGTAATTCAAGTGTTGGTTCATAGATCGTTATTTCATTTATAATAGGGCCCAAGATCGGCAAGATACTCGTTAAATATAATCCCACTTCAGAATTTTTATCAGATACGCGTGAGTATAATTTTTTTCCATGGTACAAGAATACATTTAATAATTGTTCGTCAGAATTGGCCAAATTGATTTTGTCCTTTATTGGTAATTTTTCATATATAGAATCCAAAATATTCAACGGCAAATCGGTAATACATTTTGGAGACATTTTTTTCGAAAAACCAAAGCAGATACTGAATTACTGCATATAAAATCTGGGTATTCAGTGAATAATAATTTTTGACGGAAAACGCATTTGATACTAATGTTTATTTATAAACACTTTCATATTTGTATTAAAACAGTTTTTAGAAAAATATAAAGAAAAGAAAAATATATTTTGGCTAAATATTTGTAGCAAGTTTAAGCCGATATCTCGAACTGTTTATCGATAGGTGGCGCGCAAGAATGGCCTCATTAAAATTCAAACAAAATAAACATTTAGCAGCACTTTTTTGAGAGACACTAGGCAACACTTGACCCTCTTAGCCGGCATTCCTGTTGTTTGGCCAAAAATCATGCAAAACGATTCCGAAGAACAGACTTTCCAACTCCAGGCTCTGGAAATACGCGAGCCTGACTCCAACTTTGATCCCAGCAAGCCCCCGGAAACCGGCGAGGAGTACCTGACCCACATGTTGTACGAAAGAAAGCGCTGTCCGGCGGTAGTGACCAAGCGCTCATCCAACATAAGTGACCAGGCATCTGTAAGCAGCCTGGATATGCTGGAGAACGTGAGTAAGAAAGTTTAAGAAATATAAAGTAACTAATATTGCTCGTTTTCAGCCTGACTTGCCACCATTCAAGAGTCTGCTGCCAACACCCGAGTGGCGCGATGTCCAGGTGAACTGCTTCCAAGCAGCCCGCTCCAAAGTGCTCGTCATTCGCATGGAGTTGTCCGCTCAAAAGTACGACCAGTCGGCTGAGCCACCTTTAACCTCGGACAACGACAAGTGGAAGGAGTTCTGCCGCCAAAACGAACCACTGTTGAGCACTCTGCTTCATCTGACTCAAAATGATCTGGAGCACTTGCTGGAAATGCTAAGCAAGTGGCTGCAGGAACCATCGCCGCCGGTGGATCTCCTGCAGGACGCCTGGTTAGCGCGGTGGCTGTATGCCACCCTCGTCTGCCTCCACCTGCCATTGGAGCCGTATGTGTTCAGCACTATTCGCTACATAGCTCGCTCCTGCATTCATTTGCGCAACCAACTCAAGGAGGAGGAGGTGCTGCGAGCGGCGCCCTACAACCTCCTGTTAACCCTGATAGTTAATGTCTTTGGCCAGAACGATTTTAAGGAATATGTTTAAGAGAGGGTTTACTTGAAGAATAAAACAAAAACGGACTAATGGTTGCTAAATGAATAAGCCAAGACGCTATTATAGCCTTAATCTCATAGATTCTACTTGTTCGATTACCATATATGTACAATGAATAAATTTTCTAGTTTTATAACGAAAATAAAAGCACTAAATTTAATTTTATATTAGAACGGAAAGATACCCAAAATTATAAACATTGAGAAATGGTTGAAGATGGCCATAAACCTTGAGTATAAATTTTATAAATCTTAACATTTTCAAAACATTTAACAATATATATTTTTGGACCTCGTATTCCCCTTAAGGGGAGACTATACTTTATTTTTTAATGAAACAGTCTTATTAATAATTGGGAAACATGCGTCTGTAAGTTTGGCAGATGTCGCAGTTGCTCTGGTGCCCATCGACCACTTCGCTGCAGCTCGACAGGTGGCTGCACTGCGTCAGCGAGGAGCTCTGGCTGACACTACTCAGTTGAGTGCTCCCCGAACAAGTGGAAAGGCGTCGATGTGGAGGCTTTGCCTGATCAAAAGGCGCAGGATACTTCCAATTGGGACAACAGTTGGATTTCCGTCCGTGGCACACGGTTTGTTGTTTTCGCGGCTGCTCCATTTGACCCAAACACCTACTTTCCACATGGCGATTGGCGACTGGGACAGCAGTCTCATCCCGGAAACTGGAGCAACTGCAGCCCTTTCTGCGATCCTGCGTGCTGAGCTGGGCAGAGAGCTCCACCTTGGGAGCCAAGATGCCCGGAAAGGCAGGAGTGGCCTTCATCAACAGCTGGACATTGGAGCTGTGAGGGCAGCTTAGGCGCGGCACTGTCGGATGCATTACATCCGAGAGATTGCCAACAAAGTAAGCCAGTCGTCTCCCATTTTGCCAGAGCGTTATCTCAAGCTGCTCCGACCTCAGCAAGTCGTGCAACTCCTCCAGGCAGCCGACACTCTTAAAATATCCCTCCATGGTGAACTGATCGTGGCAAAGCATTGGGAAGCGTGGTTCCATGGCTCCAGTCCGGAAATAGTATCCCAACGTTTTGATGGTGGCCTCCAAATATCCGTGGGAACAAAGCCAAACGCCCGGGCAGGTAAGCTGAAAATTAAAAATTAAGAATTTTTAATAAAGGAATAATTATGCGAAGTTCCCTACAAACCGCATGGAGCTGCAAATTTAGTCTCACATAGAACCTTTTGTGGGACATCGTTTAAGAGGACTTTTTCTAGACTCCCAGGAAAAAAATTGGCGGTGTTGGGGGCTTTTTCGTTGTTTTGGAGCCATCGGTTGCCTGGGCAGCCGTTCAAACGCGACCTTGTATGGCGCCATTTAAAAAGCCAACACTTTTCTTGCCCCGCAGTCTTGCTCTTTTTGAGCGGATTTAAGCAGAGTTGTATATTTTAAAACATTGAATCTATTTTTTAACATTTAAGTTAAAAATTCCACATTTTAAAAGTTTCAATACCACATTTTTAAATAACCGCCAAATGGGTATTATTCAACACTTCTTTTAGCAACATTAGCCAACACTGACCCTCTAGACCGGCATTTCCACGTCAGGTTTATTATTGTTTTCGAATTAAGATTCTTGAAATTTGGAGATGCATCTCGAGAGCTTGGTGATACTACTTCTACCACTTCTCCAGCTCATCGCTGGAGATTCGCCAGAGGAGGAGCAAGGCGTTCGCTATGCCAACCGCTGCGAAGCCTGCAAAATTCTGGCAGCCGAATTGGAAGGTCGCCTTGGGGAAACCGGAAAGTCTCACGACGTTATTGAGACAGGCTACTCCGTGGACGATGTGCGGCCCAAGAAACGCACCGAGTACCGGAGGAGTGAGCTACGCCTGCTGGAGTCCCTGGAGAACGTGTGCGAGCGGGTTCTGGAGTACAATCTCCACAAGGAACGGACGGATAGCACGCGATTCGCCAAAGGAATGTCGCAGACCTTCCAAACGCTCCATGGACTGGTGGACAAGGGCGTGAAAGTCGACCTGGGCATTCCCTACGAGCTGTGGGACAAGCCTCCCGTGGAGGTTACCCAAATGAAGACCCAGTGCGAGAATATGCTGGAGGAGTACGAGGACACCATCAGCGATTGGTACTTCAAGCTGCAGGACAAGAAGTCCTTGCAGAAACATCTCTGTGAGGACCATGTCCTGAGACTGAAAGCGGAAAGAGAATGCCTCAAGGAGCAACTGCCGCCACCACAGGCCAAGAAACCTAAGAAGGATAAGCTCAAGGGCGACAAGGAGGAGCTCTGAAGCCTGGAAACTAAAGTCAACTAAGATTATCCCAAAAGTATAAAACTCATTTCCAAATTAAGGTCTCATTTTTGTAGAACAAAGCCTAAAGTTTTAACTAGTTTAAGGATACTCACTCTGTCTCCCGATTATTTGTAAGCCTTCCGCCTCGTCTGAACCCCGAAATGTTACTGTAAGTTCTCTACTATTGTTGGCTTATTGATTTGGCCACGAATTGGGGTCAACAATTAAAAGTTGACTGCCCGAACTGAGGTGGTGGGACATTACCTCCAACCTTCCTTGCCACACGCGTCAGATAGTTGCCTTAGTATTTACACAACATGGAGATTATACTGCATTTTTGGGCAGCCCTGGCTTGAAATCAATGTTTTCCTTATGAAAGTAATAGAATTTAATATTTTTGTGGTCTGTTTATAATAAATACGTTTCGTATATTTAAAAGTAAAAAATATTATAATCGTAAATGGATTATCCATCATTGAGTTTTCGTTTTGGAATCACTACTACAGGGTATCTATCCCAACCAAACGTTGGCTAGTTTTATAAATTTTATTATTGAACCAATTCGAGATGGTTGGTGGGGAAAACCCCCCCAAGCTTATAGCTTCATCACATCCCAGGGATCGTCCATGTAGTGCAATATGGCCTTCTTGTGCACCTTCTCACTGAAAACCTCTTGCAGCAGTCGCAGCACCCGATCCTCGATAAAGGCCACCTGATCCTGGGGGCAATAATCATCCTGAGCCGAATGGGCCATCGTTATGGCCACGGGAGGAACTGGCAGTCGTTCCAGAAATCTTTTGAAATTCGCAAAGTACGTCTCCAGTTCCTCGGCGGTGCTGATGTGATGGGGCAGTCCATTGTTGTCGGTGGTGCTGCCCGAGTCGAAGATCAAATGCCAGTCGATCTCATCGTCGGGATACTTTTCCTGCAGCGTCTCGGCCAGGTGGACAATCTTGGCATAGATCTCGGGGGTAATCACTGCCTCGTCGGGCTTTTCCAGCCCGTCAAAGTTTCGCTGGTCCTCCAGGTGCCAGAAAATTCGCTTCAGGGCATCCAGTTGGGTCTGCCGCCTGTCCGCCGTGGCCAAGTAGTCCTCGATGGAGGCAGTTCCTGCTTTCTTCACTACCTCCACGCTCTCGAAGTGGAAAATCTCCTTCAGCTGATTGTAGCAATCGGCATCTTTGTAGATTTCCAGGAACGGGTTGGATGTGCTGAAGAAATCCAAATCGATGTCCAGCACAAAGCCCTTGGCGTCCGTTTCCGTAAGGAACTCCTTGGGATCGAGATTTTCGTTGTCGGCATCGTGAACCTGCAGCTCCACGCTCTTGGGCTCCTGGAGGTCCTCGGTGGTGCAATAGTTGCCATCAGCTATGAAGTAGTCTAGCGGGCAATCCACACCGATTCGGTCCTCTTTGTGGCCAACTTTAAAGTCGTGGCGTCCAGTAGGCAGCTGCTGGCACCACGAGTTCTTCAGCCACACCACGCGACTGAAGTGGCCTGGAAAAATAATGAAGAATATGAATGCTGTGACTTCTGGAAAATTGGTTCTGGGCCTCTAGGTTACCTGCATAGAGGGTCGGCATGATCCAGTTCTCGATGCTCAGCTCGTTGAGCATGGCGTCCTTGTCGTAGGCCGAACTAGCGGGTATGTGCCTGGGTATGACCATATCCGGGTGGGAGTCGAAGTGCACCAGGGTGTTGCCCTCCAGTGGTAGATGCCTAGTTCCCAGGCATCGATAGATGAACTCCAAGACGTCGTTGTGATAGTCCACAATGAAGACGGGAATGCGCCTGAAGGTGCGCAGACTGTTTTGAGTGCTCTGCACCCGCTCCAAGGGTACTAATTGGGGGACACCATCCTCGTCCAAGCCGTCAGAGTCCTCATCGTCGTCGTCCTCATCTTCGCTCTCCTCATCCTCCAGATGCTCCTCGTCATTGTCGTCCTCTTCCTCCTGCTCAATGGCTGCCTCTACAGTCTTTTGTCTCTTTGTTGGCGGGGCCCCAACCTCCGTCTCCCCCTTCGACCCAACCACCCCACCACCCACCTTTGCCGCACTTTCGGGACTTTCACCTTGCGTTAACTTTTTCAAAGCTGCCGCCGCACTCTCCTTGTCCAGCGCATCCGATTCCATGGGCTTTCGGGGTTTCTGTTAAACAGCACTGGGAAGTTTTGAGTATATCTTTTCTATTTCTTGCACAGTAAGCAGACTTAATTTCTTTTGTATTTAATTTTTGGGAAGTCTTTGACCTTATCAGCTGTTTAGTGGCGGCACATTTCCAACACTATTACCATGTCCAGTGTTTATCAAGCATGTCTTTTTTCGATAATTTGTGCAACACTGATAACATTATTTATCGAATAACGAGAAACCGTTAGGTTCTTAAATACAAGAGCTCATTGCTGTGAAAAGATACACTTAATATACTAATGAATGAAATTTAAATATTTTCATGTTTAATTGTAAAGATTAAACAGACTTTTATGAATTTAAGAAGTAACTAAATATTAAAAAAAAAACACGCATATCATAAAATAATTTATATGGGTTATTACCCTATAAAGTTCAATTTATTTTCAAATGTTCTACTTTGCTATTAAATATATTTTTAAGGGAAAGAAAAATTTGTCTAACATAATTTTATTGACTTAGTCTAATATTTAGTCTTATTTAATAAATCTACATGTTAAAACCAGGTTATTCTTTAATAAAAAATATAAAAATCCACCCAAATCTTAGAATATATCGAACCAAAGTAACATATCCATTATTTTAAACTTCAAATAAATAAAAATATAAAAAATAGGAGGTAAGATTCGCTCTGTGAATGGCAATTCATTAATTAAACAACACTTTATTACACTCGGCCCACACGCGGACACTTTACAATCCGCAATCCGTACTTATGTATGCGCCCCCCTGCCCTCCCAAAAACCGCCCACATTTCAAGGTTGCTTCACATTTGGAGACTTGCCATCGAATCAATATTCCGTATGTATCTGTATCTGAATCAGAATCTGAGGCTGATGCTGAAGCTGGGGCTGAATCTCTTGGCTGCCAGCTCTCGACCATTTGGCGTAATGCGATTGCTGTTGAGAGGGCCAAGGAGAGGGCCGAAACGTTAGCTTTCAGCCCGCCCAAGCTTTTGGCGCTCCGCCCACGCGTGCCCGTAAAAAAGCTTTTCATTCATAAGTTGTTATTTTATTTATTCAGCTTTAGTTGTTGTTTTTTTTTTTTTTTTTTTTTTTTGCCTCTTACTGGACGCCCACACGGCTGATTGGAATGCGTAAAATGTACACGAGGAGTGTCTGTCAGTGTGAGTGTATCTGTGAGAGCGTGTGTATCTGCGAGCTATGTATCTGTATCTTTCCCTTTTTGCAGCTGGTGGAAATGAATGGCGGCCTGCTGGTCTGGAAAAACGCCAACAGCTCTGCCGACGCCAACGGCTCTGCCCGGACGTGGGTGTGCAATATTTCCGCCGTCGAGCGTTATCAAAAATATAACTGTATATAGACATTTGTGGGTGTCTTTATATATATACATACACTTTTCTCCAACAGCACTCTTCTTTTATTTCCATTAATTTTTTTTCTTTTTTTGGCAAACTTTTTTTTTGCGTGGGCTGTGACACCCTCAAAAGGCGTGCCCCCAATGCCCCAATGCCATGTTGTGGCAAATTAGAGAAAGGTTGAAAAAAAATAGAATGAAAAATGAAAGAAAAAAATATATATAGAGTAGTTCTTAAGAGAGATCTTATATTTCAATGATAGTAGTTAATTTTTAAAATATAACTGCCATTTTCCTAAATTATTTCATAAACTTTCCCTCCTCTTAAAAAGCCCAGAATTACTTGACTTCATGCCATCTCATTGAAAACCCCAGAAAACTAGAGGTCAGAGGGGAATACTCGAAGAAATCGCGCCCGAATAGCATAACGGAAGTGCCAACTTTAAGATCATCGCCCCTTTAACTTGTCATTTGATTGAATCAATTGGCTGCAATTTCGCTTTTCATTTTTGTTCTTGTATCAATTACAGCACTGGCTCCACGCCTTCTCTAGCTGTCTCACCCAATTCCCGCAATTAATCTGCCTCCAGCTTGACCCCGGAGGTCAAACACTGCGTCGCATTAACCTTCGTTAGCCCCTCCGCCGATTCAATTGAACCGAAGGATGATGATGGCGAAATGAAAACCGAAGGAAGTGGCAAGCTGGCAGATATTTCTGCGCTCGAGTGCTCTAGTTTAAAAATACCATCTCGTAAAGTCAACACCCAAAAAAAAAAAATTAAAAAAAAGGTAAAGACAAACACGAGGGTTGCAAGAAAAAGTTAAAAATATAACCATTACACTGAAGAGTTTATAAATCCCTTTAATAAATATATTTTTCTTCAAGATAAAAAAAAACAAAAAAATAATTCTTTGATAATTTCCTCCCCAAGAAACAATATTAAAATAAACCAAAATATAAATATTATTATGCTGATTCATTGTAAAGTCATCATATATGACTAAACAATTAGTGTTATTTATTATGGCTTTGAATTTTTCAAAATTCTGCTCTTAAAATGGTTTCAAAAAAATACAAACATCTATAAATACAATCATATAATATGCTGACTAATTCACCAAACTGCCCCCCAAATGACGTCAAAAGGATTTTGATTTTGGCGTAGGTGTTCTTCTTCTACCTCCTTTCCTTCAAAGTCCTGCAATCTGTTTTATTTTATTTTCCCTCTCGAGCCGAGCCGAGCACGTGGAGGAGCTGGCTGCTGTTTAAGCCACCGTGAGCTGAATGGGCCAAGAACGAAATGAGTCAGTGGGAACGGGTGTACCCATTTGGGTTTGAATGGCTGTTGAACCAACGTCATTCGAATTTCAATTCGCTGAATAGCCGGGCCATGCCAGACCAGGCCAGGCCAGGCCAGTCAGTCATTTGGCCAGGTCGCAGTTTGTTTTATTTCAATCGCAAGTTTTGTTCGCGTGGGCGCCCAAAGCCAAATGATTGTTTCGCATCTGCCGTCGCCTCCAGATCCCCTTTTTCCATACAATCGATGACTGGAACAGTGATGGCTACTACAGCTATTTTTTATATGCTTTTAGATCTTAAGAATTCAATAGGAAAGTTCTAAACAATTGGAGTATGATTATATTACTCATACGCCTAGTTGGTATGAAATATAAAACTTATGTAATTCTTCTTAAAAGAACAAGAATTGAATTCCAGAGTTTCTAAATTTTTATTCAAAATATTACTCATTTGCCCTGTTTTCCAAATTCATTACACAATAATTCACATGCTTTTAGATCCCGGCTAAAGTTATAAACAATTCGACCATGATTATATTACTCATACGCCTAGTTGGTATGAAAAATAAAACCCCTAGATGGGTTTATTTTTTTACTCAAGTAATTCTTCTTAAAAGAACGAGAATTAAATTCAATTTGGGTTAATTTTCTTATATTTTATGTCGAGTTTCTTGATTTTTATTTCAAAATATTACTCATCCGCCTTGTTTCCTTAATACATTTGGGTTAATTTTCTTATATTTTATGTCGAGTTTCTTGATTTTTATTCAAAATATTACTCATCAGCCCTGTTTCCTAAATACATTATACAATAATTCACATTTGTTTTAAAACTTGATAAATATTATACTTTATTCTGATTGCGGTTATTCTAAAGGCCTTAAAAATTTGAAGTAAATTCATCATACGCCTGGTATGCCAGAAACATCCAATCATTCACATGAACTGCTCCAAATTAATCATACGCCATGTATGACAAAACAAAACTCGCAGATAAAAATTATAATTTAATTCTCTTTAAAAAGCTAAAAATGTTAAGATAATTTAATTCTTTAGCTATATTGCTATTATGGCATCACTTGCCTGGAACCAACGTCATCAAGGTGTTTCCAACTTGTAAGAAATGAAATTGAAAAGTCTCCGGGAATATCTGGACGTCAAAATCGTGTCGATTCTTGAGTCTCGAGACCCGTGGCGCCCACCGACTTCCGCTGCTGATCGGGTGATTCAGAGAAATCTTTCGGAGCGGAACTCTGGAGGCTGGACAGCACACCACTGTGGGCTGAGAGAGATACCACATTCACGAGCAAGTGTGTGGATGTCGGATCAGTCGAAACGGAAATACGAGAGCCAGATAATCACAAATGCCAATTCTTAATCCCATTCGAGTTGTTTTAGGTCAGTAAAGCCGATTGGAAAACTAGTGTGGGAGAATACGCAGATTCTTCTAAAGAACTGGATCTAAAAAAACATAAATCTTAGGATTTCAAGAAAAGTGTGTGAGGAGTCGTTGGAAAGAAAAGAATGGCGCACAACCCACTCATGATATTAAACGAGAATCGATAATATATGGTGGACATTTGCCTTTCATGATGATCTGTGTGTTTTCCACCATTCCGAGAACGAATCGTTTCAAATCGGAAATAAATGTTTATATAGTATGTGTTATATCTAAAGAGTTGAAAGGCGTCATCGTGCCAATATTGATTGGACGTTTTCTTTGATAATCAAAGCCAATGTCTCAGTATTTCATTCAATTTTTTTTCTCTTTTTTAATGAAAGTTTTGTTTTGTGGTTGATAAGACAAATATTTGATATATAGTACATATATTCGAGTGATTCATAAGGTTATTTTTATTTTAAAAAAAATGCTCCCGATGGGTATTCCCTTAATCTTGAATTCGAACTTGAGCCATCGAAAAAATAATGAAATGACCTTGCTGTAGACACTCGAAGAAAGTAACTATGTTTTCTCCTAAAAGAGATAAGTATATTTTTTCAGTAAAATTCTTGCTATTCTGCTTTTTAGCTTCAGACTGAAGTTGGCGTCCCACGCATCAGGGTCGGCAGCGAAGCAAAGTCCTGGGGAATGCCACTCGTAACCTTGGCCAGAGCTGAAAGTGGCAATGCCAACACAGAGAGAAATATTTATATTTATCTAAATATATAATTACATAATATACATAAGATTTGAAGTGTTTATTAAGCCCCATCTCCATATCCAGTTATATCCCTTAAAAGTTCTTTATTTTGAGGTCCTAGTTTCTTCCAGTGACTGTGCGTGGGTTGAGCATAGATTTCGTGTTACTTTTCCATCCTCCTCCTCCTCCCCGTTTGGCTGCTTCTTCTCCTCTTTCTTCCTCCTTTCATTTTTGCTGACTTGACTACGTGGGACTTTCATTCATGAAAATTTTCGTCGATTCGCGTATGTATACGTATCCTGTATATAACGGCACGTTGGACGGGCTTTTACCTAACTGTATATAGAATTTGTATATATGTAGAATGCTCTGCCGACGCAGGCGCAGTGGGGCAGAACTTTGTTGTTTGTTTTGTGGCCAGTGGAGAAATTTTTGCACGCGCCGCACATCCTTGAATTTGTCCTTCCATGCTTGATTTTAGCTTGTGCCTGTGTGTATATGTATGTGTAAATATCAGGGTCATGGTTATAAAATTAAACATTTCGTCGAGTCTCCAAAATAACGGGAGCTCAAGGGAGCTTTCTGAGCCGAGCCCGAGCACTTCATTGATGATTCTTCGGCCGCCCACCTGCCTTTCTTCTCATTTTTCGTCGTCGTACCACATTTTTTTGGAGTTGGCTCCAAAACTCCATTAACTTTTTGCACTGCCAGTACCAGTGCTCCCACGAAAGAGAGTAATCAGTGGCAGTGGCAGGGGGGAGGTGGGTGGAAGTGGAGAGCTGGTGTATCTAGCGAATTCAATGAATCAACGCTTTACTTGCCCCACGCACACACTGCCGCAAAAATATCAATGAACTTTACACAAAACTTTTGTTGGCGTGTGCTGCTGCTTGGGGCCCGAGAGCGGGAGAGCTCCAAAGTAAAGTGAATGGAGAATGGAGAGAACACGGTGCGATATCTTCAAATCCATGAAATACAAAAGTATCTCAAAGTAACAGATTTTCTGATAAAAAAAAAATTATTTTATTTTTAAATTTAAAAACACTTTTATTAGAGCATAAACTAGTTTATTAAAAAAAAAAAGTATGTTAGGTTACGTTATGAATTTTTCTTCAGTGCACTGGCGAGTTGGAGCATGTTGCAGTTGTGCCAGACAGTGACGGAATGTCGGACCTCTCGTTCTAGCACAGTGCAACATGTCGGATGGAGCGAGAGGTGAATAGGAGATTCCATAGGCGCTCTCGCTCTTTGTCGGGCCGAACATGATCGAAACACTCGAAGAAAATTTGTATAATCGTGCAATATTCGTTCCATTTCTACCACCGATTCTCAATCGTAAAATTTTCGTCGGACGCGACGGAACGAAACGCGCTTGTTTCGCCCAGGCAGGTTTTTTTCGTTGTTGTTTTTGCTGGTTTTGTGAAGCGGTTGGCCACTCACGCACACCTTCACACGAAAAAAAATACAAAATACAAAACACAGGCGCACACCTACACGATACATACACACGGTTGTGATTTGGCGGGCAGTTGTGTGCGTGTGTACAACAAAAAGTAAACGAAATTCGGAGTGCAAAGAAACATAAAACAAAATATAGTCGAAAAATCGAGAAACCAAAACAAGTGTTTAAGTCCTTAATTTAAATTTAAAAAAAAAAATAGAAGAAGAAGAGCAAGTGATGAACGCTTTTTGATTTCAAAGATTTCAAGATTTTTCGTGTCCGTGCGTGTGCAGCAACAAACACCAACACATACATACACATACATACATATACAAAGAAGGCGAAGAAAGAAGAAGCGAAGAAGCAGAAAGAAGTAGAAAAAATGTGCGGCAGTCCAAAGCAGATGATGTAAACTTTGTTGTAACCAAAAAAAAAAAGAAAAATAACAAGTCCAAGAAGCAGGAATCACAAGCGAAGAAGTGGAAAGAAGAAAAGAAGGAAAATCTGAAAAAGTTTTGGAAAAGCCATCTCGAGAATGATGCCCGAGACCGAGCAGGAGAGCTACAACAAGGAGTGGCTGCAATCGCAGCTGAGATCCCTCGACGCCAAGGAGCTAATCCTCTTGGATTGTCGCGGCTCGCAGGAGTACAGCGAGTCCCATATCCGTGGCGCCGTCAATCTCTGCATTCCCAGCATAGTCCTCCGACGACTGGCGGCCGGAAAAATCGATCTGGCCTCCACGATCAAGTCGCCGGAGCTGAAGGAGCGCATCCAGACGGACTATAAGCTCTGCCTCTTCATCCTCTACAACGGCGAGGGCGTGGCTCGGACTTGGGTTAGTCCGGACATGGCGGGTGCGGGAACCATTGCCGTGGCCGTCGACTCCATCATCAGTATCCTGCATCGCCGCCTCAAACAGGACGGATGTCGTGTGGTTGCCCTGCAAGGTGAGTCATCCCAAGAGGAATTCTTAGTGGGTTTGTTTACACCAAGCCGATACCAAGTATTGGACATTTGTGCCTTGTAATGGTATCACATTCTCCAAATACCTGACACTGGCCATCACTCACCGCCGCACATTCCAATTCCTAGGCCTAACAAAATCATAATTTATTTATACTTCCCCCAATGTTGTTTCCCCCAAGAAAGCAAAACAAAACAAAACAAATCCCAAAGAATATTATTAGAAAGCCAAGAAATCACTGCCTGGCCATAAATAAACATTTGCGTGGATTTATTTTTATTTATTTTTTTTTTTTTTTGCGGAACGGAACCGAGAAATGCAAAAAATGTCTAGCTATGAAGGATGTAATCCGTAGTGCTGATAAGTCCCAGAGCCAGATTAGATTTTTATATAAAAGTCTATAATGAACTATATATGTATGTATGTACCTATTACCGGCGTCTGGTTTTTAAAATAGAATTAACCTCAATGAACTTGCATTAAATAGTATTATTTATTCAAAGGAAAATAAATAATTAAAAAATTATTCAAAAACATGAATGTATTGTACGCCATATTTAAGTACTTGTATGCCTCTGCTTGATCGCCCCATATCAATATAAAGGCCATTTAAATAATAAATGTGTGGAATTTTACAAAAAATCACATTTTTGGGGATTAAGGAAGTCGTTAATAAATACGAGTCGATGTCGGAGCAGGTTTCGAGGTCTTCTCACAGCTATTATTCCCATAGAAATGTCACAATTGCTTTTAAAATACATACAAATATATGCATACATAATACATAAAAGCCACCTTATATACATAATTATCTGATTTTTATTTTTATTTTTATCACTTAAATTTCCGTTCCCTTACAAGCTGAACAGTATTGGGATAAACCTCCCAAAAAGCTAATATCAAAAATTGACATTAGAAACAACTAATGGATATATCTATAACCCCTCGATAAATTAAGCTGAATCTTCTTACATCATATTATTTCATTATTTATTAGTATTATATATGATTTTCCGCTCGGTGTAGTTTAAACTTTGCCTTTGTTTACCGATTTCATTTGCTAAGAATAATAGAACTTGAATGCCGACACAAAATTAGCATAACATAAGGTGGCTTCTCCAGCAACAACAGTGACGTCAAGCAAATAATGGGAGAGAGACGATAGGGAAGATAGGCTCATCCTGTGAGGACCTATGTATGTATCTACCTGTGCCTCAGGTAATTAGGAGAATTGGTCCCCGACACAATTTTATGACCGGCAATACCAGGGAAACCGGGAACCTCTTGACATTCGCCAGGGAAAGAGAGAGGAAGGGAGGGTGAGAGGGGAGGGGTAGCGTGAAAATCCAGTGTCACCTTTTAAAGGATTTCATTGTTTTCTTTTTTTTTTCCGACCTGCTGACCTCCATTGTTCTATAAGTTTTTCTTAATGATCTCGAAATGGTAAATGAATTTCGTGAATTTCCAGCTCATGAAAATATTTTGAATGGAATTTTTGAATTTTATGGACTGTGCCATTTCCAAGGACTCTAATAAATGGCCAGTTTGACGAAAATTTCTAAAATTATACCGATTATTGCATTTCCCAGAAACTCGATTATTTTTCATAATTTTTTTTTGGGAGAATGGTTGGGGCTTTTGGCTTATCTTATCATATCACTTGAGGGCTTATGGGTTATTTGGGGGGACTGGGTGGTAATGCAGAGAAAGCTCTGGAGGAATGGATATTGGATATAGTTCGAGATTAGAACTTTTCGCAGGAAGTTCGGGCCGGAAGTACTTTACCCAATAGATTCCCAACCATCACTATGGGTCTTTATGTGCCAACTCCTAATGGGCACTTTGTCTAATCCCCACCAGAACCAACAAGTAATCAGCTTAAGCTGGCCGGAGCCAACTTGGCCAAGACCACTGTTTACCAATCCCTTTTTGTAGCATAAAGTTTTTCCCCTCCCCCACCCCCCCTCTCTTGGCCGCTAATTAACCTTGAAATTCAATCAAGTCCCGGGCAATTATGCGGTCTTTGTCAGAGGAGGCTCCTTTTCAGGTTCCAGGATCCTGGACGACAAGTCCCAGCAGGGCGGCATGGAATAAAATGCATAATGCATCAGATTCAGAGCTTCTGGTTGGCCTGTCGAGTTCAGTTTTAATTAAATTCCACTTTGTATGCATTTCTCGGAATTAAAACAATTAAGATGGGGCCAATTGGGGCAGCAACTATATAGGAAATGACACTAAATGGCATTACCCATATGAACAGTAAGGACTAAGGAATATATAATTATGGAATATTAAATAAATTAAATAAAATTAGGAACTACTTAAGAAACTTGTACTTAAAATCTCTAAAATATTTTAAAAAATTTTAATACTTTTTTAAAGCTTTAGCTTTGTATATTATATTGTGGGATGATAACTGCAGTTACTTATTTTTGTACCGTAAACTAAGCATTTCCGTTGTCAGAATTTAATTCAATTAGATTTAGCCGAGTTTCAAACCCACACAGCTCATGCTCATGCTCTTTCTCTCGCCGGGAGAGAGAGCGCCAAAGATCTCGTGGAGAAGATGCGCAAGATGATCGGGGAGTGTCGTGTCTCGTCTGCTTTATTTTCTGTTTTCTGTTTTACTATATTTTCGTATTTTTATGGCCAGGCGGATACAAAGCTCCGCTCTGTTGGCAGCCGACCCTTTTATAGAAATTGAACTCGAGCTGCTGATGCTGCTGCTGCGCATGCGCCATAAAAAACAACTTCAAGTCGAGCCGCCTGCATTTCCACTGACTTTTCCCAACTGGCTTTTCTATCTCTCTGCCCCATTCCGAATCGGAGAGTGGTTTACCTCATTTTGCTGTTGTTGTATTTTCTTTAACGAGTTTGTTGTTGTTGGAGGTTTTTGTTTTGGATTTAAGCCTCATACGGGTTGCTTTGATTTGGTTTTTGGGCCCCGGCGGTTTTTTTTAAATGATTTTCCAACAGCAAAGTTTCTCCCCAACAATTCAATATTATTATTATTTTATATTATTGTTTCTTGCTATCCATGCTCCACTGTCGTAAGACGAAGAATTCAAAAAAAAAAAAGAAACATGTGGCAAAATCCCAAGGCCAACGAAATGGACTGCCTCTCATTACGATTTCATGATAATTCATCACAACGACGGTGGGCTCCCACCAGACCCCATTTGGTATTCGCCCCCTTCCAATTTCCCATGGTATGATCCTCCTCCTGCCCACCACTCCGCTCTCCGCTTTTCCAACCAGCCAACTCAGCCAACTGGTCTGCCTTCACCGAAAAAACATCGGCCATAACAGTAAAGCATCTGAGAGGCTGAGACAGTTGGTTCGGTTGGCCCTCCTACGTGCCAAAAAGCCGTTGGGCTAAATTTGTTTGCCAATACAGTGGGTCGCAACAGGTCATGGATAGACAAATTAATATTTTTAATTTTTTGTATAAAAAGGTTAAGCTTTTTGCTTAGATAGATTAAAAATAAAATATTTAAAAAATTTTAAATCAATATTTTATCTGTTCATCCCACTGTTCTTAAGGGGGGAGTTCATTTCGTTGTTGTTTTTGTCGCATGCCCACATGCAAAGTGCATCGAAAGACAGGCGGACATCTTTTCAATTGGAGTTGGCGTCAGCATCTTGTATTTGCAAGTGCGAGCGAAAGGGAAGCCACGTGGAGTTTGGAGCAGAGCTCCAATGAGCAAGCAGGACGGCAATACAATTTGACAAACTGGACGTGAGTCGGTCGATCTCTTTTGATTGTTGCTGTTGTTGTCTTAACGGCTTCTAGTGGATATGGATACGGATTTGGGTCAGCAATTGTGTGGGCAGTAATTGTAATTAAGCGCTGAGAGCGGACAACTAAATAACTAACGGTGAGGCCCACATGAAAGAATTGCTCTCGGATGTTGTGCAAATATTTGCAATAACAGTACAGTAATCTCTCTTTGTTTTCAACTAAAAATCACATAAAATAGTGTAATTCCCAAACAATCAATGGCAGCGGCGACAAAGCAACATTGTACAACAAAGACTTCCGGTCGAACTTGTGCGGGCGTGTTCTCTGTTTCTCCTTCTCCCACTCCCCCACCTCTTTGTGGGGCTTGCATACCTCAACGTCCAGCGGAAGTTTCCAGGGCGCATATAACATAAACAGACGGAGAGAAGGAACATAAAATCAACGGCGCATTGCAAATGAAGGAATGCGGTGGTGGAGACTTGGATACCCAAGTGTGAAGGAGTAGGAGGAGGATGATAAAGAGAAGACTCGCTCGCTTCCCCTTCATTCACATCTTTTTTTTTGTATTCGCCTTGGCGGGGGACGACGCGTAAATTGTTATATTCTTGGAATTAGCAAACAGAAGCGGCAGAAGCAACAACTACAACAAGCCAAGACCAGCCAATCGTTTGTCTGTCTCGCAAAAAAAAACAAAATAAGGAAGAAAAAGAAAAGCTAAACATGAAATGGAGCTAAAAGTTGTTGCCGATGCGCTTGCATGCATAAATCTAAAGTAATAGCAACAAAAAAGGGAAAAAGGCAAAAACAAACAAGGGGCACAAGAAGTAGAATAATAAGCAGCAGAAGCAACAGCATGAACATGAACGCATTTCATCAAAGGCCGGGGGGTGGCTGGGGGAGGCTGGAGACTTTATGTGTGGTTCGTGTCTGTGCTTATGCACTGAACCAATAACTGAGATGGGGGAGGAAGAAATACCACTGCACTGGAAAATATTTTTTCTAAGAAAGAAGAAACAAGCTTAAGCATGTTATTTCCCGAATTGAAATTTGTGCCTGGAGAAGGCAGAAGAGCTTTCATTTTCATTTGCAGATGGGCTGTGCTGGCAGCCTCATCCAATTGGGAATACAGTAGAAACCCCATAAGAGAAACCATCCAGAAGGGGACTACAATAGAAGTATCTTCCATGTGAAAAATCGTCCTGAAACTTAGTTATTGTCTTTATTACGAAAGATACTAAGTTTAAAGAAGATTTCCTTGTAACCAAGTTCCACTGTAGTACCATTTTTCCATCTGGTGCATATGCAATATTTATAAAATGCCTGCCACCCCACTTCTGCCCCCCTTTCATGCTCTTTTTGGCGCTTTCAGCATTTCAATTACGAACGAAATTCAAGGCACGTTGTTGGGATACGAATCGGAATCGGGATTGGGATTGGGACTCCGATAAAATACTCTCTTCTTCCCAGAGGCTATATAGTATTTTTAAAATATTTTCATCTTAAAGCTTTTTTTTCTAAAGAAAATTGCTCTTTCCTACTGCACTTGTTGCATCTCCCCGTGGCATCAACTAATCCCCCCCTGCAATTACGAAAAGCATTGGAACCCAAAGAGGAAGCAAGCGGCAACAGGAAGCTGCACATTAAACTTGACCCCATTTTGTAAAGCTTCGCCCCAAAACCGAAAACCCAAAACCAACACAAACTCAACTCGCCCACGCTGGGAATACTATATGGATGGATGTATATACATATATATATACATATGTACATATATTTGGTTACAAAGCTCGTGGCTCACTTCAATTATCCGGGATTGGTTCGTATTCCCTATGCAGCGTTGCCGAATTTCGATTCTGAGTGGCATTTTGAAGCAAAACAGCGGAATATAATTAATTAATAATGCGGCATCCACAGAAGCCCGCGGCAAGCACAGACACAAGCCCCCAAAAAAAAAGGATCTGTGGCAGGGTCGCGAACGGCACTGAGAGAAATCTATAAAACTTAAATAAATTATAAATAAAATAAGTTAAATGTTAAAATTAGTAGTCTTTAAACTTTGTAATTCTATAAGAATTTTTATTGTTTAAATTTTGTCCTTAATTTTGTATACTTTTTTTTTTAAAAAGAGTCTCTTTCTGTTATGTAATACAGAACCTTCTATTTTTAGCTCCCAGCTCCCCAACGGGAAGAAGCATTTTCGGGCCAGGCCTAGACCAAAATTAGGTTTTTGCTTATTTACATTTTGATTGATTGGCTTACGCAATTTGACATTTTGCCAGAGACCGGAGCATAGATGCCAAAGGTAATCCCCCCACCGCCTATTAAGAGGTCATTAGATGGGTCGCCTGCCAGCTGGTGGGGAAAATTATACAAGTGGAAGTTAATAAAGGTATGCGTGGGGATCTGGGGAGCATGGCATAAGCGCTTCTTCGACAAACAGTTTAGCGGTCGAGTTTAATTGACAAGAGAAGCTCCAACAAAGTAATAGAAATAATATATTTAGTCTTCAAATATTCCCATAACCATGTTCTGCCATGCAAACTTCTCTCTAGTTGGGGGTATTATTATTATAGTCACTCGATTTGGAGCTTCCCACATGTCTCATTACTTTGCACAGCGATGTAGAACGCCCCGCCTGACTAACTAACTAACTGACTTACTTAACTATTCGCACTGAATGGGCCTTCCACTCACTAACTGATTAGCTGAGCCACTGATGCGCTGACTAAGCTCTGCATCTCGTGCTGGAGCTGGAAACCCACTCTCCTGTGGCTCTGGCAATGCGGAAGTGCCAACAATGACTGCCAAAGTAGCTCAAAGCAATACTATTTTGTGTCGCACGTCCGTTGGCAGGCACTGAGAGAAATTCATTACATAATTTTAATGTAAAAATACCCGGTACTTTCGTAGATAAATACATTTTTTTTTGCATACTTCTGGGTGCTTCAGAGCAAGCTACTTAGTACAGATAGAAGGGATGGAGATTAAAAAAATCTATAACTTATCTAAAAGTCTCGCCGATTTGGCTGAATTTTGTTTTTTAAAAAAGTATATTTTTATTAACTACAAGTGCCGGGTATATTATTCAATTATTATTAGGTAAAATTACTAAAATTAAGAAAGGTAACTAAGAAAGGTATGTTACTAAAAAACTAAAAAAAGTATGTTAGTTTCTTTCTCAATAAACTAGAAAATTTTTTTAAATAAAAGTTAAGGTTTAAAAAAGGGGTTAATTAAGGTTTAAACAATAGATTCTTAAGATAAAATATTACTTTTAGGTACTTGGGAGCAAGGCTTTAAAAGGAAGAAAGGCTTTTTAAAATTTTTAAAATAGTATTTTAAGAAAAAGTCTATAGCTTCTCTAAAGGTCGTCCGATTAGGGAGAATTTTCCTTTTTTAAGTCTCCGAGTACCGGATATAATATTTATTATTTCTTAGAATATATAAACAGAGCATGTTATGAAAAGAACCATCTTAGATAAACCATCTTACTGGTTTATTATTTTTCATTTCTAACCTTTCTTTCTCAATAAATTTTATAGAATGAAGATTCTTAAGATAAAATATTGTTGCATACATTTAGGTACTTGGGTGCCAGGCAACAGGGAAGCCAGGGAAACAAGCCTTTAGAAAATCGTAATATATAGTCTATAACTCCTCAGAATATCGTCCTATTTCGTCTGAATTTTCTAGCCTTTTTTCTAAAACTATATTTGTATAAACTACGAGTACTGTAATGGATTATAATTCCTCAATGAACTTTAAAAAGATGCCTATACTTGAAGTATAAAATATGGTGCTTAGGAGCAAGCCACTGAAGCAAGCCTGTAGGCTTAACTTATCCAAAAATCACTATTTTACTATATATTTTTTATATTATATACTATTATCTAAAATAATAGATTTTGGGTACTTGAAAGCAAGCCTTAAAAAAATACTGTAGGAAGTCTCAAAAACTATCCATAACTCTTTTAAGAATCACCCGATTTTAATAAATTTTGTTTTCAAAACTGACTTTATTTCGGCCAGTGGCCCCACACATCCCACTCGAGTAGCCCCACTTCAATTGCAGTAAATTGAGTCGAAATACAAAAAAAAAAGAAGGAAAACTTAATTGAATGCATGAATGAATGAAATGGAATGAAAATGGACTTTAACTACTTTTAGCTCAAAGGGGGGGTATCAATCCACTATCCACATACATATATAGCTCATTTTTCATGCAAATATGTATGTTGTTGTTGTTGTTGTTATTATAATACTGTGGGGCTTGTTGAGCAAATAGTTGCGTGCCGAGCTGCCACTTTACTTTTTTTTATTTTTTCGCTAGGGTGGTGCCTGTTTTTTTTTGCTTTCTTCATTGTGACTATGGCTGAGTTCATTCATAAAAGCAATTTCGGCTCCCCCAGTCGTCGTCGTTGGCTTATGTAAAGGAAAACTCTTTCACTTTTCCACCCACACAGGCTCGCACATACATAGGTATACCTACATATACATATGTACATATATCTACATATATACATATATTTTTGTGTATCAGGTGCAGCAGCATGGCAGCATGGTTCGTGTCTCAACTAAACATACATATTTATTTTTTTAAGAGGTCTGCCTTCGGGTTTTTTATTTTATTTTTTATGTGGGCGAGGCATTTATTTAGAATTTTGTGATGTTTGTTGCAGTTGTTACGTTCATTTTTGGTTTTATGGCTGTGGGCGGGGGACTTATTTTAGAGGTGAGTGTGGGCGACTCTTACAGCAGCAAAAAAATAAATTTAAAAAAAGTAACATTAACCTGAAACTGAACTGTGTTTTGAGCCAGGTACAGTGAAACTTGCCTAGTCGTTTTTTATTTTAAATTCAAAATTAGTCCAAAGTCTAAATAGATAGTCAAGTGCCTAAATACTTAATTAATTCTTAGCCATGAGTAGCCACATATTATGGCCATGACTCACTCCATAACTAATTCTAAAAGCTTTAAAAAAAATGCAAATAATTTTTGGTTATCTATCAATCAAAATCCAGTGTCGAACTCTATGATTGATAGCCCGGGGGCGACCCTTTCTTTAAATTTTCAACGCTTTCTCGGAATTCTAAATGTCAGGCCGGGCTTCAGCTCTCTTATCCGGTAGTATCCGGTTCTACATGTCCCTGGACTTTGGAGAAGGGCATTTCAAGTGCAACAGCACCTCTGCATATTTCGCAAGAGTCTCTCATCAATCAATCATGCTGTAATCAATCAACTTCCGTTCTCCTCTCCGGGATAGTTAAAATGTCAACGCCACTCTACTCGGCTGATTAAGAAATTATTTGGAATGTCGGGAAAATGCAGTGCTTGGGAAATGACATTTCCTTCTACGAAATGAGAACAGACGGAAGTGGGAGGAGGCTATTTTTCAACATTTTCCAGTGCATTTTCCTGAAGAAAATTATGCACTGAAATTTAAATATATTTAATTTTATTTTTTTTCTCAGTGATAGGCATTTAAAAAATACGCCTTCCCCAAAATGTAAACAAAATTGGGGCCACAATGGGTTGGGGGTGAGACACAACGCACCCATATGCCTCTACACCCACATGGGCGGGGTGGCAGATACTAAACGATGCTCTATATGCATATGGGAGCTAATGGATATGATTCCCCCAAATGTGCTGTGTTGTATTTTACGACTCTTCCTCGTTCCAGTTGAAATCGACAGACTGACTCATTGACAAATAGCATTGAACTGGCGATGTCGTTGTCTCGTGGTCTGTTTTTTCATTCATGCCCACCCAACCAGCCCCGACACCGACACCGACACCTCCTCACAACTGCACACACATGCGTGCTTAAATATATATACTATGTACATATATATAGAGAGGGGCTATGGGGGTATATATTTATAGTATCCGAGTATCTGGCATTGTGCAACGACCGGCTGAATGCATTTGCCAGACCACAGAGCAGTGTTCCACGGTGCGTATGCGTAATATCGATTTTTCAAAACTTGCAGCATACAACGTTTAAACTTTAAAGGTTCGAATTCGATTTGAAATTTCTTGGAAATATCTTCCAAACTATAAACAATTGAATTAAAAATAGATACGAGAATAGAGGCATGTTTGGATGCATGCATGTGTTGAGCTTCCGGTTTGGTTCCGAAATGGAATCCATCAATGGACTAAACGGACGTACGTGTACTGGGCTTTTTGGAGGGGATCCAGGGTCTGATGTGTTCCACTTAAGGGATCTGCGTCATTTCGAACCGCAAATGAATTAACAAGCCCAGGCCAGGCACAGAATGGCAAACCATATAAGGGCAAACCCAGCCCCCTTCACCCCCTCGAAAAAACACTTCTCTAACTGTTTTTTATGCGGAAAAATAGAAAAAAAAAATAAATATTCGCCTACGTCATATCCGTTAAAAAAGGTATTGGTAAAGGGGGGAACTGAAGTGGTACCTGTGAATGAATAGCACTGTGCCTGTATCTGTATCTGTATGACTGAGTATCTGTGAGCTTGTTTGTATCTGCGGCAGTGTAGAAACCCAGTGAAGTGAGCTAAAAGTTATTTAACTCACGTTTTGTCTTCTCTTTGTCGCTGCTGTTGTTATTTTTTTTTTATTATTTACTCACAGAGATAAACAAAAAACGAAGCACAAGCCAGATAAGCACAGAAAATAGAAAAAAATACATAAAAAAAACCTAGAATATACTATAATTAAAAGCAAACAAAACAAATAACTAATGCATGAATGAGAGTTGTTTTTAAAAAATATATATATGTATTATTTAAAAATATAAGTACCCTGAATGGACTTAAATGGATTTTTTATGGCTTATAATATAGCTTAATAAAATAGGTGCTTCT
This sequence comes from Drosophila pseudoananassae pseudoananassae, assembly GCA_018153035.1. Classification (NCBI taxonomy): domain Eukaryota; kingdom Metazoa; phylum Arthropoda; class Insecta; order Diptera; family Drosophilidae; genus Drosophila; species Drosophila pseudoananassae. The sequence goes on from JAECXR010000069.1 coordinate 4,711,619, forward strand.
TTTTTTTTTTTAAATATAAAACAATAGACACATAATTAAAAATAATGGGGGGTGGTTGCTCTCCCTTTTATGGGAGGTGTTGTGGGTGTGGGTGTCAGTTGGAGAAGTTGCCAAAATCAGGTTCTCTAACCAATACTAGAGATACTATAGTATTTAGTGCTCACCTCGACTTGACGCTCTTTTTTTCAAGTTTACATTTTCAACGCTTGAAGGTCGTCTCCACAGTGTTATTGTGGTTTTGTTTTGTGTGTGAACTCATCAATGAAACAATCTAAACACAAAACCACTCACAAATATGACATAGAACGTGACAAATAAATAAAAAAAACGGCAAAAAAAACTATAAAGATATAGAAACACAAACAGATATTAGTGGTAGGTGTAGAACAAATTAGTCGAGGTGTGGAGGCGGGGAAAACAAAACGATTGCCATATGGGCGGATTCAAATCGTGAATATCTATATGGGCTATATGGTCTATAGGGCTGGTTTATGGTAGGGAAAGTTACCTCGACCGGTTATTTTAACAGGAAATGAAAAAAGTAGACCTATAAATGATAGATGTTTACTTCCTTTGCAATGGATAATGAGAATCATCAATGGAACTATCGGTAGAATCGATGTAGATTTGATAAAAGTATCGAAAATATCAATGGGCTATTGTTTTATTGAATAAATGTTTAAATTAGAATTAATATAGATGCAGACAAGAGATGATTTAAACAATGAATTGAATTATCTACAAAATCGATGAAGATTTTCCATTTGTCATCGAAAATATCGATACATTATCGTTTACCATATATCGTAATATCGTTCGTATTTAAAACCTTTGATGGAACTATCGTCGAATAATTGATGATGTTTTTCATCGAAAATACCGATGGGTTTATTAAATATATATAATATAATATAACACCATAAATGAAACCATCGATAAAATAGAGGAAAACTATGAATAAATCATTGAATATATCGATAGGCTATCGTTTTAAGAAATGATTAGTTCACAATAGACTTATAACAAGAGGAATTGAATAAACTATCGATAGAATCTATAAAGATTTGAAAGAAACCATCGAAGATATCTAAAGACTAACCTCTTATCCCTTGACTCACTTTATACACCCTTGATATAGCCACTTTCCCTGGATTTCCCTTTCATTCAGTGAAATTTAAACTTTGATCGAGTTTGTTTGAACCGGAAATTGCTATCAAATGCATTTCGCGATGGTAATACCACCATGGCCACCATCGCAATCGTTTGCTAAAATAGCTCCCCTCCCCCAGTCTCTTGGGAAGGGGGGGGGCGTTTTCCGGCTTCGATTTTCTGGCCCTATCTGGCCGTAAGTATCACTGGCTATTTTTAAAGTTGCTGCTGCCACACGCAGATCGAGTATACCACCCGTTGGCCCGCCAATAACTTGATAACTAAACTCTCTGCAGTGCCTTCCGTTTTCATTCAATTTGTTTTCAGTTCGCAGTTTTATTTTCGCATTTAATATGCGGCAAGTAGAAAATTGTAAGCTTCCGTTTTGCGTTATGCTGATGAGCAGTTGTGTTGTCTGCTTTTTAGTTTTTATGACAGTTCCCATACCGTTCTCAAGCCTATAAATATAGAAATGGCATTTCCGTTGATATCCCAAGTCGCCGAGTCGCCGAGTCGCACTTCCGTTTCCAATTGGAGACGGAAGAAAATCTTCTAACCCTTTTGTAATAATTTTCTTTCTGTAATTCGCTTGGAAGAATGTCAGGGCGGGGCGGGTTAATAGCAACATGTCGTGTAGGTGTTGCCTTACCAAAGACCCAAGCTACACTTGGCCAAGCATAACGAACGTCAAATTCCAGAGGCCTCAAATGACAGGCTGGTGGGATGTGCTGTGCTCTGCTGCGGTTGAAACTCCCAGTTCAAATAGCATTCTAAAGTTTCCCCTCGTTCTCAACGAACCGTTTCATTTGTATCTTTCAGATGGCTTCTTCAGCTTTCGCCAGGCATTTCCGGAATGGTGCGAGGACGACAACCAAACGCACAACAAAGAAATGGAATCTAGTCGCAAAGTAAAGACCGATCAGTTAATGGGTCTAAGGTGAGTGTGATAACTATCTAACTATCTATAAATTCTAACTCATATCCGTATCTGCATATTATAGATCCCTACGCATTTCCACACCGCATTCCGATTCCGCGTGCAGCAGTTCGGCCGAGTCGTCGGACTGTGAGAGCACCTCCCACCACCATCACCACCACCATCATCATCATAATTTCAACGAGGCGCCCGTGGAGATAATACCCGGACTACTGTTCCTGGGAAATGCATCCCACAGCTGCGATTCGAATGCATTGCAAAAGTACAACATAAAGGTGAGTTCCAGATAGACTCCTCAACCTCCTGGGGGTTACTTTAATCTTCTCCTGATTCCAGTATGTTCTGAATGTAACACCGGACTTGCCGAACGAGTTTGAAAAGTCGGGCATTATAAAGTATCTGCAGATTCCAATTACCGATCACTATTCCCAAGATCTGGCCGTTCACTTCCCAGATGCCATACAGTTTATAGGCAAGCATCCTAACATTATGATATCATATCCACATTATATAATACTCCCATTTTGACTCACAGAGGAAGCGCGCTCGGCGAACTCGGCGGTGCTGGTCCACTGCCTGGCCGGCGTGTCGCGCTCGGTGACCGTGACGCTGGCCTACTTGATGCACACCCGGGGCCTGAGCCTCAACGACGCCTTCATGATGGTGCGGGACAGGAAGCCGGATGTGTCGCCCAACTTCCACTTCATGCAGCAGCTGCAGTCCTTCGAGAGCCAGCTGCGCCTGAGTCCCGGCGACGGCAAGGCCATGGACGAGTCCGGGATGATGGGCCAAAGTGTTGGCCATGGATCGGCCGGCTCCAACAATCCGATGGCCAATGTGCTGGCCGCCAATCCCAGTGTGGTGGCCACGCGGTGCGGCCGCGGCTCCAAGTTCTCGTGCAATTGCATCGCCCCGGACTGCAAGTGCATGCAGACGGGCGGGTTTATGGCGGCCCACCTGGCCAAGGCCACGGGCGTGTCGCCCGACTCCGGGATCGAGTTCGATCGCTGGACACCGTCCTCGGACACGGGTCTCAAATGAGACCAGGTGGGCGGGAAGAGTTTCGTGCTGCCGCCCAGTCAGGAGATCGCAGCTGCCGTCGCCACATCGCCGCCACCCATCGCCCTGGCCGTGACCTCGGACAACATGTCCCCGGCCAGCACCACCAGCTCATCCACATCGACCACGACCACGGCGGAGGCGGTTTCCGTCGTCGAAGTAGTTCGAGATCGTGATGGGGAAGACAATGTGGATGGGGAGGAGAACAACGATGAGGAGTCGGTCTAGATGGCAGAGCTATTCCCTAACCCGGTTGTCGCTGGAAACGCCCGTTAAGATAATACAACAAAATACATACATATGAGCCGCGTATATAATAGGGGTATGCCTTCAAGGTCTGGAAGAAATCTTACATGAAATGTACAACGTTTTGTACGACAAGTTGAAGAAATACCCAACGTCATATATATATATAATATTAATAAACATAATTAATATAATGTTTAGTACATTTTTAAGGTCTAATGCAAAAGAAGTTTAATGTTATCCACACACCCCCTATCCACCCCCACAATAGATTGAGGAACGAGAAGAAACTAAAATATATGAAATATATTTATATATACACCATGTACATGTTTGTATTTAACTCCTAAGCCAAGTCAAGAGAATATACACGCGAGTCAAAGCAAAAAAACAAAAATTTAAAAATAAATTAAAGTTTAAACCGTTTTTTCTAGGCATAAACGTTTTATTTTTAATTTTAAACTTTACTAAAACTCGAAAATCGTTTATAATTGTAAAATTTGTTATATAAGGAGATAAGGGCCGCCGTAAAAGCCCCCAATATATATATACCTACCATATAATTACTGAATGCCAAGTCATATAAGTGTAAAGTGAACTAAAATCCCGAATATCGAAGAATTTTTAAAATTGATGCGAAAGCAAAAAACACTAAAAACGAAGAAAATAAAATACAAGAATTTGCACAAAAAAAAAAAAAAAAACAATACCGAACCCCTTGCCCTTCAGAGCAAAACATTTTTTATGGTTTTTTTTAGAGGGTGGTCTCTGAATCAAAGATCTACAAGGACCACACAACGATAATCCAGGGGAGAGGTATAACGTATAAAGGTTTTCGGATCGTAGAACGATGGAATGATTTTCTATGGAAGAGAATGTTAAAGTTTTAAAACAGCAAGGTGGAGGAGGGAAGTACATGCTTCAATTTATTTGTTATATAAAGAATATCTAAATGTAGTGGTATGTCAGGCAATGTTGGTACAAAATTCAATCAGGTGACGTTTCAAGAACACAAATTAACCAAAAACCAAATATTCCAAAAAAATAAACAAAACTTAAACTAAAATGAAATGAAAAAAAAAAAAAAAACATAAATTGTTTGGAAAAATAAGGCTGTGCGCAATATAAAAATAAATATATATATAAATGTATAGAAGCCTGAGAGTTGATACAGAATTTGATAAAAAAAAAGCGAATACCCTTTGATATGCCATAGAGGATAGTGGATAGGATGTGCTTCTAGATAAAGCTCGACTGATTCGATTTGAGGGAGGATGGAGGAGGGAAATGGTCAGAATATTCTAAATTTTAAAGCTCAGGAAATTAAGTCCAATCGTGGCAATGGGTTGTACGAGTGTTTGTTTTAGATCCGATATGGAATGGCCTCGAAGTAGAAACAGATATACCTTGTCCACTTCGAAAGGGTTTATTTTTTTGTAAGAATTACGGCTTTATTCAAACATAAATATGCAATGTTTTTAAAGGCAGCTAGCTACGGATCGAAGTTCCTGTTCAAGAGGAAAATCTGCGAAAACCCTTCGATGTTGAACGAGCTTTTCCGGGAACTAATTAAGCGGGAAACAAATTTTAATTGCCAACATAATAATATGTATATTGAAAGCCTCAGTCAGTATAAATAAAGAATACAATTGCCAACTTTTGAATGGCATGGAAGACATGTTTTATAAACGAAAACCCCCAATGATATAATGGCCACAAAGCAGCAAAAAGCAAAAAATATATTGAATAATTGTGTGTCGAATGTTTTGCCACTTAATTAATAAAAAAAAAATTGATGAAAAATGGAAAAAATGTATTAAGAAAATATATAAATGTTTGCTGATTCATGTGACAAATTCAAATTTTTAAAAGGCACAAGGCGAAAAGTATTTTGTACAAACCACTAAAAAATGGAAAACATAAAACACGTTCGTTCTGGTTTTTCGTTAGCCTAAGAATTAACAATTTTAAATATTGAACAAACCTCTGAGTGTTGAATTTTTCCATCAATGTTTAGCACCGAGATAATACGAATTGGAAGCAAAAGTGCCAAAAAAAAAACAAAACACAAAATTAGATGAAACGAGAAAAGAAACCAAAATACCACATTAAGCGATATTGTATCGAAATTGTACCTTTGCGGAAAAAGAGCCACAGCTTCAAGGAAAACCTTATAGATCGATAACCCAACTATCAGATCGAACAATAAAGAAGTATCCCCCTTCTGACAAACGAATATTCTACGCTAATTAGTTGTGTTTTGCACATTTTGTAAACTTTACAACACGATGAATGAAACTCGAATATCTAAATAAACGAAGCCCGCAACGTTATATATACTGAAATATATATATACATACATATATATATATATACCTATACAGGATAAAAGAGCATAACTAATAAACAACGTTTTTAAAACCCATACTTTTCTTGAGTTACATTTATTTCAAACACGTGAGTAAATTAGTTCTAAACATAAAACCATAAACCATTTTACTATATTAGTTTGTTCTAAAAACATCTCTTCGGGGTATTATCTTTAAGCAAACAGGTAATTAATTAAATATGATATTAAAACTATAGGCAAGTGTAGAACCAATAGGAACAAAGTCTAGTAATACCTAGTAAATGGAGCGACCATTAAGTACTAGCTGAGTTATTGTTTTTCATTTAAAATATGAAATTTCAATTCCAATTTATGATTTGAGTTTTTCGAGATTCCTTTTGGCTTAGCGACTAGGACATTTAGACAGAAACAACAGACTGATACAATAAATGCTACATAAAACACGACGACATGGAAACCCCTACAAATTATTGTCCTCCCTCAAGTCCAAAGGTGGCAGATATCTGATCTTATAGACCCTTGTTGAAATAGACCTTCTTGGGCACCAGGCCCCCAGTTTTGCTCTCCATCTCCTTGTAGAGCTCCGGCTCAAAGGTGCGCATGGTGGCTGTGTCCAAGGAGCATTGTTGCGGGAACAAGGCGCACGCAGAGGGCACCATAAAGCAGAGGCTGAAATGGAAAAAATATTGAATTATTATTTGGGAACATAATATAAGTAATAACAACTTACAAGCACCCAACCATCAGGGTCTGGAAGGGAGCATTTATCCATTTGATGCGCCTGTAGGCGGGTAGCTTCTCCAGCCTCTCCATTATCAGCGGCAAGACCAGCATTCCCGGAGCAGCCATCAAGATGCGCGACACCACCACCTGACCAATTCCCTTGACCGACGCCAATCGACTCTGGCCCACCACCTCGCCCTCCTCGTTTTTCACTTCGATGCCGTTCAGGATCTCATTCTGTCGCATCAGCGGAATGTTGACAAAATTGGCGGCTGCCACGGCGGCGAAGGGCACGAATCTCTGGAACAATGGCGACGCCTTCTTCGACCAGTAGTTCTTGCACCCTATGGCCGCGATCAAGGCCGACGTTGTGGCCGAAACGTATGCCACGCCCAGCTGCGTAACGCTGGTGGGAGAATTGGCATTGCGATTCGTGTAGTTGACCACCGCATTGAAGGACTGATTGATGAACTGCCAGAGCACTACGGCGGGCACGGTGCGGTAGAAGGCAAGCATTCCGCCAGTGATCAACATGCCACCGGGGACCTAAAGAGGGATGTTAGAACAAGAAGCAATTAATTACACTAGTCAACAAGTTTCCTAATGAATACAATTTGAATCTTCTAGTTCTATGTCTATTCATATCATAGCTCTTCATCTATTCGTATCTATAGTGACTTAAAGTGCCATTAGATAAACAAAACCCTGATAACTTGTGTTAATTTCGTGCCTCTTGTATATTTTTGGCAAGCCATTCACAAACGCTTCGCCAGACGCTTCTATTTTGGGGATCCACGTGCCGATAACCATCACGAGACTTGCCTGAAAACTCATACGGCCGCAAAAGTTCTGCAGCTCGCCAGTGTCCGGATGGAAGGCCGAGCTATACAGCTTCATGTTGTAATGGACTTCCTCCGGCTTCACCTGCGCCGATTGTTTCCCTTGTCGGTAGTTTTCGATCATGGACTTGGCTTGGAGCAGCCGATCGCTGGACAGGATTACTGTCCGGGGATCTGTCATCCAGGCATAGTACTCAAATCGCCCCGAAAAGGTGCTGAGATCGAACAGGGGCTTGTCCACATCAATGAAATCTAAAAGTTGAAACAATTTATTAATAATTTATATTTAAAGTTAAGAATTCTTACTTGATAGCTGCGACATTTTGGAGGTGATTGATTGCCCAACTGCCAGTTATTACGAGTATCTTACGTAAGCTCGATTTGTATCTGCACTTTCAGTTGTTGCCGGTTTATGGCTCTTGTTTTTGTTTTTGTTTTTGTCCGCCTGCCACTCTCAACGGTCGTGTTTGCTTAGGGCCGCGTATTAGAGCCAAATGATCCGGATCCCAGCCACGCACCTGGTCTGCCAGCTGTTCTATTCACTTTTCTGCCATCTAATGCCCCATGCAGATTCTTTGCCCCCTTTTTTTGTTGGTTTTTGGTTTTTGGCACCCTTCCAAATTGCCAAAATTGTTAGCTTGGTTGCTGTTTTTTGTTCTTATTTGTCCCAAAAACTCTTCTTTTTTCCGCGGCAGCTATTACTTAATTTAGTATTTCTTTTGTTGAGCAATTTAGATTGATTAGCAACTAAATAAAGTGGGGCGAATAAATGCAAATTTCAAATTGTTTACAGCGAGAAGCCGAACAAGAAGCAGAGGGGGTGCAAAAATGCAGTCAGTGTGGCCATGCTGGAAAAGGTTATAAAATACCAGGGGTTATTGTTGGCCAGCCCTGGGCAATGTATGTTTTAATATAAATCATAAGGCTTTTATTAAAATCAAGCTTAAACATTTATAAATATAAAGTCAAATTAAGGAATCACCTTTTTCTTTTCTACCAAATTCAAACTTATTTAGCCGTTAGAAATTGGATTCTGTGGAAACCCTGCTTCAAGAGCTATAAGAGATGTGATATAATCGATAACAAAATATAGCTTCGATGCCAAGAAAACAATGCACAGTTTATTTACCAACTTGTGTATTTAATTAACGCCGGGGATATTGGGCCATCCAACAATGGTGTCAACTAGCAGAGAATCGAGCCTCTGCACAAGATAATAATAGCTTAAAAAGAGGCTGCTGGCTTACCTCTGTTCGTGCGTCTGTAGTTGTGTTTGTTTTTTTTGCACAAAAAACCGGAAGAAAAAAAGCAAAAAACAAAAAAAAAACCGGAAGACCAAAGGCCCCGCGAAACACGAACGCGGATGCGGATACCAGTTTATCCAGAATGCGTCTCCTGCAGATAGTTTCGCTGTTGCTGTGTGTGGGCCTCGCCTTGGGAGCCAATATCCTGGCAGTCCTGCCCAGCGTCTGGAAGTCGCATTATCTCTTTGGACGGAAACTGCTTCAGGAGCTGGTGGAGAGTCCCGGGAACCACTCGGTGACTCTTATTAGCCCACATGCTGCTCGGGATGGCGTGGACTGGGAAATCCCTCGGATCCGGGAGCTGAGAATCGAGGGGCTGAGAGAAAACTGGCTGGACATGGGCATGAGCTTCGAGGCGGATGAAATGTACGCACAGAGTGTGATGGAACGGTTCACCAGGATGATCTACGCCGGCACCACCAACGTGGATATCCTTCTGTCCGATCCCCAAGTGAGGAAGCTGCTCACCAGCGGCGAGAGATTCGATTTGCTCATTGTGGACTTGTTCCTAAGTGATGCTTTGTTAGGGTAAGTTATGGGGTTCTTCTACAAGATTTAGTCTATTAATATGTTTGGTTTTAGGTTGGCCTTTTATTATGGAATTCCCACCGTTGCCATCAGTCCCACCGGCGCCAATTCCTGGCTGAATAACATGTTTGGCAATCCCCAATCTTCGTCCCTGGATCCCAGCAACTTTTTGCCCTTTACGGAGAAGATGAATACCAGGCAGAGGATTGTTAACTCCCTTATGAGTACCTTTGAACGTTTGACCTACAAGTACGCAAAGTCTAGACTTAAGACTCTTGATTAAGTTTAAATTATTTTTTATCTTTAATACTCACTGGATGAGTGTTTGTTGCAATCTTCATGTGAGTTTGTGTTCTGACGCAACAAATACCTAAACAAACATATATATATATATATCTATATAAAGCTGGAAATTCCACATAGGGCTTTGAATCTAATTACCCTGCTGCTACCCTGCTATTAGAATTTTAAATGAAATATCAAAGTCAACAAAGCGAAACCTAATTCCGAATGCAGGCGTCTATTTAATTTCGTCGCAAAAACGTTAAAAGCACGAACTTAATTTCACTTTTTACTAATTATTCTAAATGGTATATTTTATTATTTTTTTACAGTTTCTTCCACCTGATTTCCCAGCAATCGGTTTATACGAATCACTTTGAGCTACTTGTTAAGGAACTGCCGCTTTACAGAGATCTTACCAAGAACCTGAGCCTGGCCCTTATTAATTCCCACCCAGGTCTGCACTATTCCCGAGCTTACTTGCCCAACATGGTGGAGGTGGGCGGGTTGCATTTGAACAAACCCGATCTTTTTTTGCCAAACGTAAGTAAGTGCTTGAGTACCTCTCCTTTATCTAAATTCTATTTCTTTTGTAGCACCTCAAATCATTCGTGGAAAGTGCACCAAGTGGGGTGATTTACTTTAGTCTGGGTGCCGATGTCCAGACGGCTCAGTTGCCGTTGGAGAAGCTTTCTGTTATTGTGGATGTGTTTGGGCATCTGAAGGAGTTTCACTTTCTATTGAAATGGGAAACGGAGCAGTTTATACCGGAACTGAAGCTGCCGGAGAATGTGATGATTGCGGATTGGTTTCCCCAACAAGCGGTTTTGATCCACCCGCAGGTGAAGATGTTCATCAGCAGCTGTGGGCAGCTGAGTGTGTGGGAATCGATAGTGGACCGAAAGCCAATACTTGCCATACCCTTTTTGGCCGAACAGGAGGTGATGGCCAAGCGACTGCAACTCCACGGAGTCTCGCTGACTGTGAGCTACGATGCCATAACCTACGATGCTCTGCTCCACGGCATCAGGCAGCTCACCCTGAATAGCAGCTACGTGGAAAAGATGAGACAACTAAGCGAGCGACTGATAAGCCGCGACTCCTCGCCAGCTGCCAAAGCAGTGCGAAAGATTCAGCTCATTTTGGACTCTGGCGGAGCTGATTACCTTAAATCCCATGCCAACACGTTGAATTATTGGAGAGCCGAGGGCATTGACGTATTCCTCATTATCGCCCTTGGCTTCTGCGGTATTCTAATAGTCCCATTTTTAGTCATTTGTTGCATTCTAAGAAAATCCTACCACAGCCAAGCAGCCCAGAGTCAGCCGCCGTATAGAACCAACCTGAAGGTGGTGGGTAGGGTGCATAGCTATGGTGAGCAGGGCAGCCGCAAGTCTTCTGCCTCAGCGGAGCCTCTGCGAAGAACCAGATCCGCTCAGTCGCTGTCTAACAGATCCAGCTCCTCAAGCATGGGATCCACCTCACCCACAAGCTTATCGACAGCGTCCACCACGCCCCTGGATCTGACACCACCGCCGCCAGTTCATCTGCTTGGTCAGGTATCGCCATTGCAGCTGTACGTGAACCAGCAGGGGATATACTCAAGCGAAGGCAAAACATCATCGGAGGATAACCCAGAAAGAAGGTTCTCCTAATGATACATCTCTCTAGGACAACTATTTTAAAAAATAACATGGGTATCAGTATTCTATTGATTTTTTGCCATAAACTACAAACTTTATCACAAAAGGGTAAAAAATATGGCACTTATCTATAGAATACTTAAATCCCCATAAGTATATAATAACATATATACCGAGTATCTAATTTTAAGCATCATTTGTTGTTGATAATTGTGTGAACAGACCTTTTCAGTTTGTAGATTAGATTAGTTTAAGTTGCAAGGTTTTTAATATGTATATATTTAATTTTGATTGTTTGTTTTGAAAGTTACTTTTCAAATTGTATTTAAAAATTTTTTTTAAATATTATTGGTATGTTTTTGATATTATGGTCAGGGCCCTCGTCGCAAATATCCGTTTTATTTCAAAAATTTAAATTCAAAGACTGAAAACCCCGCGAAAAAGACAAACCCGTATACCCCATGGAATGACAAAGTGAAACTTAAAACAATAAACTATAATTGTGGTTAAAAACTGCAAAGGTTCAGCTAATCTTAAACTAAATCTTAATGATTTTTTATGTACTGACATTGATTACTTTACGGGGCTTAAGCTGAGACGATGAAAACAATGGAAAAGTTTTCATTTTGGGTTAGTTTGTTTTTGGATAGTTTAGGTTAAGAATATTTTATAAAATAATGTACGGATTGTTAAATAAAAAATAATATAATCGCAAAATCTATCTACCCTCCAGGGTAGTTTTAATTACCACTAATTAAATAATTGAGCCCACATTTTTATTTAAACAGTCCTCGATTTAAGGCAAATGTGGAATAAGTTTTAGGGCCCATTCTAATCGACGTGGAGAGACCCGGAGAACAGTTAGCGTTAATTATGGTTTCGAATGGCTGGCAGGACGGGGCGGAGGGCGTGTCTAATTAGTTGACTGCGCCGGGCCAAAGGCGGCGGGCTTTGATGTGCATGACGGCGTGTGCACTTCATTTAAGCCGAGTGCGGTTCAAGTGTCTCCGAGGAGGATGTGCTCCGAGAGCGGATGCTCCGCAAAGGATTGTGCGGATGTGCCAGGACGCGCCTAGAAAACGCACCTGTTTGCATTCAACAGTCGGCCCACGTAGACAAAGATGGCTTGGCTCATGGGTGGGTGGGGTGTCACTTTTTCACTCGGCTTCCCCGCTGGCTGAATTTTAATAAAAGCGTAATTATGCACATCTGTGTGCCCAAGGTAATGCAGCACAGAGCACCCTGAAAGGATATGGATACTATATTCCATAGTTGACTGCATTCCCCATTGTGTGCCTTATGCACATATTTTTGGTTAGGCATTGGATATTTGATATGGAAACCACAAGTGACATGACGCGTGATGGTATTCCCATGGCATCTCCCATAACACCAGACCCTCCTCCGAGCCAAATCAGGTAGCTATGGACCGCAATCAGAGGGGAATACTACTTTCAACAAGTTATTATCTGGTAATTTTTAAAAGAGATTAAAATATTAATATATGACTCAATAATTTTAAAAATTGCAACATACATCAAATACGACCTCTTGTAACCCACTCATCTCATAGAAACTTTAAACCCCATGGATGTGGGGGCTTTGTTCTGGTTCAAAGAGCCTGTCCCGAATTGGCCACCCATCAAAGCCACACTTGTCACAGGAAACAGGAGGTCGCCAGTGGCAGCGGAGCTGGGTGTGGGCCTAACTCCAGCGGATTGGAGGCCATAGGCATGACAACCATCGTCGCGAATGTCAACCGCAAGCAGAGCAGTGGAGCCAAGTGACGACTTCTCGAATTGACAGGCGACCAGTGCAGTCAACCACAACAGGAGTTAGTCTTACACTGGGGGAAAAATAGGGAGTTTGCTAAATAAATGTATGTCTTAATTCTCTATACTACATTCTCTAAAATAAAATCGGATAATTATTAATAAAGATGTAAACTTTGCTGAGGGCCTCTCCCATGCATTTTTAATATTGTTCGAGGAAGTCAACCAAAAAACTTGAAAAAATATTTATTTATTTATTTTCTGATGCAGAACGATAGAGAATCTATCTTCAACTCGTTAGAGATATTTCGCTCGAAAATAGGATTGGAATTGCCAAAGATATCACCCTTCGGTTGGAGGCACATAGAGCTCCCCATGCATTTTCAGTATTTTTAAAGGCAATACTCCAGAAAATTTGCGAAAATATTTTATTCTTAGATTTTAATGCACATTTTTTGAGAATTAATCAACAAATCGTCAAAGATATTCCGTTCACGAATAGGATGGAAATTGGCAAAGATATATCATTTACTGGGGTACTTAGTCCCATGCTATTTAAGAATTGCTGAAGGGAGTAATCTAGAAAAAATCCTCAAAAGAATCAGTTGGAAATTGGCAAAGATAGCCTTCCATCTTTAAAGACCTTCCCAATTTAAATTTTCTTATCGTTTGTGGATTTATCTCAGTGCTCGATAAGAATTTGTGACATTCCTCGGTCTCGGGTTACGGCCATGGGAACAGAAGAGAAAGAGTTCGGATTGGTTTCGGCCTGGGCAGGGGCTTCCCCGCCCTCGCCACCGCATCTACTCCATTAGCGCTGATGTCAGGGGACTCTGGGGAGCAATGGGGGATCCATGGGGAGGCCGTGGCATCAAAGGCCCCCATTGACGGAGCTGCCGAGTTGTTGTCATCATCTGTCCACGGGCGGCTCCTTTCAGCTGCTTTGAAGTTGGGGCTACAAAATTAATTACATGCTACACAAATCCCTCCTTGGCCCATCTGGCAAGCTAAAAACTAAAAACTCTAAATCAACAATCATCATAACTATAACTTTGTACACCAAGGCCCGAAAAGACAGGACGCTGGGGGGCAGTGGGGTGTGCGTGTGTGTGCTGTCAACATGTTGCAAGTTTCCCGCTGCATTTTCCGCCCCCTCAGTATTTTCAACACTTTTGTTGTGAACACACTTGACTTTTGCCATGGAAAGTACCATGCAATGCACTAAGAAAAATATTATTTAAAATTTCTTTAAAAAAAGTTATTATTTTGAATAAAAATATTAGATATGTTTAATAATATCCTCAATGTCCTTGATTAAAAAGGTAATATATGAAACATAAAACATGTTAAATATTTCCCCCAGTGCTCTGATAAAAACGAACATATGCCACGCCCCCAGAACTCCCTCTCCTGGCATGTAGTTTCCGGCTTTTGTGTACATTTTGCACTCCGTTTCAATTTAATTACTTTGGAGTTACGCAACCGGGAGAGGACCAAGTTTCCAGGATATAAATGGAGCAGTAGCCCGATGATTTAGATGCCCCCATATGTCCCCATTACTCCGATGCTCCAGTCTTCAATCCGAAATTCATAATTTACAAATTAAATTAAATGTGAGGAAAGGCAAAGGATATCTCAAAGGACATGCCATGCCGATGAGAGAACTCCTCGAGGCTGAGTCGTTTGTGCTGAGATTTACATTTATTGATTGGAGAGGGAAGGCGTTTTTCAGAATTCTGGTTTTTGCAGCTTGAATACATATTCTTTATTATACCCTTAGAGAGGGTATAATAATTTTGGTCAAAAGTGTGCAAAGCACAGACTTCGGATTTTTTATGGTGTCTATTTTTGGTAAAATAATACGACAAACCAACTTTCACAAGGAAAGCTCCATCTCTAAAGTCACAACTTTCACAACTCTACAGAGGAAAGCCCAATTTTGAAAGAATCCCCTCCCGAAAATGGACACAAATTTAAAAAATATTTTGCCTCAGGATTTTTATGCAGTATTATGGAGAATCGATCCAGAAATCATTTAAGGTACTCCGCTTGAAAATCGGATGGGAATCGGGTAAGAAATAGCCATCACAGTGGACCCTATTGGGGAAAACCCCATTTTTAAGGGATCCCATCACAAAAATGGACAAAAAATTTAAAAAATATTTCGCCTCAGGATTTTGATGCAGAATTATGGAGAATCGATCCAGAAATCGTTTAAGGTACTGCGCTTGAGAATCGGATGAGAATCGGGGAAGATATAGCCATCACAGTTGACCCTATAGGGGAAAACCCCATTTTTAAGGGATCCCATCACAAAAATGGAACAAAAATTTAAAAAATATTTCGCCTCAGGATTTTGATGCAGAATTATGGAGAATCGATCCAGAAATCGTTTAAGGTACTGCGCTTGAGAATCGGATGAGAATCGGGGAAGATATAGCCATCACAGTTGACCCTATAGGGGAAAACCCCATTTTTAAGGGATCCCATCACAAAAATGGACAAAAAATTTAAAAAATATTTCGCCTCAGGATTTTGATGCAGAATTATGGAGAATCGATCCAGAAATCGTTTAAGGTACTGCGCTTGAGAATCGGATGAGAATCGGGGAAGATATAGCCATCACAGTTGACCCTATAGGGGAAAACCCCATTTTTAAGGGATCCCATCTCAAAAATGGACAAAAAATTTAAAAAATATTTCGCTTCAGGATTTTGATGCAGAATTATGGAGAATCGATCCAGAAATCGTTTAAGCTACTCCGCTTGAGAATCGGATGAGAATCGGGGAAGATATAGCCATCACAGTGGACCCTATAGGGGAAAACCCCATTTTTAAGGGATCCCATCACAAAAATGGACAAAAAATTTTAAAAATATTTCGCCTCAGGATTTTGATGCAGAATTATGGAGAATCGATCCAGAAATCGTTTAAGCTACTCCGCTTGAGAATCGGATGAGAATCGGGGAAGATATAGCCATCACAGTGGACCCTATAGGGGAAAACCCCATTTTTAAGGGATCCCATCTCAAAAATGGACAAAAAATTTAAAAAATATTTCGCTTCAGGATTTTGATGCAGAAATGTGGAGAATCGATCCAGAAATCGTTTAAGGTACTGCGCTTGAGAATCGGATGAGAATCGGGGAAGATATAGCCATCACAGTTGACCCTATAGGGGAAAACCCCATTTTTAAGGGATCCCATCACAAAAATGGACAAAAAATTTTAAAAATATTTCGCCTCAGGATTTTGATGCAGAATTATGGAGAATCGATCCAGAAATCGTTTAAGGTACTGCGCTTGAGAATCGGATGAGAATCGGGGAAGATATAGCCATCACAGTTGACCCTATAGGGGAAAACCCCATTTTTAAGGGATCCCATCTCAAAAATGGACAAAAAATTTAAAAAATATTTCGCTTCAGGATTTTGATGCAGAATTGTGGAGAATCGATCCAGAAATCGTTTAAGGTACTGCGCTTGAGAATCGGGGAATATATAGCCATCACAGTGGACCTATAGGGAAAAACCCCATTTTTAAGGGATCCCATCACAAAAATGGACAAAAAATTTAAAAAATATGTTGACTTAGGATTTTGATGCAGAATTATGGAGAATCGATCCAGAAATCGTTTAAGGTACTGCGCTTGAGAATCGGATGAGAATCGGGGAAGATATAGCCATCACAGTTGACCCTATAGGGGAAAACCCCATTTTTAAGGGATCCCATCTCAAAAATGGACAAAAAATTTAAAAAATATTTCGCTTCAGGATTTTGATGCAGAAATGATTTATGGAGAATCGATCCAGAAATCGTTTAAGGTACTGCGCTTGAGAATCGGATGAGAATCGGGGAAGATATAGCCATCACAGTTGACCCTATAGGGGAAAACCCCATTTTTAAGGGATCCCATCACAAAAATGGACAAAAAATTTAAAAAATATTTCGCCTCAGGATTTTGATGCAGAATTATGGAGAATCGATCCAGAAATCGTTTAAGGTACTGCGCTTGAGAATCGGATGAGAATCGGATGAGAATCGGGAAGATATAGCCATCACAGTTGACCCTATAGGGGAAAACCCCATTTTTAAGGGATCCCATCTCAAAAATGGACAAAAAATTTAAAAAATATTTCGCTTCAGGATTTTGATGCAGAATTGTGGAGAATCGATCCAGAAATCGTTTAAGGTACTGCGCTTGAGAATCGGGGAATATATAGCCATCACAGTGGACCTATAGGGGAAAACCCCATTTTTAAGGGATCCCATCACAAAAATGGACAAAAAATTTAAAAAATATTTCGCTTCAGGATTTTGATGCAGAAATGTGGAGAATCGATCCAGAAATCGTTTAAGGTACTGCGCTTGAGAATCGGATGAGAATCGGGGAAGATATAGCCATCACAGTGGACCCTATAGGGGAAAACCCCATTTTTAAGGGATCCCATCACAAAAATGGAACAAAAATTTAAAAAATATTTCGCTTCAGGATTTTGATGCAGAGTTATGGAGAATCGATCCAGAAATCGTTTAAGGTACTGCGCTTGAGAATCGGATGAGAATCGGGGAAGATATAGCCATCACAGTGGACCCTATAGGGGAAAACCCCATTTTTAAGGGATCCCATCACAAAAATGGAACAAAAATTTAAAAAATATTTCGCCTCAGGATTTTGATGCAGAATTATGGAGAATCGATCCAGAAATCGTTTAAGGTACTGCGCTTGAGAATCGGATGAGAATCGGGGAAGATATAGCCATCACAGTTGACCCTATAGGGGAAAACCCCATTTTTAAGGGATCCCATCACAAAAATGGACAAAAAATTTAAAAAATATTTCGCCTCAGGATTTTGATGCAGAATTATGGAGAATCGATCCAGAAATCGTTTAAGGTACTGCGCTTGAGAATCGGATGAGAATCGGGGAAGATATAGCCATCACAGTTGACCCTATAGGGGAAAACCCCATTTTTAAGGGATCCCATCTCAAAAATGGACAAAAAATTTAACAAATATTTTGTCTTAGGATTTTGATGCAGAATTATGGAAAATCGATCCAGAAATCGTTTAAGGTACTGCGCTTGAGAATCGGATGAGAATCGGGGAAGATATAGCCATCACAGTGACGCTATAGGGGAAAACCCCATTTTTATAGGATCCCATCTCAAAAATGGACAAAAAATTTAAAAAATATTTTGTCTTAGGATTTTGATGCAGAATTGTGGAGAATCGATCCAGAAATCGTTTAAGGTACTGCGCTTGAGAATCGGGGAATATATAGCCATCACAGTGGACCTATAGGGAAAAACCCCATTTTTAAGGGATCCCATCACAAAAATGGACAAAAAATTTAAAAAATATGTTGACTTAGGATTTTGATGCAGAATTATGGAGAATCGATCCAGAAATCGTTTAAGGTACTCCGCTTGAAAATCGGATGAGAATTGGGTAAGATAAAGCCATCACAGTGTACCCTATAGGTGAAAACCCCATTTTTAAGGGATCCCATCACAAAAATGGACAAAAAATTTAAAGAATATTTGGTTTTATCATAAAATTATAAGAAGGATCGGCCTACTATATGCGATAAATATCCAACTGTAACCGCAAGGGTATATCAACTTCAGCACCGCCCAAAGATAGCTTTCCTTGCCTGCTTTTGTGTACTTTTTTTGGTTCTTTTTGGATGACACACAAAAAATAACAACACAATTTGCATAAACGTCAACAGGAGCGGCAAAAAGGAAACAAAATGTGGCAGCTGTTGCAGTGGCAAGTAAAAACAACAGCAGAATAATTAAGTAGGGGCCGTGGACTGTATAAATTGGATGGGAAATTTTAAGGGTCCTGATTTCGGATTCCAGAGATTCTTCAGTCGGCTTTATGAGCTCAATCAATATCCACAAATGCCAGAAATCTAAAGGTAGAATTTTCAGCAAGTAATTGTTATTAATATTTATTTTTTTCTAAATACTAAACTAAATGCTTAAATTTGAATTAATTATTCGATTAAAGCTTTAACTTTCGGCTTTGAAAAAGTTACTTTATTTATATTTATTATTCCCTCGTCCTTTTGCAACTTGCATGTTTTGCAGATTTGAAAAGTTTCCCAACTAGTCTCCTTGTGTCCTTTATTTGAGTAGCAAAAGTCCAATCCTGTTGACCAAAAACAGCCCTTTCCATGGTCCAACACTTGAGTATTTTTCGGGCACAACTTTATTGCGGTTGTCATAGTTATGACGGTTGCTGTTGTTTTTGTTGCCAACTTTAAAATGCATTCGAATTTCGAACACGGCTAAAAGTTGTTCATGTGTTTGCCACCAGGGACAGAGCACCGAGGACTTGGGACTCAGGACGCAGGACGTTGGGCGGGACAGGAAATGTATCCCATAAGGAGTAGACCAGCAACAGAGTACAGCGGAAGGCATTTCCTGTGGATGTTTAAGTGAGTCTCTCTCTCCCTGTGTGAGTGTGTGTGTTTGTGTGGGTGTGCCTTTTGCATCGGTCCCCATACTGTCCTGGCTCTGTTCCTGTCCTTGTTCCGCTTCCTCTTCCCCTGTCTCCTGGCTCTCACTGCCAGTGCTAGATGCAGATAAGAGGCATATACGCTTGTCAAGATTTGCTTTGATGTCTTTTTCATGTGCCCGACTTGGGCGCGCCCGGCTCCATCTATGCACTGAGAAAAAACCGAGAATAATGTGAGAAGAAGGGTGATTAAAAAATGGGATATTATTTCAGGACAATAAAAACATATATTTTTTTTAAACATTACTGAAATTTAAGCCTTTGATTGTTTTTAATAAATTATAGACATAAAATTCTATTCTTTTTTTTTAAATAATCATAAATTTTTTATAAAATTCCGATGAGTTTTTTATAATTTTTCAGGTTATCTTTCTGGGGTTATAAGAAGTAGCCTTCTCGCACACTCAATGGCATGTTATTCGTCACCTACTTGGAATACGTTCTCACTGATTTTATGAATATGGGTTTCTAAACTATTAATCTGGAACTAAACCCAAGTAGAAATTAATATCTTAAAAGATGAACTATTGGAATATCTTAATAATTATTATTATTTTTTGTTTAAATGTCATTTAATTTCTCACAGTGCCTGCTCAGCTCTTATGCCTTTATTCTCTGTGTGTGGGTTGACAACAATTAAAAAGTGACGGGCAAAACAAATCGCCGGGACGGTGATGGGTATATATGTAGTACGGTGATGGGGTCTCGGGGTGCCGGGTCGGTGACGGGATCGGGACAGCAGGTCTACCAACTTAAGTAGCAGCAAATATACAAAAAGCAAAAATCTCTTTTAGAAGCATTTCAATTGGCTTTTGTTTATGCGAGAGATTTTAGCCCGCCCCCACCCACTCCTTGTCCACTAATTTGCTTTGAAGTCAAGGCATTTTCAGGGTGTAGTATGTATGTTGTATGGGTGAGTGAGTGTGTTTTATTTTTGGTAGCGTAGAAATTTTATTGGCAAAAAGGGTTGGGAAGGCGCTTTGAAGTTCAAGTGTAGGCGCAGCAACAGCGGCTCGTCTCGGCCCCATTGATATATTTATTTCTACACACAATAATTTGTCTTTGTTGTTCCGAGACGGAGGGGAACAGGCGGTGGTCGGCGGGCGTCACAAATTGAAATATCGCATCAATTTGCCATGCCGCCGTCGCGCTTTGTAATAAAAGTAAATAATAATTTAATAAAAAGGCAGCAAAAACAACCGCAACTACAAAACAAAAAGCCACACAGAAATGAGGGGGAAAAAGTGCCGAAACCGAAAAGCAAAAAATCGAGTGAGCAAATTCAACCATTAAATGCTGACGGCAAAGAACAAAGTAAAGGCAACAGACCGGCAAAAAGCCGACAACAGCTGGGCGCAAAAAACACAAAAACCAAAAAAAAAAACATTAAACAGGAGGGGCGGTATTTCTGCGCGGCGGGGTGGTGGGTGCAGCCGCGCATGCGCATTGGGCACCGCACCACCGCCACCCACCTCATCGATGTGTGTGGTGATGTTGCTGCGGTGCTGTGTCCAAGATGACGATACCGCTTTCAAGCCGCCGATGCCAACCGCTTCAAATTGATTTGAACGAGCGCAAGAGCTTTCGGACAAGTTGATAAGAGCGGCAAGCCGCCACCACCGATTTGCCGCAAATGTTGAGTTTTATCTTTAATACTCTTGCCAGGTTTAAGGTATTAGCAAAATAGTGGTTCCTTTGGCAAAAAAGAGAATAAACTTGATTAATAACTGGGCAGGTTATTTTTATTCTTATTTATCTCAGGTTAGGGTATTATATGAAATATTATAAATGTATTGTATATATTGGTATAATAGATGATACTTTGTTACCTATTTAAAGCATGCCATTTTTCTAACTAACTACTTGTAATTATTTTACTATTTTCTTAATAATTTTCTTACTAACTACAATTATAATAATACCTAAAATTACTTAAATAGGTAATATTATAGTTCTTTAGATAAAACCTTTTTTTGTTGCATACTTTTGAGGGCTTTTTGATAGTCTTTATAAGAAATATTTTTAATAAATTATAAATTGTGTTAAAAGTATAAAACTTAGATAAAAAACTACTTGTAATGTATCTTAGAAACTTTGATTTTAGAAGATTCGTTTCAATTTCTACTATTTTTGGACAATTATAAGAGCTATCATACTTTTCAAAGGGTTAATCATACCAATTCTTAATTTTAACAAAAACGAAAGAGTACTCCCAGCTATCGGCCTAAATTGTTTCGGCCATGGTTTTATCTCACTTTTTTCGCACGGGTGGCTTTCGACGTGGATGTGGATGTGGCCGAGCTGTCCGGAGAGCTTCGACTTGGAGCTGAAATGTCGGCGCAACTTCAAAAGGTGTGCCAGTGCTGGGGTGTGTGTGTGTGTGGTTGCCGCCTGCGGGCCATGCTCAAATGAACATTCATACCAAGAGGGAGGAGATGGAGGATCGGGTCAGCCTGTCTGTCCAGCTAATCAAGCATCAACTTCATCATCATCATCATCGTCTTCATGGTTGCGCTTGCGGATGCAGCGTGAACAGTTAGTTATATGGGAAATGCATTTGTAATCGCAGGGAAACGGGCGGCAAGACTTTGATAAATTCGAGATAAATATAGAAATTTCCAAGTTAATTAGGGGTTAGACAAAGGATGCCCAGAGGGAGGGGGATTACTGTACGATGATCCATATAATTACACAATTTGCAGAGTATGTATATTATTATGGGAAAATGTTTGCATGAGAGTATATTATTTTAAAAGCTTTCATTTATCTTAATTAGATTATTTAAAAATAATATAATTTTTAAAATAAACCCCTTCTATATGTACACTACGCATGCGTGAGTCCTTTTTCCACCAGCTTGAGGCGGCCAACGTGGCGTATGAGTTATGAGAATCAAATGGGCACACGTGTGGCCGCCATCCCAGTGGCCAGTAAATCAAACTTTTTGGCATGGCGTGTAAACAATGTTATAAATCAGAAAACCGCAAGGCACCCACCATATTGTCCAGGAGGGAAACCGACAATCTGCAGACTGTCTGCGGCACAGAGTGAGGCACAAGGCGCCCACGCCAAAGGCGGAATGCAATGCGCCAGGATGCAAGTGACGCATAAAGCCATTAACATATGAATTTTGGGGTAGATAGTAGTGCTGGGTGGGTGGGTGTTGGTGGTGCGTGTCTAAGATTTACAGCTCTAAGTGCATAATTGCATTTGGAGCAGTCGAATCAACATGGGAATTTAATTAAAACTAAACAGGGAGTGGGCTACATGTTTTCATTTAATTATGACTAACTTAAATGAATTTTTTGAAAATCATGTTATGAATGTTATGTTATTCAGAATCTCAGAGAGATTTATTTATTTATGCAAGACATTAACCTTATTATTAAACTAGAAATAAAAAACAACCATTGTATAAAGCCTTTGCTCTTGAACTCAATTAAAAATTCCCTACACAATTATAAACATGTTCTCAATTTATTTTTTATTGAAATGAAAAACATGTTGAAATGAAAATCTCGAGAGCAATATATTTGAAAAGTTTCAGAAAATTGATTTGAGCACTCAAGGCCCTAAGATACAAATGGCTTCGATGGTGGACGGAACTCGGGATGGATCTATGTATGTACGTCTGGAAATGGAATCGGGGCTCTTGTCCCGGACCGGAGTGTGAGTTATTTTTCGCTGAGTGATGTGCGCATGGATAATGAAGCAATGACGGCATGAATGACTGAATGAGGCGGCAACATCCCTCAAAGGGGCAGCCGCCGATGCACGACTCCCAGACAGACCGACAGTCAGCCAGCCAGCCAGACAGCCAGTGAGTTTGAGCTCCGTTCGCGGCTTGAGCGTTTAATTAAAAGGCAACAACAAAAAAAAAGAGGGAGAGGAAAAAAAAATGCCGAAATAAAGGAAAAAATATATAAAGAAAAAAGGCGGCAACTGAGGCGTCGGCCAGCAGTTGATCATTATCAGATACGGCAGCGTAGATAATGCAAGATACAAGTTTCAGACTTGTAGACCCACGGGGGGACATCACTAGATGCCTGGGCACTTTAAAAAATTATTTTTATTTTTCTCCTGGCCTCCCCAAACACAGAAAAAAAACCATAATTCCCCACCCCCAATAGCAGCCGCCGTCTGTAATTTACGAGTGGAGCGAAAAATAAATGGTAAATTGTGTTTTGAACAGAAATGTGTGGAAAAATAATTGAAAATGCATAAATTTGTATTTCTGTGCTTGAGTGGTGGTGCCACTAAGATTTCTAGTGTTGCAATAATTGAGTTTTATTGGCTTGACTTTCAAAAACACCATAAGAAACTAAAATATTTTAAAAATCACCTTCTAAACTTCCACTTTTAGAACTTTTATATAATCTAAAAAAAAGTTGTACATTTTCCAAATATTTTCCAAATTAACTTCATGGAAATGACATTAACAACTTTAGATACTTGAGATGTTTCTGGATGCTACAAAGATACACATAGTCTTTGATCGTTCTCCCTCGAATGAATTTCGTAGAGTCTTATAACTCCCGCCTCCCCACACTTAATTCGGTTTTATAGACTTCCATTTAATCTATCGCCTCCCATCATGTTTTTGGCATCATTAATCTGGTCATTAAGTCCCACAGCAACCATAATCCCCGATATAACAGACCCAGTCTCTATATACGTACTCTTGGAGTCTAATCGTTTGATGGACATCGATGGATGGCCGGAGTCTTGTAAATGTAAAATCGTAAAAAAGAGGCGGACAGGCAAAAAGCGCCGAAAAAATGGTCATAAAAATGCTTGATTGAAATGGCTTCATTTTGTAGACAAAAAATTCCTTTTGGATAGACTTTTAATGATTCTTCGGCCTAATAAGCAACAATTGGTTGTACGTCCCCCTTGCCCGAGCTTTTCCAATCAATGCACAGTTTCAATTTCCGCTTTGGGGCCAACGTACATTCGAAATTTTTCCTTCATTTCGAATGCACTTTTTTCTGATGATGGTGGGCCCCGGCTCGCGTTTATCAAAATTAATTGGAAATTTTCGTCGTTTTTTTAACGACTTCTGGGTAAAAGTCATTTGAGGGACTTCAAACGGCCTGCTGCTGCACATGTTACGAAGGGCCCGAAGTTCTCTCTGGGCCTGCCTGTCAGTTTTACGGCCTTACAATATAATTTCCTGTCAGTCGTCGGGGAATGCCAAAAACTACAATTCATAATTGCTTTGGAAATTTGTTTATAAGCGCGTCGCCCTCCCAATCATCTCTCTTTCATTATCAACCCACATACATAGTTACCGTCATCGAGGGACAACTTCATTTGAATTTTACGACAAACGTATAAAATATAAATATTTATGGCCAGCACTTACAACAAAGTTAATTTATTTAATAGTTTCACGATGTACATGGCCCGCCCCATCCATAAATATATGATTTCTATTTGATTTCATACAATTTTACGACTTCCAAAAATATTATTTGGAAACTCTTCGCCGAGCCTGATCACTGAAAAATAAATATAGATATTTTTTAATGAGTTTTACGAGCGATCCAGCGATGATTTTTTTGTTGTGTGACGCAAGTTGGGAATGTATCTGCGTATCTAATTTATGTTCGCCTCATAATTTTCAGAAAATATTTGGAAAATTGGGAACATCGACTCAGCGCCCCCAATGTTGTTGAAGGTTTAATGGAATTCGAAATAGAAAAATAATCAGTGGAGGGTGTATTATTCCTAGCTTAAATTAACATTTTTCGGAGGCTTCTCTCCTAGAAAAGATTATTTTAGAGGGTGTTTGGAAAATAAATACGAATAAAATTTATGTATATTTTAAGAAGTTTATTTAAAGGAGTGAATGGGAAATCTAAATACTGAAATTCATTTGAAAATCTCATCTATTTTCCCACCATTAATGGCTTTTCTTAAAGCTGCTGTATAGTTGCCATTAATCTCGTTCGAGACAAGCCAATTAGGCTTATCTCCTGCAGCCAAAATGCCTTTAACCTAATCAACTCCCTAATACACATAAACTCATCTAACCCTTCAAAAACTCATCAGCATTGCCAATATGTGTGCGAATATGGGGCTTTTTCGACGAACCGAGGGGAAAATGGCACTGAGCGCATCGAATACAGCTTCCTTGTCAATTACAGCGACAGTTGCCATGGCCGTCACTCAGTCATCGTTATAGGGGCAAATGTCACAAGCGCCCCTAGTCCCCTAGCCAGCCCGAACACTGGCCAGTGGCTACATATGAGCGACAGAGGCCTCCCGCCCCCAAAAACTTACCCAAAGGCCAGACATGGCCCACTCGTTTTTGGTAATTACATTTGCAGTCAGAGTGAAAATGCTGACACACACAGACCCTTCGAATGAGAGAGTGTGTCGACTTTTGTCAAACATAAAGCTGCAAAATTCTGTACGAATTTCGGCAGGACGGCAGGACAAAGTGCACTGGGATGATGCGAAATCGGAGAAAACATAAATCAATATCGGACAGTTCCCTGACATCAATCAGAGGGGCCCGCATCGGAAGGGAATACTATACTATAGAATCCGAAAAGGAGACACACAACCCAATGAAATTAAGACGGGACGGGATCAATGGATGACGAAGGCAGAACAAAAGATATCCCGAAGAAGAGACTACGGGGAAGAATCCAAGACGAATCGAGACGAAACCCTTCTGGTTCTCTTAGAAGGAGGTTCCCTTTGCCGCCTTTGTGGTGGCCCCCTCCCCGAATACCTTTGGTCCCCTCTGATCGCGTGTTCTTCTTCAATTACAGCGCCATTATACCGAAAGCCGAAAACGTTTTACGGTGCGAAAGCCCGAGGACCCCCGAGGGCAAGGTTAACCCTTTGGGTTCTTCTGGAATTATTAAACATAATACTGGAAAAATTACATATAACTGATATTTATAATCCGTGTTTTATTGAGTTTTAAAAAATTATATTAAAAGAATGGAAAATGAAAAAATTATTAAATTTAATAAACGGCAATACCATTATAACATTTTTTTTATTATAAATGTAATTGACATTGTTATGCTAAACCAATCATGTAAAAGTCTTAGATTGTACCACTTTAGGACCCAATGGGTTAAAGCCAAGCCGATCTTGGTTCGCGGGCTTCCTCCACTTGCTTTGTGATCGCCGAAGAAAGAAAGAGCTTTGTGTTTCTCGTCTTTATTTTATAATTTTTTTTTTCGCCTTGCCTGCCTGCTCTCTGCGGCGTAATTCAGGATTCTCCTTGCTCTGTTATTATCGGCGGGTTTTGAGTTTGGGTTTGGGGTTACTTTATTATTTTTTTAAGGTTTTTTTTTTTGGTTGCTGGTAGGTAATTGCCCTGATGTTCAAGCTCAGCAGGCGGCTTCTTCGAAGCAAAAAAAAAAAAAATAAAGACGTGGAAAGGGGCAGCAGTCGAGCTCAAATTTAAAAACAATCAAAATTTTTTTCAGCAGCCACTATGCATAGAGCCAAATTAAAACCAGGTATTATCCATACATGTGTATAATCAAAAATCGTTGGATGGAAGGCGAACACCGACCGAATCGAAAGAAACAGGTAACGTGTCGGGGCAGAAAAGAAAGCTCCGATTTTTTGGGGCGTGGCAGTTGCAACAATTGAAGATGTTGCACGAATAATTGCTTTTGCTTTTTTTGAAAAGTTTAAAACCTTCGAATTTGTTGTTTATGGTTTATAGTTGTGATTCAAGCAAATTGACTGTCTCCTTTTGATAAACTTATGTAAGTATAGTCAAAATGAAGTGCAGTTAAGTTCAATTTTAAGGCTTTTATAATTTCTTTTAGACTTAAAAATAGAGTACGCTTTATTATCGTGGATAAAATGACTCGTGATGGCCTTGGTGATTTAAAAATATTACATTTTCAAATGTACATATGTTTCAGAACTAAACTAAAAAAGCTTCAATTAGCTCCTTATTCATCAAGGATGTCAGTAATTTATCAAAAATTAAAAAATGGTTTATTAAGCTTATGATGGAGGTGGTTTGGGATAAATAAATGCCACAGCCCCAAAGAGCCAAACACTTTAATCCGCAACTCTCTTAAATAAACAAAATTTATTTTATCAGAAATAAAGGATTAATTCACTGTTCCGAAATGTACTACGAAAAAATGACACTTATGTATTTAAGATATTTTAAAAGAAATTTTCTAATCAAAAAAATTCACAATAAGGTTGATAGTAAAAACCCATTAAAATTGTTATTAAAAATGGCTCTATTTTCTATATTACAATATTTATTAAAAACCTTATTTATTAAATTAAGCTCATTTTTTTGCATGCATTGTGCAAAAATGCATTAAAAAGTATAACTTTTTAAATATTTTTAAATAATTGTAGAAACTCCCATTTATATCCTATACCCCTATATATATATTTAGTAATATTTTTTAATTTTTAATCCCAATATTAAAGCAACTAACAGCATTTTCGAAATGGGAGCACAACAGTGTAAGTTCGAAAGAGAGCCGACCACAGACTTAACAGCGGCAGAGAGCAACCAGGAGACCACTAACAGCACCAGAGAGTTGAGTATCTGAAAAACACCCACTGTAGTTTATCGAAAAGATTGTTTTTGTTTTCGTATCTCGTGGATTTCGGTTTGGCTCTCTGTTTGAGTGAGGCGAGCAAGGTTTGGGCGACTCCGTGGCTTTCAGTTTGTTTTCGTTCATCTTGGCAGAAGGACGTGAGTCGCGCGTGTGCTACGATTTTCGAGATACATCGAAAGATATCTGGAAGATACGCGTACTTTGGTTTCCCCAAAACAACTTGACCGACCAAGTGACCAAGTGAAGTTTATACAAAACAAAAAATATTTACGGAAAGCACGAAATAAATGAATAAAAATCTGCGAGATAGGCAAAAAGTGAAAATCAAGTGTAAAAAGTCAAAACCGCCCCCAATAACAACAATAACAAAAACAGCCGGCCGCCACCCTCCGAAAAATTGACGTCGCCGCTTTAGTCAAAGTCTCTGTCGCAGTCGACGTCGCAGTCGCGTCTCGCAATCGTTTGGAAATAAATCGTGTTTCGCCTTTTTGCAATTGTTGTTTTTGTACGAGTGTGTGTGGTGTTGTTGTTGTTACATTTTGTTGTTTATACGCCAAGTTATTTACGTCGCCGTTTTGCCTGTGTCGTGCAACAACAACAACAAAAATAAAAGAGAAACAATTGTAAAAACAACAAAAACATCAGCGAAAAACAAATCGAGTCGGCAAAAATGTTTTACAATTAAAATTACGCGCGCAGCGGGCACAAAAGTATCTGCAAGATACACACACACACACACCCGCAACAAATAATACGTATACGTATAGATCAAATACACCAGCGCAATATGCGCAAATTAAACTAAAATGCAGCACATCAGAGCTGTAAAAACTTTTACGACTCCCCCCAACCATTGCCGCCAACCTGCTTTGATGCTGCTGCCTGTGTTGTTGTTGGTAACTCTGCTATACCACCACCACCACCCGCACAGTCGAAAATAATACCAGATACAAATTAAGGTCGCCCAGCGGCAGCGCATAAACACGGTAGAAGTTTTCTACCTGAGAGTATATTAGTCTCTGGGTCCTTAGATCGTTACACAAAAGGATATCCCACCCGGAGAAAGAGTGAGGACAGACGTGTGGAAGCGAGACGCACAAACACAAAGGCCGTAAAACATTTTGGACGGTGCTGGCTGCAGGTCCTCTTCCAGGTCCTCCACCTCGCAGGACTCGTAAATTTCCAACCCAACCAACCCACCCAAAATCCAAAAAACAACAAGGAAGAAGCAGCCAAAAATTTTCAAGAAATCACCAAGTAACTGCATTCACTGCCAGTCCTCCTCATACACATACCAACAAATATATATATAAAATAAATATATATATATATATATTCTGGCAGAGATGGCGGGCAACATTGTCAAATGGTGGAAGCATAAAATTCTCGGCGGCTACAAACAATTCTCAGGTAAGCGAAAGCCAAGCGTTCTCAACTTGTTTAGTGAATTTCCAGATAGTTGGCAACAGATATAGAAAAGATGGATGTTAATGCTCCCTGGGAGTGCCAAAGTTGCTTGAATGACCAACGGGAGAGATAGCATTCAAGGAAGCAATTTGTTTCAAAATACCCAACTAAATTAAATACTTTAGACTTGAAGACGCTTTTTGAATAGAGTGGGAAATCTCTTAAATACGAGGTATTAATTGCAAGGTGATGGTGAGATATGGTATCATTACAAGGATTTGTGTTGAAATAGGGGGTTGTCTTAGTTTAATATAATTTAAAGATTGCAATACAATAGATTTTCGTTTGAAATTCCCTTTCTTTAAGAATAATAATCACCAATAATTATTTACCCATTATCCGTAAACAGTTTTGAATGCCAAGTTAATCCCCAAAGGTTTTCCTATTCAATTTTCGAGCTACCTCTTATCACAGACCTTTGCCCCATTACCATACGACTATCTGAACTGAGGATCTAAAATATTACCTTTTTTTTAAACAATTGCTCAGCCACTAGCACACACTCTCTCAGATCTATCTATTCGGAATTCATTCAGTCAAGGGCTTCTCCCACATCCTTTTCCAATAATTACACCGAACAAGAAGTAAAAAAAAAAATAAAATGTAGGCAATCCCCCGGCTGCGTTTTTATCTAGAAGATACACACAGCCGTTTGTATCTTTCGGTCGCTGTGGGTAAGTGGTAGGGAAAACGACACACAAAAATAGAACAGACCGATAGAAAATCGGGCAGAGAGGAAAAAAAAACAACTACAAAACATCAAAAGAAAAACGACGCATCGCATGGAAAATAAATAGAATTTTTTGGAAACAGATCGAAGCGAAATATAGTCGTGATCAATAGAACGAACTATCGACTCCTGCTGACGATGCACAGAAAGAAATGAATAGTCCTAGTGTGGTTTCAAGATTCTACAAAATATTTGAGCAACAAAAAATTATATCTGTTCCTAAGAAATCATAAACCCTCTTCCGATTTCCAAGTATTTCTTCAAAAATTATACATACATAACTCGGGAAACAAAAAGTATCTTTCGATCGTTTTTCTGCCAAACGAGCGACATTGATGTCCGAATCGTTGAAGGAACATCAATCAATCAATGTTCCTCTTCTGGGTTTCTGTCCACAAATTCATCAGAATTATTCTCCTTCCTTTCGTTTTTTTTCCCGTATTTATTTATTATTATTATAATTTACCAAAAAAAAAAAAAAAATAAGGAAAAACAAGAAAGAAAGAGAGATTTCTGGGCTGGCAATTGGTCTGCGCCAATTAAATGCCAGGCCAACACTTTGAACCCTTTCCAGGACAACAAGACCCGTACACTAATTGCTGGCAGATGCAGGGGGAATTCAAAGGAAACCTCCAAAGGCACACCGAAGCATGCAACTTCAAAGAAAGCAGCCACAAAAATACTACACTCTGGCAACGGGGCAACTCAGCGAGAGAAAATAAAAGAAACAAAAAAATAAAAATAAAAAAAAAAAAAATAAGAAGGAAAATAAAGCGAATTGAAATGCCGACGCCGTTTAAAAACAACGTACGAACATTTCTTACCTGTTGCAGGTAAAACCGAACCGAAGTCGATGCCACGATGGAGGTGGAGTTTGCTGCCCATTGCTGATGGAAGTACACAGAAAATAATAATTACAACAAGTTTAATACCTAAAATTTGATGATTTTTACTAAAATTACTCAAGCAAATTAGTCAGGAGAGTGTCATAAAATACTTTTCCATAAGTGTACTTATAGGCTTTGGTTATTAGCTGTTTTTCTCAATACCTTTTTTTAATGTGTAGAGAGAAGCAGCTGCTACGAGGCCAAGACCGATACCGACTCATACACAAAAACCTTTTAAAACCCTCACGTTGATAAAACAACAACAGCAACAACAATCGACAGCGGCAGCAAGTCGTCGAGCCGCCGCCGCAAGCAAAAATAATAATAACTGAGCGGCAGGCGGCAGAGTCGTTGCAACCTCTCCAACTCCGACTCCAAAAACCCCCCACTCCAACCCCAGCCACATCTCCATGCCCATCCCCAGCCACAGCCACATTTCCAGCTCCCCCAACTCCCAAGTCGAACTCCACCGAGCGTCTCCATCTCGAAGATACATCCACCAGCAACCAGTTCCGCGGCCAGGCCAACTATGCCAAACATCTCGGCAGCGGCTACACAAAAGCGGTTTTAGAGACCAAACGACGATCGGCAGACGGACAAACGGACAGAGGGACATACGGACAGAGAGACAGACGGACAAACGAACGGCGATCCAGCCAGCGAGCGTACGTTGTTTGTATCTTTGAGATACACACCGCACCGCAGTTGATGCTGCGGCCAAGCTGCGCTTTGCGCTTCGTTCAAAAGATGCGCTTTTCGCTTTGAGGCGCGGCATCTGAGGCCTTCGGTCTTGCCACAGTGGTTCGGATATGTTCCTTTGAATGGGGATTATCGGCGGTACTTAAGTGAGCCTATACTCTCAGATACTTGTACTAGGTCTAGGTAGGGTCAGGCCTGTAACTGAGAGGTCGTTGAGGTTCGGGTTCGGAATTATAAAAGAGATTATAAATGATTTTCTGGGTAAAGGATTTTCTGGATTGTAAATTCTAGATGGGTATTTAGGAATATAATAAAAGAAGGGATTAGGATTGTATCTTAAGAATTATTAAAAAATATATGATGGATGATAATTTTACTTTCAAAAGGATGAGTTATATTTGGTTTTAATTACTTTTAGGATACAAAAAAAATATATTAAATAAATAAGATGCACTAATTATATAGTAAATTAATAAATCTAAGTATTATTTATCAGGAAATACATTGAATATTTTTGTAATAAACTTAAACCACAGTGCCCTTTGCGGGTTTCACAACTTTTGCCTTGGCTTTTCTTCGATTCCGTGTGGTTTTTGCTGTTGTTATTATGGCCTTAGCCATAGTTGTTGTTGTTATTATTGTTGTTGTGAATTACGGTAGAAGGCACAAGGCGAATCGCATTGCATCCATTGCCTTCATGACAGGCCGAAAAAAGCGAGGCTCAAAAGCCCCGGCCTCACCAGGCTTAGCTGGCTCAGAAGAGGGCCCCAACATCTCAAGCTGCAACTACCAACTTTTTGGCTGATCCCCAAGCTAAATAACAGAGAGTGGGGCCGAGAGGGAGCAATAGCCTGGTATAAGCAATTTTCGTAATATTAGCCAGGAAGTTGCCGTTCTGCCATCGCGGCGGCGACCCTATAAGGCGAGGTTCAGTTCAGCTCCGATCGTTGCGGATGGGATTGGCTTTTATTTTATTTTTTTTGGTTTTGAAGTGAGCTTGGTGGACTGGTTTTTTTTTTTGGAGTCTGTGCCGCGTAAGAAACCGAACCGAAAAAACCAAAACAATGCTGCCGCCTTGTGCCAAAAGATAAAAAGCTGT
The DNA here is from genome assembly GCA_018153035.1 of Drosophila pseudoananassae pseudoananassae. Taxonomy (NCBI): domain Eukaryota; kingdom Metazoa; phylum Arthropoda; class Insecta; order Diptera; family Drosophilidae; genus Drosophila; species Drosophila pseudoananassae. Next base: position 4,744,430 of record JAECXR010000069.1, read on the forward strand.
TAGCTCGTAGCTTCTGCATTTCTGCAGGCTTCCCGGGGGTTGGGGCCACTCCAAGATATATGTAATGACTTTTGAGGTTTTGTTTTGGTCAGTTGGGGCTTGTCGTTGATGCTGTGTGTGTGCCTGCCTGTGTGTTGATTTAGCAATTGGCTCTCGGGCCACTTCTTGGAATTATGCCGCACCAAGCTCAATGAGCAAATATTCACCCATTCCGTGCGTCAACTGGCCAATGCCTTTCTCCTCCCCCAAATAGACAAGGCCTATAACTTCTAGCCCATATGTAAATTGTAAGCTTAAATATCGAGACTAGGAATTCAAGTGAAAAGGTTACAAAATTTATATAATGAAGGGTTTAGTAAAGGGATTATGTTTCCTGCAATATTATCTAGAAGGATTTATAAAAGTGATCATCGAAAAGGTTCAGTCAAGTAATTTATTAAAAACAGTTTAATTTTAAAGTTAACTCTATAAGCTTATTTTGCCATTTAAAAAATTAAAGAAAATACCTCTTCAATTTCGTTTTTCAAATGAAAAAATAAAACACGATACCTAATTCTTTGGCAAATATTTATGGACACTTGGGTGCCAGTTTATTTCAATAACCCTGATGGAAGAACCGTGTTGGCTCTTCTTCTTTGGCGAATTGTGGCCCAGCATGAGTGTGGGTTTGTATCTGTGTCTCTCTGGCTGCATGTGTGTGTGTGAGGGAGTCGGTACCTCTGACGTCTGATTGATAAGCGAACCCCCCGCCTTATCTTAATAATATTTAATGCACGGCAAGGCGAGCGTGGCGAGGCCGATGCCGAAGCCGAAGCGAAAAATGTTGTCACCAAGGGGGAAAGGGGTTAGTTCTGGGGCACCAGGGGTCTCTTCAGTGGGTGTGAGGGGGTCTGGTGGGGGGCATATAGTTTGTGTATAGTGAAAATGAAATTGAAAATAATACAAAACGCTTTGTCGGTCATTAGCTTTGAGTGGACGCCGCCGCCGCCACCGCCGTTCCGTTCCGTTCCGTTGCCGCTTATTATTATTTAATTTTTTTTTTCCTTTTTTTTTTTGGGGATCGTCGCGTCATTTGTTCGCTTGGTTTGGGTTCGGTTTGGTTTTGATTATGTCAAAGCGAAAAAGCCGCCAAACATCAGTGGGCCATGGGCCCGCATGAGTGGGCCATGGGAGAGTGGTGTGCTTTGAGGAAAGCGGCCTGGGAAACTTTTTGTGTGAGGTAGGTGGGGGTTACAGTCCAGCCAATGTGGAAACGGGGATTTTTCTGGTAATATCAGATAAGAGAAAGATCTTTCACAGAACATTAAATATTTTATTCAATTTTTTCATTCAGATTTTAAAAATTACGATGAGGTACGATGGATAGTAGACTTAATTCCAACTTTAAATCGCTTTAAATATTTTTTATATTATTTTACAAAAAATTTGAACAAAGAGGACTATAAGCTTTTGGAAGAGTGGGCTATGATGAAACAAAAGGCGGCCAACAAATAGGAAAACCGGCAAAACCAAGCCAACTGACAACAAAGCGAACTATGGCATACCCGTACTTTATATCTGATGCGTTTGTTTGAGTGTTTGAGTGTGAATCTGGGTGCTCATATGTGGTGTGTATGGGTGGGTGTGGCTATTTGGGTCTGTGGTGTTATTTGTATGTGCGTGTCACACACAGACCGAACCCCAGACACTTTCCGCTTTTGAAGTGGCTTTTAATTGATAAAAAGCAAAAAAAAAGGAAAAGAAAAAAAAGTTTGAAAGAAGAGAATAAACCATAGAGAACAACAACAGCATTACACATACGCCATGGTGGCTGTGCCGGAAAATTGAGAGCTGATAGCAACGGAAAAAGCGGAACGACACCGACAACGACAACAGCAACGACATTGATATTAATTCCCACGCTGTTGATGGGAGAGTGCTCTACGCCATGGCAGGGATTTATTTTTTGGGGGTCCGAATTCCACATACCAATCCCAAGTCCCACTCCTCCTCCACTCTCCCTGGCGTCCACCTAGTTAAATGATAAAAACATGTTGCAGTCGGGCTGAGGGGGAGGCTGGGAGAATTGTGGGAGTTGCGGACTGGATACTTTAAAATGCAAAAGCCCCGCAACAACAGAAGCTAAGTGCTTTTCGGAATGAGAATAGATAATGGATGGCTTGCAGCTCTAAGGGGGAGTGTGAAGGATTTCCTGGGAATTGCCTGTCAGGCGGGAAAGGCGTGGCAAATCTGTTAAAAAGTTTTAAGCTTTGCTACGGGGAAATATTGAAGCAAACTTTAAAGGCCAGAAAGATGCTTATAATCTCTTTAAAAATTAATTTATTAAACTTCTTAATTAATTATTCATTTAAATATAAAGTCTTTTAAACCTAACCTTATAAAACATCCCCTTATAATACAATTTCTCACTTCAAAAAGCCTTGTCCTTTGAACTTTAAATGCCCCAATTCATCTGCCTGGTTTCTCACACCAAATTACATAGAAAGAAGAAAAATTGGAAAAACCATTTTCTTCACCGAGATGGCAAGAAAAAAATGAAACTGTTATGTTGTCGGCATTTGCCAATTTAAAGAAAAATTTCCAATTGTGATTATTGATTATTCATTTCCTTCTCGGGGCTGTGGCGCACCTACACTTCGATTTGGGATTGCTTAACCCACTCCGGCCCAGGCCCCGGCCCCTTCGTGTCTCGCCTCTTTTGGTCGTGGGTTAAGTTGAGTCGTCTGTGGAGCCGACATCATAGTCATCATCATCATTATCATCATCATTGAAATGGTAAATTGGACTGCAGAATATTCGTATTGGAATTGTTGAGATTGTATTGTAGTAGTTTTTGTGGTGTGGCACGGGGAGCTCTCCATTTCCTTTATTGTCGGCATTGGGGAATGGATTGAGAGGGGGTATGGGGTCTCATAACGGGTCGCTTGTTAACATGCTACATTAAATTTTTATCAAGAGAGCTATGGGGCAACAACATCTATGCCCCACCCCTCGACTCCGACCGGCATAAATATCATAAATATCTAAAATAATGATGTTGTTTGCCGTTGTTGGTATTCTCGATTATTATGATTATTGTGGAATGGCTGCAATGTAGCATGATTAACACAATCCCGGTGGCAATCAACCCAAATAGAGCCTAAAAGCATTGAACTGAGCTTTCTTCCGAGCTCCCATCCCACTCCCATACATACATTACAAATAATCATAATAACAATGAACCCTCATTGCCTCGAAAGATTTTTGGTTTCAGCCAGCCAGTGTTCTGCTGACCAACTTTTGGGGAAAAAGGGGGCTTCGTTGTTATGGATGTTGCCATTGTGGGTGTGGTCAGAGTGGCATAAAAAAGCGTTAAATTACAGCATGAAAAATGCTCATAGCAAGTACTTAAAGTCCGTTGAAAAAAATGAAGCCATGAGCCAGGAGAAAGAGACTGCGGAATGCTTTCATTAACTCTGCTTAAAGTGGTGAAAATGGGGAAAGTAACCGTAATTTAAGAAACAGTAAGCAAAGGCTGTCATTTCACTACAATTTGAGGTTAATAAAATGGCTTGAAGATCTCGAATTCTATAGCCGAAACCTCCAACCTCTCGCCAATCGTATATCAAAGTTACCCATTACCGCAAATAACCGAGAAATATCTATGGAAACCTCGTTAGGCCCGTAAATGTTGCTTTATAAATTATGTTTTATGATTTATATAATATTTATTGCACAAAAGAAAAACCATAACAATAAACATAATGACAACCCGTCGGACAAACAACAAACAAACAACATACACACATAATTTAATGTATTTACAAAGTTGAAGTTTTTCCGAAAAAAAAAACTGACGCTGACGAAAAGTTTTAATCGCTTCGATGGCAAGGAGGGACTGTAACTGGACGGGTCGGAAAACTGAAAGCAAACTCCTATCCATTTTGGGGGGCTTTATCATACATTCAACTCGCTATCGGCATTCGAACAACGTCATAAATTTGTAGCGCCAATTAATCACTTTGCCACAGCGTGTCAGTCGAGGATCCGAGGGCAAAGTTTTCGATTGACTGCATTGCAGGGCAGGGCAGGGCAGGGTAGTGCAGTGCAGTCTATTGAATAATTGATGATGCATCTTGCAGATACATTAAAATGAGCGCATGCATGAGCGAAAATATGAAAAGCAGAATAATATATAAAGATATATGTATATAAAATGCCAGCCAACTGTCAATTCCAATTTATTAAAGCAACTGTCAGTCGTGTGGGAAAAAATTCAAGCAACAAGTTGAGAGATACAGATACTGTGTTACCCGTTTTAATGCGGGTAACACAGATACAGATACAGGATCAGGATGCGGAAAAGTCAGCACAAAAGTATCTAGGGTAATGAGCAGCGAAAAGAAGAAAGAGATGGAATATTTCATAAAAAAGGGGACTGCGTGCCGGTGAATTAATGAAGGGACGCGCCAGGACCCTCGCATCAAAGATGATAAAAAACTCTTATCAAACTCGGGAGCCCCCCAACAATTTTTATTGCTTTGACAAATGCCAACAGTCTACATAGTATATATTTGTACATCTTGTTTCATTTGGTTGTTGCTTTTTTCCCGAGAATTTTAAGTGTTATTTATGTTTGTACAGTTAATTTGCATCCCATTGATGTCGGACCCGGGACTATAAAGAAATGCGTATACAACCGGCCTGAAAGGGTTGGGAGCGGTTCAAAGGGTCTCTCACAAAAGATATTTTATGCGTACATAATTAATACTTGGTGCGGGCGTTTTTCAGAGCCTCTAAGCGGAAATGCGGCCCTAAAAATTCCCTTGAAAATTCCAAAGTCCAGCAGCCCAGCAATCCAGCATCCAGAATCGGACCTGACCCTCTCTCTCACCCTGGTTGCCTACATTCCATTGGGCATTGTTCGTCGTAAGCTGGCATTAAATTTTCATGCCTTAAACAGCGGCACGAAATAGGCTTAGGTTTCGGTTTTGGTTTTGGCCACTATAACTCCTCGTTCTTATTCTTATTATACCTGTTACTTGTAGACCAGAAGGGTATATGGTTTTTCTAGGAAACCTTTTTCTTTATATATGTGTAGTTTTGATTAGAAATAATAGTTTAGTTAATGATTAAGAATCAAACAAGGTAGAGAGACCCCAAGAGCAGTACCGGGTATCATATAGTCTTCTACCTTTTCGCTGCTGCTTCTGTGGCTTCTGCCACTGATGTTGCTTCTACTGGCTCTTTTTCATCATCCGAGTCAGTCAGAGAGCCAGGGGAGTGTTTTTCACTTGAATTTTGTGTCGGCGGTCATATAATTAAGGTGCACACGGCAAAATATGAGTGCAGTGCAACACTTTGTGGCCAGGGCTCTGCAAAGATGGCAGAGACGGGCCAGAGCACAGAAAGGGAACCTGCAATTTGCCATGGCCGGGACTCTTGGTCGCGAAATCCGAATCGCTGAAGTCACCAGCCAGTCACCAGGAGGAGTCGGAGGAGATCCAGAGAGTCTCGGCCTCAAACTTCCTCGATGCGACCACGAATGCTCATTAAAAAGCCACGTAAATGTACAGTGAAAAAATTAATTTTAAAAAGAAGAAGTATCTAATATTACTCTTGTAAATAATCAAACTTATATTTTTCTTCAGTGCAGGCATAAAACCTGACCAACAAATTGAAGCTGCTAGGTTAAAGGGGAGTTTCAGGCCCCAAAAGTGCTACAGTTAATGGGCAGCAAACAGTCCTGGGTCCTCAAGTCCTCAACTTCGTGTCTGTGTTAATTTGATATGCTGCGGGCTGGCCAAGAAGGTAACGGACTGCCCTGACTTTGGCCAGGCCCGAGACCAGAGCAGGAAGCAAAAAGAAGCCATCTGTCAGTTGGAGTTATTGCGAATGCCAACTAGATGCCATGCAAACCTAATGAATGGGCCATGGAAAATGAATTTTAAAGACCCTTTCCAATTTTAAAGTTCAGTAGCCCTAATATCTTTTTCAAGCAATAAGCAAACTTTCTACAGTAGTCTGGTGTAATCGGATACGTGTCATACGCCCTGCCCATATAGTATGTACTTTTAATGAAATTTATTTAATTAGTTTTCATTGAAAGTTTTCCTGTTGCCTTGTTTTGTTTTCATTGTGGGTATTGTGTGTCTGTTTCGGTGGATACACTATTTCCGGCTACGCAATTACGACATTCGGTATAATAGACGCAAAAAAATTCCACAAATAAAAAGCCAGCCATAATTCACTTACGCAGGCGACTGGCAACAACAAGGTTTTGACGTTTATGAATTGATCATTATGCAAAATTATGATTTGTAGCGTTCGAATTACAAATTTGTTACATATTCTTTAGCCATTCCCCTGTCCTCCCCAGTCGACCGTTTAGCCCACTAGGGGTTCCTGCCTGCGAAATGTTGCGCCAATTTCAGCCAACCACAAATCATTTCTTTTTTTTTTTCGTTGGCATTCGTACTCTTTTATATACACATCTGGGTATGAACGGATCGGTTTATCTGGCCCCCATCCGTGGGGCTGTGTGTGTTATAAAAATTGACTTTTCGCAAAACGATAAACAAGAAATATGGCAGAGAAACGCAAATGGGGAAACAGGGGACCGACGAGGCGGTACGCATATTTACGCATAATTTGTGTGGCCCCCATTCCAATAATAAAAATAGGCTACCCGAGGATGCCAAAAATATGCATAAAAACATTGAAGCCCCAGTGGAAGCGAGAAAAAGTATCAGGGATCTGAGGAAATGCAGTAGTGCTCCTAGAGGTTCTATTAAAAGATGAACGGGGAAAAGTCAGCCCAACATAATGAATGAAAACAGGTGAAGAGAGTTTCTTTGGCGACAACCAAAAATAGTTTTCTTATAAAGTCATCTCTGTCTTTATTTTTTTAATGGAAAACATTTGTAACCTTTTTGGTTTGTTTGGGTATCTTTCAAATGTATCTCAGTGTTCCGACATTCTTTTGTCTCATATAGATGCCACCATTTGCATTCCAAGCCAACCTAACAAATACTTCCTCAAGCCAAGAGATCTTCGTGAAATATTCGAGATAATCCACATCCATACATCAAGCGTCAGTATCTGAGATCTAGCGTATTTGAGCCACAAATATTTTGCCCCTTACTCATTCATTCAGAGTTTCGGGCAGCATTTTGCCTAATTATCCGCTTCAGAGGTTCCAGGCTACACTCCGGAGTCCGGGCAGACAAGGCCAAACCCTGGAGTTCCTGGAAAACCTGACACATTGTTAGCAGCTATAAAAACGTCAAGGAGATCCATGGGCTGGATAGGACGAGGACACATGTCGAGCACAATATTTTTAGGAATAGTAGGGATTGGGATTGGGATTGGGATTTTTCGTGGCAAACAGAACAGCATGATGACACACAGGCAGCATCAGCATCAGCAGCAGCAGCAACAGAAACAAAACTACGATTGCGATTGCAGGCTAATGATGGGAGCGACGTGTGTGTCTTCTGGAGATTTCTTGGCAACCCACTCCAGTGCCAATTGATTTTAATTTCCATATGTGTGTGTCCCCAGGGTGATGGTGCACTGAAAGTTAAATATTTAGCTCAGGTTCTATAAGATTACAAATTATATGAGTCTTGTCTTTTAAATCCATATGTGGATTAAAGTCAACTATGTATTTTCAAGATTTAGTTTGATATTTTTGAAATATAAATCCTATTTTCCTTCAGTGTATAAATGAGTATGTGTGGCGGTTGTTAAAACTTCCGCTGCAGCCTCTGCTGGAGTATAAACCGCATCCACAGCTGCTCCAAAAAGCGTCCTAAATCCGACGATTTCGTTCAACTCCGCTCCCGTCCCTCTGAACGGATCCTGCTTCTCCGCCTCTTCTGCCCTGCCCTCTCCATTCATGGGCCGCCATTAGCTCTGCTTCTATGCACTTCCGTTCCACACACACACAAAGTGATGGGCAGGTGTTGCCGTTATGCCGTCAGTTTGTGGTCTCCGAGTGCGGTTGCATCGGTTCCATCAGATCCATTTGGTTCCGAGGAACCGCTTTAGGTGTGGTCCCTCCGATAAAAACGAAGTAAAATTTCAATTCCGAGTGGAGAGGTCCGATTAAGCCGATTCCTCTGTCATTAGAGGCTCGGGGAACGGGAAAAGGTTCTCCGAAGTGATTGTCTTTCAGTTTTTTTCATTCTTTTTTTTTTTTCTTGAAAAGGCCTCATTGTGATTGATTGATTGATTGATGGGGCAACAGGCTGGAAGTGGAGTTGAGAGTGATTAAGAAAGAGATCATAGAGGAAGACACAAAGGGGCATGGTTCTGTGGCTATTGTTGGGCAGACACAATGAATACACGTATCTATTGTAATTGTGGAGAGAAAAGAAAGGCTTTTCGTAGGTTACTAACCACTATTAGGTGGCATATTTTAAAACTAATCCTTTAAGAAGCCCCTTTACAAACCCATTGTTTTGTTATCCCTTGACCTGATCTGAACTCGACTAAAACAACATTTGCATATGCCAAAAAAAACTCTTTGTATGTCCTTTCTGAAAAACTATTCCCAAATGGATTTGGGTTCACAGCTCCTGCCACATTTTTTTGTTTGGTCTTCCTCCAACTGTCATTTACCACTTGCCGGGTGTCATTTGTAAAATTTATGACTTTCTGTCAATGAAATGCCACCCAAAGCGTTCTGTGCCATTGTTGACACCATACAGCCACGCAGATACAGATACAGAGATACAGATACAAGTAGTGGAGTGAAGAAAAGAAACGCAAAAAGAGCATAGAGACAATTGAGCGATGTTGTCGCATAGTTGCACATCTTTTAGCAGCCATTTTCAATTTCATTTGTGCCACAATTTAAAATGCAAAACACAGGCGACTACATGGGGTTTCCATCCACTCGGGGATGGATGGAAAGACTTTGACAAATGCCCCTGCCACTTGGCCTAGGTGCTAATGGTTCGCCGGTGGTCTTGGACAGCGGACTTTGGCTTATTGAAATTGATGAGCGGCCAAGTACGTGGCAGCTTAGCTTAAATCCAGCCCCGGAACCCGGCCTGCCCCCGGTCCTCTCTCGAAAAACAAAAAGACCTACAACCCCATCCCCAAACAATACGACGACCCTGGGCCTATAAGCGCAACTTAGTCTGACTTTGACATTGATTGATTGCTCCGACAGTGTAATTTATATGATTGTATTAGGGGAGTGCGAGGGGTCTTCACCATCACCTCACCCCCTCCTAGCTTTTCGTTATTAATAGTTGCCGCCGCCTCTGGTTGTTATTTCAACAGCAAATTCAACTGAAAATTATTTTCGTTTATAAAATATGCGCCCAGGCAATTCATTTTTAATGGTTTCACCATGCAGTTTAGCGCTCGAGAGGGGCATCCTCAATTTAACCACCTAGATCCCCGGATCCAGTCCTAAATCCACCCGGAGTGTGGGCGATTTAGGGCGAGAACTGCTGAAAAATTGATGAAAAGTTTTCGGGGGCTACCCAGGAATACTCTATGTGATGGATAGCCCTTGGGGTAATTGGGTGTATTAGTGGAAATTTTATTAGAACAGCTTTAAATGGCTTGGGTTTTAAGCAGGGGAAGATCTGTATCTTTTCTAACATTTTATCATACTATCCTGTATATAGATTAAATTTAACCCCCTAGACCCTTTTGGATAGTCGGAATTCCTCGAGTTCTCCGACAATACCCTTCCAGGCGCCCATGGTGAAAAATATTTCCCAATAGAATTTCATCGAGCTGTGAGTATTTTGCACAAAATTTGATACGCAAAATATGTTGCAGCCACAGAGGCAGCAACGGCAAGGCTCCAGCTTGGTTGAGGAGGATGTGGCTGTGGCTGGGGATGTGGCAACTATGGCGTTAACAGTCACGTACTGAAGCACCGTAGCCACCGGGCAAAAAGTGCAGCCAGCAATTTTCACACCCACCACAGGCCACGCCCAGATCCCATGGCCGCCAAGCAATTTTGTTTTGGTTTTTTGGCAAAAAAAAAAAAAGGAAAAAGATGAAATTTTTGCATTTTATTTATGGCTGACGTTTAGCATGGCGAAGGGGAGATTCATGTTGATTTTCAATTTTAGCAGCTGCCTTAAAAAGTGGCGCTCCAAAATGTTTGTGTTTTTCCAACTCAGTTTTCTTGGTTTTCGTGTTTTATTATTTTTTTCTCATTTTTTCGCTGGTGCTGCTGTTGCAGTAACTTCATTAGGCATGGAGAGACGTTGGAGTCTTGAACTTCTGAACGTTGAGCTGCTTCGGGCGAAAGTTTAATGTCTTTTCTGGCTAATTGAGTAGCCGGCACTGGCAACTCTAGACGGCCAAAGCAGGGGCGGAGTGTGGGGAGGGGATCGTGGCTCGGAACCGCACATAAAAAGACCCTGCCAAGTCATGCATCTAATTATGAACAGAAAAAAAAAACAGATTGGAAAGGAAAAATAAACTGCCTTCGAAGGGGGTTTTGGGTTGAGAATTAGCGGGTTATATGGGGCTTATACATATAGCCTGGTATGGCTGCTTAAAGGCAATTAAGTGTTTCTTACGTTGGCATTTTCCAACCAATTAAAAACGCGAAAAAGTCGACAGACCAACAAAGCCATTAAAGTTGATGGGTTTTCAGTTAGCCACTAGTTTCCTGGTTTTTACGAAGCGATTAGACAGGATATGGAAAAGTACAGGGAATACCTTAACCTTGTACTCTAACATTATTGCAAATTACTTCATAAATTATGAATGTACTTAATCAAAAATTCCATTAACTTTATTCAGTCGGAGTTGGGTGATTTATCATTCTACCTCCTGCGGGGTATTCCTATCAAATTTCAAGCCATTTTGAATAAAAAACTGATACGATCGATCAACTGGCCAATCCATCAACAGTTTTTTCTCGTTATTAATTACCTGTTACTTTCCCAGGGGGATTCTATTGGCCTGCACCCACACAAGCTAACACAGAACCCATACTCCTCTGGGTATACGTGCTCTCTTAATTAAACTAATCAGGCCAGAGTCCAGATCCAGTTACTTACGCTGCAGCTTAAACTGTTAACTTAAGCTGACCACAGCTGATGCTGGTCGTTTAAGCCGCTTCATTGAATTAAGCCCACTGAGCTCTGGCTTCTCCCGACCTCCCCCCGCCATCTTGGCCACCTGCAGAAGCCCCGGGAAAGGAGCAAAGGCACCTCCAGGCGCCATCTGGTATCCGCAGAGCACCAATAAAATTATACACCAATGTCTCTATTGGACTATCTCCACTGGTCCTCTTTATATATTTTTATATACGTATCTTTTACCTAGTTCGTGGCTAGGACTTTTTTCTCCTTTTTATTTTATTTTTTTTTCGTGCTGGAATGGACCATTCCCAATGCGGTTTTTATGTGGCTCTTTCTATCTGTAACTATTTCCAAGCTGTTGCAAGCAATTAAAGTTTGTGTCTGTTTTTAGGGGAGTTTTTGTCTGTACACTTTGGGAAAATAGGGGTTTTATATTAGGTTTTAAAATATGTGAAATTAAACATAAAAAATGTTTCTAATTGAATAGAAAGCAGTAAATATATGTATATATATCATAGTTTCATTCATTACAAAATAGTATCTGTAAGGTTCACAATGCATTATTTAAGCTTTAAAGTTTTTAAAATATAATGAAAAGTATCAAAAATATTTAAAGAATATTTTTATCAATGTAATTTCACTGCAGTAACTTTAAAAATGTTTTAAACATTTATTTCCCTGTTTTCCTGTGGCATTTCTAATGCCCTGAAATAATATTAAAGCTGTCAGAAGGGCAGCCATGGAGTGGGGCAGTCGGGTGGGGATTTAGGAGTTCGAGTTCGAGGCCAATCCATGGCTCTGATACTTCCGTGCACTTAAACACTTAACGCCATTGTTTATACACTTGAGTGCACTCGCCTCGTCGCCTTTTTTTGATGTGGTGTGAAAAGTCGTCAATGGCACACAAACTCGCAAGCTCGAAACGCAGTTTCTTCATATTTTTTCTGGCCCTTTTCACCATTTCTTTTTTAAATCCCAAAAAACATATCCGCAGAGCAAAGGCACGGTCTCTGGCAATACTCATAAGTGTTCAACTAAATGGAAAAACATTTCTTTTAAGCGTTGACAAAACAATAAAATAAAAGACGCTTATGCTCTGGAGGGCATTTTGATGCCACACGTTTCGATGGCGTTTGTGATTCCGATGCCGATTCTGGGACTCCCTATAATGAAGGTATTTGGGATTGTCTAAAGTAGTAGGAAGTATTTTCCTTCCATTTTTTTTTGCCTGTTGGTTGGTGTGAAAATTGCCGGCGAAGATTTCCGTTAAGACAGGCGACACAAAATTGAGGGCTGGCCTGGGCCATGGCCAATTTTCCGGAGGGAGGAGAAAGCAATTTTCAGCACAAACAAAAAGCCATAGAGATAGGTTTTCCGTTTTCCAGGGGAAATGGAAAAGGAGATCCCTTAAAGGAATCGGAGTCCCAACAGGAAGGTAAAAAGATGTCAGTGTCAGTACAGGGTAGCCATAAGACCTGAACGGAAAAATAAATGTGAGGAAATGGTGTGGGGATATGTCTTATTGAAGTTGATTTACTAAACACATACGTGGTTAAGACATGGCAATCACGATGAGATTAAATGGAAATTGATAAAGAGTTTCCATATATTTTAAAGTATTATAATATGTATATATTGGATAGATGTATAAACCTTTGCCGCCTTTACGGATCTAACCTTTATTTTCATAAAACCCAGAAACTGGGTCAATTCAATGCCATTTGTGTGGCATTTACATTTAGGCCCTCTCATTCTGTTTGGCTTACTTGTTCTTTTGCGACAACAGTTGGCCTAAAAGTGAAATGCCAATGTGGCCCAATTATGCCGTGTTCTTCCCCCCAGCAACTGACTGGCTTAACCAAAAGGTAACTGCCAACTGCTAACATTGCAAAGCCTACAAATGATGCCACTCCCCTAAAAATATATATTCTGTATATATATATTTTTGCTTATTTCGCCCTTTTGTTGTTATCTTTGCCATGGCAGCAGCAGCAGCAGAAGAGGCAGCAGCATCTTCCTTTCCGGCCCCCATTCCCAGTCCAGAGAACCCTCGTATTTTGCTCTGGGCAACAGCTGTCAACCAGGTTACGTGTGTGAAAGTCGGAGGAGTGCGGGGTTAGAGGCATAAATTTAGCCACTTCTCCACCCTTGACTAAAATGGCAAAAAGCAGAAAAAACACCAAAAACCGAAATGACAAGGCTACAGTTAGAAAAATGGGCAATAAAAATGGTTTCTGTTTTTATACAATATTGTAAGGGTATCTAGAGAATAGGAACTATTCGAAAAAGAACAACCTGTATAGTTATTTTTTTCTGTCTCTTGTATAGAGGTCATCTATATCTCATACTCCTACATATATGTATCTGTGAGGTACCCTAATTCGATTTCAAAGCACACAAAATTAAGGCAACTCCGGAGGCCTTTTGTTCAATGCTACCATGGATTGGTTTTGGCCAGCATGGAAAAGCTATTGAAAAATCATATATAGACTGGGTTAGGAAAAGTCGGAGAAGAAAAGAAACGAAAGACAAAAGACAAACACAGCAGAAATGGAAACTCATCCGTAGCCACATTGATACGTGCCTGGCATTTGCCAAGTTGGATTAATTTCATTTTACCAAAAAAAAAAAAAAGAGGAGGGAATATATAAAAAGAAAAGAAAACACACAAAAGACACTAGAGAGAGGGATAAGCCTCCCTGATTTCATCCCAAAAACACATCCCATTCGATGGGTAATGGCGGCATTAATTTGAATTGCATAATTTGTGTTGTGTTTCTGGTCCTGCAGAGACGAAGAACGAAGAAATTAAGTCAATGGCCCAAACAAAATATAAATATCGATTAGGCCAAGACAACGATGTCGACAACGATGGAAAATAACTCTCTGGCAACCCATTTAATTGGGAAAATTTAACACGTACTTCGCATTTGTATTCATTCTTGGTCTGCGCTGTCTCATGTCTCTGGGAAATTGGATTAAAGCCGCTAAAGAGTCTTGGCCCTGTTGTCAACGCTCCTCTTCGTCTTGGCCCTGTCTCCTCCGCAACTGTAAATTACATTTCATATTAGCGGAGCCGGGGAGGGGTGAAACTGTGTGGGGGCGGAGGAGTCTCCCGGACTTTTCTGTCTTCTGTCTTGTGCAAAAAAAAAAGAAGAAACAACACTGCCAACTTTGTTAGTATGCCATAATCGTATGGCGACGAGGCTTTATTTATAGCATTAACGCATATTAGGCCTAATGGCCATAACATACGACGTGGGGAAGAGGAGCAAGTGGGAGATTGGCAGGGGTATACTCCATAGGGTTTATAGGGAGGCGTGTATCCCAAATTGCTATAAAAGTTCTGCGGAAAAGTGAGTGATATCAGGAGTTATGCAAGTGCTACAGAGCATTGCAATCAAAGTAAAAAAAAATAAGATAACTATCATCCCCACCCCTTTTAGGTTCTATATAACAAGGGAAAGTAATCACCCTCAAAAACAAGATAAACATTCATCAGAAAACTACAAATAAAATCAATTACAGGCCTAGAAAAAACCCTAAAAAAGATCAAAAGAAAGCTAATACACATATGTATGTAGTTTTCTTATATAGATTTCCTTTATAAAAGAAACCAATTCGTTGAACCATACAACGAGTACTATCCATTGAAATAACAAAACCTCCTTCAACCATCTATGTCCAAAACATAATCTAGTCCCACCACCCTCTCACTCTCTTGAGGATTCTTCCGGCCCAGAGGATTTGCCAATGTTTACATGTCAACTCCATCACGTTCTAGTTGATTAAATAAACTGATTGATAGCACGCCTGATTGATGCCTTCAACGGGTCCTGTCCTTCATCCCCCTAACACGATTGGGATTTTCATAATTTCCTGGACTAATGCAACCCTTTTTTTCTGTTCTTTTCTTGCAGGTGTGTACAAAATCCAAGAAGTCAACCCCTAGATGGATTTCAAACTCTAATGTTCCTCATACGTATCCTTATTCTGGATTTTTGGATTTTTTGGGGGTGTCTTGAACATTTCACGCTTTGACAAACTGAGGGAATCTCAGTTCGCAGGGAACTTTGTTCAGGAATATTTTAAGCATTATAATCGCATTAGAGCGATAAGTGACCAAAATCGATAGGCAGTCAGCAGTTTTGGCTATTTAGTTTCAGTTGCCACCAGGCGAAAAAATCACCGAGGGTGACTTTTGACAGTTCTCTCGAATAGGGTAAGGAAGAAAAAAATATATATATTGAAACCAAAAACAGACTCACGTACGATATGCTTTAAAGCAACCCTTAGACTTCATTCGCTGACTTTAGTGAAATAAAAACCGGCTTAAACGCCCCCAAATTAGAAGAGCCCAGCCCGGACAGCCGGCCCAGTCAGGAAATATGACAAGAGCCGGGGATTTCTATCGTATCGCCAGGATTGCAGAAGGTTCTTTTACTGCAACGGAAGCCACCCCCAAAAAGGCGATGGAAATGGTGGTACTTCGTGAAAAATACACTGTTATTATATATTTCATAGTTACAGAGAAAATTATAGGGATTTTCTAAAGTCAAATTCTAGATTATAGAAATTTTTGTCTTAATCTAATAATTTTATAATTTAAATAATTTTGTATTAAATTTTAAAGCTGGTAAAGTATAAATCTCAGTGCATGCCGCAGTTTTTTTATAGGTCGGTGAGCCTGAGTTTTACTGCCTCCAGAATCCTTGCAGGATTTCCTTTCGATTTTTGCAGTTTATTGTCTGCTGGATGATACAATGCATTCAATTATAAAAGGGTTCCAGGAAATGCGCCACAATTAAGCCTGTGATTTCCACATACTCCGCTCCTTGGCACTACCACCACCATTTGGATGTGCCACCCCCCACGGGACAACATCCCTGATTTTTTTTGAGAAAGTTTTCACTTCACACTCTCAAGTTGGCATTTCCGGCTCCTTACAATTTCTCCCAATTTTTTTTTTGTATGCCATACAAAGTGCAAACAAAATTTATTTTCCATTTAGTTTTATAAAGCGCAAACAACATACAACAAGAAATAAGAAAAAGTAAGGAACAAGAAAAACATTGGTGGGTAAAAAAAAATATTTAAAAAAAATAGACGAAAACAAGAAAAGCGGCTAAAGGCAAAGCCAAACAAAGTTCAATCAAGTTAACTTTGTTGCCAAAGCGAAAGGGAAGTGTGCGGAACAGGGCTGGTTGGGAAAAGTTAGGGGAGGTGTGGGGAAAAGTTCAAAGCAGTCCTGGACTTTTGACTGAAAGTCGTGGCCGATTTGACCAGGACACTCATCCTCCCTCCCAAAAAAAACCTAGCTAGCTCAAGTGTATTTAAAAAAAGTTCCTCCTTTTTTGGGTTTCTTTTTTTCTGGTAGTGCTTTATCGCCTGGATCTGGGAAATGTGGTTTTCCCTCTGGCTTGGAATATGTCCCTCCTGATTTTCAATCAAGCTTAAAGCCCGGGACAAAGGACCCTTTAAGTTTCGGTTTCGGGGGCAAAGATGATTGGCCCTTGGTCAGAATGTTTAAGTAAGTGTGTGGTTTAGTGAGTGCAAATTTTGTCGAGTTTTCGTCACGTTTTTGGCCATGATAAGTAAAAGCGGATAAGTAAATGGATGTCGTTTAAGTTTGAAAAAGAAAACCCACAGTGGGTATTTAAGAAATTTAAAGAGAAGAACTGAGAAGCTGGAGCTTCTTAAAACTCAACAATCATCAACTTTGGCAAGTAAACTAAGAGCCAAGTTAAGCTCAAGTATTTGAAATATTTGAAAACTGCAACAGCTGCTGGCCGGCCAACTGAAAAGGCCTTGGGGTCAGTCGAGTATGTATCTTTTTGAGGAAAACTCTTGGGAAAACAATTCGCTAGCCCCTCCCTTGAACAAACTTGGCCAGCGAGTTGTACTCGTTTTTCTTTTTTACTTTTCATAATGACCCCAGGCAGAGAGTAGTAAGTAGGTCAAGTAATATGCCAATAAGGCATGCACACGGAGGCTCTGGAATTGGTCATGGATATGGGCCTAGGAAATGACTATTTGCATAGAACTTTGGCGCGTTTTTGCGGCTTTCCGACGATGGGCAATTAAATGGCCCAAGAAAGCAAAAACGTCAGAAGAGGCAGAAACAGCAGCAGTGGCAGAAATAAGAAAATCAATTACAAAACTCCACTTGAAAATGGTGAAGAGCTAAATGACTTCCGCTCAAGATGTTGCTGTCGTCGGTCTCGTCGTTCTCGGTTCGCTTAATTGCTTGCCCGCAGAGCCAAGAAAACTCCAGAGACTTCTACTACCTTAAGAGAAAAACTTGAATAATTAAAAAAATATATTATATATATATCTATTAACAATAAATTTTTTTCAAAGCTTAAATTTCTGGCTTCATAAATGACATGTCCATGACCATTTAAGGCTCTACTCTTTCAATATTTTATTAATATTTTCTCCGAGTGCATAGAAGCCTAAAACGGAAATCATGTTATGGCCAATGCTCTCTGGGGATGGAATGGCCAGCAACAGCAGTTGTAACTCATAAATATAATGACAAATCAGAAAAAAATTCAAGAGCCAGCTGGACAGCAATCAAAAGCTGATGAAGAGGCCACTCCTTCCACCGACAGCTTCCTTTGGACTCCAGCTAGTGCTGAGTCAGAACAATAATGGAAAACAATTTAGACTCTGTAGAGAGTGAGGAACTAGGAAAGGAAAAAGAAAAGCCAGCAATAACAATTGAATTTTCAAATGCTGCTTATTGTTTTTCCAGCATCGCTGCCAAGACGATCAAGAAATTGGCTGGACCGAACGAAAACCCTTGTTAAAATGCAATCAAATTGTTGCCTAGAATACTGCCATGAAACTCGGACTCGCAGAATCGGACTCTTAGTTTAGTTTGAGTTAGAGTCGGAGTTGGGAGGTTCGCCGAGCCAAACCACAAATATTTGCCAGGCCAGGCCGAAAGCCAGTTTAATTTTGGCCGCAAACGGGGAGTGGGGCCAGTGGCAACACACAATAACAAACCTGGCCCCTGCAGCCTCCATGCGTTCTATAAAAGAATAACAAAATCAAATAAGGGTAGACAGGGTCTTATAACGAAGATTAGATGCTCTTTAGGGGTTAAGTACAAAAACATATTTATTAGAAAAAATGAACATAGTTTGTGTTAATTGTTTAGGAATATAGGCTTTAACCTCAAAGACCCTACCTAGCAACTAAAATCTTTAAAAAATTGTATAAAACTTTAAAAATATCAGTATCTGTAACTACCACTTTAAGATATCTAACTACATAGTTAAAGCTTCCACTCAACCCATAATTGATAGAGTATAACGAGTAACAAACCTCAACTTTTTGGCATTCACTCGAGTGCAACGTGGCATGGAGCCTGTGCCCTGGCTGCCTGCAACTTTTGGGCTGCTGCCGTTGTTGCCTCTTGGCTACTGGTTTTTGCCGACAAGCCACAAACTGAAAAGAACAAAAAAAAAATAAGGGGGTAAAAGAACACACAAAAAGAAAAACTCCAGCGGCCAAACGGTAGCCCCTTGTCAGAGCCCACATATGATTCTTACTCCGGATCCAAAGTCACAGGCCTCCGAATCTCAGACTCAGTCGGAGTCTCGCATGTGCGACTGTCAAGTTTTTCAGTACGTAAATCTGTAGGCTTTTTTTCCTTGTTTTTCGATTTTATTTTTCTTTTTTTTTTTTTTTTTAAATATGCTACGTGCAGCAACAACCGACAAACTCGACTGGAGAACGTGCTGCGTGCAGAGTATTTGTTGTTTGAAAAGAAACTACAGAAAAAACAAAAAGTTACCAAGAAGTTGCCGACAACGATGTCGGTTGACTTTGTCATATGAAAAGTAAACAAACGACAGGCAAAAGGCAGGAAAAATACAGGCCCACACAGGCCATACAAGCCAAGCTGGGCCAAGTCAAGTTAACCAGGCCCAAAGAGCTGCAAACTGAGTCGAATGAGAGGCAAATTATGGCGGAGAATGTGTAAAGGCAAGGACGTGGGCTATGGCCTAAAAAAGGGGGATATTTTGGGAAGAACTTGTATAATATTTACTTCCGAAATTATATGGTTTAATAGCCCTTCTTAGACTAACCCCAAACGTACCTTATTTTTACCAAAAACTTTCTTAGCTATACCCCCTTTTTTTTACCCCAAACTCCTTAGACACCTCTGTTTTCATTTCAACTTTGTCACATTGTTGGCGGTCCTCAAGGAAACTTCATATTAACTCTCGCGAGCGTCGCACACGTCTGAACTTCTCAAGCCCCAAGGATTCCACTTAAGCCCCTCGGCTCCAGATTGTTTGCGGCACTGACGAAAAATAGTTAATTATAGTGACAAGTGGCTTACAAAGAACGGCGACAGTCTTAACCAAGTCAGGGCAATAAAACTATTTTATGGCCAAAACTTTTGCACTCGGACCGAACTCTGCTCTCCATTTAATAAAATTATTTTTGTTTGCTTTAAGAATATTAATAATAAATGGTGGGGCGAGAGAATGGATGCAATCGGCTTATGCAAATCCTTGTTGATTTTAAAATAATGAAATCGCCCTGGCCATTGCATGAATAATCCACAAACAGCTGAATTGTGCAAATATCCTTGGTACAGTGCGGCGTATACGCAATTTCATTTATTGTTGTCCTGGTCGGCGCGTAATGTAATTGCAATCGAAAGACAAAGCCAAAGTCGTATGCCTGGGAAATGCGCATATTTTCATTAAATATTTAGCCAAATGGTCGCCAGTTTCATTTGTATTTTTCTCCATTTTTTTCCCCCTCCTGTTTGTGTTTGCTTTTCTCCGAGGCTGGCCCCTCCACCCGAGTGGGTGAATCCAATATCCATTCTCGACTTTATGCGAAGAAACTTAATTTGCCGCCGTTTGCACAAAAATTGTTCGCATTTGGTGAGTGTATGTCTGTTTGTGTTTGAGGTAATTGTGCAAACAAATTGTGGCACAGAGGACCGCCCACACTTGGCCCACGAAAATGCCAGCAACTTCAGAATCAAAACCAGAGGCGGGGCTCCCAGAGTCTGAATTTGTCACTGGGAGCCGAGGCGTTTACTGTGTTCTTGGCACAGTAGCCATAAAAAAAGCCATAAACACTACAAAAATATGTGAAATACTTCACTTGAGTGCAAAAAATAATGGCGAAACTATTTTCCAAAAAAATATGAACTTTGTCTAAGGACTGGCAATTAAGTTTATAGTTCATTTTGGCAAGTTTTTAAGTTGGATTTTAGTTTGGTTATTATTTAGGAGTTTTTATGATAAAACTTTATAAATCATAAAATAAATTAAAATACTTTGAGCTCATTACAAAGAATTAAAACAAATATTTCTTAGCCATTCCGAAAACTCTAAAAAAAAATAAAACCAGATGTGAGTTAACCAAAAATTACCCAAAAACCGAATATCCCACGTGAGAAGTATCTCGTCAAAGAGAATGTGAGATATTTCTACAAAGAGCATCTGTGAAATACAAAGAGAATGTGTGTGTGCGGTGTCTGTGAGGTTGAATATCTGAATATCTAGGCCGCATGCACTTGAGATGCATTTTTGTGTGTTGTGGAGATGGATGTGTGAAGATACGAGAGTAGAACCAAGAAATTACTGAATGAGCTTGGCTGGCCGAGGCTGCGTGGGCATTTAAAATGTTATTTTTACTGCCGGATTGTTTTCGTTTTATCTGCTGCTCTCCAAAAAGAGCCGAAAATGAATTAACAATTTATGCGTGTGACGCATTCGCCAGATACTTCTTCTCTCAAAGTCAAAGCCGAAACAACAACAATCTGAAACGAAAACAAAAACAAAGTATAAATCTTCAAAGGCATTCTTGTTTGGCGAATTTGTAGTTGTTTCTTGCCTTATATTTTTTTTTGCTGGCTAACTTTAAGATAAAGATTGGGGGGCATAGCCAAGTAGTTGGCAGATAAAAGCCGCTATAAAAACTGTCAAATAAACATCAAAGCGGATGCGCAACGCTTGACATGCTAAAATATACTTTATAGTCATGCGTGGCTGTCTGAGATTGGGATGAGAGTGTATCTTTGTATCTGTGCGATGTATCTGATGCTGCTTCGGATGCTGCTGCCTGTCTATCTATCAATGTGAGGGCTTGTTAATAGCCTGGCACAAGGGCAGGACAACGGGGGGCAGCCAGGCCATACCATGCATGCTATATAGAGTGTCTTCGCCAATGCTAAAGTAATAGCACATGGCATAACATAACATAAAAACATTGATGGCTGCAAATGATAGAGGGCCCTGAGCCAGAGGCGTCCGATCGGGGGAAGGGGGCGATGATTGATGTTCACATTGAAATATTATAGAAAATAATAATCTATCTGGAGGCGAACAATGCATGGAAGATGAAGTGCCAGTGAAGTGTTGACAGAGTAAGTGGGGGAGAAAAACAAAATGAACTACTGGGGAAATATTCGAGGAATGAATACTTAAGGTTATTTGAAATATTTGCAACATACCTGTATTTAAATTCCTACAAATTTGTTACCCTCTCATCCCCTTTTTTTAATAGAAATACTTGAATTTCCTGTCAGGTCCAATGGCATGCATAATACATATTGCCTTTGGCAAGCTCATTTTCAATTTTCACGCCGAAATTTCACATCTCATATGCGTAGGATGGCATCCCCTTTAATTCTACGCCCCTGCCTGCGGCTACGCATCATGGCTTCCCTACGGAATCTCCTCTAAGCCCCCGACCATTGGCACATTAGAAAACGTGACAAAAATTTCATATTGATGTCTTCCTTTTTTTTTGGGCGTATGGGGGGAATATCTGCCTCCCTCCGCTGTGTTGTGTTATTTTTTTGATGATGCTGCTAAAGGCAATACATAAAATTTTCACACACAAGTACATCACACCAGAATTCTGGAAAATAAACGAAGAGGGACAAAGTGTGAATTAGGCGCAAAAGTTGAAAGAAGCCAAATAATTCAGTTCTGTGTATATATTTTATTATTACAAGGCTGTGAAGGCTTTTGAAGTCGTCTCCTCTTAGGGCTGTGTCTACTCTATATGGACTTTTGAGTTCTCAAGTGTGAATCATCGCAGAAACTCTCAAGTATATTTTCGAGTGCATATGTCACTGGCATGCCAAACGAAAGGGAGAGTTCCAAACTCGAAAACACGCCTTAAGTTCATAATTTGTACAATTTTATTGTCACTCCCCCGCACACTCTTACTGAATTATTTATACAAATTTTATCTCTTATCTCGCTGGCATTGCAGGTGGTCATAAAAGACGCCGACTTGTAATAATAAAAACGCATAAAACTTGAGATGTTGTCTCGCCCAGTCCTCCCAAGTATTTCTCTCGCAATTTTTCACATGCCCATAAAAAGGGCCCACAGTCAACATAAAAAAAAAAACAACATAAAAAAACAAAACTCTAAAAACAAAAAGCCAGCACAATAATTTACCTAAATGCCTAGGCATATGTGATATGTGATACTTGAGGGCTTTTTTTTTGGTAGAGTGGGGCTACGAGGGCAGTGAGTGACAGCTTTGGACTTGGATTTGGGCAGAAAAAACTTTGAAGTTTTGACTTCACAGAATGTCCAAGTCGAGTCCAAGGTATTTTGGGTATTAAGGAAACAAAAACACGTACAGAAAACTAGGGTTTAGGTGATTGATTTTCTAGGAGCTGGGTTTTTAAGGAAATGTTTTCAAATTAAAGAAATATAAATTAATTTAAAACCTTTGCCATTGTAAGACAAACTTTTAACCTTATTCCACGAAAATGAATTTTTAATTAGACAAGAGTGTGAATGACAGCTCAACCCTTTGAAAGTATGGTATCCACCCTCGCAGCATCATGCTCTGGAGGTCCCAGAAACTGACACTTACCCTATCTTATCATCTGTCTGAGTTTTCCGAGTGTCGCCAGCCTTGCTCGCCTGCCATGTTGAGATACAAAGTACATGCATATTTACACAATTCGCTGCAGCTTCTACGCTTTAGCAATCAAATTACTGGGCAACAACAGCACTGCGGCTGCTATACGGCGTGACAGCGTGAAAACTGGAGCATTGTTTGATTGACATTTGATTGACAAAAAACAGTCACGAACACAACAACAACAGCAGCAACTAGAACAACAGCTCACACATACATAAACTAACTGCCATGGGAATGGGAAACTTTTTGTTTGTGGCTGCGGCATTTGAAAAAAAAGTGTTGATAAAATTCCAGAAAATTGGCGCCAGCCAGCGAAACAAAAAAATATTAGATACTTTGGAGCCAAGGGGAATGGATTGCAAATGAGAAAAAATAAGAGGCAGTGGCAAATAATTTGCTTATGCTGAAAATTAACGCCTTTAAGTTAATGGCTAAGAGCAGCAACAAAAGCAACCCGGCATCTGCCCATAAGGCAATCCAAAAGCAAAAAGCCGCCAACAAAACAGCCTTCGTTTATTATGCCGCTCATTCATTATTATTTGTTTTTTGTTGTTTTTGTTGTTGTTGTTGTTGTTATTGTTGCTTTGTTGTTTGTTGCTGCGGCGAGTTTAAGCGCGCTGTTTGTAATTAATTTCCGTTTGTGTGTAGCCGCAGCAAACTTGGGCGCAAAACTTAAATAAACCACAGCAGGAGACAGAGAGACAGGGAGAGTCGTCAAAAGCTAACACACACACACTCATATTATGGAAATATGGCCAAGATATGACGGTTAATAAATGCTCTAGTCTGGAAATGGGAGGAATGTCTTGAAGGACTAGGAGTTGGAAAAAAATGTTGCCTAATTTTTTGAGGGCTTTGGAGTTGTTTTCAAAGGTGTGATGACTTTCTTAAAAATATAATTATAAATACTATAATATAATTTATATAACCTAATAGATAAAATATATTTATATATATAGATAATATAAGGAAGATAAATATATCCAGCTTTTAGGAACAACTTAAATTTCTTCATTAATAATTCCCCTTTCAAAATACTATTCTCTGTTCAAACATTTACCAAGCTGATATGTAATTTGGTATGCCCATTTGAGGCTTATAGAGATACAAAATCCAACAGATACAAATGCCCAGCAAACCCGTTTTCCGAACACGTTGCGAGCGGCAGAGATGAAGGCCTCCAACAAGCCGACACGCGCTGAGCTGGGGTCTGAGCCAAAACCGACCAGGGGTACAGGGCCAAAAAGGGGTAGGGGCAGCGTGATTTAAGCCAAAAGGCGAGAGACGACGGCAAGGGCCAGAGGGCTACAAAGACGGCCAAGTATCGGACAAAGGCACGCTCGATCTGAGACTGTCGATGTCGGCGTTTGTTTCACTTGATTTGTGACATTAAAGTAAAGTTATAAAAAAGCCGACCTATCAAGATCAACAATCAACAAAAAATTGCATTATCCCAGCGCAAATAGATTCGATGACGTTCGTCAATGTATTATTTATTGCTTTTTTGCCATGAACTTTAGACTTTGATAAGTCCGGGGATTTGGGAGAGTCGCCACTCATGGTGAGAGTCATGTAACACTGTTTAGGTTGGCGCATCGATTATCGGCTTTTAATTAAACGTTACCCCTTCCTCCACCATAGCTATCCCCCTACCAACAGTCTGGATCTAGACTGCCTTTCAGACCCACTCTTTGGCTTCCCCTCGAAAATAATTGCTACTGGTATTTAGCAAGCGTTCACCTGATAAGATTTTGCCTCGTGAATGGTGCCGGTAAAAATAAAAAACAAAAAATAGGCTAAGAAGCACAAAAAAAACATCAAAATAGGTAACAAAAAAAATTTGTGGTGCAGATTTCTTGGCCTGATAGTGAATAATTTTTTAGGACCCGTTTGATTTTGCCGGTTCTATTGCCCCGCTTTCGATAAGTACCTTGCCAAATTGCGGTTGTAAATTGTGGAGTGTCAGAAAAATATTATAAAAAAAGGCGAAATAAACAGAGTGTGACGTATAAGCCACAAATTAGAAAGCACTCGAGTTAATCCACTGATCAGACGGATGATTAAGTTCGGGATAAGGAGATTGTGAAGTAATTCAGAGGAAAAATGAATGGAATAATTTTTGAAATTTCTGGCTTGTGCCTGTTTGGATTGGAACATTCTATTGGATAGCTTCTGTTTATTATTCGGCCAGATACTAGTGAAGGAAACTCTTGTTGCTTTCCAAATATCTCTGGCTTTTGGCATTTGTTGATCTTTATCGTCGAGGGTATGTGACTTCTCCTTAATTGCTGGCCGTCTTTGTTATTGCCAGTCGGTTGTTAGCGTCAAAAACACTTAACTTCATTAACACTTACATGCCAGATACGAGATATCTGGCCGCAACTACTCGCACGCAGCTTTTTCAGTTTATTTGGCCGCCTTTTTTCTTTCTCCTTGGCCACACAACGCAATTATGAAGTGTTTTATCTTTGGTTTATATCTTTTCTTCAACGAAGACCACTTTTTTTCGTCGGCCCATCATCTGTCCAATAAACTGTTTGTTGCCAGGCTGAGTTTGGCCAAAAGTTTTCCAGTTTTTCAGGCATTCATTAGCTCTTAACGTCTTTTTTTGTGTCTTTTCGGTTGGTGGGCATTTTTCAGTCAAGTTTTGTGGCTTTGTGGATTATCTTGGGCTTTGTGGAGTGTTTGCTTTTCGTTACTTGGCTTGTGTACACCTTTTCTAATTAAAGGTCGACCACTTGATGTGCCTGAGATCTCGGCGACTCCGATTCTTGATTCTCGATTCTCTGTTCTCGGCCGCTTTGTTTTGCGTTTAATTATCGCCTTTGTATTTCTTTTAGCTTTTTTTCCCCTTCTTTTTTTTTGTATTTTTTTTTTGAGCAAATACCGCGGCCCATGCCGACGATCGTGGCGCCAAGATAAACCAAAAGAACATGTTTTGCTCTCAAGTGGCCGACACAATGGGAATCGACTCTGCCTTCTGTCGATTGTTGCTTTTGTTGTTGAGTCATCAGGAAAGCATTTCGGCGTCTGATATGAAACATGCCGCCTTGCAAATTAACTTTGGCCTAAGCCACTCCAAACAGATATAGGCGCAAATTGAATGGCGAATGGCCGCGGGCGCCGAGCTTACGTGACTCGCCGATGACCTATAAACAGAATTTGCAGTATCACAAGAAAGTATCCAGCAGGGCTCAGGTCTTTGAGCTTTGGCAGAAAACTCTCTTTAATAGAAAACTATATAAATGCATTTACAAGCCCTGAAGTCTTCAACTTAAATCTCCAAACGAGTAATTCAATATTGGATTTCGAACTGAGGTACTCATGCTCTCAGAAACTCCAACTCAAGCTTTATTACACGTAGACCCTTTAAGCCTGCCGGGCATAATGAATTGAATTTGTGCATTTGCGTAATGTGTGCGTAGAGGGCCAAAACGATTAGACCACTTCAATCCCTCAGACGCACCGCAATGGGCTCTCAAACAAGTCAGAGGCCAAGCCCAAGGGCCCAACTTTACCTGAGAGAGTGGTGAGGTCACAATGTCGAAATGTGCTCCGGCCACAGCCTCATGAATTTTCTATGATAAATGGAACGTCACGGCCTGCGGCTTATCTATCAAAAGAAATACAAGCAAATTGAATGCAGCCTACGTGGCGTATGAGTAATGTGTGCAGAGAGCATTTTCATTCCGTGTTTCCGTGAGCTTCGTGGCTCAATTAAGGTGGCCCTGCTTGGGAACATTTTAGGCCCAGTTCGTAAAACTTTTCATTAGCATAACCATATGCTATATATGCCATACATATTTTCAGCTGTGTAATATTTGTGTTATCAAGTCCGAGTCGAGAGATGCTATAGATAAAAGTCGTCCCAGTCGAGATTTGCATAATTAATTAGTGAGCTTGTGACTGGGCTTTATAGTGCAAATCAAAAATGCGCATAAATTCAATGAAAACGTTATAAATTGTCCGTAATAAAACACGAATTTCCGAAGAAATATGTTTCAAGGCATAGAAAGCAGGTGGCATTTGACAACTCTTGGCATGTGATTTTGAAAAGAGACTATTTTTTGTTAGGAAAGTGATGATGACTTAGTTAGATTGTAGTTTCTTTACATTTACAATTTATATAATAACACAAGTACCTCCACCGCCAAGCACCCTAGATTTCCTAGAGTTGTAACTGGGTCAGCTCCCCTGACTGTGTAAACAATTCCAGCACTTGGCAGGACTCAACGACTGGCTCATTTCCCTGGCACTTTGGCTAATTGTCTTGAATTGTCGCCACCTCGGCAACTCTTTCGCACAACCCCACCTGCCTCCTAGCTCCGGCCTGGTGCCTCCTGTCGTGGGATTGGCAACAAAGGCGACCAACAAAGTATACAAAACGGAGACTTGGGACTGCTTTGCTTGCATAATGTTCATGCAATTAAAAGCCATGTCCTGGGCTGAGCTGGAAAACACTGAAAATGGGCGGGGTCCTTGGCAAGGACGCGACTCGCACAAAATTAAAAATGGAAAGCGAAATGAAAAATGGGAAATGGTAAAGCACGGGGCATAGAAAAGCAGGCTAAAACCGCAAATTTGGGTCAGCAGGCGAGAAGTGGAAATTTTCCTTCTCATTTTTTCTTCCTTTTTTTTTTAATTCAAGCGCGCTAATTAATTAAAATGAAGCAGATACAATGGAGCCAGGAATGGCTAAGAATGAAGTAAACGGAGTGAATTACTGCAGAGTGGGAATGGGATTTGTGTGTCAAGTGGGATTTGCTCTGCAGTTGGCTATTATTTTTATTCCTTTTCATCTTTTTTGAAGGAAAATATTTATAAATATAGAATTAAATAATTCAAATACTTTTAATAACTTTTAAAGTATTTTTATCAAAGAATTATCTAAAAAATACTTTATATGCTTGAAATATTTAATACACAAAGTAAAACCACTTTTCTTTATGTTACTGAACATCAAACGTTGGCGAACGTTGCAGTCCGATTCGCTTCGCTTTGGTGCGGGCTCACGCGTCGTATGAGTAATGAATGGCCAGAAAGCAACCGCAGACCGTAGACTGCTCATCTCCCGGTCTCAGCTTTCAGTTTTCAGATAATACTGTAGCCGTTTCAATTAAAAATGAAAGAAACCAAACCAAGAAACAAAAAGACCCAAAAAAAATAAAAGAAAAACTTTTGAGTGCGCCGCCGTTGCCGTCGCCGTCGACGACGTCATTAATTAGGAATGCTCTCCGAGCAGCCGCCTTTCAAGTGTCTCGAGGGGATTCAAAGAGATCCGATATAGTCGAGAGGGTCTTGGAGAAAGGGGCTAAGACCGCGTGGTGGTCGGGGTGGAGGGGAAAGGGGCGGCATTGGCCGCCTGGTCGCCAACGCTTTGTGTTGGCGTTGAGGCATAAACTTTTGTGCTGCTGTAATGTGCTTTGTGCAAATTGCAAATAAATTGCAAGCCGCCAAAGAAAAGGCACACTGAAGAAAAAAGTGTGAATCTAATATCATACAATTTTTAAAAAATATTTAGATGATAGAAATGGTTGCTGGGAGATAGGTTTCTTCCTTTTGTAACTTCAAAGTCTTGAAATAACTAACTTTTATAGCTTTTTGCATTATGTGGTATGTAGATCCCAAGTTACATATTAACTTATAGTTTTTCTTAGTGTATATAGTATAAAAAACCGACAAAGTCGAGGGGATTTCGATAGCCAATGTACGAGAGGGGGGCTAGAACTGTTTTGATGCCCGCCAATTTCATGCCACTTTGCATTTTAATTAAAAGTCTCCCACCCCGTTGTGTCTTTGCAGTCCAGGAATGCACCACAGACTCCGAGGAGCTGATGTACCACCAGGTGCGCGCCTCCTCCTCCTGCAGCGCCCCGCCGGACTTGCTGCTGGTCAGCGAACGTGACAATAATATACAACTGCGATCGCCGGTGGTGAACATAATCACAACGCCGCCGGGCAATGCCTCCGTCGGTGGCAGTGGCAAGCCATCCCAGCAGCACAACCATCCGCAGGCCCACTTGCCCCACCAGCATCACTCGCGGCATCAGTCCGGCCAGCCACAGGATGTGAGCAGCGGTGGTAGCCACAGTAAACATTTGCGCATCAGCAGCAGTTCAAATGGCAAGCACGGAAAATATTCAAATATGCATCAACAGCAGACGCTGCCGCATCAGGACGAGGATGTGGTGGACGCAGCAGCTGCTGGCATGCAGCAATCACACGGCGGCCACGCCCAAACCCACTCCCGCCACCTGCACCACCACAAAGAGGAGCGCATCCGTTTGGAGGTAAGTCCACCCATCCCATTACTTCCAGCTCCCTGCCAAGTAGCCAAGAGTAAATTATATCTGAATTTCGAATGCCAACATTTCATTTCAATAAACATTTGTTTTTATAGTTCATTCCGATTTCAATTTCCATCCATTTGTTAATGAATTTATGGATGGGATTTGTCTTGCTCTCATCGTTTCATAACGTAAATATTTATGGGTCAATTAATTTCAGTTAACTCTTAATGGGTAACACAAATCCCCATTTCTATTAAAGTTGATTGGAGTTTGGATTAATTAATTGGATTATTAATAAAAAATTAAATAAGAGGAAATTTTTAAGAGTACTTCTAGGGATAAGACCATATAAGATTACCAAAAAAAAATTTCCCAACCCAGGGTATTAAGTCTCTCACTTGGAACAGTTGCTTTTTCAATTATCCAACCAATAGCTGGCTTATAAATACATGACGATAAATTAAATGATGTTTGGTTTTCCATTTTCCACTCCCTGGCATGATCTGACCCCCAGCCAGGTGTCTGGTCAAGTTTAATCAACTAGCTGGGCTGTTATTATCGTGTTAGCCCGGCCATAATTCATGACCTACTGGGCACCGAACGCACATCGCCCATAAACTCAACATTTCAATGTGCTTTTAATTAAAATTTCAATGGGTTTCTCCTACACAATCCCCCACCCACATATCCAACGAAACAAAAAAAATATAAAATCGAGAAAGAGGGAAAAAATATTTCATTAACACAAGGGCGCCGCCAATTTTCCATTACCACCCACTGCGGATGAACATTCTCTGTTTCGGACGTCGGGATATGTTACGTTCTGTTTGGTGTTCTACTTGTGCCCTGTTTTTGCCAAAAACAAAAACACTCTACAACAAAAATATCAAAACATTAAAATTCAATAAAAACCATTAAAAGCAAAACAACAAACACGAAAAGCACTCAAAGGCAATTAAAAAATCTACAAGCCAAGCAACAGCAACAGAGCAGCAGCAGCACCACCAAAGGAAATTATATTTATTTATATGCGACTGGTGGAAGTTGAAATTCTCGTAGTCCCGTAGTGCTGCTGTGTTTTTGCCGGCACTTTATCAATGGTAATGGTCTTTCCCCCCCTCGTTGGACCTAGTCGCTGTACCCCTCCGATTTGCCACGCGGGTGCCCCCCTTGGAGTTTGGCTGGTCAGGGACGAGGGGCGGAAATTAAATATTTAGTCAAATTATGGCCACAATTTTCGACTGGTTTTAGTGGCTCGGAGTTCCTCTTAATTGTTGTTTTTAGTGGCATCTGGCTGTGGCTTCTGGTGTTTTTGCCCCAGTCCTTCTCATTCTGAGCATGTTGCAAGTGCAACACCAATAAAGTTGCATACTTTTGGGGAGAGCATCGCATATTTCGTTTAAAAATGGCTGTGAAAATTTTTCATGTTCCAGAAGTTTATTAGTACAATTTTTTTACTGAATTTTTAGAGTTAGTTTGGCAGTGAATCAGGCTTATGGTTTGTTTTTCAAATTTGTGGCCAAAAGTTGGGAAAAACCTATGGGGGAGGATGGTATTTTATAGCTTATGAGGGTATAATATTTTTTGTTATTTATTCAAAGTGTTATGCGGGACTGGGGTTCTACAACTATTTACAACTTTTCCAAAGTTAGATTGCACATTATTTATAATTCTGAGAATACTAGGACTAATATATTAAAGTTTAGAATAGTTTATAGTTGACTAAATTCTGAATATCTCCAATTAATTTATTTTCTTGTAATTTTCATTTATTATTTAATTGAAATCCACTTCTTGGAAAGCAAGTCCACACATGAATTTTAATCAAATACAAGTCACTTTCAGAGAAACCTTTTAATTAAGGAAACTAGTTTACACTCTTGAAGGCAAATGCAATTATCCAAGAATGTCTATTTGATTTGAATAAAATGCATTTGAAATTCGAAAATAAAGGCATGTTTGTTCAGCAAGGAAATAATTAAAATAAATTGTTTCCAAGCGATTAGTTAAATCCTCTGCTTAGGTTTTGGGTAAACAATTGAAAAGCCTTGTGAGAAAACTAAATTACCAAAACAATGTTTATTTTGCACACTTGATTTAAATCAAATTCGAAAGCTCATCTGATTGTGACTGCGAGTACTCATTTTCGTCCTTTTCATTTTCATTTTGTACGAACAGGAATTCACCTGCGACGTGTCCGTGGAGGGCGGAAAATCATCACAGCCGCTGCAGTTCTCGTTCACGTTCTACGACCTGGACGGCCACCACGGCAAGATAACAAAGGACGACATTGTGGGCATTGTGTACACCATATACGAGTCCATTGGCAAGTCGGTGGTAGTGCCCCATTGCGGCAGCAAGACAATCAACGTGCGGCTCACCGTCAGTCCCGAGGGTAAATCGAAATCGCAGCCGGTCGGTGTGCCAACAGGATTCAGTAGTGGAAAACTGAAGAAATTGCCCACGGGTCTGTCGGCCATGTCAAAAACCGTGGGTGGAGCGGGCGGCGCGGGGCTGGGTGGGTCGGGTGGTGGTGCAGCGCTAACGACATCCGCCGGCAACCGCCGTCAGCATCGCTATCGACCTCGCAAAATGATTAAGTCCGATGACGAGGACGATGACAGCAACAGCGACAAGGAGAAGGACACGGCCCCCACCACCACCACCACGTCCGAGCAGCCCAGCGGCAGCGGGGGCAAGTCGTCGGGAAAGAGCCATCATCACCAGAGCCATCAGGCGTCCAGGTACCATCAGAAGAACAATGCCAAAGCGGAGCAGTGCTGTTCCGGGGAGCAGCACACACCGGACAATGGCCACAATACCTACGAGAATATGCTGAATCTCAAGTGCTGCAAGCCGGAGCAGGGCGCCGATCTGATCGACTGTCCATCGCACCGTCACTCGCACCATCAGCAGCTCCGGCAGCAGGACATCTACATGAAGCAGGCCACCCAGCGGGTCAAGATGCTGCGAAGGGCGCGCAAGCAAAAGGTAGGCACAAGGTAACAAGCGAAATCATGGCAAAAACAAATCAGAACCTAATCCCAAATAATGTGATTGCTGTCAGCTTAACCAGAATGTTGCATGTTCTCTAAAAATATTATTTTAACAGAAAACAACATTACATTTTTGTAAAGCATGCGAGTGAGAAAAGTCACGGCTTAGTAAAAAGATACATACCCTCGGGCATGTTTTGACTAATTTATATTGCAAGTTTGAAACCTAAAGTTATAGCTTCAAAAAAAGAACCCTTAAGTGTGGCAGCAATTTCCCTTCTCCTCAAAAAGAATCGCCCCTTTGTTTTTGTTATACTTTTGTTGCTTACCACATGCATTAATTACAATGATTTATTATTTTCCTTTATTATTATTTAATTAAATTTTCGTTTTTTTTATGTTTTTGGTTAACTCATCGTCATCAATCAAACTTGAACGCAACCACCAGTACCAGGATCACTGCCTCGAAACGCGTCAACGCAGCTTGTCGGTGGGCAATGATTCCTCCTGGCAGAACCGTCATCTGCAACCACAAGTGGTGCAGCAGGCAGCTGCCACCACGCCCACCCAGTCGCTGAACCACAAGAGTGCCTCGGTGTCACCACCGTTAGTGGGCGGGGGTGGTGAGGTGATGCTCGATGGTGTTCAATTGCGTCAGCCACGCCCCCAATCCCTCACCCACCATCAGCATCAGCAACAACAGCAGCAGAGGAAATCAGCCGAGTGCTGGAAATCGGCTCTGAATCGAAACGATTTGATTAGCATCATCAGGGAGAGCATGGAGAAGAACCGCCTGTGTTTTCAGCTGAATGGGTAAGCTAATCCCGCGATGAATTCACCCCCGAGCCCAAAATGATTATAGGCTGGAGAATCAGCAAAAATCAAGAGTCAGCAATGCCACTCACCTCCCAGCAGGGGTATGACATTTTTTGGAAAATAAAAGCAGAGGAATATTCACAGAAATTGTGACAGTTTGAAAAGTGATTCATAATTGAAATGAGGAAATGAAATCATAGCTTATGGCTGCAATTTAATACTCAAATTTAAATTATTAAATCTCAAGTATTTTTATCAGATTATTTCAATATTTTACATGAGATATGTTTTTAATTAGTAGCTCTTTAGAAAGCTTCAATAATTTTCCATTTGCTTGACTTTACTTTTAAAAAATTTATTTAAAAATGTCATACCACACATATCATTTCCACAATTATCCTTTTCTTTAAATTTTCCTGTTCCAACTTTATGGCGACCCTTTAACCCTTAAAACCAAAGTATCCTGGTTGAACCAAAAGACTAATTAAAGGCTCATTATTTTGTGTCTTTTTGCAGAAAACCCCAAGCCAATGTGAGTCCCATACAACAACCACAACAACAACAACAACGCCAACGCTGCAATACGGGCTCGAAAATACCAACGCTAATTGCCAACCACAGTCCGGGTCCGGTGCCGTCCGGCCCCCAATCGCCGCTCAGCTGCAGTCCGCCCTTGGTTACGGTGGACAGCAACAATACCAGCAGCAACACCTGCATTCCGGCACCTACACCGGCAGCCAACGAGGGCAACGGTGGCAGCAACCATCACAGCAGCCACCACGAGCATCCCCAACCTCACATACCCATCTACCACCAGCAGCTGGCCATTAATCCGGCCGTGTTGGCCGCCCAACAAACTCACAATACGGCTCACAACAAACTGAATCTATGCGGCTACGATTCCTTTCTGCATGCCACCATCTGTGGCGGCGGTGCCGCCGCCCACTCGCCCCCACCCACGCCCAGCAACGTGGCTACGGTGCAACCGATTCCCAAGAAGACTGCCAAGAACCTGAACCTCTTGCAGGGATACCAACGACTGGGTCAGCAGCACCTCAGCCAGCAGGATCAGCCGGCACAGAGGAGCAGCAAGGACTACAAGAACTACGGCAATCTCATCTATGCCAAGCTGAGCGAGCAGCTGCAGCAGAAGGAGAGGGAGCAGAGGCGCAGTCAGAGGCACAAGCTGCAACAGCAACAGAAGTTGCAGGAGCAGCAGAACCAGCTGAAGGAGCTGCCACAGTCTGTGGAGCAGCGCCCACCCACTTCGAACTCCAGTTCCGGGGCGTCCAAGATCTACGGAGATGCCCTGGAGTGTGCCCATCTGCTGGCCAGCGAGGAGGAGGATCTGCCACCCAGTCCGGTGACCAGCACACCCCGGAAAGTGGTCAGCACTGACACGTTAATAGATCTTAACGACGATGTGGGCGAAGCTGTGGCCGAGGCCGTCACCGAAAGTGGCAAGCAGTCCCTGGAGGGGGTCGAGGAGGGTCAAG
Organism: Drosophila pseudoananassae pseudoananassae; assembly: GCA_018153035.1. Lineage (NCBI taxonomy): Eukaryota > Metazoa > Arthropoda > Insecta > Diptera > Drosophilidae > Drosophila > Drosophila pseudoananassae. The sequence goes on from JAECXR010000069.1 coordinate 4,779,007, forward strand.
CCGCAGAGGTGGAACTGGACACCAGTGCCTCCAGCTCAATGATCCATCGCTATGTGCACGAGCACATCCACCATCACTATCATCACTTCAAGGAGCAGCAGGACGTCTAGAGATCGATTGAAAACTATAAACTATTTGAATGTTGCTTGTGTTTTGCAGTCTATTGATTAATGTAGCGCCAATTGTAATTTAAAATTAGCATTTAGCAACTAAATCAGAAAAACTAAAATCCGAAAAACTTAAAACTGAAGAAACAATTAATTGAAAATGATATTAAAGCGAGAAGTTGAGAGAAATGAGTTTGGCAAGGGAACTTATTAAAATAAAGACTTTAGAGTCTAAGAATTTGTATTATACCATCTGAATACCATATACCACTATAAAATAACTAAAAATTAAAAAGTAAACCAACTAAACTTAGTGTTAAAAACCACATTTTTTAAAAGCCCTTTTCAAACTCATTTCTCTTAGCTTTTTAAGAGGACTTTTTCGGAACCAAAAATACAGAGTCTGCCGGACTCGAAGACTCTTCCACAGCCTCTACAGCTTACGCTAATTAATTTAAATTAAAAACAAAAAATTAATGCGCCTTTTGCCTTAGAAACATTGGAATCGCCGCTTCGCTATGCTACTCAACCTAGCAACATGTTGCAGCAACACATATCACTATCAGATTCATACAAAATCCGCTGGCAACATGTCGCCTCAAGCATTTTGTGTTGCTGTATATGTAACTCTGTAAACTATTAATGGGGGAAACAAAAAATACGAAAAAATAACTATTGTTTAGTGAAAATTATTAAATGAAATTGTTGTCTATGATATAAAAAGTTTTATGCGCCGCTTTCAAGTGTATAGACAGACGGATTGCAAAACTGCAACATGCTGAATCGAATGATAAATTGGACTATCAAGGCCGCCTATCAAGTTTTAAGTTAACTATATCGATCGTGTATATTTATGTTACCTAAGCCAATTAATTTAAATACTATTTTTAGTTCGTAACACTAACCCCCCAACAAAAACAAGACAAGCAACAATGCAACTTACACCTAACAGCAACTAAGCACAAATTTTAGTTCAATTATTATTTTATATGTGTGTTTAATTCGTCATCTTTCAATCAATCGAGTTATCAATCCAATCAATCAATTCAAAACAAAACAAGCACAAAAACAAAATGCATTTAACTCTTATTTAAATAAAAAAGACTGATTTCCAATTAAACAATATATTAATTGCATATGAATAAAAATATATATATATATAAATATATATAGACAATTTATGAGAAATACTAAATAAATTATTGAATTGCTAAAATGAATATTCCAAGTGTTTTAATAATGGGATTAAAGATAAAAACGTTAAAGCATTAGGGAAAATATTTCAAAAGTTTTAGACATATTTTGTTTCGCTCTGAAAATTAAATTAAAAGCAGCCAGTTGGAAAAACTTAATTTCCATCGAATACTGCCTCCTGCAATTACATTTCCATTCGTTTGGCTGGCAGATAGACAAGCATTAATATTGCCGGCCAACAAATTAGACATTGTCTTGGCTTTCTGGGATCTAATTTTAAACCGTCGTGCGCCGCCGCCATGTGACAGAGATGTGGAGAGAGATGTGGATCAGAATCCGCTCGAGCGTTTATTTTGGCAGCTGCCGGAGACGGAGACACAAAAGAAAATGTTCTCGCAATCCGTGTACGAAGGCAGAACATTGAAAATTGTTTTTCAGTGAATTTTCAACCGCTGGGCATTACGCAAACACAGAGGAGATTACTTGGAGATATCTAAAGAAAAAGGAGAGTTCCCCAAACGAGATGACTTCTGTGGCTTCGCTAACATCCTGTGCCCTGTGCCAGGCCAAAGCCTCCCAGTTGTGTGCCGCCTGCCGGAATGTGGTCTACTGCAGTCGGGAGCACCAGAAGGAGCACTGGAAGAAGGGCCACAAAGCGGAATGCAAGTGCTACGAGGTGGCCACCAATGAGATTCTGGGCAGGCACTTACGCGCCACTAGGGACATTAAAATTGGAGAGCAAATCCTCAAGGAGGCTCCTTTGATCCTGGGGCCAAAAGTGGCCTCTGCTCCGCTCTGTTTAGGGTGTCATCGGAATCTCTTAGCTCCCGCTAAGCGAAAGGGTAACTACTACAAATGCAGCTCGTGCAGTTGGCCACTTTGTGGCAAGGAGTGCGAGGATTCTCCGCATCACAAGGCCGAATGCCAACTAATGTCCGCCAGTAACTTCCAATCGAAAATAAATTATGTTCCCGGGGAGGCGGAGCGAAAGGAGTCGGCGTATTGTGTAATAATGCTGCTTCGTTGCATGCAACTTAAAACCAAGGATCCTGAATCCTTTGTGAAGCTCTACACTCTGGAGGATCATCTAAAGGAGCGTCTGGAAACTCCTTTATATCAAGTTCTTCGGGCCAACCTTATAACGTTTATAAAAACTGTTTTGGGCTTAAAAGACTGGTCCGAGCTGGATATCCTTCGAATAGCCGCCATTTTGGACACAAACACCTTCGAAGTTAGACAGCCCAGGGAGAGGAGAAAAATTCGAGCCCTATTCCCCGGAGCAGCTATGATTTCCCATGATTGTGTTCCAAACATGAGACATCGCTTTGATGAAGACATGAACATTATATTTTTGGCTAAAAGAAAGATTTCCAAAGGCGAGATCTTGAGTATTTCCTATACACAGCCCCTGCGGAGCACCATTCAGCGAAGGCTGCACCTGAGACAGGCCAAGTGCTTTGACTGCTCCTGCGCCAGGTGCCAGGATCCTGAAGAACTGGGTAGTTTTGCAGGAGCTCAAGATTGCTTGAAATGCAAGGCAGGAAAGGTGGGTAAAGCTGTCATGAAATAATTTATATTCTTACTGAAAAAAAACTTTTCTTAGATCGTCTCCTTGAATCCTTTGCAAAACTCTGCCAATTGGAAATGCCAAATTTGTAATTTGAAGAGATCCGCCAAGGATGTGTTGACTTCCGATGCCCAACTGCAGCAGGAATTGGAAACCCTCGACAAATCCTCACCAGTGGCTCTGGAGGACTTCATATATCGTCATCGTGTGGAGCTCCATGAGACCAACACCCACATCCTGCAAGCTAAGTATGCCTTGACCCAGCTTTATGGAAATGCACCAGGATTTGAAATGGATGGTAAGATGTATAATATACATTATTTTATGAAAAGTTTAACCAAAAACCCTTTCAGAACTCACTGAAGAAGCCCTGAACAGAAAAGTGGAACTTTGCGAGGAGCTCCTTAAGTTGGCAGACATTTTTGATGGCGGTTGGAGTATTTTTAGAGGAAACCTTCTCATTGATATGGAAGAGGCCATTGTGGCACAAGCCTTGAGGACAGAGGATCCAACCGAGTGCCAAGGAAAACTACAGCAAGCTGCGGATTTGCTCAAAGAAATTCAAAACATAATGCAGCATGAACCTGAAATGCAACAGTTGCTGTCTGAACGAAAAGCAATACTTGATTTTGCTCTTAAACGTTTTGAAGAAGTTAAAGAATAAAGTTAAGCTTAGTTTTTCAATAACTTTTTAAAAAGGCGCCTCGATAGCTGGCGTTTTCCTATACTAAAATGCTTATCGATAACTTTTCTATTCAAACAGCTGTTAGAGTGACCCTTGGTTGTTTGCCAGTGAAAAACGTTCTTTTATTATTGACCCTAGTTTATTTCACGTGTTTTTGTGTTTACAATTTTATTTTGTCTAAAATACTAATTAATTTGCACAAAATGGAATGTGAAAGCAAGGAAATACCATCAGTTGAAGAGGTTATTGGATCTGAACTCAAGGAAAATGAAGAAGAAAAAAATTTAAACCCGAAAACAGCAGAGGCCGGCGAGGAGTATGCTTATTTGGAAAGAAACGAGTTTACCTCAGAGATATATAAAATAGAAGTTAAAAACCTGGGTTACTTTGGTATTGGGGTAAGTATTGAAGAAGTTAAAAACAATTCAAATTGTAATATTTATTCTTTGCATTCAGGAATTCAAGAAACTTCTGAAAAATACTCTCAAACTAGACATGACCAAAATAAAGTCACCAAATCGTAAAGAATTCGCTTTCGTTTGCTTCCGCACTTTGGAGGATCAGCAAAGAGCCTTGGAGACTCTAAATGGGTATAAATGGAAAGGAAAAGTTCTCAAAGCTATTGCTGCCAAAGCCTCCGCCGATCCTCTCCAGAAAAAGCGGGCCGCCGATGAGCAGGCCAATAATGGAAACCCAAAGAAGCAGCGAACCGCAATAGAAGCCACTTGTCCACTAGCTGAGCTTCCCTACGAGGATCAGGTCAAGCACAAATGCGAGGAAATGACTAATCTACTTAAAAAATATGTCCATGAACTCTGGCGTGTTAATCCGGAAGCTAAAAAAACTTTGGATAAAATACAATTTCAAGGAGTTCTTCCCTCACCCACGGTTAATGGTTACCGGAATAAGAACGAATTCACTGTGGGAAAGAACTCCGAAGGAGAAATAGTAGTTGGGTTTCGTTTGGGCTGTTACAGCGATGGATCTGTAGAAGTGGCGGGCGTAGAGAACTTGCCGCATCTTCCAGAGCAGGCCAAGTGGGCGGCTCAGAGTTTCCAAAAACTGGTAAGGCAATCCAAGTTCCTGCCCTTTAATCCCGATGGAAATGTGGGGCATTTCCGGCAACTAATGGTCAGGTGCTCCAGTTCGACTGGTGAACTCATGCTAGTGGCTGGCATTTACTCCTCGAATCTAAGTGTCAATGAACAGGAAGAGCTTAAAAAAGAACTGAAAACCTTCTATGAAAATAGTGAGAATGAGCCCTTCAAGTGCACCTCATTGTATTACCAAGATGTCCAGCATCGCGAAGCTGGACAGATGGTTAATCCAGTGCACCATATACTCGGAACCACCCACATCACCGATACCATTCAAGGCCTCAAGTTCCGTATCAGCCCACTGGCCTTCTTTCAAATCAACACCGAAGGTGCCAACCTGCTCTACCAGCAGGCCATTGACTTGGTGGCTCCCACAAAAGACACAACCCTCTTGGATATCTGCTGTGGAACAGGTACCATTACTCTGGCCTTTGCCAAGCACTGCCGAAAGGTTATGGGTGTTGAGATAGTACCAGATGCTATTAAGGATGCCGAGTTCAATGCCGAGGTGAATGGCATTACAAACTGCAAGTTCTACACGGGCAACTCTGATGATTTTATCAAGAGCATGGTGAGGGATGCTCTCTACGAGCAGGAACCCGGAAAGCCAGTAGATCTCGTTGCTGTGGTGGATCCTCCAAGAGCTGGGCTACGTAAGTAATGGAGGAGCATTTAGCTAAACTCAGCCAATCTCTCTTTTTAATTAAAAAATATACAAATAATCTAATATATATTATTTTCCAGATAATCGTTCAATAGCCGCCATTCGATCGGCAAGTGCCATAAAGCGTCTGGTCTATGTCTCCTGCAATCCTCATAGTGCCAAGAGGAACTTCCTCGATCTGGCTAGGACGGAATCGAAACAATACAAAGGAGAGCCCTTCTATCCCAAATCTGCCGTGGCTGTGGACATGTTTCCTCACACTACACACACCGAGCTGATCATTCTGTTCGAGCGTGAAACGAAGACAAAGCCGGATGAAACAGTGACACCATCACCGGCAGAGAAAACCTCAGCAGAAAGTACAACGAGCACACAACCTGAGGCAACCCCTGAAGCAATCGCAGAGGAGAATATTGCATCTACGGTGTGACGCGGGTTCGTTGCCGGGTAGGTACAGTTTGCTCATCCATTGCACTTTCTGGGACACATTTCTACATAATCTCTCTATCTTTCAGACTGCTCCCAAATACCTCGACTCCCGCTTATCTGTTCCGATGCTGACATCTATCATTGCCTCTTCTCTTTGTGCTGGCTGCTGCTTTGAGGTTTATTGTTTTAAATTGATTTAATTGTATTTACGCTGTGCGACGGGGAGGAAGCGGCCGTGTGACTTCCTATTTAGTAGTAGGCTCTAAGTTTGAAGCCCATTCAAACTCGCCAGCCCATCAGTTTCGCTTGAGGCCTGCGGAATAACCAAGTGTGTGGTGTGATAGGAATCGTTGTAGGCAAGGTGTAGTACCCTCGCGATAAAATCGCTTAGAAGTGCTTCAGGTCCAACGCCCCCTCAAGGGTAAACTGCTGAACAACGACCCTGACAACGATCAGTGATCATGCCCGACCAGGTACGAGATGCTCAGCGTTTATTATATAGACTCTTAAAAACAGATGTGACAATACTTTAAATAAGTTTTTATAACACAAATGTTGGTATAGATTTATCAATGCGTGTTTATTAAACAAATCAAACTAGTCTTGATATAATTTGTGTGTGTTATTGTGTGATATTTATCACATAAATGGTAATTAATTGTGAAACACCTGTGCTGTTGGGGCTTAAATGACTTCCATAAAAAATTCTGTAGTTATGAGGTCTCTTATAAGAACTAGTTTGGCTTCCCAGGTTGTAGGTGGACTCATAAAAGTATTTTTCCTTATTGTAATTAGTTTACCCAAAGCTTATCTAAGGCAAACACCAGCGATTGTTTATTTTGTTTTTCCGGTTACAAGGCCTAAACGAGTAGCGCATGCCAATGATGTAAACAACCCACAGATGATGCCATAAGCAACAGTAAATATTATTGTTTTGTAGAAAAGAACAACAAGTAAACGTGACCGAAATCATGTTGAAGATAAGGCAACAAATAGTTTTGAAATATCTAGATCGCTGTGAGTATTTATGCGACGCAACTTCCTAGAAGGGGCGCGTCTGAAAAGCATATCAACGTGTGAAAAACAAGCACAAAGCTCTAAGATAAATGCTAAACAAAATATTTATTGAACTTTGGACCCGATGAGGCGTTTTGTGTGCTCAGCAGATTTAATATAAAAACAGAATAAAATAAGGAAATTATGGGTGTAGGGAATAAAGTCGTGAAAGTGTGTCGTATATTATTATAAATCCAAACAAAAGCGACATGAGCAAAGAGAGATATAATTCTATTTTATTGAACAAAGGCGCCTAGCAACACATCAGACATTACGATCGCGTTGTGCCACCCAAGACCTTGACCGGAGAGCTTTACTTTCGAAGCCAAAAAGCTCGAAAATAGTTCTTGTCTTATCAACAGCACGCACAAATTTTAGATGTAAACAAACAACAAGGAAAACAGCAAATCCCCCAACCGACCCAAACCGGTTCCGTAGTGGGTAAGAGAGAGCCGATACTATGCCACAACGGAGCGAGCTTTCGACCGGATGCCATTCAGTTTTTACAGATGAGAACCGCCATTTGACGAGGAGGGCCCGGCACTACCACCGACGCAGACCCCGACGACGCCCCACAAAACCAGCTGAGAGGCAAATAATAAAAAAAACTCTTCACGTGCCGACTGCTGCACACGACCAACACGTTTCTCGTCAGAGCCAATCAGCCTCGTGGCATGTCACCCCGAAAGGGGGGGCATGGGAGGCTGTGGAGGGTCAGGAGGCGAAGCTGGTCTCGTATGTTGGGGCTGCTCTCGTGTTGTCATCCGCGCTCGATTCGAAGAGCTTTTGGCTTGCGTGTTTCACTGAGTAGCACAACTATATTATGAATTTATACGAAGTTTTAGTTTGGATACCCTAGAGAAAAGGTTATATGATTTGACTAGCCTCATGTAACTTGGCTTGGCTTCAAGTTAGGGCTTTGAAATTTGGGATACAGGTTGTTTTCAACGTTATTAATCTTTATATCTTTATTGCAAATCTTTACTGAAAATTTTATAAGCGCTATAGCTATTCTTGAAATCTTATCAATCTTATCATGTTGGATAATTCTATCTGCTCTGTCCGCTATCTGTTTAAATAGAATGTTATTACTATTTGAACCTTTAACCTTCAGTTTTTTTAATTCACAGTTAACCTGCGCAAACTATGATTAATTTTTTGTTTAGTAAATATTTTTTTTCTGATTAATCGGGTTTCTTCTTTGTTCTCCTGTTCTGATTCTTGTCGATCGAGGGCATTGCTAATTCGATTAATCTTATTTTTGTTTTTATTTATTATCTGCTGTGTTTTTTTTGTTTATTGTGTTTCTGTTGCTGTTCAACTGGGCTGCCCGGCTGCTAGAGGCCAACAACATTTTGAAAAAGCCCAAGCCGCAACTGTACCCCGAGCTGAAAACCAAAACAAATCGCCAACGTCGACGGATACGTCTACGTCTCTCTGTGTGTTGGCACATACAAAGAAAGAAAACGGGCACTGGCGAAAAGCTCTCCGCCTCATTTTCGATAAAAAGAAATCGTTTAAATTGCGCGCACAACAAAAGTGCCAGAAACAGTTGCGACTGCAACGTCGAATTGTGACGACGGACCCACAGCGTCCCCAGTGTCCTAGTTCCCCTCACAAAGGCTCCCTCACACAAAGGATATAAACAAGGAAGAGCCTGCCTAAGGAAATACGTCAGAAAAGTTTAAAACTCCATCACTGAACAAACATACAAATAACAAACAAGTACAAAATGCTCGCCGCCTAGCCGAAGCAGCAACAACATTGCGCATACGCCGCATAGTGCAAACTATTTACTGTGATATAAGTTGAATTTTTGTTGATTTTTCGTTTGGTTCCTCAAGAAACCAAAGCAACCTAAAACCAAACCCTCCATTACTTGTTGTGCTGGAAGAAACCGAAATACAATCAAAATGTCTGTGCCAATGTTGCTGACACCCATGGAACCCCAAAGTCCGGATGATCACATGCAGAATGTAATTACTCATCGTTTTATATAAATATACATATATTAAGAGGAAGTGGGGTGGGTCTAAGGACTCCCGTGACGTTATAGTGAAATGCAAGTGTCTGAAGCGGTTGAGCTTTGACTTTTTCGGGGTGTCTGAAGGTCGATGCTGTTGTCATCGTACATTTGCATGTTGTCTGTCTGCCCGTTTGTATGCAATTTTCGTGACTGAGTAGTAGAGTAGGTATTTGAAAATCAATAATTCAACGTAAAAAGGGGGAGGAAGCTCTGGAGAGAGAGACCCATGGGGAAGAGAGGTAATTGTAGGCTTGGGAAATATACTAATGAAATATAAAGCACATGTTTTGGGGTATGAAACATTGTGGGGAAATATTTGTGGATAAAGTGTGTATTCTCGTGAACTATTAGTATTCTTGTATACGATGAAATTCAATATTTTCAATAGGCGAGACAGAAACTCAAGCCCCCATAAGACGTCATTTCCGCGTACCAATAAACAAGCCCATTTATTAAAGAACCCAACCTCAAACTAAAATGTGTGAAAGAAGCTCTTGAAATGGAATGCCACATGTTGCAAAGATCTCATGTGATTGAATCACTTGGAATCCATGTTTTTTTTTATTGGAGACTGAGCTTTCATAAGAGCCCAGTTAGCAACCCCAGCTCAAGTGGCTCTTGTTTGATTAGATTTCAAATCATTCATTGTTTAAGAGCCTGCCATAAAGAATAAGGCTAATATATGATACCTGATATTACAACACTTCAATTGATAAGAAGTCAAGCTGAAATCGTAGCCATGAAACAGATGGTGGAGCTTTCGGCTGCTCCAACTATAAATAAAACGCCCCAAACAAGTTGAGAGCTTTTTTCGAGTCTGAAATTTCCCAAAACAAAAAACATATGGGGCTGTATGCCGAGTGGGAGTACATTAAAAAGAGCGCCTGCGTTGAAAACACGTGAACATGCGGTAGAAATCGCAGCAAAGCTCTCGAACCGCACTCGGAAATTAGCATAAAGTTGAGAAATCTCAAGTATTAAACCAATTTCTCAAATATTTTTAATAGTATTTCCATTAATCTAGGAGCTTTTCAATGCTTAACTAATTCAGAGTGGCTCCAATGGTCGGGCCACCTCCGCAAAAATCCACAAGGCTATGCTAATTGTGCCAAGAACGTGAAATCGCTAACAAAACGCGTCCAAAACGCACCGGTTGACGCAAGTCAGACGAAAATACATAAATGCGGAAAAACTATATACAACCTAGAAAACTATAATAAGTGCGAATAGCACTCGACGTGATTTTGGACCCGCCCATAGTCCGGCACTAACACTAAATTTCATCAGAACACGCGACTTTTGCCGCTAGGTAGTTGCCTTTTGAAATGTTGCCAAGGCGGAGGAAGTATTTGTCCGAGCACTCGGTCGGTTAGGTGGGTGGTGCTCCCCAAATATACATATAATTTACTCTCCGTAAATTAGCATCGGCATAAATCTCTAGCATTTTCGATAGACCCCAACCGCTGTGCTGGCGCGACACGTGATAATTAAATATTAGTATTTTTCGGTTAATTTATGGGTTCACTTCGCTTTCACAAGCTCTGGCTATTGCGATCCTATTTAGCGCCCAGTTGTCGGGGGCCCGGCAGGTGTAGGGCATTTGGCAGCCGTTGCATCATCATCGGCGAACTGCCATGCCACCGGAATCAGACAGCTCTGGCGCAGAAACCGCACCAGCGACAAAAGTCGCGTAAATTGCAATTGCTTCCGTGCGGCTTACATGGACAGGTAAACCGCTTAATGTCGAGCGATTTTTAACGCGTGCTTATATTAACATTTTTAAATTGGGGTCTGAAAGAATGTTATACAATGTTTCATCTTTTTCTTGACTTTATAGTTTAATTTTTGCAATAATAGGGGCTATAAAAACTAGGAAATAAATAGATTGACTGACGTACTTAGTCTTTCCGGGGGTTCTCTATCTGACAAGTGTTTGCTATTAAACTTAGTACATATATTACGCAAATAACAGGTTGATTAGGGGCAGGTCTCAACAAAGCTTGTGTCAATACCCCAATAGTGAGACAATTAAAGGCAGGCTCAGCTAAATAAATCAAAACGAATCATTTTATTTGCAGTCAAATAGCTGATAACTCGTAAAGAGGTTTGAGTCTGGTGTTTTTTTTTATAAATAGTCAAGAGCTGATAACTTCCGAGGCGATCTTTAGTCGAGACCCAGTGCAACACGTGATCTTGTTTGCGATCTTAGAGAGTCACGAGCGATACGGGGGCGACTTAAAACGCGTGCTTATCGCGCAAACCTGTTTTCGTTTCTAATTTGGGAAACGGGGCTGGGGAAAGAAGGAGGGGCGCCGGCAGGGCCGGAGAAACTTTATCAGGGCGTAACCAAATCCGCAAGGGGTCATCGTTTAATCTCGGCTGTGTCTATTTAATAGCTGGCTAGGGTGCCGCAGCGGCGCTCAGTCGGTTTCTGCCCTCCAATCGGGATAGCCATGTTGCGGACTAATTTACTAATCCTGGCCGTGGCCTGGTTGTTCTTGCAGTGTGCCGCCTACGTGGATGGATCCGCCATATCCTATGGCACAGGCAATGAGCTGGAGCCGGCTGCATCTTCCGCGTCCGAATGCAAGCCCACCCTGCGGGAATTCAACGTGCGATTGGAGACGCCGCTGGCACCGGAGGAGCGACTCGGACTTACCGGCGATGTGAAAGCCTTGGGCGAATGGCAGCTGTCCCGGTGCGTGCCCCTGGAGTCCCTGGACGACCTCAACTGGCAGGCCACGGTGCCCCTGCAGGCATGCCGCCGCTTGGACTACCGCTACTTTGTCTACGTGGAGGATCTGTCCGGCTATAAGCAGATTCGTCGCTGGGAGACCCACTTCAAGCCCCGCTCCCTGGGGCCCTGCTCCGAGCTGCAGTGCAGCCAACTGGACGTTTTTGGCATCACAGCAGAAAACGCAGATCTGAAGCCGCAAGTGCATCGCGGCTGGCTAAACCACGAAGTCATCCTCCAGCTCAAGTTCAATGGCGAGAAAATGTTCCAGGTGCACGACATTGAGACCTTTGACCCGCAGCATGTCCAGCTAAAGATTGTGCCAGTGGAGCAGACCGCCGGCCTCTTGGTGGAGTACACCAAGCAGGAGTACGGCAAGAGCCAGCTGGAGAAGCAGCCTGTGTTCGGGGTGCCCTACACCAAGAACGACATCGTCATCTTTCACATTACCTTGCCGCTGGAGAGGATTATGCAGCAGCACTTCCGCCTGGACTGCTACAGCATGACCAATGAGCTCCTGGGCAGCGCCAACCTGGTCAGCTCCGAGTTCCAAGGCAGCGAGGGACTGCTTCACCTTCCCATCAAGTCAGCCCGGGATGCCGATGAGACCCTGGCCCGCCTGCGACTGCCCTATATGGTGGTTCAGCCATATCGTTATTCCCCACTGGACTTCAAGACCACTTACGCCCACTACTGGCCCCGTAGCTGGCCCAACCTGGATGTGGGTCATCGCGGCAATGGCAAGAGCTACATTGCCGATGCCCCAGCCGAGAGGGAGAACACCATCGCCTCCTTCCTAAGCGCCCATGAACACCACGCCGATATGATCGAGTTGGACGTCCACATGACTGCCGACGGAGTGCCTGTTATTTACCACGATTTTGGTCTGCGAACTGCTCCTCCGGGCAAGCAAATCAGCCGGCCGGAGCAGCTGGAGTACGTGCTGATCAAGGACATCAACTACGGGCTACTGAAGCGTCTGCGTATCTTCTCCGTGATTGCCGGCAAGGTGGTGGAGTATCCCTCCCACAACTTAGAGACCCGTCCGGAGCACAAGATCTTCCCCACCCTGGTGGAGGTGCTCGAGCAACTGCCCAAGTCCCTGGGCATCGACGTGGAGATCAAGTGGCCCCAGCGGCGTCAAGGCGGTGGCTCGGAGGCTGAGCAGACCATCGATAAGAACTTCTTCGTCGACAAGGTGCTGCACCAGGTGATCCAGTATGGTTGCGGACGCCCTCTGATCTTCTCCAGCTTCGATGCCGATATGTGTACGATGCTGAGGTTCAAGCAGAACATCTTCCCCGTGATGTTCCTCACCCAAGGTGAGACCAAGAAATGGCAGCCTTTCCTGGACCTGCGGACACGCACCTTCCTGGCGGCCGTGAACAATGCCCAGGCCTTCGAGTTGGCCGGAACAGCGCCGCATGCCGAGGACTTCCTGGGCGAGAACGCTCCTGCGATGCTGCAGAAGGCCAAGGATCTGGGACAGATTGCGGTGATCTGGGGCGACGACTGCAACACCAAGGAGCGGGTGCAGTACTTCACCCGGATCGGAGCCACCGCCACCTGCTACGACCGCAGTGATCTCAACATGCCGGAGGGCAAGAAGGAGGCCTTTTTCAAATCCCCCTCCCTGATGGCCGAGTTTGCGGCCCAATGCCGGACCTAAAAACTACACAGCGGATAGAAACGAGGGAAAACACGGGCGGGTATATGTAAGCCATGGTTTAATCATTAAGATTTTTGTAAAGTTAGTTCGTATATTTATTTAAACACAAGCCGGGAAAAGAAAAAAATGTGAGAGCAGTAAATAATTTGTGGTTTCAGCGGAAACCTAGCCATAAATAAATCATCTGTAAACACGTTAAGCCATCATTTGGCATAATTACAAATGCAAAAAAAACAAAAAACAGAAAAAATTAAAATTAAAAAGAAAAAGCAAAATGTCTAAAGGAATTCCCCCCGAAATACAAAATTAAGTAGCACCACAAAAGACAATGAGAAGAAAGCGAAGCAAAAAGCTGCGAATTACAAAAACACATACACCTACATTACCTGCTAATAATATTTCTATACCTCGATGAAAAAGAAATTTCTAACAAGCTATTGTTGATACAATCTTAATTAACCAGAAATTAATTAATAAGGGGGAAGTATTGGCAGCAATGTTGAATGAAAGATAGGGCAATGTTTTTATGCTTGCGGCTAAAATAATTTGTAAAAATATTACATGTTGTTATAATTTTTAAGAACAGCAAACCACCTTCTAAAAACAAATATTAAAAGCTTTTATAAACAGCAACTCCAAGAGAAAACCAAATAACAATCACAAATACAATATTTTTTTAAACAATATTCAATATTTAATGTCAAGCACCACAACAGAAACCAAAAATAATAAAATCACATGAAATATTTTCATAATATTTTCAACAACTCAATCGAATGACGTGTTTTTCTCGGAGATCTCAGACAAAAGTAAAAGAAATAGAAATTCTGGGCCCGCCGAGCCAAAGTTGTATGTAAAATTCGATCCGCTTACATTTGATGGCCCCGTGACGAATGTAAAAACAGCCATGAAAATGCTGAGACCCATAAACGGAAAACGGAGAGTGGGCCATAAAAAGGTTTGGCTCTGGGCCTCGGACTGGAAGCCAGGCCTAAAGCCCGTTCGGTTTATGGTCAATTAGAGAGCGGCTCATTTGCATGCGTCCTAACATGGCCAAATGCGAATGTCATTTGCTCGTCATCTGGCTTTTAGGGCTAGCATTGTCCCTTGATGGCGACAACACATATCCTGTGACTTGGAAGTGCTTGTACAAAGAGTATCCAGTGGATGTTGAAAAGGTGAGTCATTAAAAGAATGTGATCTTAAAACTCCAATAACCCAGATGATTTTTTTTCAGATTAAGGGAGGCTGGTGGGTTTACGCTTGCAATCCTTTTAAATCAAGGCAGTGTTACTTTAAAGAGCGTAAGTTTTCAACGATTTTGAATCAGAGTTTTACTAAAAACTATATCCCGCCACAGTAGATCTCTATTGGACCCGAATCACCATGACAGACTATTCCAAATATGCCGTGGAACTGCACTGCTCTCTGCCCTGGATGCGTCAACGCATGATGATCTATACTAGGATGAAGGAACCCACCAACGAAACCCTGGCAGTTGTAGAGACCTACCTGAAAACCGTCCAACTCACTTTCGAAAACTTTACCATCAGAAATAAACCAAAAAACTGCTATAAGGATCAGGTTAAGAAACTGCAGCGCTGGCATATCCCCAAGTACATGTCGCAGGACTTCCATCCGCATTATATCAAGCCCCTGGTGGTGAACGAAAATATCTGACATCAGTGGGTTCGTATCTGGCCGAATTCAGCAGCTTCTCTCTCTCTGTGGCAACTTTCTTTGGATCAGAAATTTACATATGCCAAATTTGGTACAAATATGCGAATATCTTAAAACAAAGAATGGATTTATGAGCTAGTCGAAGCTCCGATACTCTGCCCTGACCAGGGGAGAGAAATTATGATCCACGGGAATGCACAGGCGACATCTTAATTTATTCATTGCCAGTGAAAGGTCGGCCCCCAGGTGACCAATTAAAATGTCTAACCCCTTCGATCGTATCGCTCGTGTTTTATTGTGTTTTAATTAACCGAAAGGCTTTATCTGCTCACGCTGTCATCGCCAAATGGCCACTGAGCTCAATTAGTGGGCTGCTGACTTATTAGTCAGAGTATCTCTCGCAGCAGCTGATTCCCTCCCCAACAAAAAACTCCAGTTTTCGGCCAAAAAACAAAACTACGGTGAGCTCCAAGAAATTCTTTCATTCCGTTGTTTGTCATCGTCGGGTCAAGTTGCCACCGCATGCATACACTCCGATCTGATCTGTATTATTTCGGTTTAAAAAAGAGAAAACTTGTTTCGGTGGCGCAAAGATGTTGCTGGTGATTCCGGTGTTTTGTGGAATGAGGAAAAATGTATCGATCTTGCGTTGTCTTGAATGTGTTAAAATCAATTAGCATACTGTGGTGGCTGCTGGTGCTGCAGCTTCTGCCACCTTGTGGATCTTTTTTCAATGAATCGTCTGTTTTCGGCCCGGAGAAGCTGCAGGCCTTCAAAATCTTCGACGACGAACAACCGGGCCAGATCTCTGGTCGCAGCTTCATATGTGTTCCTTTGTTTCGGATCTTCAACCTGGAGCTGAGGCATCAGATTCGTGTGGCGCCGGATGAGTATGTAGCTGTCATTGGCGACCATCCGTCTCTGGGTTCCTGGCATCTGGACAAGGCAGTGCCCCTCAAGGAGCAGGATAAAGACCGCACGAAATGGTACCTCCGGATATGGATATGTGCTACCCAGCGTTTCTACTACCGGTACTTGATCTACTCCAGAAACGCCCAGGGAAAGCGCATCCTGCGCAGGTGGGAGGGCCAGAAAGTGGCCAGGATGCTGCAGACCTACGAAATGTACCGCTCTCCCGGTCTGGACATCTTTGGCGAAGCCTATCCCACTTCCGTCGGCGGAGGATTCACTCTGGAAAGAGGCTGGCTTCAGCACGAGTACGTCATCGAGCTGAAGTTCATCTGGCAGGATCACCTTTTAATTGCCGGCCTAGCCAGTAATACGAAGTATCGACTGATCCTAACGCCCCTGAACTTAATGGACGATACGCGTATAGAGGTCTCCAGGTTTTCGTACAATCGCTCATCTTTCCGTCCGCAAAGTAAGCATGGAGTGCGTTACACCCAAGGATCGATTGTGGTTTTTCGGATCTATCAACCCTTGGAAACCTACAATGCTTTCCGTCTATCCATTTACCAGGGATCTAAGGACATCAGGCTAAGCGTGGGAGAAGCCTACATGTTCCCCGAACAGTTTAAAGGAAGTCGCGGCATTCTACAGGTCCCAATTCTGGCCAGCCTGCAAACCATTTCCATTGGAGAGCTAACCCTGCCCTACTTGGTGGTGCAGCCCATGCCCAAAGTCGAAGCTGGAAACCTAAGGGCCAGTTTCCATCAGTATTGGCCGGATAATTGGCCCACGTTGGACGTGGGTTACCGTGGTATGGGGGCCAGTTACTTTCAATCTTCAACTAGTCTCACAGAAAACACCATCGAGAGCTTCCTGGCAGTGGAGAAAGCCAAGGGTGATATGGTACAATTGGATGTGCAGCTCACCAAGGACTATGTTCCCGTGATTTGGCATGGCTTTGGCTTCTATACTTCCAGCAACGAGCAACAAATAAGAGATCGTTTTGATCTGAGGTATGTCTTGATTAGGGAGCTTACCTACTCGGAATTAAAAGCCAGTAGGGTTTTCATTTTAAAACGTTGGGCGCTGCAGGAGTACACCCATCTTAACGTTAAAGACCCAAGTCAGAACGCAAGAATCTTCCCCAAACTCTCGGAGGTTTACGAAACTCTGCCAAAAACCTTGGGCCTCGTAGTGGAAATCAAGTGGCCACAACTAATGGCCTCGGGAGTTCTAGAATCAAGCCAGACACTAAATAAAAACGTCTATGTGGACAAGATCATACAGACAAGTATCCAGCATGGGTGTGGTCGTCCTCTGATCTTCGCGAGCTTCGATGCAGATATCTGTACCATGCTGCGTCTTAAACAACACATCTTTCCCGTCATTCTGATGAGCATTGGCGATTCCCGTATCTGGGATCCTTATATGGATCTGAGAGCCCAAAGTTTCCAGCAGGCGGTTAACTTTGCCCAATCGTCAGAAATCCTCGGAACTGCCGTGCACATCGAGAACTTTCAAAGCCAACACCAGCTGGTGAACCTCGGATTGGATCTCCACCAGGCTGTTTTTTTGTGGGGCAACCATTTGCAGGATGTGCATCTTTTGGAGCAGTTTCGGGTCTTGGATGTCACGGGATTAATATACGATCACATTGATAAAGTTGGACCTTCCAGCTGGAAGAGATCTGTATTTTTCCGAGCCCCTCAGCTCTTGGAGCTATTTGGAGCTCAGTGCGTGGCAAGCGGGAACTCGACGAGTATTCCGGGCGCCAAGCCTGTTAAACCTACTATTTGGCCAAAGTTGAGATAGTTAGTTAGTGTGAAAGTTAATAAGTAGTTTGCTAAGTAAGTATTGTACATATAACATAGTTAAAATATTACAAGGAGTGTTGGTTTCTTAATTAAGCTAAAAAACTTAGAAGCAGATCGGAAGCATTTTAATTTTTGATAAATATTTAAATTTTCTAAAATATGTTATTTTTATACCCTTGCAGAAAGTATTATAATTTTGGTCAAAAGTGTGCAACGCAGTGAAGGAGACATCTCCGACTCTATAAAGTATATATATTCTTGATCAGGATCACCTCCTGAGTTGATATGAGCATGTCCGTCTGTCCGTCTGTCTGATTCTACGCAAATTAGTCTCTCAGTTTTCAAGCTATCGACTTGATCCCGATCCCTATCCGACTTGTAACTTTGCACACACCCTTCTTTCTTTTGCCCGCAGTATATAAGTCGGAACGACCGGGATCGGCCGACTATATCCTAAAGCTGTCATGTAGCTGAACAATCGGAAATGACCAAACATTCATGTTTTGGAAGATAGAAAGCTGGAACTTCGTACAGATTCTATTTAGTTTACCCAAACTACCAAACTTCATAAGGATCGGCCGACATTATCCTATAGCTGTCCTATAACACTGCCAATAAGTATCCGATATATTGGCATACGGCATAATGACATAACTACGCATTTATCCGGACATATGCCGCTTAGAGTGACACATATCTCCGACACATATCTTGATTTGCAGGAAGCTTTGCAGACTTATTAGAAAGAAGTTTGGGACTTGTTTTAGATTTTGTTTTGTATTATTACCATTATTGGTTATATTATGATATTCTCATAAGGATCGGCCAACTATATCTGATTTTTGCAAGGGTATATCAACTTCGGCTCCGCCCGAAGTTAGCTTTCCTTTCTTGTTTATCTTAGATTTGAATCAAATATTTAAAATTGTCAGCAAACCAAAAAAAAAACCCAACTTTAAACTTTACGAATTAACTGTATTTAGAGTCTAATCGCTAGAATAAAAATCTACTCGAAAGTAATGTTAAAGTTTTTAAAATTTAATTTAAGGTTTTAAAAGAATAAACCTAGATAAAAAATTTTTATTTAGCTGTACAACAACTGATCTCATAATAAAGAACTTGTAGTTTATGTAACATTGTATGCAAATATTTTATTTATACAGTTTTGGTGGCACAGGACATCAGGTAGTCGTACTTGGTCTCCTCTGCGATCCAGGCTCTCACACACACACATATCCAGCGGACAATCAATCTGTCAATCAATCCGTCAATCAATCAATGCATAATGGAGTGAACATTCTACTGAGTAGAGCAGTTGCCATCGGTATAGATGACCATGTAGTCGTCGGTGACGCAGGCACTGCCCATGGGCATTGATTGGCAGATGCCCGGCACTTGGTTAACGATCTCTACGGAGCAGGATCGGTGTCCGTGGGAGGATAGCTTGTGGAATCCATTAGTGCTGGCCGGGTGCTTTAGGATAGTCTTGTGACTGCCACTTCGATGTTTCGAGGACGACACTGGTGGCGGTGGGGGTGCTGGTGGAGCATCAAAAAGCCAGGCTGGTGGCATCGAATGCTGACTGCTGGCCACCACCTCCTGCTCCACCTCCAACGGAAGCTCCACTCCATCTACATCGTCGCCCAATGGGATGGGGAATCCCCCCTTGGACTTGGCCTCATCTCCAGTGAGCACGAGGGCGTTGGCAATCAGCAGGGTGGTGGTGCAGTGGAGCAGCAAATGCAACAGTAAGGCCATTCTACTCAAAAACCGAGTCCAGCCAGAGAGGATCCTGCGTGTACTCCGTCCGGGCACTGGCCGTGCATGAATGTGGCTCGGACGGCAATCTCGGTTGACTTTTATAGCCCATCCGAAGGAGGACAGTCATTGACCCAGCCGGAATCGAAATTGAAAAGAAGCCACTCAAGAAGGAAGCATCCGGTATCCAGAGTCCAGAATCCGCAACCCCACCCACGCCAAACACAAAAGGACATTGTAATTAATTATAGTTGAGTATACGCCACGTAAGCCGCAATGACAAGGACGCCCTGTGGTGCTTCCTTTACAGAAAGCCGGAGAAAATTGGAAATCTATTTCCCCCATTCCGAAACGTTTTGCTTCCTCGATTCTATTTGGTTTCGTTTTGTGCTACGCCGCCTTCCTTTTGTATTTCCGGCAATTATTTTCGACGATGTGACAATATTGCCGCCAGTCGACAGTCGGCAGACGGCAGTCGGCAGGATTCACAGGATTCGATGGAGGCGTTCGTTTTCCCTAACGACTTCATAAGCATCTTGAAACCAATTGAATTCAAATGCAGTTGCCCAGGGCCATGCTAAAGAGAAGGAAAGCCCAACAGACCGGGCAGACAAAATCAACGACGGCGTTTAGCGGAAGTGAAGCTGACGCCATTTTTAAAATGGCGCATACGTGTGGGACGTGTTTATGGCAGATTTTTTGGATAAATGACATGACAGCTACGTAGGATTCCTAGACAACTCAATAACAAGCTGCCAGGATGGAAAATTTCTAGAAAAAAGAACGAATTCAGCTCAGGCTATGTGATTTTCTGTGATTTTCTCACAGCTACTCTTTAAATCTGAAATTGGTATTATTAATAAAATCATCGCTTAATTCCATTCATTATGTATTAATCACAGCGGTGATTACTCACTTAAAATTATATTGATTAAACGTTGGAAATTGAATCATAAATTCCTCTGGCATTTTCATTCATTTAAAGTGTCCTTTTTCGCAATTCCAGTCACAGTTGAGATCATCTCTAATAGAAACATTTCTTGGAGGCAGGAGGCGACACAGCTTAGGCGGCAGGCACGCAGGATGAATGGCTAAGGATAAGGAGCACTGACTAGACAATGGCAACAGGATTCGCTGAATCATTAAATTGTGTAGCATCGTATCCTCCCAGGACGAGAGAGGCACGTGAAATTAATTTAAATGCTTTGATTGTGGATGAATGACAGTTGTTGTCGACGGTTTGCCAGCTGCCTAGCTTGTTAGCAATTCAATTCGGTTAGAATAGAAGGTCGTGGCCCAATGTCTTCGTCCTGTCGAGTAGTTAATCAGCCTAACCCTACCGCGGTTCACCTCAATTTCCAACTGAAGGCGAGCTAATTAAACGCCTTTGCCGGCGCCGGTGTCTTTGCCCAACTAATTAGAGCAGCTGTCACAGATGAGGACGCTCGATGCCAAGTTGGGCTGCCTAGGAGGCTAGGAGGCTGCCAGGCCAGTACAAATAATTCAATTAAATTGCTTCCCCCGACTGGCAGCAACAACAACAACAACTAGAACCCGAACCGAGACAAACCGCAAAAGCCGAGGCATTCCCACAAAACCGCCGTGTCGATCCAAAGCCAAAGCAAAAGCCTCAGCCAAATCCAAAGTCAAAGCTAATGCAAATACGCATTTTGAAAAATAACCGCAAGAGCCAGAAAGCCAAATTGGAATTGACAAAGCCAAAGGTTTTTAAGAGTGTTTTGGTTGAGGATGTCTTATAACAACTAAGATTTTTGAATTAAATTAAGTTTAGTATTTTAGTATAATAAAGATTGTACAATACCAATAATATAACAAATACGTTTAAACCAATTCACATACATTTTTATGAACACAATTTAATCTACAAAAATCCAATTTTTCTGGTAATTCCATCAACATCCTCTTAACGACAAAATATTTTCAACAATTCGTACAAATTGATGGATAAAATTACATGTGATTGTAGTTTAAAATGCAAAAGGAAATTGAATAGGAAATTGAATTTGTACAGCGTGTTATTGCATGTAAATCAGAAGTTGATTGCAATTGCATAAAAATCTAAAATAAAAAAATTTAATGCAAACCAACAATGCATAAAAAAAGTAAATATAAAATTGAAGCCAATTAAGGCAGACGTTTGCAAAAAGCTGATGATAATTAATGTCATTTCAATAGAGATTGGATTAGTTAATGATTATTTACATTGAATTAATTAATGGACTTAAAAGCCGAGATAAATAAATGAATTAAATAGAACAAAAAATTAGAGAATTGAATTAAACAAAAATATTATGACTCTTTAAATTGGATTGTATAAATAATACAAAATAATGCATTAACTAACATTTATTTTAAAGACTTCCTACTAAGCCTGCTTTAAAGACTTGGCCCTTGGCATAAGCTTTGATTATTTTTATGGCTACAAAGTACTCAAAATGGTGTCTCAAAATTGGCAGAACCTCCAGTAACTCACTAGTGACTTATTGCAGCAATAGAAAAGGGCTCTGGGCCTTTAATACTTTTTTTTTGGAAAGGGGGTTTTGGCTTTGGTCCCTAGCGTCTGGTGTTGGCTCAATTTAATCTTTGACGCCCCAAAATGATGGAGCACGGACAACTTTTTCGGCGCCGGCAACGTTTTAATTTGCATTAAAACGCGACGCGACTGGAGTTGGCAAAACTCGCGGACGAGCAACTATTAAACTAAACTTACAACACGGTTTCGGGTTATAAGTTTTTCGTTCTCGCGCTTCGTGAGCTTGCATACAAATGGGTCTCGAAATCGACAGGAGCAGCCCCAAGGATTTTGCCAACGTCCCAGCCCTCCCAACCGCGAGTGGTTGCCGCCCCAACCTTAAGGCTTTAATAATGCCCGCTTTTGGCCACAAATCAAAGTGGAGTCCTGGAAGGACCAAGGAGCCTAAGGGCCCAACAAGTTGTCGGCTTAGCTTGTGGGCCGTTTCTGCTGCCCAGCGGGAATCATAAATTGCTGGATGGGGCTTAGACGGCATGAAGTATGGCCGATCGGTTGAATGATTTATGCTAATACCGATTCGGTGGAGGGCCAACTTTGATGCCTGCATCAGAAGTTGCAACTGGAGGTAATTTGCTGCACAGGAAATAACAAAGCAGGGTCTTTACTTGGCATTACTATAAATATATGATTTTATCTTTTAATTTTCTAGTATATTATCTTCTAAAACTTTAATTTAAGAGGCATCAGATTGTTTTCTCATCTGTGTAGCCTTCCAACTATCCTTTAGCCGTTGACTGCTGTTATTTCAACGGGGAGGTGCACTTGCAAAAAGCTTTTAATTTTGTGCGAGTTTCACCCAAAACGTAAGCCGAGGGCAGGGAGCAGCTGGCACATGCCACACAGAACACACTAGTGCGCCACGCGCTGCACGGACATGCCGGCGGTGCTGGCCACTTGTGTCCATGTTCAATGTGGATTGCCATGCCACAAGACTATTTAAAAATTAATACGACTGAAATCCACCATTTTCGCGCCAGTTAAGCAAAAGTGAGTAAGACTGTAAAGTGTGAGGGTGGATAGGGTGTCGGAAAATGGAAAATGGGAATGAAAAACTGACGGCATTGCATTGCAATGAGCTCGAGTCCTTCCCTACTGTATATCCCTTTGCAGTTGGGCCGCCTCTCTGATCAAAGGCAGGCAGAAATAAAAGAAAACGAGGAATAAAACTTTTTAATACTTTTGGCCAAAAACGAAAAGTACACGCCGAAAGCCGGCGCCATAAACTTGGCCTTATTCCAGACGCGACTGCGATGATGAGAATGAAGTTGTCTGGCTGCACTTGAAGAAAATTTATGTCCCTTTTAAATTTATAATGTCAAGGGTCCTTAGAGGATAATTTCTAGTAGAGAATACTCTTTTCTTTGAGTGCTTTCCTTAGAAAAGAAAACGAATTTACATGCACCGACCGCTAAAACGATTTCTGGCTCCAAATTTAGCATAATACGTAAAGGGTCGCTACCAGACCGGAATACTAGTGTCCTGGGCTCGGGTTCAGCTACTTGATTGCATCAATGTTGCCTACCATTAAGTGCTTCACACTTTCCCTTGTTAAACACCAAATTGAGTTGTAGCCATGAAAATTTTATTCGGAGTCCATAAAACCGAGCAGACAGGTGGAAGCCAGGCAGTAAAGTGGACAAGCACCGGACATCAAACTAAGTGACTGGACGAGCCAACGTCTCGAAGAGTTTTTCTGAATTGTAACATTCCAATTACTTTTTCAAGCCTATGAACCGAAATTTGGAAAAATTTGGTGTCTACGGTTTAAGGTCTGATTTTATTTACCTTTCGGATGTTTTGAGGCAACGATTAAGATTAAAAAAGAAAATGAAATATGAATATAGCTATTTTTACCCTTTAATTTGCTTCAAAAGATGAGAATCTGGGAAGATATAGCCATCACATTGGACCCTATAGGGGAAAACCCAATTTTCAAGGGATCCCATCACAAAAATGGACAAAAAATTTAAAAAATATTTTGTTTCAGGATTTTGATGCAGAATGGTGCAGAATCTATCCAGAAATCGTTTAAGGTACTCTGCTCGAGAATCGAATGAGAATCGGGGAAGATATAGCCATCACAGTGGACCCTATAGGGGAAAACCCAATTTTCAGGGGATCCCATCACAAACATGGACAAAAAATGTAAAAAATATTTTGTTTCGGGATTTTGATGCAGAATGGTGCAGAATCTATCCAGACATCGTTTAAGGTACTCCGCTTGAGAATCGGATGAGAATCGGGGAAGATATAGCCATCACAGTGGACCCTATAGGGGAAAACCCAATTTTCAGGGGATCCCATCACAAACATGGACAAAAAATGTAAAAAATATTTTGTTTCAGGATTTTGATGCAGAATGGTGCAGAATCTATCCAGAAATCGTTTAAGGTACTCCGCTTGAGAATCGGATGAGAATCGGGGAAGATATAGCCATCACAGTGGACCCTATAGGGGAAAACCCAATTTTCAGGGGATCCCATCACAAAAATGGACAAAAAATGTAAAAAATATTTTGTTTCAGGATTTTGATGCAGAATGGTGGAGAATCTATCCAGAAATCGTTTAAGGTACTCCGCTTGAGAATCGGATGAGAATCGGGGAAGATATAGCCATCACAGTGGACCCTATAGGGGAAAACACAATTTTTAAGGGATCCCATCACAAAAATGGACAAAAAACTTAAAAAATATTTTGTTTCAGGATTTTAATGCAGAATGGTGAAGAATCTACCCAGAAATCGTTTAAGGTACTCCGCTTGAGAATCGGATGAGAATCGGGGAAGATATAGCCATCACAGTGGACCCTATAGGGGAAAACCCAATTTTCAAGGGATCCCATCACAAACATGGACAAAAAATTTAAAAAATATTTTGTTTCAGGATTTTGATGCAGAATGGTGCAGAATCTATCCAGAAATCGTTTAAGGTACTCCGCTTGAGGATCGGATGAGAATCGGGGAAGATATAGCCATCACAGTGGACCCTATAGGGGAAAACCCTATTTTCAAGGGATCCCATCACAAACATGGACAAAAAATGTAAAAAATATTTTGTTTCAGGATTTTGATGCAGAATGGTGCAGAATCTATCCAGGAATCGTTTAAGGAACTCCGCTTGAGAATCGGATGAGAATCGGGGAAGATATAGCCATCACAGTGGACCCTATAGGGGAAAACCCAATTTTCAAGGGATCCCATCACAAAAATGGACAAAAAATTTAAAAAATATTTTGTTTCAAGATTTTGATGCAGAATGGTGGAGAATCCATCCAGAAATCGTTTAAGGTACTCCGCTTGAGAATCTGATGAGAATCGGGGAAGATATAGCCATCACAGTGGACCCTATAGGGGAAAACCCTATTTTCAAGGGATCCCATCACAAACATGGACAAAAAATGTAAAAAATATTTTGTTTCAGGATTTTGATGCAGAATGGTGCAGAATCTATCCAGGAATCGTTTAAGGTACTCCGCTTGAGAATCGGATGAGAATCGGGGAAGATATAGCCATCACAGTGGACCCTATAGGGGAAAACCCTATTTTCAAGGGATCCCATCACAAAAATGGACAAAAAATTTAAAAAATATTTTGTTTCAAGATTTTGATGCAGAATGGTGGAGAATCCATCCAGAAATCGTTTAAGGTACTCCGCTAGAGAATCTGATGAGAATCGGGGAAGATATAGCCATCACAGTGGACCCTATAAGGGAAAACCCAATTTTCAAGGGATCCCATCACAAAAATGGACAAAAAATGTAAAAAATATTTTGTTTCAGGATTTTGATGCAGAATGGTGGAGAAACTATCCAGAAATCGTTTAAGGTACTCCGCTTGAAAATCGGATGAGAATCGGGGAACGTATAGCCATCACAGTGGACCCTATAAGGGAAAACCCAATTTTCAAGGGATCCCATCACAAAAATCGACAAAAAATTTAAAAAATATTTTCTTTCAGGATTTTGATGCAGAATGGTGGAGAATCTAACCAGAAATCGTTTAAGATACTCCGCTTGAGAATCGGATGAGAATCGGGGAACATATAGCAATCACAGTGGACCCTATAGGGGAAAACTCAATTTTCAAGGGATCCCATCACAAAAATGGACAAAAAATTTAAAAAATATTTTGTTTCAGGATTTTGATGCAGAATGGTGGAGAATCTATCCAGAAATCGTTTAAGGTACTCCGCTTGAGAATCGGATGAGAATCGAGGAAGATATAGCCATCACAGTGGACCCTATAGGGTAAAACCCAATTTTCGGGGAATTATAGGGGAAAACCCATCACAAAATTAGACAAAAAATTTAAAAAATATTTTGTTTCAGGATTTTGATGCAGAATGGTGGAGAATCTATCCAGAAATCGTTTAAGGTACTCCGCTTGAGAATCGGATGAGAATCGAGGAAGATATAGCCATCACAGTGGACCCTATAGGGGAAAACCCAATTTTCAAGGGATCCCATCACAAAAATGGACAAAAAATTTAAAAAATATTTTGTTTCAAGATTTTGATGCAGAATGGTGGAGAATCCTTCCAGAAATCGTTTAAGGTACTCCGCTTGAGAATCTGATGAGAATCGGGGAACATATAGCCATCACAATGGACCCCATAGGGGAAAACTCAATTTTCAAGGGATCCCATCACAAAAATGGACAAAAAATGTAAAAAATATTTTGTTTCAAGATTTTGATGCAGAATGGTGGAGAATCCATCCAGAAATCGTTTAAGGTACTCCGCTTGAGAATCTGATAAGAATCGGGGAAGATATAGCCATCACAGTGGACCCTATAAGGGAAAACCCAATTTTCAAGGGATCCCATCACAAAAATGGACAAAAAATGTAAAAAATATTTTGTTTCAGGATTTTGATGCAGAATGGTGGAGAATCTATCAAGAAATCGTTTAAGGTACTCCGCTTGAGAATCGGATGAGAATCGAGGAAGATATAGCCATCACAGTGGACCATATGGGTGAAAACCCAATTTTCAAGGGATCCCATCACAAAAGTGAACAAAAAATTTAAAAAATATTTTGTTTCAGAATTTCGATGCAGAATGGTGGAGAATCCATCCAGAAATCGTTTAAGGTACTCCGCTTGAGAATCGGATGAGAATCGAGGAAGATATAGCCATCACAGTGGACCCTATAGGGGAAAACCCAATTTTCGGGGAATTATAGGGGAAAACCCATCACAAAAATAGCAAAAAATTTAAAAAATATTTTGTTTCAGGATTTTGATGCAGAATGGTGGAGAATCTATCCAGAAATCGTTTAAGGTACTCCTCTTGAGAATCGGATGAGAATCGAGGAAGATATAGCCATCACAGTGGACCCTATAGGGGAAAACCCAATTTTCAAGGGATCCCATCACAAAAATGGACAAAAAATTTAAAAAATATTTTGTTTCAGGATTTTGATGCAGAATGGTGGAGAATCTATCCAGAAATCGTTTAAGGTACTCCTCTTGAGAATCGGATGAGAATCGGGGAACATATAGCCATCACAATGGACCCCATAGGGGAAAACTCAATTTTCAAGGGATCCCATCACAAAAATGGACAAAAAATGTAAAAAATATTTTGTTTCAGGATTTTGATGCAGAATGGTGGAGAAACTATCCAGAAATCGTTTAAGGTACTCCGCTTGAAAATCGGATGAGAATCGGGGAACGTATAGCCATCACAGTGGACCCTATAAGGGAAAACCCAATTTTCAAGGGATCCCATCACAAAAGTGGACAAAAAATTTTAAAAATATTTTGTTTCAGGATTTGTGCACTGTATCAGTGGACCCTATAGGGGACTTAATCCTACAGAGCCATATGATCCAACATTACTATGTCCTATATTCTTGACTTGCCATGAACAAAGTATTTGTTGAATATTCCAACTTTCGAATTTTTTAAGATAGAAGATAGAAGCTTGGGACCTTTTTTATGTTTTTTATTCTAATAAACGGTTTTTATAAAAAAATACTAATAAGGATTGGCCTTTTTAAAGCGATATATATCCGATCTTAACCGCAAGGGTGTATCAAAATCGGCTCCGCCCGAAGTCAATTTCTTTTCTTGTTTATTTCTAATTTTTAGGATTTATAGGAAAGGCCATGAGAAGCATTAAAGTGGTGGAAATGGCAAGTCTAAGGATTGGGTATTGATGTCGTGTGAAACTCTTTGGTAACCCGAAGGCACATATGGCATATCCAATTCCTGGGAAAACCGCAAATGAAAATTCGTACTTAAAGTCCCTACTTGAAGGGGCTTAAATTTTTTTTTGCCAAATTGAATTTTGTGGCCCGGCTTTTACAGCAAAAATGGTAATTGTTTAACATCCTAAACAAGCAACAAAATGGTTGACAACTAAAATTGGGTTGGGCTAGAAAGCTTAAAAGGTAGGACTTTGACCTTCATATAAAAATTTAATGAAATATTAAGCTAAGTTCAAGGATAAAAAAATATGAAATAGATTAGGAATACTTGTATGAAAGCTATGCAGTTTAATTTATTTTTCTTCAAATTATTATGAAATCCGTTCTGTAGACACATTTACCACCAATTAATTTAACTCATTTATTTGCCTTTCATCGATTTCCATAAATTACAAATAATTTGCATATATGTATGTCACGTGATTTACAATCAGCTTAATTTTACAGCAACTACCTTTAATTGGAGGCTGGGGGAGTTGTGATAAGCCAGCCCCGCGCCATCAGTGAATAATGGACCACAATTGAAATGCGCAACTGGCCAAAGTAATTCATAAATATTTGTTTTTATTTCGTATTTTTTTGCTTCCGTTTATTCAGTTTTTTTTTATTGCACGGATTGCATTTGCTGTGCAATCAATTTGTGCAGCACGTGACTTCTGGACTTGCAACGATGCTCTTGTGGCAGCTGCATGTGGCAGGCCATAGATATTGGCAATTGAACTTCAAGCCTCTTAAACCCGATGGAGGGATTTATTTTTTAATGATTTCTCGGCATGCCACTCGGCCCACACCCATCCACTGTATGTTCATTTCCTGCTGGCTGGCGAAGAAGTTTATACTCGGTTTATTTTTTAATTTGTGTGCTGGTCAAAAGTTTTTCAATTTAAAATTTCTCAAACATTTGCCGACTTAGTCCCTGATATTTAATATACAAAATGCTCGGCACACCTGTTCCCAGATCCCACCGATGCGGGTAAAAAGGCAACAAAAAAATGAAAAAAAGGCAAGGCGACGGGCATTCAATAATTAAGTTGACGGCAGGCATAAAACTTTATTCCTTCTTGGTTCTTCGGGGCCTCAACTTTGTAAATTTGTGGGTTTTAATAATTTGAAACCAGATACCGGGGCAGAAAAGGAAGAGTGGCTCCTGGCCAGCTACCACGTTGGGAAACCTGGAAAACATTATTCATTTCACTGGCTGGCTGGTCCGGCACAGCATGTTTTTCTATTTGCTTAGCACTTGAACTTTTTCGTGTGCTACCTCAACTTTGCTCTTGAAAGTTTCCCATTTTTTGTTGCCGCTATGAGTAGTTGTAAGTTTGCTTCGAGGGGGCGGCAAGTTGTATCTTCTCCTCATTTGATAGATGGATCTGCCATGAGTTTTTATTCGCCAGCTTTATGGGAACTCCTCGAGATGTAAGTAGATGTTTAGTGCTGGTTTTAGAATTTTTCCTTAAAAAGGATAAGGATTTAAATGCAGTTTTGTTTTGCTTTTCCAAGGATACATAGGGAGGTATAGTTCCTTTTAATGATTTCGCATTTAATTACTCATTGCATTCAGCTCTTGTCCCACTTCTAGCTTGCTGCCCTTTGTCCTTGCCAGTGTTTGCAAACATAATGATAACGACATTTATGTCCGCACACTTGTTGGTATTTTTCCTTGCTGTGACCGTCGAGCTCTGGACCTTCGATGGCTTGGAACGCCCTCTAATCCATTCTCGATACACAGATACTTGTATAGATCTATCTATGTGAGTATATATTGCTGTCTTTTTGCCATGTGTATATCTTAATATTTATTTTTCTACATATTTGCTTGCACACACGCGACATGAAATACAAGGGGCAGGCACATACATATACACATACACACCTACACCCACATAGCCACACAAACCCTATTGAAACAATTGAAACGTGACACGCATTGGCAAATGGCCGGGGGACAACGCTGCGTATGAGTGATTTTATGTTGGCTCGCTTTCACTTAAAGCTTATGGCGCATGTTTCAACTTTGAACCGAGCACTTAATTTTTTATTAAACACAATAATCTCATGTCAGTAGGAAGAAAAAAATAGAAGAGGGAAAGTAGCAAAAAATATAACCCCGAAAAATAAGCAAAGCTGAAACTGAAAGAACCATGTCAACGAACTTGATTGACGAGGGTGATTTAATAAATGAAACGAGCAGCACAGAAAAGCGAACGGAAAAGTAATACCATAACGAAATATTCAACTTTCCACTGGACTCTAACCGTCCCTTGGGGGGCATGAAGAACGTCGCCAATCTATGCAACCTCCTGGACATGGTGCCACAAAAAAATGCGGCAGAGTGGAGCGATGATGGGCAGCGTCAACGCCAGCGAAAACAATCAACGAGATCCTGCCAGAAGTGAGGGCGAAGGACCTGCCCATAAAGAGTCAGTGGCCTGTGGTCCACGCAATCCTTGCAGCAAAAAACAAGCCAAAACAAAAAAAGCGAACAAAACAAATTGCCAGCTAAAGTGAGACAAGGGCAGCAGCAATGCACCATGAAAATTCTCGTTAAAGTCGAAACAAATGCAAAATAGAAAAAAAAGGAAAATAGGAAAATACAAAGGAATGTTAGCCTCTGTTCAAGTGGATATTTTTATACCCTTACCTGGGGTAATATGATTCTAGAGCAGTTACATGCTTACATGCACTTCTAATTATCTATATTCTTTAATTTATGTATCATTTATGTATCATTTAATTTATAAATATTTGTTAAGAAAAATGAATAAATTATTTGATTGGCGACTTTACTGTCTAACAGTCAATATCAAGGCAACTAACATCAGGCGTTAGCTTATAGCTACTATATGAGTATACTAAAAATTCATTTATTTAAAAAGTTTTTATTACCAAAGCAAAATCAGAGTTTTCTCCCCAAAACACACTCTTATAGTCAGGAAAAAAAATCATTCGAACAGCCTTCCACAACCAAATAGAAACTGACTTTACCAAATTGAATTTGACTCTTTTGTTACTTTTTGTTTAGCACTTTTGATTTGGGTTTTGGCACTACAAGCGGGTCGTCGGACAACCATAAAGGGTTAATGTAATCAAATAGAAAAGATTTATGTTCCGAGGAATATGCTCTTTACAGTGTGATATGGGTCTGCATGATAAACATGCATTTAAATATCCTAACTCCTTGGAGTATCATTAGAAGTTACTTGACCCCCGAGATGGCCGCAGGGATTTCAAAAAGTCTCGGAAAGTTAAAGATATTGGTTTCCGGCATATTTAATTTTTGTTTGCTCTTGAAATCACCTGTTACCCCTTAGTATACCTGAAACCAATTAAAATTTGATAGGCTCCTGGCAGTTGCCAGTACCCTAAAGCCTATGGCCGTATAAAATATTAATTGAACCCGAGCCGGGGACTTGATTAATTGACAAATGAAGAACGTTTTAATGGCAGCCACAGGTGCGGCAAACCCTTTCCCAGACACATGCCCCTGCCACTTTATAGCCCCCTGGTTTCTTATTTTATGGAACCTTTCTCAAATTAGCAGCTCGTTCTGGGAGCAGGTTAAGAGCATTAAAAACACTTTCACTTTCATGTTATGCCTGAGTAATGCCCATAAATAAGGCAAAGGGTCGAGAGTTGGCTCGCTGGCTGGCTGGTTGGCAGAGCAGGTGCATAAATTTTGAGCCGCCAGATCCTTTCTACAAACAGCTGTCCATATCCTTGAATGTCGGAAATTCTTCGAGCGAATTCTGCCTACATCCCTCCCTCTCCTTCATCGGACTTTTGGCTTAAATAAGCGAACTCCAAAGCCGGAATTCGTTTCGAATGCTGTGCAAACATTGAACCGAACTATGGATTCAATGAATTTATTCATTAGTTTGCTTTGATATGCACTTCACTGACCCTCGGCCACGCCCACTACACACCACGCTACACTAGGCAAACAAAGTTAAATGCCATTTTATCAAGAGAACCGAGCATGTGCGTTCCCTATGCTCCCAATGACCTCCCCACGGACTAAAACCTCTTGCATTTTTCCGCATATGTTCATATACTGAGAGAAATTTCGTTACTATAATTTAAGAATGTCAAACTTTACTAGTAAGATACATAACACTTGTAGGATTAATTTTTTGCAGTGCCCTCGAACAACCGGAAACACGTGTGTGTGGGTGTGTTTCCTTGTGTGTGCTCCTGGGAGGCTAAAGCACACATGAGTTGGAAACTTAAAGGCTTAGAGAGGTGTGCCAAACACACACATGCCCGCACATATCCCCCGGCTAATGCGATTTATTTTTATGGCCAATTTGCTTGATTAGGTTTCGATTTTCATGCGCCCATTGCACTCGCACACTTCCCGCCCCTGACCAGACTCCCATTTTTCTCACATTTTTTTTTCATTTTTCATCGGTGGGGTTCATTAAAGTTGGGGTAACAAAGTTTATTGAAAACTAGTGGTCGGTTGGAGTTGCAAATGACTGCTGAAATGGTTGAACTTTCTGCAATTTTTTCTCATTATTATTTACTGGCCAAAGTCGTTAAATAATGCGTGAAAAATAGTTGGTGTTTGTTTAAAAAAAATTTCATTAAAAACAGAAATCTATTCATACTTTCTATTTCCATTTTATTATATCTAATACCTAGATTTATTGTCCATCTATTTTAATAAAATATTGTAAATATTTAATTTGACCCCCGACAGCTTCTACAACAAAGAAAGTGTTGAGCGGCAATGCGGCACGAAAAAAAAATATATGTAAGCGAAAAAAAAACCTACAATGACGGAGAAAGGAGAACGGAAATACCGCATGCCATGATGACATTTATGTGCTATAAAAATATGCTTCATGCTTTTATGGTTCATCCAGAGGACGAGGGGCAGAGGATGCGGGCCTCCTGGTTCTTCCAGTTCAGCCAACAAGGCAACTAAAATATGCCACAGCATCGTCATCTGTCCCCAGATGTGTGGGTGAAAGCATCATGTGCTCATCATCTGCATGTGCAAAAAAAAAATACCGATCCCCCGAGCACCTTTTCTGCGCTCATCTACCCAAAAAACACCCTGCATGGGAGGTAAAAAAAAATGGTTGTCAGCATTTTTTTCTTTTATACAATTTTCATTCACGTTTTACGATTATACCTCCTCTATGCATAAAGAGTTTTGTGGGTGTCTGTGGAGAATGTTGCAAAAATTCAGTCTACAGTACGCATACGCCCTGGGTTACACACCTGGTCTGCACAACTGCAGCTGACTGGCTTTAATTAATAATGGAGCGGTCTAGGTAGGGAGCTTGGTGGATACATCCCCACTAGAACTGAACCCTCAAATAGAAAAATATTTGCCGGAAAAGGGATGAAGAGATGGGTAGTGAGAAGAGGGCAAAAAGTAATCACGATAAAGGCATCGGAAACGTGACTAAATCAGATTTGCCAATAAGACACGAAGCCAAGAAAAGAAGGAGCGCGTGGCCAGCAAAGATGAAGATACAAAATACATCGCCGGCCATCATCCTTTCATGGCATTGAACTGTGAAATGACTTCATTAGTGAAAATATTGTATGTCGCACCGGGCCTCCTAGCCCTGCCTTCTTCTCTGATCACCGTCTTAGCCATCTTGCCACGTTTTTGCTTCCAGTCATGATTTATTGCTTATGCCAAGGATATACCCATACACACACATGGGCCTGTCCTTTATGCGACTGGGGTGGGGAAGGAGGTAAGAAATTTTATGGAAATTTAAAAGGGCCGCAAGCGAAAAAGGCAAAAAGTTACCCATATATATTATATATAAAACATAAAGCGCAAATTAATTGAGGCACAGTCGGGCGGCAGCATCAGCATTGGAAAATTGTTGCTTTCCTCTTTTTGTGGAAATCTGTTCTGCCTTTGCCGTTTTCTTGGCATCATGTCGGCTGCTTGGTTAACTGGATGGCTGGGCAAAGGGTCGGAAAAGCGGTCGGATGTGTCCTTGCCACATATCAACTTAAAAGAACAAATCGCAGCCTTATTTCTATGATTGTGCAAATAATTTAACTCCAAGGAGCATTTTATAGTAGATTTAAGAAAAATTAGACTATTAAGTTGTTACTTTAAGGACATGTGCTTAAAGTAAGGAATACCATACATATTTTATTTAAAACCAATAAGACATACCCCTCTATCGTCTCCGCACAACCACTCAGCGGCTTTTCATAATCTTTTTTACGCTACGCAGCAGCAGTCTTGTGTTTTTTCCCTGGAAATCTGCTTAAAATGCGCATTGCGTGAAAGTCGAAGTGACAGGACCCATCCAGGACCCTGGATCCAGGACCCACTAGCCTAGTGAGCAGCCAAACAATTCAGAACACAATCTGGCGCCTTCAGCCTCATTGGTATGTGGAAAAGCGCCGCATGCGACGGATTTGGGAGCGGAAATCACTGGAAATGGCTGCAGCAGTTGCTACCTGACAGCGAAGGCATTGTGGCGCCAAACAATGCATATGCTGCAAACAAAAAAATATATTCGTTTAACAAAAACTTAGCCATCCCACAAAAGGCCGAGGATACGAAAAAAAGTTCGTGTAAGAGTCTATGCCTGCAGGCGACTTTTTAGCCAAAGAATTTAAAATGGAAAGACGGTGTCTGTTTCTTATCCAATTTGTATCATCAATTTTCACTCGACCCCGAAGCAAGGGGCTTAATTGATTTGCCTGCAGCGACTGCATAATTATGTGAGTGTTCCAAGAAACATGTGAAGTGTTCCAAGGCGCTGAAAAAAACACAACTGGCTTGAAAGAGATAGACGGGAATGACAGCGCGTTGACAGCTCCCCTAATATGGAATGCACACGCGGCGTATGCGTGATTTGAATTCGCTCGAACGCGTGATCCTGACAGTCGATGTCCTCGCCAATGCTAGACATAATTTTAATATTAAACCAGAGATATAAGCAGACTACACATTTAAGGTCTTTAAACATGAACAGTAAATAGATGTTCTGTATTTAATTTATTTTATTTCTTATTGTTATTCCAGTTCATTATTGTCAACAAATCTTTCAATAAATAACAATTTCCATTGCAGATTTAATGCAAATATCTGGAAAATGAACAAATTCAAAAAACTTTTTAATGCTTTAAGCTCAAAACTCATCTATGGAAATTGCTGGTCCACATTGGCCACTTGGGGGAAATCTCTTAAATTGAAATAACAATTCCAAGTAGAATGGGGATGCTTTTCTGCAGCAACTTAAGTGCTGCAATTCTCCAGGCAGCGACTGCAACAGCTACGGAAAGTTGCACAATCTAGAAATGGGGATGGGAGGCATGAGTATTAATTTGTTTGAGATCGTATTTATGTGGTACCAAAACTAAGTCTAACTAGTACCTGGCCGTTTGTCTCGTTGCCAACTTAAT
This sequence comes from Drosophila pseudoananassae pseudoananassae, assembly GCA_018153035.1. Classification (NCBI taxonomy): domain Eukaryota; kingdom Metazoa; phylum Arthropoda; class Insecta; order Diptera; family Drosophilidae; genus Drosophila; species Drosophila pseudoananassae. The sequence goes on from JAECXR010000069.1 coordinate 4,814,551, forward strand.
CCTCATGCATCCTTCAGTATTCTCGGCGCATGCAAATCCCGAGCCACGCCGGCTTCTCCTAAAGAGGTCCTGTATGTGAATGGGAGTTACTGTGGTCTGTGGCGTCTCGTTGACAATGCCAGCCAATTGTAGTTTTTACACTTAAAGACAATAAAAGAATTTTAATTTAAGAAAGATATATTTTAATTTGAATAATGGAAATTGGGTAAGGATGTACAGAAAGACTGCCATTTTTCTCTCTTCTTGGCTTATATTTTTTTAAAAAGAAACTTTTTCTCCAGGTGCCTCTAGCAGGACACAAAACTGTGTGCAACGGCTCGCTTGTGCCTGCCACTGACCACAGAGCAAATTGTGCTGCAGTTTATTCCATCGGAGATGCCCAAGAAGCAGCTCGATGCTGAAAACTGGATGAGGCACGGAGGATACTGAATGCAGGATGGAGGATGCTGCATGCAGGCTACTATATGCGGGTGGTGTGTATGTATGTGAGTGTGGTTCCATTTGCAGGATGATGTGTTTGATTCTGGCCCCCTCATGAAATCTCGCCCTCACTTTCGTTCGGTGCAATGCGATGTGGTTCAGTTCAGTGGAGCCCAGCTCATTTCTGCTGCCATTGTGCATGACAAACAAATGGCATTGCAAACATTTTCCCATGTCGCACATCTAACGTTTGCCCCTCGAAAAACCCTTCCCTCCATTTCGTTTCTTTGGCCCAGCCACATCCTGATATTACCTACCATGGTAGCAGATTAGATTTTGTGGTTAACAAAATGTTTTGGCCACAAAGTCTCTCGCAAACGAAAATTCAATGGCAGCCACTTTTAAATAAGCTGGAAATGTAAGGGGCTTATAGTCGATGTATGGCAAAATTAGAGATTGAGAAAGGATATATGAATAGAATTGGAAGCCATTTCTAGCTTGGAGCCTGAAGCAAAACAAAATTTAATTACAATTAGTCACGACTGAGTTAATGAATGGCAATTGGTTTTGTAAGATGAGGTTTTGTTCTGAAAAGGGCATATCTTTAAAATATTAATTAAAGTAGGAAAACATAAAGGACATAGATGGCTCCATTGCCTGAACTTCCATTTACGATTGTTATCAAAAGATGACTTTGGACGATGGTCGAATCCCCGGATAAAACTGGCTCCCACTGTTTCATTCGCTTCCTGCTCTGCTGAAAGCCATTCCCCCGGAGTACCGCACCACACACTCTTACCAAGCACACTCACACATATACATATATAATCCATTATAAAACTGTTTACATAAGGTTTCTTTAAATTGGTTTATTGTTGTGGCGTTGGACCGGACCCCATTGACGGTTGACGCTGGACGAGGAAAGGAGGGACCAACTGCTAAGCCCCTAAAGCACCTAAACTACACACTGAAAACACGAAGGACCCGAAGCATACGCAGGGCTGCCGGAGGTCCTGGTGGAAGGCGAAAGGTAGACCGATGTCCACAGCATGTGTGGTCTCTAAGCGCCTGCCATTAATAATGCAATTGTCGGGATTGCTGATAAATTGCTGTGGTTTGACAATTTGCACAGCCAAACCGCAATGGAAAAAAATTGGCAAAAAAGGAAACAAAATCGCAGGAAAAGTAAAAATAAAATAAACAAGAGATAGAATTGCTTTGACAGCATTATTTGTTTTTCAAAACGAAATCATATTATAAAATTCCATGCTGCGACTGCAAATTGTTTATTATTTTATTTAAATTAATTTTTGTTTCTGATTTTACAGTCGAGACAAATGAAAACCAATGGCTATTTTGGTAATTGGCGGTTCCACGTGACGTATACGTAATTTCAAACACAACATCAATTATAATTGATCGGCGGATAAAAATGATGCTGAATGTATTATGAGCCACTAAAAAGGGGCGTGGCCAGCTCACTCCTTGCCGTCCCCAGCCCGTTCTAAGCAATTAGCGTAAGTCAATGTGCCAAATTGAATATTCATACTGGTGGAAATATCTGCATGCACAACACGGCGTATGAGCAATAAAAATGTCACGCACGAGCTGAATTATAATCCGTCACTGGGTGCGCCGGGAGATATATACAATATAGAGGGGATATATATGTATAGGAGTTATATACAACACAAATTAAAGCGAGAGAGATAGGGAATTGAAAATGTTAATTGAATTTGCCAGCGTTTAATGTTGATTATGATGGCCAAAAAGTCTTTTACAAATGGGAAGCCATAGACAAAAGTTAAATGAAATCCATAAATATCGTGTAAAACAATAAAGACATTTCTGCAAAAATTAATTATGCAAAAATATTAATGGCTTTGTAGTTGGCAGATGAGAAGCGTTTGGATGCCAAATAGATGTATGCTTTTTGCCAATTTCTAAGGCTTGAATTATTACTTAAAATTATGCTTTTAAGTGTATAATTTATTACTTATTATATGTCTATCTAAACTTTATTAATAATTCCATTTTTTCTCTAATCCTCTCTAGTCTTTTATCGCCTTATGCACCCAACTACCCTGCATCTAATTAGTGAAACGGAGACCCCACCCACGTCAATCTTATTAAGTTGCTCATCTTTCGCTTCAAATCCCACCCAGGAACCAACAGCAAGCACCCCAGCAATTCCTGGAATATATCCCAGCCAAGGTAATGTCAATGATTGCGATTACTGTGTCGGAATTATCGCGTTCCTGGGCTGTGTGAACTATGTGCTGCCAGCCCCCAGAAGTATGCTAAGCATTTGAGAAATTGAAATTTATAAAATGGCAGCCAGTCCCTGGCAGCGACTTTGTGAGATTTTCTCAACTCTCAATGGCTTCAATTTGCTTTTACGAGGCGTGTACCAAGGGAATAAACTATTTGCCGGAGACAGGATAAAGTGTCCTTGTTGTTGTCCTTGTTGTTAGGAGAATGTTAGCCAGGAATCGCGGCCGTGTTGCAGCATCATTTGTGAAATGTAATTGCCGCAATTATCGTAAATTTGTGTTCTGAATTGTTGTCGCATTAAAGTTAATATCAGTTGTTGTTTTGTTTTCTTGCTTGCTTGCTTGGCACACTATTTCAGAATTAGAACTTGGCCAAGTTTTCCCTTTTGGCTCAAATCAAAACACATTTGTCAACGACGGCCTGTTGCACATGGACGCACAAAAACAACAAAACAAGAAGAGACTCGGAGAAAGAGCTTTTTCTCTTTGCCCGCTCCCTTCGTTGGCCCAAAGAGAGAGCCATGTTTTTAGACCATTTTTTGGTTGCTGCCAGCGAAGTCTCGAATTCAACTTTGTCCATTATGCTAAGTGCGCCGGTAACACTTTGATGCCAGGAATGCCAATGCTCCGCCTTTGCTTCGCCTTTGCTTTTTATGCTAAGCACCTGCACATTAGGCCGTTGATGGTTATTAGGCCAAAGTAGTTGGCCTCCTTGAGACCTGGCAGGTGTTCTCGCCCACAAAACGAAAACCCTGTGGATTTTTGTTACCAAAACAGATTGCACTTTTTCCCTTCTCCGTCGTAATGGAATTGGAAAACACTCTCGAATATGAGGGACAAAGGATGCAAGCTGTCTGCGATGCTAATTGGATTCGCCTTAATTGGATTAACCTGTGAGCCAGCAAGCAGGACGAGTAATCAAGCGGATTTCTAAGGCGGGAAGGACCTGAAATAATCTGGGCCACGCACGTCATGTGGGAAATTGAGCAAAAGCTAGTTAAGCTCATGAATAGAAACTCGTTAACGACGATGAAGGAAATATTAATATATCAGAATGCCAGAGAGAGTACTTTACAGAATAGTTGCAAAGTTTATTTTATATAAACTAGAAACTATTCCAATAACAATTTAAGGCTATAATAGATGCAAGAGAAGCCAAACTAATGTAAAAGTAAATATTTATGATAGTAGTATGTTTTGTGGTCTAAATGATGAGGATTGGAATTTAGTGTCAGGGAGACCACAAAAATTATAAACAGTTTAAAAGAGCTTCCATAAATATCTATTAATCAGGATAATACATCATTTTCTGTTCAAACCGCAAGCAGATTACCCAAAATCTCTTCAATCCAGACATATTTAATCTTTTTGAATCTGAATTGAAACTGAAAAGCCAAAATTGGCCGGATGCCACGCACAAAGCCACAATTTGTTTTTGCACTATTTGAGTTAAGAATCTCCTCTTCAAATATCTCGTTGTTCGGGACAAAACAAAGTTGGCTTAAGTCTCTCTTTGTTTTGGCCAGATACGTGTAAAATGAAAAGTTTGCCACAACCAAACGTAAATCAGTTAACTTGTAAACAACTCACAGAGCGGTGGCACACACTCCCAGCCACCTGGAAATCTTGGCTGGGTGTTGTTATCACCAAAAAACTTGTGCACATGTCTCCTGTCACCTCATTTGCAAAATTGAAAGCCAAAACTTGTGCGTAAAGTTTCCAAGGATGCTAAGCGAGAAGGATGTGTTGTCTCCTGCTCTTTCCTAGGATGTTGTGTCCTCTGTCTCTGGCTTGATGTAAAATAAATTGACATTTAGTTGTCGATGTACAAGAGTGTACAGTGTACACATACTCACACACCCTCTTCCTGGTTTTCAACAAAATTTTCCCAGGCAATTTCTGGCTGCAAGTGTCAAGACGTGTTAATAGATTTCCACCGTTGTCAACTTTGCCGAAATATTTAGTTGCATATTTAAATTCAGATCGGAGATTTAGCCTCCGGTACAAGCTTCACAATGACAGCACCTTGCCACATGCCCCCATTTGCTGTCCCACCTGCATGTTGACACATTTTGGGCTGCCATGCCTTGGTAACTGTGTTTCTTGATGTATCTTGCCGCACAGGTCGGACGCCTTGGCTTCTCCCAGGACACTTCTTCCTTCGGTTTACTAACAGCTCCTGTTTCTCCTGATTGCATAGTTACACATACACACTTATACCTATATGTAGGTGTAGTCTGCAAGGATTTAGGTGGAAAATCGACAGCGTATGCTTTGCTTTCATTTAGCAGCAGCACGTTGAGAAAAAGCCTTGTGGGAAATGTTAGTTATCGTCGGAGACGCCTTTCAATATGCATTTCATTTGCATTTCTAATTTCTTTTCTCGCCCCAAGCATTCAGTTGCTGATTTGGCAAGAAGCAGGTGTATGGAATGTATACCTCCTTGGTCATAAAATTGGTGTTGATTTTAGAAATTGATGTTCACCTTGTTGGCTATTACTGTTCACTATTTTGTTGTTTTAAAGTTTCTCTTCAGAAAATTACTGTGTAATATTAGAGCTCTGACTCTATTCACATCAAATAGTATTGATTGAACTTTATTTCAAGGGCCATGTTTTCCTTTTAGTATTTTTCCAATTGCTAATGAATTTTCCTCTGAAAGACTACTCTATAATTTCTACTTATTTTCCATATTCCAGTTCAAAGTCATCACCCCCAAAAAAGCAAAAGCAAAGGTGGTGAACTCAATATAAAAACCAAGGAAAAACAAATACTTGCACTTGATTTTTATTCATGACTTCATTTAAATGGAAATTATTAGTGTCATTTGTAGCTGGCGAACAAGAAGCACCCTCCCTGGAAAAACCGAAAGTGAAATGAAAATTCAGAATTTCTCATAAAATGGCATTTAGGCTAAGGGAGGAAAATTGCTGGAGAAAATGAACCATGGCAACCATGTCGCATGTGACCTTGGCTAAGTTCTCCCTGTTTGGCGCCCATCGTGGCTCCCAGGCTTCTGCCCCCTGGGTCTCAGCTGTCCTTCCTGGACGTGATCTTTTTTTTTTGAATTTATTTTCTTCTGTGGACTTTTGTTTTTGTTACCTCAAGAGAACCCTCAACCATAATGTTTGCATAATTTACTTTCGTTTGCGTTTAAAGGTTTTCAAATTACTTTTTAATTTGGTTTTTCCGTCTTGAGTTATGCGCCCAAAACGGCGATGAATGGCAACAAAAACAAGTCAAATAAATATGCAAATTTGCTTTATCCTGTTTTTTGAAGAGTTTTATTTATTGGAAAATGGTTACATAAATGCTCCCCATATGGAGCTTTCTCCTTTGTGTCTATTCTTTGGAAATATTTTAAAAGCAAATTGCTTGAAATCGATTTTGTGGTAGCTTACCTTTAGACTTTATTTATTGCATTTAAATTGGGGGGAAACTTTTGTTTATTTCCTGGAAAATTTGATGGTCATTTCAAGGAATAAGGAAAGTACTTTTTGGAGGGTTTCTGAAGGAAAATGAAAAACTTTTAAAACAATTACGGAATTTAAAATACGAGAAGCATATTAATCATATGCTGACTGAGCACTTTCACTGATTGCTGCAACTTTCCCGGCGAAACAAAGGACATATTTTCGCAACAAAAGAATTGCATTGAAGAAAGGCCCCACGCCAGCGATTAAAATTTCAGCGAAATATTAATTATGCAGGCAACACGGGGGAGAAAATGGGAATTCCAGTGTCTGCTCCGTTCGAGATAAAAAGCCAAACAAGAATGCAGTTCAAAAGTCGCAGTCTCTGAGCTCTCAGTTCTGGGTAAAGCTCGGAAAGACTTTCGAACTTCAGCCTTCAACTGCTACTGCTATTGCTACGTATACTTGATATTTATGTTGCCCTGTCAGTGTCGAGATCTTTGCCATCAAGGGGATATTTCAAATAAGTCGCTTTGGAAACTTTGGATGTTCTGCACAAGAAAACAAAGTGTACTAACTTTGGTGAAAAAAAAAATTGGCTAAAAAGAATTAATGGAAGGACTAATTGTGCAACTTTTTACAACATTGGCTCTAATATTCTTTTATAGTTTTTAATCCTATTTAAATTTTATTTCAGTGCATTGTCTCGATTCTTGGAAATAGCCAAACAATGATAAACCTCAGGAGCTCTCAGTCGTGATGTGAAGAGCACATTGGCAGAGTCTCGACAGAGGCTCATTTGTAATTCAACTCGGCCGGGACATTGATGTGTGAGTGGCAACCTTGCACTTGGCATCTGAGTGTTGCACGCCGCATCCTTGCCATCCCTCTGGCATCCTTCAGCAATCCTGCAATCCTACTTGCTGTTGGCCAGCACGTGCTGTCGAGTGGCAAGCTTGTCGTGCCCCAGTTGCCTAATGGCTCAGTGTGCCCCAGCTGGCTCTGTTTCAATATTGATGCCTCGCCAGGCGGTACGCTTAGCATGCGACCACCTTAAGTCATGCATAATGCCGCCCGATTCCTGTCGCCCAGCTGGATACTATATGGCGTACTATAAGCCGCCCTTCAGGACACACTCCTTACCGATTTTGTGGTCGTGTCAATTTGGTGCAATTACTTGGGCTGCCGTTTGGCATAAATTAATTGCAATACGGTGCCCACTTGATATATGCGACATATTAAGGCCTCGTTGCCACGTAATTAAAATTCTGCAATAGTAAATCAAACTGATGGCTGACTATCTGAGAGTGGGAATGGGCTTGTATAGGGGTTATGTGTAAATGTGCGAATGGCAATTTAACTGACATTAATGTCTGGCATTTAAGATTGATTTTGAAAAAGGTTTTATGGCGAAAAACTATAAAAGTTAAAGAATTTTAATTAAAGCCAGCTTTCAAATTAGTCTGAAAACCATTGTAGTGTATTTTTTATATAAACCAATAATGTTACATTACCACCATTTCATCAGTTGCCCTTTTTTGGGGCTCAGTTGGCACTCGACAAAAAAATAAAAGAAATATCCATTGACGCCAAATGTCAAATGAATAACCAAACAGCTTAACAAATAAATTCCAGCAACTGCAAATAAAGAAACAAATAAACAAACAAACTGAGCGGCGGAAAAAGAAACGTAAAATAGAAGATTTTCTTGGTCAAAAGAAATGTTGGGCGTCAAGCTGAAAGGCAAATAAAAACAGAAGCTGAAAGCTGAAATCAGAAAGTGAAAAGTTGTAAACAAAATGCGTTGTATTAACGGAAACACCATCCTTAGACACACACACACTCTCCAAATCGAAGGGGAACTTAACACACACGGCACACACACACATATCCCAAAAATTTATGTGCAATCAGACTGACACGTATGTGCTACGTGCCACGCCCACCACCCATTGGGGGCCTGCTACCCACCACCCAACATCCGTGTCCTGTTCGACATTGACACCCGCAAAGAAACGGCCAACAGCAAATGCCACTAAAACCAAAAAACCCAGCAGCGGGTCAAAAGCAACAACACCCAACACACTGACCTTTAGAACTAAGATGGTGGGCGTGGAAGGGGGTGTGAGGGGGGGCGTGTTCTGGGTGTTTACGAGAGTGTGTGCGAGAAACTGAAATTGTTAGGCATACAAGCACACCATTCCATTTGTCATGTGTTTGTGTTTATTTTGGCAAGCGTCCATTACACTGGACAGCAGATATGCTTTCGATTCGAACTTTAAATCAAAATTATTCAAATCAATGGTGGCTTTTAACGAAAACTAATCTAAAAACTTCATGTTTAACCATCTGATTATATAAATGGTTTCATCTTAAAGAAACTAATGCCTGTGCCATGAAAATAAGTATCCGGAGAGAGGTGATGATGTATTTGTTTTGGTATATATTTTTAAGGAAGTAATATTAAAAAGTATAAAATATTTTAACAAAAAATAAAAATAAATAAAAGTTAATTTAAAAATAAATTTATTTATTTCTAGAAATTCACTAGAAATTTTAATCTGGAACATAAAAGCACCATACCAAGATGTTCAGTGCATCATAGAATTTGGTGCCTGACGCCTTTTTCTCCGAGGCCATTAATACAATTTTTATGCATCCATTTTGTTGTTCTTGTTTCTGTTGTTGTTGTTGTGTACTTTATACCAAAGTGGTTGGCAAATGGGATCGGTATTGTGTGGATATGACAGGCCCTTAAAAAGTCACTTCTTCGCCCCATCTCCGCCATCCCATTTGCGTTCATTGCTTTTCCCATTTCGCTGTGCAATTAGCGATGTTTAAACATCGAAACTCGACAACATTACGCATACGCAACGGGGCCACCCTGATATGCCGTATGGCAATTATGCAACCGCAACGCAGCCCCTCTAGCACCCCTTGGGGAACCCACATTTACAGTCAATTATGCAAAATAAGCACATCAATACACGCACAAACACTGCCATAGACACATAAACAAACTACCTGGACTACAGAACACTATTGTGAGATCTGACCGCAAATGTGTGAGTGAATCTTATCCTTGTTTTCGTCTGTCTCACTTCCCCACTTCTGTCTCTTTTGCTCTTAGCCTAGATAGGCCTGTCTATAATGCAATTGGAAGTTGGCCAACAGGCATTGGCGCAATGGGGTTTCCTATTCGAATTAACGCCCATAATTAATGGGAGAGATATGAAAATCGATTAGCAGAAGGACTTGGAGGCTTGTTAAATGTTTAAGGACTTTCAATTAAATTTTTTTTATAATTTGTAGGGATTTTGTTTTGGGGAAAATATTTGTTTCTTAATTTATAATGTTTAAATAAATAATAACTGCTCTCTTTATAATGCTTAAAAATGACTTAAATTATAAATGAAAATCCTATCCTTTGATTATTCAAACAATACCCAACGAACCTCAACTTGAATATTTTCCAAGCCCTACTATTTTTTCAGGCTTTCTCTATTTTCACTAAAAAGCGAATACCATGATTTACCTCTACCCCTAAAACTACCTCCTAAAACCACCCAGCCACCATAATTTTGGGTTTGGGTTACCTGGAACACCTGGGGAATGCAAGTTATGTCCGGAAAACAATGCGAACAATGGGACAAAGGAGCGCAGCACAGCTCACCTTTGCATTAATAAGGGGCAAGTGTTGAATTTAACATTAGTGTCGGGAATGTGGTTTGAATGGTTCACCTCCAGGGGGTAGAAGGTAGGATATGGAAAGGACATTCAGGGCATACGAATGGATGCGTGTGCGTGGGTAAACATTTCACTATTTGAAAATTAAATGGGTTTCTATTCGGTAGAGTCAACTAACTTGATGTTTGCCTCTCTGGGCGAACACTCAACCACTTTCCAGGCACTTGCACTTCCACTCCCCACTGGCAAGTGTATGGAAGTGCGTTAAAGTGTGGTGACACATAGTGTATGCCACTGTGGATTCGCTTTTCTATTTTTTGGAGTGTCTACCCTCAGGCCGAAGGCCCCCTACCCATCCACCCAGTCACCAAAATCCCACCATGTCCGTGTCAGGAACAGGAGCTGTGTCAGGAACGTCCTGGGGCGGGTGCTTAAGTGTTCGTAATGATTGTGGCGAGCTAAACTAAACTAAACTCGACTTGACTGCGAGCCAGTTGTCAGTGTCATCATTTGCTTGACTCCACCTCCAGGCTTCGGGCGACCAACTCCTTTGCGGTTCCTCCTGCCCCATCCTCCCAGCCATTTCAGCCCCACTTGGTGTTGTCATTTTGAAGCACCGCCTAGGGAAAATAGTGTTAATGATGCTGATCTCAGAGCACACGCGCCGCATCCTGGACTGCTTTAATGGTATTGCCTCCTCCTCCGCCAAAAGCACGAAACATTCTCTCCATCTCTTAGTAGTTTTAAATTTTTATGGCCATGTTGCGCACTTAAACTGGCAATTGTGTCTCGTCCTGTCCTGTGGTCACATGAAATTCAATGGTCTCCATCAGACTGCGGCTAGCTGGAATGGTTTTAACAGCCAAAAGGGTTAGGAACTGGCACTGGCCAATTTGGCCAGCTTTTACATAAAATCTCTGGAAGAAAGTTAAGCTTATAATGGTTACTGGTTGGGTTGTTGAGTTTCAAATGTTTAATGGTACAAAAGTAAAGAAAACATTCAAAGGTTGTATATGATTCCCGAGAGAAATATCTAACTTTAAAGGAATTCTTTCTATCCTAGACTAGATTTTGCTTTTATTCTTACCATATGGTTGGCCAACAACCTCTTTCATCGATTACACTGCCTCCCTCTTGCTCACTGCGGTATTTGTAATAAATTGCTTTTGTGGAACTTAATTGATTAGCTTTGATCAGCTGCGCTCCAGGACACCGAAGGGGCAAAAAATAAACTAAAACAAGGACAAGTGGGAGGAATCGGCAAACACCTCAAGAGTGCCACTGGCCTCGGGCTCGTCCGCCAATCTATTTATTCATTCCCGTGTTTGCTCGGTCGCCTCTCTCGGCCGTTGACTGATGGTTTATTATACCCGTACTTCTCCGATGGCCCCCAATGAATTGTCCTGCCGTGGTCTCATTTCGCTAATAGCAAAAGTAATCACATAAGCGGAACATCACCCTAGGTGATTAAGGAAATTGTGGTCGAACATATGAGAGAAATATCCTCATCTCACTACAATAATTTATCAACACGGCAAAAGGAATACTTATATTTGTGAGCTGTAAAAAAGCAAACAAATGTAATAGCCTTTGCTCTAGCTAGGCGATAAAATCGGGAAACTTATTAACCACAGCAAGGAGCAAAGTTTCCATCGGTCCTAATTGCAAACTACTTAATCGCATACCCAATCACAGTCCGCACTCCGAGCCATTGTTGCTGGGAAAGCAGTTGATGTGCCCCCAAGTCGTCCCCTTTCAATTAAAGTAGTTTTTGCTGATGCTGCGACTTTGATCAGAGTCTTAATGCAACTGAGCGACGTTGGAGCTAAGTCCATGAATTTGTACACATACAAAATTATTTCAAGCTAGGGAGATTAAAAAAAGCTTTTTATCTTAAAGAAAAGAATTATTAGTACTTAAGTTATTCTTTTAAATAAGGCTTATTTTATAGACTATATATATTTTCTTGAAATTTCTACAAAAAAAACTTAAAGTTCTTTTATTAATAATCTCACTGCATCTGTTCCACTGGCCATGTGTCCATCGACCTCGACTGGGGAGCATTTGACAAGCGTGTCGTGTTAGCAGCGCCTTATGTCTGTCTTTGTGTGCTGCATTAGCCAGGCTTTATTGAAGCTACTCACACACAAACACACACACACATGCTCATATCCAGGCACATATCCAGCTAGGAGTATCCTGGAGGAGGTGACTGGGGAAGCTGGGGAGTCGGCCACCTCTGCCAGAGCCTTGTCACTTATGCAAAATCCCCTAATGGAGGCATGCCGAGGTGTAAGAAAAACAACAAAAAGAAAAAAAGGACTAAGGAAGAAAGGCAGCATAGCATTGCAGGCTGCTGTTGCTTTTTTACTCGTTGCTTCAATTTTTTGTTGCCTCTGTTCTGGCCATTACATACAAATGCTCTTTAAGCGGATTTCGCAGCGTTCTACTTGTTTGCCATTGTTAAACCGAGTGCTCAGCATAAGGCTGTGAGTCCCAGATGGGCGCTGGACCAGCAGGATACCATTGTAGTTGAGCAGGTCCTTGCTGATTTTCAGATGTTTCATGTCGTTTTTTTTTTGGGCCTTTGGGGATGTGGGTTTAAATTCAGGTGACTAAAAAGATTATGGTTGTGGATGAAAAGAATATTAAATATCCTTCAAAAAATGTCAAGAAATTGATGCAAATTGGGATTATAATGTATAATGGCCTTGAAGTGATTGGAACTATTTTTCAAATATAGAAACAAAAGGGACTACTAGTGTTATTTAAGAAGAACCCCTTTAGTCGATCAATCTTCATTGAACAATTCCTAATTTGACACAAAACCGTAAGAAAAAAATCAAAATTCGACCAAAAGTGCTTAGGCATATTTTTCTTTGGCTTTTTCTAGTGGGTCCTTTTGGTCCTCAAAAAAATACCGTCAAAGCCAAACAGAACAGTTGGCCAACCCTTTTAATTATGCCAGAACATGCGCAAATATTTTCCTTATGGCTGCTTAACGTTAATTAATTCTCGGCTCAGGGAGTTATTCTCAAGTGAGTGTGTGTATTTGGCCTGATGACTTGGGACCGGAAAAGTCAACGTTCCGCCAAAGTTTTTAATTAAATTATACAAAGTATATTTGCCTAATTTTATAAGAATCAGATATGACGAGGGGCACTTTGCGGAAAACTGAATGAGAAGCGAAAGTGCTTCACCTTTTTAATAATCCAGATGCCTGAACTTGATGGCTAGTAAAATCTCGTAAGAGTTAAGGATTATCGCCAGCCAGCCTATGAATTATTCCGTATGTCCTTGATCCTTATGTCCTCCATCAGTGAGTGGCGTAAATCAGGCGTCAACTCCCAGCCATTGAAATCAATCAAGTATAAGGCGCAGACGTTTGCGATTTTACGAGGCAACAACGGCACCAGCAACGACAGCGACAAAAAAGAAAAAATAAGGAAAGAAAATGTCATAAAACTTATTTACTTAGCACCAGCCAAATGGTCCTCGCAGAAGTCAGGACTTTCTTAAACAAAAGGCGGATATAAAGAGAGAGAGCTGCATAAAAAGACTGAGCCATGCCAGGCCAAAACAAGACCCTGCCAAAAGCAAAGTCAAGTCAACGCGAATGGGGCTGTCAATAATCATAAAATTCCTGGCCAAAAGGAAAAGGCAGAGGATATAATACGTATAGAGAAATGGAAGAGGAATTAGATGCCAGGCGATGAGATGGTATTTGGAATTTGTTAAATTGCCTGTGAATGACAAATATTGTGTTATAATTCCTATTAAGAAAATTAAGCAGCCGCACCACATTGCGTATGCGCAATATCTAATTTATCTAAGTGTTTGTCGCAACAAAATGCCCATGAAATTCATTCTGTTCAGTGGCTCTGCGACAAACTTTAAAGGCGCAACACTTAAAGGTCTCGGATGGCGTCTAATGGACAGTGACATAAGACACAGACAGTGACAGCCTGGCTCAGACAGCTTTCAGCCCAATCCCTGTTCGCAGGGCCCCCTAGTTGATGGCCTAACGTGTTTGGACATGGCCAAGAAGCGTAGACAATGGCTGGCACAAAGCGACGTCAAGTGGGTGGCAAACATGAAAACGGTTTCTTTAATTTGGTAACATCACCAAGATATTTTCCCGCCAAAAAACCTTATGAATATTACATAAAGCCGAAAAGTTTACAGCACAAATCACTCCCCGGCAGAGTCTAAGTATCAGAGAACGGCAGCTTGCCACTCGCACAATGAGTAGGCACGAAAAACACCGAGTATTTTAGGCACCCGGGTGTCTTGCATGCACGAAGTTTTGTGCATGAGTATTTACCATGCAAGAAATTTAGGGTGTCTGGAAACACCCATGATTTTGGGTGCTTGCCTTTTTTTTACCCAGTAAGTTTCTTGTGGGTGGATCGCAGGCACACAAAAAAACGGATGGGTGGAAGAAAGGCACACAAAGAAGATCATAAAACTATCGTAGGAAAGGGGTTTGTTGTTTTTACTTTTGTATGTTCTAGGTACCCGTGCACCAAGTCTAGACGCTTAGGTAGTTAGAAAAGGACAGAAAGGAAAGAAAAGGACAAAATCTTACAATTTTAATTAAATAATTGAAATTAAAAATAATACATACATACATACATAGTATGTACATAAAAAAGAATAATAATTATAATAAAAATTTTTAAGGAAAATTTACAAAAATTAAATAAAATCTTTTTAAACCATAGAAATGATTAAGGAATTCTCATAAAAATTTGACTTAAAATCAAAATGTAAGAAAACTAATAAAATGAAGGTAATATAATTCTTGAATTAACTTATCCGCATTGCGAGCTTTAAAAAACATCTATTCGTTGGACCAAAGAAATCGCTTACAGATATTTTTACCCAAAAAGCAATGGAAAGCTGCCGATCAATGCGTAGACACCAGAGTGTTTTTAAAAACACTCGGGTATCTGCCAAAACACCCGAGACTTTCATGTGTGTTTTTCCTACCCATTCTCTATTTCAACGATCATTTTTTTTACCATTTTTCTCTTTCCCCTTTTTTAGGGTGGCTGGTATGATCTGCTCAAGCGACCAAAAAGCACCCGGGTGTTTTGCGTCTTAAGACACACAGGCACAAAATCATGGGTGCAAGAAAGGCAATAGACACTTTGTACTCATACAAAAATTGTGTGTGTCGGTGTTGCCTTTTTTGTTTTGTGTGGCGAGTGGTACTCGCACACAAATTTTTTTGGGTATGCATAGGGTGTCGAAAAGTGTCACCCGTGCCGTTCTCTGCTAAGTATAAAAGTTAGATGATTCACATTTATTGCTGCTTTTGATTGATTTTGCATCAGATTGCAGAAAACTAAATTGATATTAAAATATTATGGTTTATGGAGGGACATTTTTAAGTTATATCCTTAAGCTTTTTTAAAGTTTTCGAGTTTTATGATATATGATATGTCTTCAGTTTGAAAATGGAATTAGGACATAAAGTATGGGCACAGTTTGGTCTTAAAAATCTTAAATTGAAAAAAAAATAACTAGATGAATTCGTTGGTAAAAGCAATAAATTTATTAGAAGTACATATACTCTCAATTTTTCACTCATAAATCTTGAACCATTTTAATCTAATATTTTATATTCTTCAAGCTGCATAGACAATCAGCTC